>JAQQAC010016209.1:19116225-19227510 GCA_029783875.1 Phataginus tricuspis
TTTTAGTTGTTGTTCTTTTTTGTTCTCTTTCTTTTCTTTTCTTTTCTTTCTTTCTTTCTTTTCTTTCTTTCTTTCTTTTCTTTTCTTTCTTTCTTCTTTCTTTTCTTTCTTTCTTTCTTCTTCTTCCTTTTCTTTCTTCTTTTCTTTCTTTCTTTCTTCTTTTCTTTCTTTCTTTCTTTCTTTCCTCTTTCTTTTTTTTTTTCCTTTTTAAAGTCATAAAGAGCCCAGCTGACATACGTGGCAACTACCAGCAACCACTTCTATAGCCATGAAAAGACAGAGGAATATGGTACAGACAAAGCTTCAGACCCAAACAACCCCAGTGAGGGAACCTGAAGGGATGGACATGCACAGTCTTCCTGAAAAAGAATTCAGAATAAAAGTCATAGCCATGCTGACGGATCTACAGAGAAATGTGCAAGAGCTGAGGGAGGAAGTGAGGGAAGTGAGGAAAGACTATGCAGAAATGAGACAAGCCATCGCCGGGCTTAACAGCAGACTGGATGAGGTGCAAGAGACTGTTAATGGAATAGAAAACAGAGAACAGGAATACAGAGAAGCTGAGGCAGAGAGAGATAAAAGGATCTCTAGGAATGAAAGAATATTAAGAGAACTGTGTGACCAATCCAAACAGAACAATATTCGCATTATAGGAGTACCAGAGGAAGAAGAGAGAGAAAAAGGGATAGAAAGTGTCTTTGAAGAGATAATTGCTGAAAACTTTCCCACACTGGGGAAGGAAATAGTCTCAAGGTGGATCAAAGACCTGAATATAAGTCATGAAACCATAAAACTCTTACAAAAAAACATAGGCAAAAATCTCTTGGACATAAACATGAGCGACTTCTTCATGAACATATCTCCCCGGGCAAGGGAAACAAAAGCAAAAATGAACAAGTGGGACTGTATCAAGCTGAAAAGCTTCTGTATAGCAAAGGACACCATCAGTAGAACAAAAAGACATCCTACAGTATGGGAAAATATATTCATAAATGATGTATCTGATAAGGGGTTGACATCCAAAATATATAAAGAACTCTCACACCTTAACAAACAAAAAGCAAATAATTCGATTAAGAAATGGGCAGAGGACATGAATAGACACTTCTCTAAAGAAGAAATTCAGATGGCCAACAGGCACATGAAAAGATGCTCCACATTGCTAATCATCAGAGAAATGCAGATTAAAACCACAATGAGATATCACCTCACACCAGTGAGGATGGCCAACATCCAAAACACAAACAACAACAAATGTTGGCGAGGATGTGGAGAAAAGGGAACCGTCCTACACTCCTAGTGGGAATGCAAATTAGTTCAACCATTGTGGAAAGCAGTATGGAGGTTCCTCAAAAAACTCAAAATAGAAATACCATTTGACCCAGGAATCCCACTCCTAGGAATTTACCCTAAGAATGCAGCAGCCCAGTTTCAAAAAGACATATGCACCCCTATGTTTATCGCAGCACTATTTACAATAGCCAAGAAATGGAAGCAACCTAAGTGTCCATCAGTAGATGAATGGATTAAGAAGAAGTGGTACATATGCACAATGGAATATTATTCAGCCATAAGAAGAAAACAAATCATACCATTTGCAACAACATGGATGGAGGTAGAGGGTATTATGCTCAGTGACATAAGCCAAGCCGAAAAAGACAAGTATCATATGATTTCACTCATATGTGGAGCATAAGAACAAAGAAAAAAACTGAAGAAACCAAACAGCAGCAGACTCACAGAACCCAAGAACGGTCTAATAGCTACCAAAGGGAAAGGGACTGGGGAAGATGGGTGGGAAGGGAGGGATAAGAGGGTAAAAGGGGCATTACGATTAGGAGACGTAAGGTGGGGGGGCACGGGGAGGGCTGTACAACTCAGAGAAGACAAGTAGTGATTCTATAGCATCTCATTATGCTGATGGACAGTGACTATAATGGGGTTGGTGGGGGGGACCTGATGAAAGGGGTAGTTTAATCACCATAATATTGCACATGTAATTGTAGATTAATGATATCAAAATAAATTATAAAAAAAATAAAAGATAAAAAAAACAAAACAACACATGATTCAATGATTTAATGTCTGATGTGAGAAATTCCTCAGGGTGATTCTTAAAATAGGCCCTCAGATTAAATTTTAAATAGGACTCGTTCATAAATGTTAGAAACTTCTTTTGGACTAGAAGTATCAAGTCCATGATAATATATTATAGTTGTACTATCAAATCAACCCCATGATCTCTTGGTCTAATGATTATATTTATGAAATCACCTGTAACACATTAAATATCCTAGTTACAATAGGGTAAGTAATACCACAATAACAACAATAACCAAGAAAATTCCTCTACGTCCCAGTGGCTTACTTATTACTCATGTGAAGTGTGTTGCAGTTCTAGAGATTCTCCAGTATAGCTTCTTTCAAAGTTGTGAGTGACTCAGAAATCCAGGCAGGTACCATTTTGTGATCCCCCCTTCATGACACATGGCTGCACATTTGCTGAGGACAGGAGTAAGAGAAGAAGGGTAAAGTAAGACTCTCTCACTGCCTCAGTGTGAGAGTGAAACATGTCTCTTCCACTCCCTTCCACTCACAGTCCATTTGGCAGAACTTACCACACAGTCCTGCATAACTGGGAGAGGTCCAGGAACACAGGAAGAAGAAAGAAACCAGATTTCGTTAATACTAGCACAGTTGACCTTTGGACAACACAGATTTGAAGTGCACAGGTACACTTACATGTGGATTTTTTTCAGTAAATACAGTACAGTAGTGTAAATATTTTCTTACGATTTTGTTAATGTTTTCTTTAGCTTTATTGTAAGAATACAGTATATAATACATATAACATAAAAAATATGTGTTAATCGACTGGCTGGTAAGGGCAACAGCAGGCTATTTGTAATTAAGTTTTTAGAGAGTCAAAAGTTACCTGTGGGCCTTTGCAGAGGGGGTCAGCACCCCTAACCCCTCTGTTGTTCAAGATAACACATGTATGTAATCTGTTGTTTTTCTTGTACCTATAGCCTCCTGGGAGGTTTACATTGTAATTGGTCTTTGATCTGTTAGTTTTGTATGAACTTTGATCAGATGCAATAAAATCTAGTTGCAGTTTTAGATAGACTAGATTACTTCTGAGATTCCCAACCAAAATTGTATGGTAGGTAAGACATTCATTAAAATAAATGGAAGCAATAGATGAAATTTCTGTACTATGAAAGAGGTGACTGACCAGTAAAAAGCAACGTAAAAATGGATGATATATATGGAGTGTGTTCTTTGCAGAGCCCTCAGTAAAGATTATTTTCTGTGACTGATTTTGTGATATGTGGACTTGCTGTCTAATAAAGTGTCTCATCATGGCCTTTTCATCAAGATTCAGCTTTGCTATCAAACAACTACATACTCATTGTGTCTTCATCTTTCTCTATTCCCACTTTCCAATATGCACTATGGCTTTTTTCCTCCTTCTAATGTGTCTGTTATGGTATTGTGTAACTTACCAAATCTGAGTATAAGACAAAGTGTTATTCAAAGTTTAGTAGTTTGGGCTTGTGTCAGGTTTCCTAAATGCCATGTTTGCATTTTCTCTCTAGCAATTGCTGGAAAGAGGGGCAAGAAGAGGAAGCAATAAGTATGGGAACATCTGGGTCCTATTGTATAGTTACAACCAGTGCCATTGTTAATCTTTGAGATCCTCACCCCCGTTTACTAATAAACAGCGAGTTCATCCAGACTTACCCAGCAATGAAAGTTAAGTGGCGAAGTTAACTGGAATCCAGCAGCCTTCCGTATCCCCAGTCTGCAGCCAGTCCTCTATGTTAAGCACAGAAGTGCTCAATCATCCTAGTTGTCCTTTTGACTAAGAAGGGGTGATAGAAAGAAGTGATTGTAAATGAGATGATTTAGATTGTGGAATTCCTTGTAGTCTCCTTTCAGGTTTGAGACTTCAGCCACTGTGGCTTGAGGGGAATGTGCTGCTATTGCCTCTTTTTGGTCTTAGAAAACTGGGGGCACAAGATTCAGCGGCCTGCTGCCTGGGGGAGGAGAGGAGGGCAGCAGGAGGGGTGAAGCCTGATGGTTTCCCCAATTTTCCTTCTTCCTCTACAAAGGTGATTTAACTTTTGGACTTCACCATCCTAAATTATTTCTAAATGTGGCCAGTATGCTGCTCTTCCGGGGATTCTGTGAGGGCACGCCCCGCACAGGGAGACATTAAGACTCGAGTTGTTTGGCCATTGGCTTCCCTATACCTTCCCTCCAAGGCCATGTCTCTCAGGAGGTGGGGCCACACACCATCACGTGGACATCCCGTCTACAGTCTCTCCACATCTTATGAAAGAGCTTCCCTTGGGCTTAGGGGTGTGCATACTGCTGCACTGCCAGCCTCCAGGAGACCAGATTCAGGGAAGTGACCTCTTACAGACCGGGAATTCCAGGTCTTCAGTATCCCAGGTTGGGGGCGGGTGTGGGTTCAAGTGGGCATGTTCCCTTGGACCTTCAGATTCCTCATCCGGCACTGAGGGCATGGCCAGAGGAAGGCCAGAGTGGGTCCCTGCAAAGTAAACCCAGCGAATGGGGTTCTGTTTTGTTTGCCTGGTCTAAGGGCAGTACTGATGATCACATTATGCTTTGAAGCACCTCAGCTAGAAACAGCAGGTATTAATTAAACTAGGCAAAAACAAAGGGGGTAGGGGAAAACCGCTGAACTTACCTCTCTTCATTTTACATAAACTGCTTTCCAAAGATAACATGGGAATTACCTACCTACTGGGCCAGTTGAACCTAAAGTAAAGACATTTGTTGATGCTCCAAAACTTCTGACTGTAAGGCATGGCCCGTATTTTCTCACAATATGAAGAAACTCCACGGTAATACCCTTTACTCTATTTTGCACATGGCTATTATGAAACAGTCACCTAGAAGAAAGGCTTGGGGAGGTGGGAGTAGGTATTGCAGCTGTCGTCTCCATAATTCTTCAAAGGGGTGACACGTTACAGTCCTGTAGTCTTTCCCTCTTATTAAAACAAAAGCTGAATCAGGAGTAGAGGAATGTAAGTGTCTCTTAGAAGATCTTTAGCTTTTGCTGGGAGAGACCCTAAGCTGAAGGCATTTTAAGTACTTCTCCCTTAATGATTATAATTAGTGTCTCATGTGGCCCAGTAGAGATACACAGGATGACCCTGAGTCAAGATGGCTGGCTTTTCTGAGAAGCTCCTTAAGTGTGAAAACATTAAAGCATATCAATTGATATAATGCTTTTTACTCCCCTTACACAGCTGAGGAAGCAATGGCTATCCTCCTTCACTCATTCCTGTCATTTAGACATTCATTTTAATATAATGAAATGAATTTTTTTTTCCTTTTTTGCCTGTTACACGAACTTTTTCCCCCTACTGTATTTCAAAATGGCTCCTTTAGGACTGTGCGTACAATCAGAGAATGTTAGAATCGGAAGGAACTTTGGATCTGGCCTTGTTTAATTAAACTAACCTCATTTAACCCCTAACTAATGCATGTTTCATCAGTAATAGTGGTAAGAGACACGTACTTACGTTCCCTCTTTCTGTGCTGTCAGTGATGGACCTTACTGGCCCCGAGAGGCAGTTGACTCAGGAGGAAAATGAAAATTTTTCTTTTTGCTCAATTTTGGCTGAATTCAGAGCCATGGGGGTGATGCATACCCACTCATTCTGAAGAGAAGGGCATGTTTTTGCAGGACTTATTGACATGGTCAGTACAGTCTTTTAACTGTCTATTTCCATTACCCACCTCTCAAGAGGCCAGGGAATTGCAGACTAGAGTAAGGGAAAGGAAGGAGAGAGTTGCACAAACACAGAACTTAAGAGAATCTGCAGGGGGTTCCCTGTGCATCTTCAGTTGACTACTGGTGAGCACATACTTGTGAGGGAACTAAGGAAGCTGTGGGAACAGTCACTCAAAAAGGTTAGAGAGAACAATCCACAGTGCTCACACATGGCCAGGAATTACTGTTCCTACCAGCCCGAGTTAGAAATCTCATCATTCCTAGGACACTGGGTAGAGGGCTCAGAAGAGGAGAAATATTAGCCCTACACTAAATGATGCTCTGGTCTCAAGGAATAAAGCTTAATAGTGAGTCTGATACACAAAACAGAAAATGGCAGTAGAGCACACGGAACAAAAAATAAGTAGAAGAGACAAATAAGGATCAGAGTGGAAATCAGTGATGGAAAATAGAACAAAAGGAAATAATAGAAACTGAATGGTAATTTTTTGAGATCAATAAAATTGATAAACCTCTAGACAGACTCATCAGAAATAAAGGAGAGAAAACACTGATTGGTACTATCAGGTGTGAAAGGTGATGCCACTACAGATTCTACCAAAAGCAAAACAGTAAGGAAATTTTATGAAAAACTCTATGTTAATTAATTTGGTGGCTTAGATTTTACATGGATGCAATGGCTGTACTCTCCCTACACCTTATCACTAAGTCTTAATGATTCTGACTCTTAAATATTTCTAAAACTCATTGATGCCTCTCCATCCTTCAGCATCATATCTGGCTTAGCCACCATCTTATCTCACTGTATGAAACTCTGAGCTGAACCCACTGACTTTCCCTGTGCCCCCTCCCTTTTTTCCCTTGTATATAACAGCCAGGATGATTTTTTAAATATGGAAACATGATTATATCCCTCTTCCATTCCTGTTTAAGTGGTTTTTCCATTATCCTCAGAGAAGTCCAAACTCCTTAACCAGATTAAACTCTTCAGCCATTTTTCTCATGGCCCTCCTGTTGCCTCTGAGCACATGCATTTCCCCTCTGCTTTTCACTCTTCTCCATATTATTTTGGCTAACTTTTACCCTCTTCCAAGTCTCAGCTTAAAAGTGTATTCTTTCCGAAAATTTTTCCCAACCTCCCATATTGGAGGTGAATATTCCTTACATGCTGTCAGAGCTCTCTACATGTCTCCATCCCAACACTTGTCAAGCTATGTCATCTTGCCTGTTTATTTCTCTGCAACCCTCAATGAGCTAAACAGTCCTCAAGATAGGGAATAACTTACCTTGTTCCTTGTGTTGATTCCTTCATATGACAAGGGCACATAGAGGTCTATTTATAGTTGTTAGAGTGATTGTCATCCTGTTCAAACTTCAAACCCAAAGGCACTCTAATTTTTAACACAGATAATTATACGCAGGATCCAAATAATAAGCTCTTGATTCCAGCTTCTGATTGTCGGCTGATACGTGCCCCATATTGAAAACATGATTTCTCCTTCTTAAATTACCCTGATTTTATATATATTAACATCAGTGTATTATCCGAAAGTGAATACTGGTGCAGTAATTCAATTGTAGGCTTTTGTGGCTACTTAGAAACCATGCGATGGAAGTAGAGAGCTTTCAACTGGATTATAGCATTCAGTCTAAGAGTGTGTAATTGATTGAGCAGTATATTATACTTTATGAAATTGCTTTTGCTTTTAGTATATTCCAAAGTTCTTTTCCTTTGACTTTCTCCTCCTGACTGAAGCCCCGTCTGGAATTAGACACTAAGTAACCCACCTTCCAGGAGAGAGCCCTTTGCTATCATTTATGCACTAATTCTTATGTCAGTTGTCTTCTCCTTTTAAAATCTGTGGTAAATTTTTAACCAAAACAACCTTTCTCTGCTAACCAGAACTTTCTTGGCAATTTCTCCTTCTTATGTTTTTCTTCTCCTTTCTCCTAATAACTTTTTTCTCCCTAATTATACCGTGATTTGTACAAAATTATAAATCATTTTGTTTACTGCTGAAATTTTCAAATATACAAACAGAGGTGGGGGAGAAAAGCATCCAGACATGTAGCCCTGCTAACATTCGGGTGTGTTTTCACACTGCCACACTGCCTATTGTCTGAGCCCCTTGTAGAGTGAGAATAGCGATCCTTTGCCATAGTTGCTTCAAATATTTCTTCCCGATTTGCTTTCAGTTAAATTTTGATTCTAATATTTTAAATATAGATCCTTTTTTTTGGGCAACAAAATCTATTTATTTCACTGCTTTTAGGCTTAGAAATGACTTTTTCACAGTGCATATATTTTTTTACTAAGGCTCTAGTTTTTATAGTTAACTGTATAGTTCATATGTAATTTAATTTTGAGTATACTGATAATTTACCAGTAGCGAATATTCTTTAAATTCAATCTTGTCCGTCTTTTCCATTGACTTGCAATGTTTCTTTTAAGAAATATTACTTTATAGACTAGTATCTGTTTATAAGCTATTCTATATGTTTATATGATTGTCTACTGTTATGCCAATACTGTATATTATTTTAGTTTGTATGTCTAATATTTAATATAGGTATTTCTCCTGTAAGTTCTTTTACCCAAATTTTGTTAGCCATTTTAAGGTCTTCTATGATTGCTCGATTTTGTACTAATCTTTGTCAAGAGTCCGGCATTGGGATTCTCAAACTGTTTTATTGCTATAAGTTAACTTGGAAATAGTTGGCATATATATGAAATACATCTTTATCATAATACATATATATTTTCAGTTTTTGTATAAAAATATGCTCTCTCAGAGTTTTTCTGTTACTCATTTATTCTATAGATTCTATATATTTTGGGTGAGGTATTTCTAGGTAAAGTAGTTTTGTTGTTACCATAGCAAAATTCAACTCTATTTCTTTATTTTGTATTTTGTGTTGTAATTAAGAATCTCCGGTAGATGAAAAATATTTGAAGACATAGTTCGCTTATTTCAATTTGTATGCATTTAGTACAAAACGATTCATGTAAGCAGTAGGTTTGATTCAGAGGAATAAGTCAGTGTAGGCTGCCCTGGTGGACTAAGGTTTTAAGGAAGAAGGATGGTTTTTAAAATAGACAAAAAAGATGAGGATATCCCTGACAGTTCAGGGCAAGCAGAGTTGTAGAGATGAGCAACGTGTATTCAAGCATAGTGACCAAAACACCTAAATGTTGGTAGTGTTTAGAAATAAAGTTAGAAGTACTGGGATTGTAGAAAACTTTGGATGCCAGCTAAGAGCTGTAATTCAAACAGCATTGTATTCACCCAAGGACAGACAATCACATCAGCAAATTACATTGTTAAGGAGGAAATGTCACCCTAAAGTGCTACTTTTGAAAGCTAATCTCTAGGGACGTTTAGGCTTGGTGTATTAGTCTGCTCAGACCACTATAACAAAATACCACATTGTCTGTGGCTTAAACAACAGAAATTAATTTTTCTTACTGTTTGGGAGGTTAGAAGTCCATGGTCAAGGTGCTGGCTGATTGGTTCCTGGTGAGAGCTCTCTTCCTGGGCTGCAGATGACAGCCTTATGGGTGTTCTTCTACAGTGGTCTCTTGTGGGGGTTCTATCAGATTAGGGCTTCACCCTTATAACCTCATTGATCTTAATTACTTCCTCATAGCCCCCCATCTCCAAATACAGTCACATGGGGGTTAGAGTTTCAGCATATGAATTTTGTGGGGGACATAGTCCTTCAGTCCACAGGGTTTGGTTTGCAGAGGAGAGAGCCCGGAAGAATACTGGCTAGACTGGCGACAATGAGGAGAGGCAGATGGGATGTGAGAGAAATTTTGAAAGGGGTATGGGAAAAAAAAGAGCATCATAGGTAACTGTTGAATGCTTCCTTTGGAAAGCTAGCAAAAGGAACCTGATTTTCAAGCTTTGTTTTAAGTACATTAATGTGAATATATTCCATCATCTCAACTGGAACCCACCTTTCCAGAAGGGACCATAACAATAACATTGTGAAAACAGCCCATTGAGTAAATTTGTTACGTCCTTCTTGGATGTATTTGTTCATCCTATCACGCTACCTATTTGTACCCATGTTGCCCATGCCAGAGTGTGAAGTTTTAGAGAATGGTCCTGTGTCCTGAATACTATAGGTCCCAGGAGAGTGAGTACCTTCTACTTGTTTATACTTACTGCTTTTAAGATGATGAATAACCCTTTTGGCATCAGTAACTTAGAACAGTTTTGAAAAAACAAAGGAAGTTTATGAAGAAACAGACTATGAGTCTAGATTGGTTAGGTTTTTTGTTACATGGAAAAAGGTGGTATTGCAGCTATTAGCATTGTTTTGAATATTACAGAAGCCTTTGAACAGAGTCACAGGGAGATTTTTTGATAAGGGTAGGACAAAATTTTCATGCAATTGGGAGATCATTCTAAAGTCCTCTTATAATCCAGCAGTAAGAAAACATTTTCTGTGGAGAGACACTAGTTCATATATTAGCTTTGCAGGCCATAAGGTGCAATTCTCTATTCTGCCACTGCCATGCAAAAATAAGCATACACAATTCATTAACACATGAGGATGGCTGTATTCCAGTAAAACTTTATTTGCAAAAATATGCTATGGGCTGCATGTAGCTCATAGGCTGTAATTGCTGACTCTTGGTCTAATCCATTATGCAGAATATGTTATACATTTAATCATTATTGGTGTTAGTATGTTGAAGTAGATGAATAATGTATGTGGTTACTATGCTCTGAAAGACTGATGTCCTGATTTTGTAAAAGGTCAGAGAAAATTTATCCAATATATTTTTCAATAATCCAAGAACTTTCTTCTAATATATTATTAGGTGTTTGGTGCCTTGAAGGCACAGGGGGGTGATATTTGAATTTGAAAAAATGTCCAGCTATCATTTTGGTCACCCCTCTTTTTGACATTAGTTAATAGTGACTAAGTGAATTGACTTAAATTTCACTCTTTTTAATTTGTCTCAAGTGCTAGTGTCTCCCTGTTGGAAAGGATGCCCCCATTCTTGGCATTATATGTTGTTTGATAACCATTTATGACATTACAAAGAGCAGTGTAGCATGGAGCATGGCTAAGAGCATAGGTTGTGAAGCCAGACTCTATGACTTGTTGGTTGTGTTAACTAAGGCACGTTACTTAAACCTCTATGGGTTTCACTTTCCTCAATTATTAAATGGGGACAATAATGGCTCTCATCTCATAGGGGTTCTTTTATGAGGATGACCGAGTTACTCACATAGTAAAGCATTTAGAACAATGTCTGACATATGTAGTAACTACTTAATAAATCATTATCATTAGAGTCTCCCTGGTAGTCTGTAAGCTTTTTGAGGGCAAGGACTGTATTTTGCTCTTCCTTGACTGTAAAGCAATGTTCATGGAGCATTCTAATATTCAACATACAGTAGTTCGTGTCATTACTTTTATTCTCGTCACATTGTTGTTAAATTGAATTGTTTCCATTCCTCTGCTTATCCTTTGGAGATGGTGTCAGCCTGCAGTAGAGTTCACAGAATAAAGAGAAACAAGGTAAATAAATGAATGTTGAAAGGAATCTTACAAATTCACTAAAGAACCTGTCAACATTTGCCAAGAATAATTTGTGAATCTGTGTGCGAGGAAGCGGCAGGGTCAACCTGAGTCATCTCAATATCTTCGTGAGTCAATAAAGTTTTTGGCATTGCTGCTTGTACTTACTCTCAGTCTAGTGTAGTGGGCAGGGTAAGAGCTAGTCAGCTATTGTTATTTAGGCTAACTAGAGTCAACTTTTATGGGAACCGAAATTTATGAAATAGTCTCCGTAGTCACCAGCCCCCTTTCCCCACTGGAATTCCCGCCAGCATTCCCATGCTGCTGGGCTGGCATCCCTGCTCCTGGCCGGTCCTCGTTGCTATCCCTGGTACTTGTTAATTTCAGTTCTGGGCTGGCCTTCCACCTAATGCGCTGTGGTAATTTCACACTGAAATCATGGAAGTTCTTCAGTTGTCCTGTTTCTCCCTCTCATGTTCAGACGAATTCAGTTTATTTCCAGTTTGTGCTCAATTTTTACTCTTTATCTTTGCACTGTTCCCTTAATCTTCACTCTATATGGCCATCTTTGTTCATCGAGGCTTAAAGGTTTTCCACAATTTTTTATTTAGTCTCAAGTGTCGGCATTTCTTTCTTTATCCTTGGGCCACTTCTTTATTAGAAAAACTTTCTCAGGTTCTTGACAATATTTAACAGCCTGACCAATTAGGAGAATCTGCAGCTTCTAGAAAGCTGGTTGGTCAAGAATCCTAGGAATTCTATGGTAGACTTAGTACTGATTTTTCTTAAAATATGTACATAATCCCTTGGGTTTATCATTCACTGCTTTGGTAAAAAATAAATCTTCCTACTTTGAGTGCTAAACTTAGAAATGAGCTTTGAATAAACAGCGAGATTCTAGGGCTCAGTTTATTTTCTTGTCAAGATCTTTAATAGCTCTTCTTTTTTTGTGTGAGTGCAGTTGACTATTATGATCAAATCCATCTAATTAGCTATCAATATTTGACAGTGTACTTTTCAGCAGTGCCATTCATTCAACTCAACAGAGCAGTCATTTCAATCAAGGAAACCACACCAGCCATTCAAATGAGAGAATACTCCCAGAGCTGGATTTAATCGTAATGGACTCGATAAAGAAAAGAAAACTTCACGGTTTCTATTAGCCAATATACCTCATTAATACTGTGACCGAGACTGTCAGTATCCATTCTCAAAGCCATCAGTGTTTAGAACTCATCCTGAATAGATAAGACAAACAGGAAAAGAGGCTTTATATCTGTTATTTTTCATATAGTCACATGTAGATTTGTCTCTATTGGCATCAGACACATGTCACACACAGCCTCATAAAGGTCACTGACCTTGTACTTTTCAGATAGGCAGTTACAGCTCTGTGTTATTTAATTTCTGGGAAACTGACCATGTTACTTTACTTCTCTGAGTCTTACTTTCTTTTTCTTTGCAAGTAGGAATAATGACACCAGGTGTATCAGTCAGCTTTTGTTGTATAACAACCAACCACAATATTTCCAAGGCTTATAACAAGGCACATTCTGGCTTACAGGTCAGCAGCTTGGCTTGAATGAAGTTGATCTAGGCTGGGCTCAGCTGGACCTTCCTCCAGGCTCTATGTCCTATAGGTCCAGGTTTGCTCCATATGTCCCTCATTCTTCTGAGACCAGTTTCATAGGGCACATTCTTCTCATGGCAATGACAAAAGCCAAGTTGTGCACATGCATTTCAGGCCATTGGTATTCTCGTGTCTGCTAATAACCCACTGACCAAGTCTTGAGCTCAATATCAATGGTTTGAGAAATTGGTCTTCCTATGATGTGGGATGGGGTAGGGAGTGAATATTTTCTGAACAGTAATCTAATCTACCATATTCAAATAATGATTGGACAGATTCTATGAAATTATGTATATGAGAGCTTTTTAATATTTCAACATTTATAAATTCTCTGTCATTATGAATTCTAGCAAGATTCCTTTTGATATTGGCCTACTATGCATTACATAACCTTCTACCAGGAAAAAACATATACTATACTTGTTAGCGGCTGTTGACTTAGAGTACTGAGGTATCACTGCACATTATTATAGTGGGAGGCTAAAAATCAGGAGTATCTATTACACTCCAGGATGTTTAAACTACTTCTTGGCTTACCATGAGACTTTAAATTCAAGAAGAAAGCAAGCCAAGGAAAGAGGATTACGCTTGAACAGTCTTCATGATAAAATAGTAGTAATTAGTTTGACCAAAATCCTGTAATAGTTTTTCTTTTTTTTCCTTGTACTTTGCAGGAAACCAAACGGCAGACAGCTAAAACAAATTACTTTACTCGGGGTAATTAGCAAGCGGTTATAAGGTTCTGCCTATATTCTCCCAAGAGTGCAAAGATCACGCCCTGTTTTTCAAAGAACTTTATGTTGCTTAATACCTAATCCATCTAAACTCAGCTGCAAAATCTGACAGCAACCTTGCCACAAACAATGAACTACCCAGAGGCCCTGGGAGGCAATAGTACTGCTAATGTAATGATGAGAGGGGGGAGGGAAGAAGTAGCATAAAAGTTTTTCTTTTATTATTAAATTGTTTTGCTACCTTGTTAGAGCCCGATTCATGTTTCTCTTTGTGCAGGTATTACACAGTTCCTAAGAATTAAGTTCTGCATGCTTGGGTACCAAGGTCTAGGGGTGTGGACTGAAGTATTACTGTGTCTTTAAGCCAGCACATTTCATTTGAGAACACTAATCTCAGTGAAACGAAGAATTGTCCTTTTGATAACGGTCATAGAAAATTCAAATTAATTCCTAATCAAAGATGACTCAAGAAAACAGAGTTCACATAATGTTTTGATTGAAGGACACTGAGACCTTCAGGATAAGGTTGCTGCCAACTGATGAAAATAAGGGCATCTCCCTATACAAAAGTGAGGTATGATAACAAAGCAATGCAGGATTCTGTTAGGCCATAGAGACTATATGACCTAGCCACATCAAACATGGCAAATCTGTATGGCAATCACGTTTATTTGTTGATATACAGCATTAAAAAATCTGTAATTCACGTATTCGCTGCAAAGGAAAATATACACAGAGTTTGGTGTTGTGATGGGATTAGATGTTCTCTTTTCCATGTATAAAATTCTGAGAATAGTTTGTGTCTTGACTAAATTCTGTAATTCTCATCATGGAACTTCTTTTTTCAGTAGTGATTTTTTTTTTTTAAGTTGATCAAGTCTCCTAGGTGTTTATCATGTTTTCATTTTTTACCGGCAGTCATATTTTAGAAACATCTTGGGACTGACTTTGGATATTTGCAGATACAAAGTTTGTTTCCATTCTATCCTTATTCTCAAACACTTTTAATTATAAACATGCTGGTTTGTTATTTTATTTAACAAGAGTCAGAAAGGTTGGACACCCGACATGTGGGAACCATTTGAGAAAGAAGAAATGCCTGATGGGATTTTAGATCACCTAATATGCTTGACCTGATCAACATTTCATGGCATAGGTGCGGAAATGGAGCAGTAGTCCTTAGGGCTGCGCACTTTTGTTCAGAGGTTAAGACCTGGGTTCGAATTCAAGCTCTGCCTCTTTGTGTTTTGTAACCTACTTGGCCAAATTATTTGATCTTACTGAAACATAGTTTTTTCATATGCAAATGGGACCAGTGATACTACCTATGTCATGGGGCTGTTGTGAGCATCACATGGGCTTTTTTACATATTATAACATGGCTTAGTGTGCAATGCATTTATTAATAGATGAGAATAAGATGTGTAGGCATATACTGTACTAAAAGATGAAATGGTACAGTGATGAGGGGAAAGAAAGAGGCTGAGAATTTCCTTAAAAAAAAAAAGGAATTAAATATATGATTGTAGGGGCCTGGAAACAGAAACAATATTATCCTGGCCAAATAGGTGGATATTATTTTCCCTTTCTAAAAGTTAGAGTTGAGATTGAATTCTTCAGTCATTACATTGGTTGTGTTTTTACATTAAATATATAACTCACACTGTAAACAGTCAAATTCAGTTTTGTTCTTTTTTATTTGGAGATGATTGATTATAGGCCCAAATTTTTCAAGCTTCCCTATATCCATGCCCTATAGTAGTACCCACCCACTTTAACTACGGGCTTGGTCTTGGGGATGGCTAGTCTAGGATGGCTTTGGCTGACATAATTAGACTTTCCTCCATATTTTTCTGGCATTTCTCCGATATTCTAGCCCAGGCATGTTCTCATAGTAGAGGCAGGGGTCCAAAAGAAGCAGGAATGTACAAATGCTTTTTCAAGTCTCTGTTTTTGTCACAATTGTTATATATTTTTTTTCATTGGCAGCTTTTATTTTTTCCCCCTAGTACTTTCTTGGAAATAATTTTACATAGTAAGTCTTTATAAAACAGATTGTATTTCCCCAGGGGAGCAATTCTACATTTAGTAAGAATGATTCTGACTTTTTATCTACTTGATATTCAGCCCATTGGTTGTATGAACTCTCATCTAGAAACCATTTGCAGTGGATCCTTCATTTAACCTGATTAAACAGGCCCTTTACAATCTCGCCCTATTCTATCTCACAGTTTCATCTGTCACTACTAATTTTATGTTCTACATACTAGCATTTTGACAAAATTGAATATTTTGACAAATATTTTGACAAACATTTCCCAAGTATGCAATGCTCTTTCTTATCTCTCTGCCTTTATCTACTGTTTCATTTACCTGGAAGACTCCTGCTCCAACTTAAATGCTCTCTCCTACTTTTCCCAGGAAGTACTGGTTTGTGACAATTGTTCTGGGTATCCATAGTATTTATTATATTGTATAAATATAAGTAATTTTATAAATAAATATAAAAAAATAGTATATCTGTCTCCAGATTTAGCGTGTATATGTATACGATGAGTTCCTTAATCACCATTTTACTTCCTTTTCTCCCAAATGGCAGGCACAATGCCTCATGTTGAAAATATATTTGTTAAAATGTGATTCAGCATTAAATGAATAAGTGAATAATGATAACACTGCATTTTAAAAGCTAAGATCCAAGAATTGTAAGGTTCTAATTATGAAACTTGAAAGATTTAGAACTAGGAGAAGCATTAAAGCTCATTTTGGCAACCACTATTTTATAGATGGGGCATCAGTTGTTTAATTTTAGTTCTGTATTTAAATTGACTCAGTGTTCATCATTAGAATTTCATTGCCGTGGCTTTTTTGATTCCCCTCTTGATTACTGGAATTTTAGCCTGGAGGCTATATTTCCAGAATCCAATACGTACGATAAATATTTTCCTGTTCTGTTCTTAAGTAGGTATAATATTATTGGATCACATTTTTTCCCATCATAACTCTCTAGACATGTCTCCTGGAAGTATAGGGTTCTTTTCTTATCCTTGAAATTAAGTAATTTCACCAGGTTATCCCTTCATGTTGATTATTTTAATGACTTTCTTCCAGAATCCATTCTGTTGAAATGATTGGAGAATCCAGATTTTATTTTAGAATGTTTTCTATCATTTTATTGTGTTCCGTTCTCTTTCTGGTATACGTGGGGATGATTGTCTTCAGCAGCAGCGGCAGCAACAGGCCTTTGGATTTCCCTTACTTCTCTTCCTTCTGCTCGCCACTCACTTGCCTTTATCTTTTGGACTTTGTGGTGTTTTCTTATGCCTCTCTTCCACATTGTTGACTCTTTCTCAGCAGAATGTATTTTACTTCTCATCGTTTCTATTTTGAAGTAGCTTTATTACCATCTTCAGTTCTTTTCCTCACTTGTGCCAAATCACTGTTCATCTCCTGCTGTTTTATTACTTGAGCTATTTCTTACAATAGTCCATTTTCCTTTACTTTCTTTGAGATTATAAAGATGCTTATCTGAACTCTTCTTTTTCATGGGAATAATGCACCTGAAGTACATCTTTCGTTCCTTTTGCTTGCTATGTTAATTCCCCCCATGTTTTTATAATGTCTATGTGTACAGGCCCGGTGGAACTTACTGCTACTTTTTTACCTGTGGGTAGCGTATGATCAGATTTAGCAAACAAAAATGTAAGACGTCAGTTGAATTTTCATTTTAAATAGACAACGAATATATTTTTAACATTACATGTATGTGCCATGCAATATTATTTATATAATTCTAAAGGGTACTTTTTCACTGTATCTGTTTGTGTCTCCTGCTTTGGAAACACATCTGTCCTTAGAGAGCTCAGAAGCAATATAGGAAATAGGCATGGACCAAAGTAGAGCCTGTGAGCTCATAAGTCTTTGATTCTATCACTTAGTATTTATTCATCTTGGTTGAGAACAGTTTGTTGCCGAACCAATGGAGTTTTTCCTTTCCTTCTGGTCTTCTTTTGATTTAGCCTTTGGGCAGAAAATAATACATATAGTGGAATTATGCAATCCCTTCATGACTCACCTCCTGTGACATCTTGTGACTTGGACCTGGACCCCTGGTTCCCTCATAGCCCACCCATTTGCACATTCTTCACTGGTCCAAGTATAGGAGTTGGAATTCAGTCTCTCAAGATCCTGTAACTTCTGGGACCGTTTCACACTGCTCAAGAGCAGGAGTGAATTTTGGCTTCCAGCATCCTTCTCAATTTAAGTCCACAATTCACTGAATTTTGGCAGATGTTGTATATGAACTGTGGGTTGGGTTTTGCTGTTTCCTAGGTTCAGGTAGATGGTGTTTTTTCATTTATTCTGTTTTGGGGTTTTCACAGAGAGGTGGAGAGTAAAGGTGCTTCTGCTGTACCATCTTCTATCAGAACTTTCGGGATGGGTTCTTAGGGTGGGTTTTGCTACCTCCAATCGTCGTCATTGTCATCATCAAATACTGAGCATTTAACACATGACAGTCACTACATTAAGCATTTTACGTAGGTTTATACAAAACAACCGTACAGTTATGCCCATCAATTTATAGATAAGGAAACAAAAGCTTGCAGTTTAAATGACTTCTCCAAAATTGCACAGCTATTAATGACACAGACACAGGGTTTGATTCTGGTTCCAGAATCAACTTGTAATGACTGTGGGACTCAACCTCCAACATCAGATCAGGGCTTCTACTAAAGAGGAAAACTTTTTTAGGTCCCAAAATAATCAATGTTCTGGCAATTGGTTGGTTAAGATACTACAGGAATGGAGGTAAGGGCACTATAATCCGATAACCAAGTGGTTATAGATTTGGCCAACTGGTTGGTAGAAACAGGGTCTGGATGGGGTCGTGTGGAACCAGGAGAACTACTATATTCGACTACCTTATATTTGTGTCCTGTCCTTTGCTCAAAGACAGAGGTCTTCTGAGGTCTCTAAAAAGCTCTTTTTTAAAGCTTTTTCTGTATTCTCTTTCATCAAAAGAATTATCATGAGCTGTGGAGTGCCATAAGCTCCAGCCGTGTGGACATCCAGCTGAGGAGTCCTGTGGAGACTGAAAGTCATTCTGAACATTCAGTACTTATGTAGCAACCTTGTGGAATTGACTCAGACATTGTACGAACCATGTCTTATTTGTCTGAAATAATAATGAGTATTAGAGAACTCTGCATAATATGCAGGACATGCTGGAATAAAGACAAGTTAGGGAAAAAATCAGATTGTCTCTGACCTACTTCGTCTATACTTTACTAGGGAAAGGTCAAAAACTCTCTCCTGTGCCAATTTTTCACTCATCCTTTCTGCAAACCCTTTCAAAAGAGATTAGGTTCTTATTACTTTATTACTGCAATAAAACGTATGGCCAGAATTCTGGAATAAAAGAGCTGCTGCAACAGAAGCTGTAATAGAAGAAGCCGTAACTTGACTGTTGGCTTGAAAAATTGCCATAAAGGCAATCTTTTATAAAGAAAATACCTTCTGATTTCTCATAGCAGAGTATGCACCACCTGATATGAAACATCATGGGTGCTCACTTCTTTCAAGAGTGACCCACAAATACTTTTGCATAAAAGCCATTCTGTGAATAATGTTTATAACATAAAGTAGAGCATCATTAATTTGGTTAATGTCTCTTTATGATATAACTAATAGTTAACCAGTTAATGCTAGGTAAATACAGTGCTGCTCTGATGAGCATTATTTTTGAGTTTTGCTTTTGAACATCAAAACCTTTTCAATCCTATCCCTGTCTTTCTCTTTTGCTTCTCTTTGTCCCTGTCTCATTCATTTCATAGTAGACTCTCCCACCCCTAAGAACTAATGTGATGGGAGAGGCACACCCATTCTTTTGGTCATTTCTTTTTGCAGGTCTTAAAACCGTTTTTATATATATGCAGCACAGATGCAGGCACTGGATGTACTTCAGGGAAAGAAGGTCATAGTCAGGGTCACTCTTCTAAATTTCCATAGTAGACCAGGGAAATTTTCGTGATATGATGCAGTGACACCTTCCAACAGATATTGCCTTTGCAAACTCGAGGGACTTGACTCAAACATTTTTATATGCCTGAGTTGTCTTCAGAAGCTTGTATGAAATAAATGACGAAGAGGTTTTGCAAAAGTACAGGAGCTGTTGCTTTAGATAATGTGAAAGGAAGTATGAAGCAATGCACAAAAGCCAAGATTACACAGGCAGACCTCAGAGATACTGCACATTTGGTTCCAGACCACTGCCATAAAGCAGACGTTGCAATAAAGTGAGTCAGTGACTTTCTTTTGTTTCCTTGTGCATACTAAAGTTACATTTGCACTCTACTGTAGTCTATTAAATGTGCAATAGCATTATGTCTAAAATATATACATACCTTAATTTAAAAATACTGCTTAAAAATGCTGAACTTTCCAAAATTGAAGGAACAAAATAGCACCAGACTCAGACTCCAAGAAGGGACTAGCGGTTACCAAAGGGGAGGGGTGGGGGAGGTCAGGTAGGGAGGGAGGGAGAAAGGGATTGAGGGGTATCGTGATTGGTGCACATGGTGTGTTTGCGGGGGTCACGGGGAAGAGAGTGTAGCTCAGAGAAGACAAATAGGGACTCTGTGGCAGCTTACTACACTGATGGACTGACTGGAATGGGGTATGTGGGGAGACTCGATAATAAGGGTGAATGTAGTAACCACATTGTTTTCTTGTGAAACCTTCATAAGAGTGTATATCAATGATGCCTTAATTTAAAAAATGCTGAGCTTTCAGCAAGTTATATATAATCTTTTGACTGGTGGAGGGTCTTGTCGATATTGATGGCTACTGACTGATCAGGGTGGTGGTTGCTGAGCGCTACAGTGGATGTGGTGATTCCTTAAGATAAGACAACAATGAAATTTACAACATTGGTTGACTTCCTTTCACAAACAATGTCTCTGCAGTATGAATTGCTGTTTGATAGCATTTTACCCATAGTAGAACTTCTTTCAGAATTGGAGCTTATCCTCTCAAATCTTACTACTGCTCTGTCAACTAAGTTTATGTGGTATTCTAAATTCTTTGTTGTCATTTCAACAATATTCACAGCGTCTTCACCAGGAGTAGATTCCATTTCAAAAACCACTCTCTTTGCTCATCGATAAACAACTCCTCATCCCTTCAAGTTTTATCATGAGATGGCAGCCATTCAGAGACATCTTCAAGCTCCACTGCCAATTTCAGTTCTCTTGCTATTTCCTTCCACCACATCTGTAGTAAGTTTTTCCACTGCTGTCTTGAATACCTCAGTCATCCATGAGGGTTGGACTCAATTTCTTTCAAACTCCTGTGAATGTTGATATTTTCACCTCTTCCCATGAATCATGAATGTTCTTAATGGCATCTAGGAAGGTGAATCCTTCCCAGAAAGTCCTAGATGATGAATCCTACTTTGCCTAGGTTCATCGGAGGAATCATTGTGTCTGGCAGCTGTAGCCTTACAAAATGTATTTCTTAAATAACTAGACTTGAAAGTTGAAATGACTCCTTGATACAGAGGCTGAAGAATGGATGTTGTGGTAGGCATGAAAACAACATTAGTCTCATTGTCCATTTCCATCAGAGCTCCCGGTGATCAGATGCATTGTGAATGAGCAGTCATATTTTGAAAGGCATCTCTTTTTCTGAGCAGTAATCTCAACAGTGGGCTTAAAATATTCAGTAAACCACATTGTAAATAAGTGTGCTAGCATCCAGGCTTTTATTGTTCCATATATAGAACACAGGCAGAGTAAATTTAGCATATTTGTTTAAGGGACCTAGGATTTTCAGAATGGTCAGTGAACTGAGGCTTCAACTTGAAGTCACCAGTTGCATTAGCCCCTAACAAGAGAGTCAGCCTGTCCTTTGAAGCAGGCATTGACTTCTACTCTCCAGCTATGGAAGTCCTAGACGGCATCTTCTTCCATCCAATACTGTTGTGTCTGCATTGCAAATCTGCTGTTCATGGAGCTACCTTCATTAATCATCTCAGCCAGATCTTCTTGCTGCAGCTTCTACATCAGCACTTGCTGCTTAACCTGCACTTTGATGTTACAGAGATGGCTTTTTTTCCTTAAACATCATGGACCAACCTCTGGTAGCTTCACACTTTTCTTCTGCAGCTTCCTTACCTTGCTCAGCCTTCACAAAACTGAAAAGAGTTGGGGCCTTGCTCTGGATTAGGCTTTGGCATAAAGGAATGTTCTGGCTGGTGTGAGCTTCTATGCACACCACTCAAACTCTCCCCATCTCAGCAATAAGGCTGTTTTGCTTTCTTATTCGTGTGTTCATTTTTCATTTCCTTCAAGAACTTTTCTTTTGAATGCACAGCTTGCTGAACCGGTGCAAGAGGCCTAGCTTTCTGCCTGTCTCAGCTTTCAACATGTCTTCCTCGCTGAGCTTAATCATTTCTAGCTTTTGATTTAAAGGGAGAGACATGCAACTCCTGTTTCATTTGAACACTAGAGGCCATTGTAGGGTTATTAATAGGACTCATTTCAGTATTATTGTGTCTCATGGAACAGGGAGGCCTGAGAAGTAGGGAGAGAGATAGGGGAACAGCGGGTCAGTGGAGCAGTCAGAACATGCATGTTTATTGATAAAGATCACTATCTTATATAGAATTATTTTATTTGTGTCCCCAAACAATTACAGTAGTCATATCAAAGAGCACTGACTACCATAACACATGTAATAATAATGAAAAAGTTTGAAATATTGCAAAAATTACCAAAATGTAACACAGAGACATGAAGCAAGAAAATGATGGTGGAAAAAATGGCGCTGACAGATTTGCTGGACGCAGGGTTGCCACAAATCTTCAATTTGTAAAACAGGCACAATAAGGTGAAGAGCAATGAAACGAGGTATGCCTGTATTTTAATACAGTATCATAATAGTATTTGCCCTGATGTGGATCGGGAGGAACCATAGATTCAAGACATTTGAATCCTTACATGTGCTATTATATCATTTGATGGATGAATATCAAAATGATACTTTTATGTTGCTAATAATTTATGAGAGATGTTTTTACCTTGCCATTCCCACCATCTCCATCCTCCTAAGTAACATGTCTCACTTGAATTACCTTCAGTTCAGCTTATCTCCTGCTTTTGTGGGTATTACCTAAGTTGTTCCTCACACCAATTTGAGCACCCAGGAAGGACAGGTACGGCTATTTCTATTTTACTAAGTGGCAGCAGAATCTCAGAGAAGTTAGGTACTGTCGAAAGTCCATGTCAGAAACCAGAAACTCAGAGTTTCTGGTGTATACCAGACCACACTAAAAGCAGAAGGTAGGTTGAGAGAATCTCCGCCCCAATGGCACTCTTGTTATGGTGGTCCCATGGGCAACAGCACATGCGTCTTTCTCCCCCGCCACTACTTCTGAAGGTGTGATGTAACAGGGGCTCCTATAGTATATACAAGACACACACCCATTCAGACTGCACAGATGTCTGATGTGACAAGAATTCAGAAAAGCATTTGATCCGAGGCTTTTATTTTTTTATAAACCAGTGTAAGCCCTGGGACAAATTATTTTGTGTCTCAGTTTTTTCTTCTGGGTAGTAGGGTAGCTGATAACTGAGCCCACCCCGAAGTGTCACTATGTCAGGAACTGCAAACGCTCCCCTCAGCCTCCCCGAGGCTCCTCGATCCCTGTGGGTAGAATTCACCCATATGTTGTCCAGTCCAGATTGGTCAGTTCATGCCAGTATTTTAGTCATAATTTTACCTCCCCACTGGAGGTTTTGAAAACTGTGTGAACCAGTTAAGTGCTCTGGTGGCTGTCTTCCCACATTATATTATTGTTTATACTTTTGTGCTTTTGCCAAAGTCGCTCTCCCACAAGAGACTCTCCCTTCTCTTCTCTGCACCCCCAGCTTTATTGAGGTATAATTGACGTATAATATTGTAAAAGTTTTAGGTTTACAATGTATATATTATGAAATAATTACCACGATAAAGTTAGTTAACACTTCTACCACCTCACATAATTACCAGTTTTTTGTGTGTGATGAACAAAAAGATGTACGCTTTCTGCTATACAAATATTCCATCACTTCACTCCATTTGAAGGTTCCATCTTTTGTTGAAAATCTTCTCAGTCCAGCTCTTTAGCTTCCAAAATAGTCTTTGATTTATCTTAATCCCAGTAACATTTTCTGCAGACTTCATAATTTAATATTTGATTTTGAAATTCTCTTGCATCATACTTGATTGTATCATGCTCTTAATGTATTATGGTTTTTCTTTCCCACCAAATGAGAAACTCCTTAATGACAGGCTTTTGAACTTTGGTGTTCTTGTGGGGAACCAGATGGAATCTCAAGTTGGTTAAATTTAGAAGAGTTTAATAAAGGACTCTACAAATGGGCTCAGTTATCAGCTACCCTACTACCCAGAAGAAAAAACTGAGACACAAAATAATTTGTCCCAGGGCTTACACTGGTTTATAAGAAAATAGAAGCCTCGGATCAAGAAGGTAGGAGGAAAGGAGTGAAGCAGTGTTCTGGTTAGTAGCACAGTATCTTCTCTAGGCCCAAAATGGGGAGTGAATGCAGTAGTTTCTGAAACCCAGAGGCAGAGGGAGCAGCCTGGAGGGGACTGCGTGCAAGAGCTGTGTGTAGCTTGCCTGCAGTGAGCCCACAGGAAATAAATACTCATCACACTTTCCCCTTACCATTTCACCTGTTGCTGATGACCTTATTGGCCATGCACATCCAGAAACTGGATGACAAGTGACCCCATTTGATGTGATTCATGCACATGCCTGTCCAGGGCAGAGAATGCACAATGGTGAAGAGCGGAAGGGATAACCAGCGACAATTAATGAGTGATAACTAGCACATGCATCATACATTTTTATCACACTTGCTCTGTACCTCCCAGGTTCCGAACCCGTTGCAGAGGTGACTGGCAATTTGTAGAACCCAAATGGTGGGGCCATAAACACCGAACATTGCATGTAGTTGCTGTAGTCACTCAACAAAGAGAATCTTAATGGATTTCTCCACACATATTCCACTGAACAGTACTTTTTTGATTATTCGTCAAAAATTTTGGTTACAGCTAACCAAATATAGAACCATCATTAAAAACATCATCATTAAAGAATGCAAGGAATAAAAACTTGAGTATATAGCAGTGACTTGATAAATCTGACTAGGATGATTCACTATTTCATCTAAAATCAGTTTCACAGCTTCTTGCATTTCAATTATTCCTTTGGAAAGGCATCCTTCGGTTTGGGAAATTTTACTTGTCCTCAGAAAAATATTTTATTTTTGTTTCCATATTCCCTGTCATTTAAATTTCAATTAGTGCTACTAACCACCCCACAAAAAGACTCCCTTCCAGTATTCTAGCTCTTGGCCTTTTTGTGACAAATGTGTCAGGGCAGATCTCCAGTATCTAGGGTAGCAAAATCAAAAAACCTTTTCTCTTAAGATTTAAATGGAATTGATCTGTCTTAAAGTCTGTTGATACATATGATGTGAAAACAATTTTAGCTGGTAAAAAACTTGGGTTTGAAAGACGTTATAACACTGTGGATCAACGTCAGAGAGACGTCTGAACAAATGCTGTTGAACATCAAAGTCACTTGAAGTGTCAACCGCTTTTAGAGAATATAAAGAAAATGTAATGAATTTCATCCTGGGGTTAAGTTCAAAAAAGCTCTGGTAGAGCTAAGAAGGCAGAAGAGAAGTTGTGTGGTCCTAAAACATGCCTTTTGGCCCCAGGAGGCTAAAATTATTTTTAAAAAAACCTGGGTTACTACAGCTAAAGATGGTATTAAATTCAAAGTTGAGTAATGTGCTAAACATGTTATTTATTTGCACATAGACTCATAAATGTTATTTATACTTTTGATCCTTTTAATTCACTATATGAATATGCGATTTCTTTTCAGGGAGTTGTCAAACATGAGAGAATTATACCAAGATGGTGGAAGGAGACCTAACAGAAATGATCAGTGACAAGTATACTGATTGAAATATTTACTCATTTCCTTTCAACAAATAATGGTTATTTTTATATTACCGGCAGTCATTTGGTGCATGCATGAGAAAAAGGAGGGGGGGCCCAGTTTTTCTCAAGCAGCTTGTCTTCCCATTCCTTCTTTTGTTAAGCAAGTTCTGTCCCCCATCAACTCCGTGTAACTTGGTTTCAGGTCTCTTTCTTCTAAGAACCTAGAGGTCCCACAGGAACATGGCATGTAAATGAAAACTGTTTTAAATTCCAGATGTCTACCTTATCTCTGAGTAAAGGAGTACTCACCTCTCAACTTCCAGGCTTTTTAAAATCTGTTCTATGACCAGTAAGAGGCAGGTGTAAATAGATGAGAGGATAGAATATGTATCAAGTGTTTACCATACACCAGGTTGTGAGCACTGGGGATATAGGGGTGAATGTTACTGGAAATAGAGCATGTACTTGAATGTTGGGGCTAGGTAATAAACAAATAGATGAATGAGATTTTTTCAGTGTCATGAAAGGAAATGTGTCCTGATATTTAAATGTACTGAAGAAAACAGAGTAAGATAATGTGCTAGAGAATAACTGTGTGTATGTGTGTGTGTTTTAAATTGGTTTTGGAAGGCCTTTCTGAAGGGAAATATTTGAGACCTGTATGGCCAGTAAGAGGCAGGTCTGAATAGATGAGAGGACAGAATGTTCTAGCCATGTTGAAGAGCCCTGAAGTGGGAACACATTTTATGTTAAAAGATAAACAAGGAATGGTTGAATGCCTTTACAAAAAAAGCCTAAAATGGTATTTAGTTTGACTTCTAAAAAATCATACTGGTCTAAACTTATGCTATTAAATGGTCCAAGAGTGCTTGGAAATTAAAAGTTCATTAATAAAAATTCCAATCCAATTAGGACTTTTGAAATGGGTTGTTGCTTAAGTACATTTCAAATGATTAAGGAGAAAGATTAATTTTCACAAATTGGATGAGGATTCTAGTAACATTAGTCAGCTTCTGTTTATTGAACACCTACTGGGTGCTGTGTGTATTGTGAACAAGCTCTGTGAGAAAAATATTAGGTAACATAAGATAGGACTTTTATCCCCAAGATGAGCAGATTTCAGGTACTGGGAAAAGGAAGAAATGCATAAACAGTAAACTGGTGACATAACATCATACCAAGTACAAATGAATCATGAAATGATAAAGAAGAAGCAAAGGTTGCTTAGGGATCACAGTGCTCAGGGTGGCTTCTTGGAGGAAATAGGCTTTGAACTGGGAGGAAGTAAGAGTGAGGTAGCGAGAGACTCGTGGGGTTCGTGGCAAGGCGCAGGAGTGACGGGAGCAGCAGCATAGCAGTCCTTAGGGCCTTTCTTCTTCATACCATGCGAGGGTGAACACAGTGTTCAAAAATTGATTTTGCTTTTGGCATGATCAAAATACATAGTGTGTGAAGCTTTCTCCTTATAGAAATCCTCTCTGTCTCTGTTATTTACAACAGGGCTTCCTCTCCTACTAGATAGCAGCTCACCACATGAAGAAAACCCTAGTCCTCAAGATGTTAATTTTTTATTTTGATGGTGCTTAACTATTGCAAACAAATGAAACAAATGTAACTTGGTTCAGTATTGACAAATAAGAGGAACATGATCTAATAAATAGCGTTGTAAATATTGATTGCATTTCTTCTGTGGTGCAGTAGATGATTGGGGCTTGCTGGGCCCCAGTTGCACAGCCACGCCCTCTAAGCAGTGTCCTTTGAAGGTGAATTAAGGCTGTTGATGTATCCAAAGTTGCCAGACTCCTATCTATGGGACCTGCCTGCTACTGAAAGCAAATAAAGAAATACAACTCAGTGAGCACTTGTATCAATGGTGTAGTTGGGCTCTTAGCACCTCATTGACTGTCCCTGGTCATTGAGTCAGGCCCGCATTGTTTGCTGAGGGTCAGTTCAGGAACTTGTTCTATTTTATTCACCTGCTTGGTATTTCTCTCCACAGGGACCGCAGATGCTACCCACTCTTTGAGATATTATTCTTTGTGTGCTTGCATGTGTGCACACATATATTTTCTTGAGGTCTTAGAATGGTTCTTAAACCTGGCTAATCATGACGATTACTTCAGGTCTTTTACAAAGTACAGCTGTTAGCGAGCAACTCACCCCAAACAGTCTAGATAAGAATCTCTCTGCTGGGGCCCAGACACCAGTATATTTTTTAAAAGCTCCCCCAGTGCTTCTAAAGTTCAGTGAGTTTTGAGACTCACTGACCTCTCACGAGAGGACGAATGCCTTGATTTGTATGCATGCATTTCTGTCAGATGCTTTAAATGAAGTCATTAACCAAAATGCATTTCCAGTGTTAGGGTCATTGAGTTTAAAATCAAATGAAATACATTTCTGGGTGATAGAACAGTAAGGACATGAAGAGAACTAGGGTGACGTACCCAGATGTACTACTGTCCCTAATGCAGCACACATACTGACCCAAAGCAAGCTAGTGCCCAGGTCACAGCTGCAGAGACACATTTAAGAAGGATCAGTGACCTCACAACGCCGTTATACTGGGTGTAAGGTGGTCACTGGTTCAACTCCCTGTCCGCTGATGAAGAGGAGGGTCTTTAGCTGGCAGGGCAGCTGATAAGGCTATATTAAACTGCTACACATCAGTGCTGAGAGGTTGTGGGGCAATATAGTCCTGACTCCTTAGTGGGGTAAAGAAAGAATAAAAAAGAAAGGAAGAAATTATTGATACATGAAAATCCTTTCCATCTGTACTGGGCTATGTCAGTGGTGCGGACTGATCTTCCTCTGCAGGGCAGTGCTGTCTCTCTGTAGGTTGAGCTCTTTTTGAGACCACTGTAAGTGGTGAAACAGGTGTGGAGAGCTTAGACCTTGGACTCAGATATCAGATTAGCTGTGGCCACGCCTCTTACTTGCTGAGTGATCTTGGGCAAGTTCCTTGACTTGTCTGAACCTCTTTTCATCTTCAAATGTGAATAATTAAAAGGCTGGTGGGAGAATGACAGATAATTTGCTCATGAATTCATTTAACAAGTATTTATTAAGTAACTACCATGGGTCAGGTAACTGTTCTAGTAACTAGGGATAAAATAGAAAATGAAACAAAGTCTTCAGCTTTCAAGGAACTTAGAGTGGTATAGCAGAGCAAGAACAATAAATGGAGAAGCACAGATACGGTATGTCAGGTGGTTCATAAGGGTTTTGGAGCAAAAAGAAGCAGGCTAGAGAGGGTAAGTCCTGGGGGAAATGCAGAGGTGTTGTTTTGTATCAGAAAAGGTCACTGAGTTGATATTTGAGAAGAGTCCTGAAGGAATTAGGGCAACTGAGTGTAACTCTAGGGGGAAACATCCCAGGGCAAAATACCTTTGAAACCGAAATCAGTCAAAGGACAAATAAAGTGGGAGATAGGTCTTCTCAAGCTTGAATGTGCACGTGAATCCCTTGGGGATGTTGAATTGTGGATTTGGGTTCAGTGGGTCTGGAATGGGGTTTGGGGTTCTGCATTCCTAACCTGTTCCAGGTCCGCAGAAAATGTCATTTTTCCGCAGACCAGACTGAGTAGAAGTGGTGCAGGGCCATGTAAGCTATTTTAAATAAAGATGTTGGCTCTTGCCCTGAGTGAGATGGGAAGCCATTGGAAAGGGATGACATCGAAAGCTTTTGCTCTGGCTGAGGTGTGGTCAAGAGTCCTGGCTGGCTTTGGAAACAAAGTGATGTCATTCCTAGAGCCACCACTCACTCACTGCATATCTTTGCTTAAGTTGCTTAAACTCCTCTCTCTCCCAACTTCTTGTTTTGAAAACCATTAAGCCTAGAGAAAAGGCGAAAGAAAAATATAATACACACCCTTATATCCTTCACTTAGATTGACCAACTGTTAGTATTTTGCTGGTTGCTTTATCTCATACTCTAAGTACATATATATTATCACCATTTTTCTTATGTTAAACATTTCAGAGTGAGGTTTTGAAGTCATGACCCTTCCCTTCATGCCTATTTCATCATATACCTTCTAAGAATAAGAATCGTCTTCTACATAGTCACTTGTCAAATTGAGAACATTTGATACTGATAAAATCTCAATTTAAATATAACCAATTTCCTCTCAAGATTTCCTGTATAACAATTTTATTTTTCTGTTGCTGAACCCAATCCAGCATATTATATTGGATGTTATATTGCTTTAGTTTTCATGTCTTACTAGTCTTTTGACCTACAACTGAGTCTCTTGACCTCAGCCTTTTTTTTGAAAAGTCTGGGCCAGTTTTATAGAATGTCACTCAGTTTGGATTAACATTTTTTAATGATTTTATTCAAGTCATGCATTTTTGGCAAAAATGGTACATAAACGTGATGGTATGTTGTGCTCAGTGCAAGCACCTGGAAATAGTTGATGTCATTTTGCTTCATTTTTGCTGTTAAATTGGATCACTTGGCCAAAGTGTGTTTTATCCAACAGATCTCTCTAGTGTACAGGTGCCCATTTACCTTTGTAATTCACAAGCCATCTGTAGAGAAGTATTACATAAATATACTTTCCCCCAACAACTTTCACCCCGTGGTTTTCCACCTATTAAAAATTATTACCTGAATAAGTTATTTCTATAGAAGTTACAAAATGGTGATTTTTCTATCAATTTTATATTTACTTGGCATTCTGTAAAGATAGAGCTTTCTCTTTATGTATGTGTGTATCCATCTATGTATGTATCCATCTACATACCTATTTATTGCTTATTTTAGTATGAACTCATGGATTCTTTTTTAATTCAGTTGTGTTATCAATCTTTACTGTCATTACTTTGATGCCCAAATTGTCTGAGTTTTGCCAGTAGGACCCATGTAATCTGGTTCCTGTATTTTTTTCAGTTTTTGAGTGTTTCCTTATTTTCTTGCCCCCCCAAAATATTCCAGGTTCATTTTGTACTTTACCTTCCTTCACCCTATATCAGCCATTTCTCCCAGCAGCTCTGGTTCCTTTTACTGGGGAATTTATACCTCTTTATTATTTTATTTTTTAAATTAAGGTACATAAAATGCACAAATATTAGTGTACTCCTTGACAAATTTTAGCATTTGCAAACACTCATGTAACCATCATCCAGATCAAGATATCAAACATTCTCACTAATTTTTTTTCCCTTCATGGACTATTTCACCCATCTTCCCATCCCCCTCTTTTATGTCAACCTCCAGTCTGCTCTCTATTTATGAGTCTGTTTCTGCTTTCTTTGTTCATTTTTTTTAGATTCCACATGTAAGTGAAATTATATGGTATCTTTCTTTCTGTTTGACTTAATTAGCATAACAACCTCTAGGTCCATCTGTGTTGTTGCAAATGGCAAGATTTCATTCTTTTTTATGGCTGAGTAATAGTCCATTGTATAAATGTACCGCACATTTTATTCACTCACCTATTGATGGACATGTACGTGGCTTCCATGTCTTGGTTATTGTAAATAATGCTGTGATAAACATAGGAGTCATACATCTTTTCAAAATGATGATTTTTTTATTCAGGTAAATACCCAGAAGGAGAATTCCTGGGTCATATGGTATTTCTGGTTTTAGTTTTTTAAGAAATCTTCATACTGCTTTCAATGTGCCTGTGCCAGTTTATATTCCCATTAACAGTATACATGGGCTTTCTTTTCTCCACATCCTCACCAACACTTGTTATTTCTTGTCTTTTGGATATTAGCCATTCTAATTGGTGTGAGATGATAGCTCACTGTGGTTTTGATTTGCATTTCCCTCATGATTAATGATGTTGAGCATCTTTTCATGTCCCTGTTGGACATTTGTATGTTTTCTTTGGAAAAAAAATGTCTATTCAGGTCATCTGCCCGTTTTTTAATCATATCATTTGCTTTTTTGGTGTTAACTCATATGAATTCTTTATGTATTTTGGATACTAACTACTTATCAGATACATCATTTGCAAATAGTCTCCCATTCAGTAGGTTGCCCTTTCATTTTGTTGATGGTTTCCTTTACTGTGCAGTAGCTTTTTAGTTTGAAGTGGTCCCACTTGTTTACTTCTGGCTTTTGTTTCCTTGCCTGGAGAGACATACATATACAGGAAAAAATTACTAATGCCAGTGTTCAAGAATTTACTGGCTATATTATTTTCTAGGAGTTTTATGGTTTCAGGTCTTAGGTTTCTAATTCATTTTGAGTTTATTTTTGTGTATAGGATAATACAGTGATCCAGTTTCATTCTTTTGCATGCAGCTGTCCAGTTTTTCCAACACCATGTGTTGAAGAGACTATCTTTGCCCTATTGTATATTCCTGCCTCCTTGCCATACATTGATAAACTATAAAAGCATGGGTTATTTCTATTCTGTTCCATTGATCTCTGTGTCTTTTTTTTTGGTGCCAGTACCATACTGTTTTGATTACTATAGCTTTGTAGTACAGTTTGAAATCAGAAAGTGTGATATCCCCCAGGTTTGTTCTTCTTTCTCAAGATTGCTTTGGCTGTTTGTGGTTACATACAAATACTAGGATTATTTGTTCTAATTCTGTCAAAAATGTTATTGGTATTTTTATAGAGACTGCATTGAATCTGTAGATTGCTTTGGAATGTATGGCCATTTGAACAATATTCTTCCTATCCACAAACATGGAATATAGTTTTATTTATTTGTGTCATCTACTATTTCTTTCAGAGTAAAGTCTTGTGGTTTTCCAAGTACATCTTATAGCTTTCCAAGTACAGGTCTTTTACCTCCTTGGTTAGATTTATTCCCAAGTATTTTATTACTTTTGATGCAATTGTAAATGGGATTTCCTTAATTTCTCTTTCAGCTGGTTCATTATTTGTATATAAAAATGCCACAGATTTCTGTATACTGAGTTTGTATCCTGTGACTTTACTGGATTCATTTATTAAGTCTAATAGTTTTTTGGTGGTGTCTTTTGGGTTTTCTATCTATAGTATCATGTCATCTACAAGTAGTGATAATTTTACTCCTTCCTTATCAATTTGGATGCCTTTTGTTTATTTTTCTTGTCTGATTGCTGTGGCTAGGACTTGCAGTACTATGTTGAATAAAAGTGGTAAGAGTGGGCATCCTTGTCTTGTTCCTGATCTTAGAGGAGAAGGTTTCATCTTTTCACCACTGAGTATGGTAGCTATGGGTTTGTCATACATGGCCTTTATTATGTTGAGGTATGTTTCCTCTATACCTATTTGTTGAGAGTTTTTATCATGAGTAGATGTTGAATTTTGTCAAATGCTTTTTCAGCATCTATTGAGATGATAATACGGTTTTTATCCTTTTGTTAATGTGGTATATCACATTGATTGATTTCATGGATATTGAAACTTGCATCCCTGAATCCCTGAAATAAATCCCACATTGTCATGGTGAATTATACTTTTAAGGTATGTTTTAATTCAGTTTGGTAATATTTTATTGAAGATTTTGCATCTATATTCATTGGGATATTGGTCTGTAATTTTCTCATTTTGTTGTGTATTTGGTTTTGGTATCAGGGTAATGCTTACCTTGTAGAATGAATTTGGAAGCTTACCTTCCTCTTCAGTTTTTTGGAATATTTTGAGAAGGATAAGAGTTACCTCTTCTTTAAATGTTTGGTAAAATTTTCTCCTGTGAAGCCATCTGGTCCTGGACTTTTGTTTGTTGGAGTTTTTTGATTACCAATTCAATTTTGTTACTAGTAATTGCTCTGTTTAGATTTTCTATTTCTTCCTGGTTCAGTCAAGGAAAATTGCATGTTTCTAGGAATTTACCCATTTCTTTTTGGTTGTCCAATGTTGGCATGTAATCTTTCATAGTAATATCTTACATCATTTGTATTTCTGTGGTGTCAGTTGGAAGTTCTCTTTCATTTCTCATTTTGAGTCCTCTTTTTTTTTCTTGATGAGTCTAGTTAAGGTTTATCAATTTTGCTTATGTTTTCAAAGAACCAGCTTTTAGTTTCACTGATCTTTTGTATTGCTTTTTAGTCTCTGTTTCATTTATTTTCACTTTGATCTTTATTATTTCCTTCCTTTTATGAACTTCAGGCTTTGTTTGTTTTTCTAGTTCCTGTAGGCATAGGGTTAGATTTAAATTTTTCTTGTTTCTTGAGGTAGGCCTGTATTATTATAAACTTCTCTTTTAGAACCCCTTTTGTTGCATCCCAAAGATTTTGAACTGTTGTGTTTCTATTTTCATTATTCTCCAAGAATTTTTTGATTTCCTCTTTGAGTTCTTTGTTGCCTATTGATTGTTTAGTAGCATGCTGTGTAGCCTATGTGTGTTTGTGTTTTTTCCAGTTTTTTTCTTGTAACTGATTTCCAGTTTTGTACCATTGTGGTTAGAAAAGTTGATTGGTGTGATTTCCATCTTCTTAAATTTATTGAATTTATTTATTGAGTTAAATGTATTAAATTTATTTATTGTGACCTAACAGGATCTAGCCTGGAGAATGTTCTATGTGCACTAGAAAAGAATATGTGCTCTGCTGTTTATAGATGGAATGTTCTGTATGTATTAAGTCCTTTTGGTCTAATGTGTCATTCAAAGCAACTGTTTCTTTATTGATTTTCTGTCTTGATGATTTATCCATTGATGTAAATGGAGAATTACACCTATTTAAGTGCCAAACATTAAAATTTATCAAATGGGATGGCAATATAACAATAATTGTGGAGTTGTTTTGAGCATTAAACAAGAAAACCTGTAGAAAAGACACTACACAATACTTGGCACATAATACACGCTCAATAAACTAATTTTATTCCAATTATTTCCAAGGCAATATAAATAATGAAAGCACGGCTGGATGTTTCTGGGCAATAATTGGAAATGACAGTAGATGAACTTAGAAAATGTGAATTATATCTTCTGAAGGAAAGCAAAATGTTAACAGATATTCATAATTGGTCCATAAATATCTACTTTCCCTCTTGATACATAGATCAGAGACAGTTTGCTGCCATATGTGGCTTTTTAGCATAAACAGTTACCAATCTTGTACTTTAAGTCCTTTTGCAAATAACAGAAAATAAGTCATACTTTTAAGTAAATGGATTCTTAGTTTTGAGGATTTGGAAAGAGATTTCTCATAAGACTAAATCCTAAAGCATTTCATTTAAAATTATTTGCAAAAAAAAAATGTCTTTAAGAAGAGCTTCATGTGGAGAGAGAGTCATCCCATTTAGACTCAGATATAGAACCAAGTAGAACATGATACTAGAGTCTTACGGTGAAGAAGAATTTGCATTGCTTCACCATTTCTAATTTTCCTGACCATGAACAATTATACTTTGCTTGCAGTGTTGGTCTTCTCATGTGTGAACATTTTCTTAAAATTTATTATACAAGTAATAAAGTTCCTCATAAACACAATAGAAAATACACATAAGCAAAAAGAAAAGATTCTCAAAAGATAACCCAAATTAACATTATAGCTAATACATTGTATTCTCATATAATAGGCATTTGTATGTATACGTATTACATATAGCAAGTATGTGTTTATACTGAAGTATTGTCTGCAACTGCCTTTTAATAATGTATCAAAAACATTTCATGTTCGTAAATATTCTAAAACTTCATTTTCATGGGTACAAAATGGTTATATGGGTGTATGAAAATTTATTTAACCAACACCCTGTTGCTGAGCATTGTTTTTAATATTTCCCTGTTAAACACATCTCTTTGCAGGTCAGTTAATTATAACTCCCTCTTGTCTCTTCCATTAGATATGGAACTACTTGAAGACCTAAGACATACCTTGTTTATCTAAGTATCCCTAGCACCCAGTAGTGATGCCTGGACCCATCTGGCTGTGAATAAATATTTCTTAAAGGTTATTTAAATGTTTCCTTAGGCTTTCGTAGTCTATAAATAGCTCAACCTCATTCTTGTCTTTAGAATTTTGTGTTTGTGGTGGTAAGACAGAATCTAAAAATAATTGTAGCAAAAGAAACTTGAAACTGCTTCTTTAAGGTGAACAGAGCATAGCCTGGGAATTGAGATTTTCTGAATCTCTCCAGAAGCCCTAAGTGACATTTTAGGTGTATAAATGGAGCATGGATAGGCACCATAATTTTTTTATGAACTAATAAATGTTGCCTCCCAGGATACTCTCTGGTATGCATAGTTGTTCACAGTAGGGCTGGAGAGGGTATTTGCATAAGGATAAGGAGCTCTATGGGCATAAAGGTACTGACATGCTGTTCACTTTTTGGTGATTCTGAAAAGTACTAGATCCTTTTTGATTGATTAGATGGTGATGACTTGGGGTTACTGGAAGAAAAAGTTCCAAAGGGAAGTGCACCTCAAGAAAAAAGAATCTTCCTTTTTCACTAGGGTCTAGGAGGTGCTGGAGGAGGCTTGATTCTCACACAGCTTGCGGTTGAGGCTTTGAGGCCCTCTGAATCCAGCTGTTTTTACCCAATAGTTCTGTTTTGAGGACAAAAGGTAAGTGTGTCAGTAGACATGTGTAAAAGGCTATAACCTTAAGAGTTCCAAGAATGTTGTATTGAGTCCGGCACAAACATCTAAACTAGTAGGGCTCTCACTGTAGTAGCGGAGAAAGCCATCTCAGCAGCATGAATTTTCACAGCAATGTTATGTGATGGGGATAAGGGCAAAGGAAGCTGAAAACTGGGGCCTTCGGCTGGGCTGAGAGAATTCTTGGCTTCTTTGGACCTAGTTTGGACTGAATCATTGACTGCAGTTATTGTGCAAATGTGGGGGGGGGGGGGCTGGTTTTTAATAAGATATACCAGAATTCTTGCTAATATGGACTAGTGGAGTAATGGCTAATTGCAGAAACACCCAAAACGTGAAGCAGTCACAACTCAAAGCTGGGAAACATGTTGTCCAGACATCAGTATCTTCTTATTGTTTTGCCCTTTACCTATCAAGCTATAAGCTATCTCCAAGTGTACCAATTGGCTATTGTTATGTAATAAAGCTTGGTGGCTAAAAAAATGTTTTCACCTTTCTGCAAGTTGCCTAATCTAGGCTGAACTTAGCTGGATAACTCTACTTCAAACTGCAAGTCCATATGAGTTGGCTTCTTGCAGAAAGCTGGGCTCAGGTCCGCTCCATATGTATTTATTCTGGGGCCCAGACCGTAGAAGCAGAAGCTATCTGGGGGATGCTCTTCTCCCAGGAATGTCAGAAGCGCAAAGGGGTATGCCCTACCCTGGAAGCACATTTTCAATCCTTTGCTTGCTAACTTTCTGTTTGCTGAAGCAAGTCACAAGGTCATGCCCAAAGTCAAGATGTAGGGGAATACACTCCGGCTCTGATGGAGGAACTGAAGTCACACGTAAAAGCCTGCAGATAGAGGTTGCAGTGCAGAATGGAGTCAGTAAGTCAGTCGATTATTCCAAACACATTATCCTCCTCTCTGAGCTTTTTGATGTCTATTTCAATTCTCACTGAAGTTCCTTCAGAACCCATTTAGGAATTACTTTATATTAGGATTTCGTTGAATTTGGTCTTGTGTTGTTTATGTTTCTTAATCTTTCTTCTTCACCCAAATTGTAAGCAACTTAATATGGAAACTGTATCTTATGTTTTTTAGTATTTCTTGAATGCCCTATAACAGTGGTGAGCTTATATGCAAAAATTAGATACTAATGAAAACCTAACTAATGTATTTGGTAGAAGTCACATAAACATTTCCTGGAGAAAAATAAATCTTGCTAAGATCTTAATCGAAGATTCTCATAAAAGGTAGGCTATAAGCATATACCACCTTCTTAAAGAATTTGGCATGAGCTAGACTGCCTACACCTGTTTCAAATAAATACAAGTTGGAAATCAGAGGAGTTGTATGTTTCTGGGCTGCCTACTGCTGTAATATTAACTATTTCTGGTGTAATGGCAGGCTGTCTCCTCTATAATCAAACGAAAATGTACAGATTGACAATTCTCCTGACTGTTCAAAAGTCTCTTAAAAATAAAATTGGTGGTAACGAACAGGCATTTTGTATGTGCTAGTTGTTTTGACCTGATGGATTTGCAAATATCTTACAAGCATAGAAGATAAAAACTACAGCTTATTTTTAAGTGCAGATCTTGTGTGCGGCAAATGAAGTCACATTTATTTATTCATTTATTTGTTTGTGCTATTAGAAAACCACTTTGCAGCAAGTGTGAGGGAGAATACTTATTAGGGTAATAACAGCAGAATTATAGAAGTAAGGCATGTAGACAAATCTGCCTCGAGAAAATAATGTGAAATTACAGAAGGTTAAGAATCTGTAAAGATCAATGGAAACCAAGAGCTAAAAATACATAATCAGCATGGAGAAAAAAAGTGAAAAGAAACAGAAAATATCAAGAAACCACTAACAGTGTTTAGGATGGCTATTTTGCCTTCATTTCCTGTTGAAAATTCCTAAAATCTCATTAAGACACATTAAGAAATTTCTCAAAATAGATCATTTTTATTATGTTCAGTGTCTAAACTCCTGTGCATGTCTTGTTTTCCGCTTGAGCAGGAACACTCTCTCTCTCACACACAGACCTTTGCTTTATATAATGAAACACATTATCACATTATGAACATAACTAATTCAGTAAAAGATGTTAATATGAGTAGTAAAAGATGAAGATGGTTGTAATGGGTAAACCTGAGTCATAAGAACAATGCTTCCTATATCCAAATGGAAAATTTATAACCATTAATAGTGAAACATTCCCCATACAATTTGGGAAATAAAGCCTTATTTGCTTTGACAGAAATGCAGATGTTTTGAGGAGAGTTTTGTTCCTGATTTCCTCTCAGTTTTCAGTGAAATATCGGGAAACATGTTCGCTCTTTGTGAAGGCATCTGTTCAGTGTGACACCTGAAGACCCTGGCATAAGATCAGGCAGCTTTATTTGCTTATAGACATCTCCGGGTTTTATTCCTTCTGTATCCCAAATCTCAAAGGAAACACAGAATTCATGTTTTGTGTTCTAGAAAAATAGATGAGAATTACAAAGAGCCTATCCTTTTTGTCTTTCTAGGCCTCTAGTGTTCACAGTATTGTTGGCCCCAACCTGTAACTCATAGCCCATTTTGAAAGTTGATGAATTGTGAAACATCATATTTTTGTGCTAATTTACCTTTTCTTCCCATTTACACATTATGATTTTGGTGTTATTTTCATATCTTTACTGTATCCGAGGTGCAACAATTCCAGTCTTTGGGAACTTGGACAAGGTCTGGGATCTAGATGGCACACTGTGTTACTTGGGCTACCATGTCACAGTACCACAGACTGGGTGGCTTAATGACAGCTGTATTTTTCACAATTCTGGAGTCTGGAAGTCAGAGGCCAAGGTGCTAGCAGGATTGATTTCTTCTGAGTTGTCTTCTCCTTGGCTGGTAGAAGGCTGTCTTCTCACTGTGTCTTTACTCGGTCCTGTTCTGTGCTTGTCTGTGTCCTAATCTTTTCTCCTTATAAGGACACCAGTCATATTAGCCATATGACCTCATTTTACCATAATCATCTCTTTAAAGGCTCTGTTCCCAAATGCAGTCACATTGTGAGGTATTGGGGGTTAGGGATCCAACATAGGAATTTTGGAGGGACATGTTCAGCCCATAACACACACCTTTCACCAACACGGTGTAAGAATTGTTAGGTCCCCTGATCTGTAGGGAGAAATCTGTTTCAAGTCATGTTTTTCTGAATCACATCAATGTAAGTATCTATGGTTCAGCATATGGTTGGCAAGCCAGAAGTGCTTCAGGGATTTAAACAAGTGTTTTAGCTATTCCAGTGTATTCGGTAGGAAATCCAATCTTGTTGGACAGACTGCCTGGACTTCAAATCTACACCCACACTGAATAAAGGCCAGATATGTTTTTTCCCACTCTCCACCCCATCCCAACCAAGTGAGATGGAATTATTTTTTAGGGGAAAAAAAAAGGTGATGAATAGAAGAATCGAAGAGAAAGTCTAGATTCTCTTCAGAAAACTCTTCCAGTCTTTCATTTAAAGCATCATACTTTTTTCTCAAAGATCTGTTTCTTCCCTGAGAATGGCATAACACCTTTACCCTATAACATTTCTTCTCGATGCATTGCTACGAACATCTGGGGTGTCACCTTCCCTTCATTGCTCCCTCCCTGCCTTCTCCATCTCTCCTCCTTCTGCTCTCATTCCCTTGACTCTCTAATTACACAACTCACAAATACAGGCAGGCAGGGTCAGCCTCAAGCAGACTGATTGCTAATGTGATTCATTTACCAATCATTTCCCTGTGATCACTTCGAGTCACCTGATAAGGACGATGAAGGTAACGAAGACACCGAGATGAAGAGAAGCAGGGACAGATGAAGATAAGGAAACAAGCCCAGGACTGCAAAGCATGGGGGAAGAGGGCAGGCCCTGACCTCAGCCGGGCACACTGGACTCCAGAAGCCAGAGGGAGAATGACCCTCCCCACGGCCCTCACTGTATTAGGATGCAGCTGGTCACAGGGCCCAATTGGGGTTTCTGACAAAATCTCAGTTGAAGCAAAAATGATATTCTGAAGATAATACGTATATAGGAATGATTATACGGCTTTGGGATGTTTCCTTGTGGGAAAGAAAATATTTATTTATAGAAGTAGCATAAGCCTCACGTGGTTTCCACAGTTATGAGGGTTAATTTACAAACACAATATCAGAATCTTCCATTGTAGAAAGCATCAAAGTTGTAATGAGGAAGATTCTTTTTCTTTTCTTTAAGCAGAATGCAAAGTGCCAGCATGTTGTCACTGGGGATAACTATGTAGTGGTTTGCAGGTCATGTGTTGCTTGGTAAACTCGTCCAGTGCTATTACAGTGGAATTATAGAAAGCAGATTTGTTTTTCTGCTTGATGGCCAGAAGTAATTTTAATAGATTCCTGGATTTTGTCTCCAGGCAAGCCAGGAACATATGGAAATCATTTTAGTTGTTAATAATTTAGTTGCTGATGGGAATTGTAAAGAGGATTTATTTTAATCATTTTAGGACTTATTAAAGGACCTGCCGATAGTTGGGGGCTGAGGGAATTAATTCCTTCAGGTGAGTTCACTAGCCAGCTTTTATCTGTCAGGAGACAACATACCCTCTCCGACTATCCCAGTTACGTAGGTGTTAAAGGAACCTTGGGACCCCTTGCAAGGTCAGGAATCAAAGCCGGTGAGAGATCAATAAATTCTCCAACACATTTCTCATTGTTCTGAATGTTCTCTCAGCACAGTAAAACACACTAAAGTGGTGAAGGCCTGAATTTGGCCTGGGCAGTTGTTAATTCCATGGTCCTGGGCAAATGACTTTGCTTTTCTCTGCCCCAGTGTCTTTGTCTGCAAGAATGATAATAATAATGGCAACTACCTATCGGATGCTAGCACTCTGAAGGTCAAATAAGACCATGTATGTCAATCTTACAGCACTAAGCGTGACACAGAGTGAATGCGCAGTAAGCTGTAATTATTCTTCTTGGTATTATTGTCGTTTACTAGTTGGGATACAGTTCGTATCTGCTTCATTATGCATATCAGAAAGAGAAACCCAAACTTTAAGAATATTGAAAGGAGAACAGGCCTAGGTTGAGAATTTTGATGGTATACATGGCAAAATAATGTGTCTGCAATATAGAAAATAGAATCTACAACATTTTCTGCATAGACAAAATCATGATGTAATTCTCTCCAGTTCCTCTAATTCTCTAGACGTCCACTCAAGATGTATTGTCATGCTTCTTCGTTTTATTTTGCATGTACCTTTGCTGCTCAAAAATATAGTTCCTATCTAAATAGGGGCTTGTGGTATTTTCTTGGTTATTTTTAAGATGTAAAGTTTATGTGATCACATTGAGCCTTTTTTACTTTTATCCAGTCTGTTTCCTAAAATTAAGTATCTGTAACCTTTCCATTGAATAAGCAGGGTTCATGGGGTGTAATTATAAAGCAACTTTATTTTTGTCTCCCAGTGTCTCTTTAAATTTCTTCCGGTGGGGGAGGGGGCTGGTTCTTATGTTGGCCTCTGATGAAATTTAGGGGAAAGCCCCTGATTTTGATGGTCACTTTACGTAATAAAACCACCTTTTGTCAGTAATTAATTTGTCCTGTCAAAACACTAAATTTCATTCGCAGGTCAAGCTGCTTTCTCTGTTTTGGTCTGCCTGCTGCAGGCCAGCTGCCCGCGGGTGGGTGGGTGTTCTGCTTGGCTGTTTCTTTCTCCTCTTGCATGGTGCTCCCTCTTCCCCCCAAGCAACTTCGGACTGCTCTAGTTTTAGAGCTCGAGGAGGCAAGGGGGAAGAGGACAAGAACGTTCTTGCTTGCCTACCATTGTTTGGTGCTCTAGCGTCAGTGCTCTCTAGTTCTGCGAGGTGTTTACAGCGGGGTTTTTGGAGGCACTTTTATGGGTTCACCAGAGGCATTGAGGCTCTTTGCCTCTCTCCATCTCATTGCCGGGATCTCCTGCTTCGAGTTTCTTCGACAGAGCCAGTGCATCTGGATGGCTTTTGGCTGGCTGGCTGGCTGGTTACTAACTCCTTCTTTAGCACCCAGTCATCTGGGGGCGCTGCACGAACCCTCTCTCACTCACGTGCCGATTGCCTGTTTCTCCCAAATTACTCTAGGAAAGAAAAAGACCCCCAGAGAAGTGATCTGTCTTTCACTCCTTTTTAAAAGCAGCACTAGCCAGGTTCTGAAGCCATGTATTACTTAGGGATGAATCCGACTCTTATCCAGTGGGTTTCTCCACCTGCATGAGAAATACATGAAACTTCACAGGTCGTCTCATCATCCTGCTTTCCCTTGGTTTGGGAGAAGTAGTCACAGCCAATCAGTTTAGTTTTCCAAAACTGCTCTTCTAATATCCAACTACTTTCAATCCTTTTATATCTTCAATTTGGGTGTGGGGTTAAGAATAGAATAACAGGTTATTTTTCTTTGACTATTCACAAAGCGGTAACATTCTATTATTCTCGAAAATACCATTATTATGTAGGCATATCACAAGACAAGATGCTCTATTCTAAACTCTTTTATAACTGCCAGATGATACCTCTTTTATTATACTTACATCTCTTTTATAACAATGCAGCAAGCCCAATTCTTTATTTTCTTTATATTATCTTAGCAAAATACATATATTTTTGGTAAAAAGCACATAACATACCCCCTTAACCACTTTTAAGTGTGCAGTTCAGTCGTGTCAAGTATATTCACATTGCTGTGAACCATGGACCACGTGTTAAACCATTGTATATTGAAAAACATCCAGCTTTTTCTGTGATTGTTTTTAAAAGCATTTCGATTATGATATTGGTTGCTAGGTGCTTACTCATGCACCCTCACTTAAGGGGAACTGGTATCAGGCTAGACATGGCCAACAAGGAGGTGGGCTCTCCTGCAGATTTGGTTAAGTAGCTGTACCAGCGCCAAGCCTCGTAGAGATCGTCACTGGGAGAGGGCTAGGAACAGAAACTGCTGCCGAAAGTGAAAGCCCCGTTTTGTGAGCCTCCCTCCCGCAGCTGCCCTGTTAACGAAATCTGAGTATTCCTAGGCTGCCTGCTTCCATTTGAATTGATATTATCTGCTTATTGTTTTCCTCTTCTTTAGGTATCATTTCTTCACACATCATAATTTTTGTTTTCTCATAGTTTCTGGATTGTCGTTGCTTATCTTTTCATACTATGTGGGCAGTGTCAGCCAAAGGATTGGCTACCCTTGGTTCAAAATGTGGCCGCATATGGCTGTGCTTTGAGCAGAGGCCGGGGGGAAGTGGTTCCTGAGGTATGGCAGGCAACACGATTAATTGCAAGCACTCAATGACAATATTTTGTGTGCATGCTTAAGCATGAATTCATTTTTGCAGTCTTTGGCATAGAACAGGAACTCTTATGGGGGAAGGATGCCAGTAAAGTTTCTCTGAGAACAAAGAATTGAAAAAGGGCTTCTCAGTTTCCGATTGTAGTGGGTTTTTTGGAGGGAGGGGCTGTTGTCCTGCTTTGGATTCCCCTAGAAGCAGACCCTGAGACAAGGATGCTATGCAAATAGTTTATTGGGAAGACAGTAACAGGAAACACTGGTAAGGGAGAAATAAGACAAGGCAAAGAAGGAAGCCGATAAAAAGTGCATTATTAAGTGGTTACCATTGTGGCTTATTCCATTGATTAATTCTGGGAAATGTACACTGCATCTCTAAGTCATCTCAAATGAGTGCACAGGAAGCTGGATATTTATCCACCAACTCCCCGTTATCATTGGTTGAGGGCTACTTCTGGGCCATGAATTCTCTGACACTTCTGGCTGGCCCTGTGCACAGCTTATAGCTCCATGCCCAGTAAAAAACCCTCAAGCCAGAAGTCACAGGGGTTTGTAGTTAGCAGCCTTTAATGTGCAGGGTGAGAGAGCAGAGCAGGTGTGGCAGGACTCAGCATTCACTCAACTCTTCCCATGTTCTCCTTTCTTGAATGAAACCTAATTTTACTCAGGTATTCTTCCCCTAGGGAAGGTGACCTTACCTAAAGATCAAGGGTAATCTGGTTTAATCTCGGCCATTAATGGAGATTCCATTCCTTATGTTCACTTTTTGGTGTAGGTGTGAACATGTGCCATGTGGCGGGACATGTGAGAAGAGATTGGTTAGAGAGCCTCTGGGAAAGGTTTCTTTATTCTTATTAAGAGCCTCATAGGAAAAGGCAGCATTCTGTTTTATACCAGACCCATCACCTATTCATGTGTCACTTGGTAATGTGAGACCCATCTTGGTACCATCAACCCTAAATTAACCAACCCTAAAGATGCCATACCTTGGAATTTCTTGTTTTGAGAGCTGACAACTTTTCCTGATTATTTAAATCATTTTAAGTAAGGTTTATTGTATCAGCAACGACATCCTAATTGGTACAAGGGTAAAGTGTAAGAACATGAGAAAGCTCATTTTTTCAAGTTTACAAAAAGATGTACTAAGAGATTATAGGATGATGTCAATCTGTTGTAACTATTCTAACTCCCTTTGTACAACACACCCCTTTTCCAGTGCGAACAAGATTCAGGGGGTTTTGCTGATGGTTGATCATGAGTTCTAGAACCGCAGTTTGTTCAGTTTCAACCACTGATTGCATGCCTATTCAGTATACTGGGATTAAATAGGAAGTATGCATAAAACACCTTTTCTACATACTGGGGTGCTGTGGTTGTCTTGAAGAAAAGCATGTGTGCAATTAGTTGAGCTGCCAGCTGAACTAACACCTTTTTTTTTCCCCCTGAATATTGTTCTTCCTTGAAAGAAAGACTAACAGAAAAAACGGTGGCTACCCCGACTTGGTTACTTGGCAATTTCTCATAAGTGAATGAAGTGAACTTTTTCCTGCGAGGAAAATGAATGAGTATATTTGTTGCCAATAACAAAACTTGAGCTTTCCAGTATAATTTTTATTTTTGGAAAACCTTTATCACCAATCATATTTTCCCAGTACTTAAAGACTCTTTTGATGAGATTAGTGGTGATATTAACAGTGTGATTTTTTAATACCGTATAATGTGTCAACACTGGGAATCTGCCTAACTCAGTGAGGCAGTGTATTTCAAATAAGTGATGCACAATGTTAGAAAATCATGCGTGGGTAAAATATCCATTCAAAGTGCTAGGTAGACTAATGGATTTTAATGTAACAGTAAAAATAAGTCTGTTTAATGGTTTTAGGTTCCACACTGCAACTAACTTTTAAGAAACTACCATTTGTTGAGTTTTGGTACAGTGTTGATGAAAAATATCCACAGCTATCTGAAAAGATTCTTAAAATATTCCTCCCTTTTCTAGCCACATATCTGGGTGAGGCCGGATTTTCTTCATATACTTTAACTAAAATAGCATATCACAACAGATTGAATGCAGAAATAGATATAAGAATCCAGCTGTCTTCTATTCAGCCATTGAAGAGACCGCAAAAATGTAAAATAATGCCACTCTTCTAATTGTTTTGTTTCAAAATATTAATTTTTTTTCATAAAAATAGGTAATTTATGTTAACATGCAGTAGGTTTATTTTTAAATGAATTAATATTTTAAAATATCTTTAATTTTGATACTGCAAATATTAGTAAATATAATCCACATAAACAAAAGCTCTTTGGAGGTCCTCAATTATTTTCAGGAGTTTTCATGGTCCTGTGACAAAAAAGGTCAAAAGTATTTTTAGAGGATGTGGAAGAAAGTACTCGGAGCCTTGATAAAGCAAGAGACCTAGGTTGATAACTGGCACAAAGGGAAGTAGAGGGTATGATGGGATTATAGTTAATAATGTTGAAATGAAGCATGGTGGAGAGGTTAGATAAGAGGAGGGGGTGGGGTGACTTTCTCGAAGTATGGGAGTTCTGGATTCCCTGTTGACCCCAGTAGATGGTATGAATAGATCTGGGGTGATGTATTATCATATCCAACTTGTCCTCATTCTTGATGTTAAACCAACAATAAACAAAAGTAAAACATTTAACTTTAAAAGGCTTTCTTCAGAAATGAGCACTTGTAATGTTTTTAAATTTAGGGGATGCAGATTTGCTGAAGCTTGTGCTTTTCAGGAGGTATGTGAGCTGTACTGGGAAGCCAGAGAACATATTGGCATGTCTGAATGAATGACTCCCTGGTTGCTGGGGAACACCCTGCCCAAAGTGCTAAATATTAGTAAATGTTCTGGACATGTTTCAGCTGCCCAGACTGCACATAAAAATTGAGTGATGGGGACCCTCAGAATGAATAACAACATTTACTGAAACTGAAAATCCTGACTTCTGGATTCGGAATCGGCAATGTCCAGCCTGAGCCTTGATACTGTACCAGTTTTATTGTAGAATACATCATCCTTGCTCTCACGATGACAAGTCTTGCATATTTGACATTTAAGCTTCAAAGTGTAGGTTACTCCCTGGAAGAAATCTTGTTATTTGTCGGGAGAAAAAGAGTGATGGGTTAAAGTAAATACATGTTGTCAAGCTGTCAATAATTATCTAATGCTTCTATGTATAAGGAATGATCCATGTCAAACTGCTCTGAATGAGAGACAAAAACTACATTTGCAAAGTTTCTGCAGTAGTCATATTACATATATAATTATAATATAGAATATAATGATGTATATTTGCGACAGGAAGGTGGGTAAAACACTGCCAAAACCAAACCCAAGATAAAAATAAGATGTTTGAATCAACTGTGAGCAATAATTTTTATTCCAAAACCAGTGGGAAAATTGAGGAAAGTATGCTATCTTACTTGGGGAAGGGAGGAAGGGAGGTTGCCAGAGGATCTGACATTTGTGGACGCCTTCTCTGCTGTAGACGCTCTCTATCCCTCAAGAACTTCTTAAGTATGTTTTGTTTCACATTTCATAGATGAAACCAGGACTCAAGCAATCTGAGGAAAAATTCCCCAAGAACAAAGATCTAGAAGGTTGCACAACTGAGATTCAGATGCTAGATGTCTTTGTCTTTGAAGGCCATTCTTCTTATGATCCTTGGAAACAGGACCCAGACCCTGTAGAGAGCATACCCATTGACTGTAGGAGAGCATAAAAGGAGAGCATGTTGACGTAATTGTTTCTATATCTATATTGTTTTTTATCAGCTAGTTTTTAAAACCTCAGTCTCCATTTTTATTGTTCCTTGAAATAGCTGAGGAGTAAGTAAGGAAGAATTCTTTAGGAAAACAAATGAAGTTTTGAAGGATTTTAGAGGAAGACCCTATAATCAGCAACACAGTTGCTCTTTGTTCCTTTGTCCATTGAGCCAAATCTTTTACCCAGATATGGTACTGGGTCAGAAGACCTAATTTTTGCTGTCTAAAAATAGATTAAATAGTATAAATTCTCCTTGCTTTACCTTTGTAACTGTTAAGCAGAGAGACACACCACTGCTCTTAAACAGTCATGCACAGGATACATAGCTCTATAATGTGGGCTTCAGAGAAAAGATTCCTCTTAAGGGACTCTGAGCTCTGTGGAGGAAGACACACAAACCCAACTTTGCATGGTTAGTTTAATAGTTGTCATGATTATCATTCTTTAAAGTATTCGGAAGTTGAGGGTAGGTCAAAATTCTTAACTACTTACCTAATTGAAGACAGTAGTAACTCACTGTCATTATTTCCACAGCCTTCTCCTCTGTTCTTGGAATAACCCACTCTACTCTGAACTTATTTATTCTTCTGTTCTCTTTTGTCTCTTTTTTACACTGGACAGTACTTACCATAAATTAGACAACTTTTTTAAGTCTTTGTTTCCTTTTCTGAAAACTAGGAATAAAAATACTCCTACAGGAATATAGTCAGTGATTCTATAACATCTTTCTACCTTGATAGTAACGGCATTAGAGGGGATGAGGATTTAATAATATGAGTAACTTTTGAACCACTGTATTGTAAATTTGAAACGATATAAGATTGTATATCAACAATACTTAAAAAAAATACTCCTACAGTTGTCAGAAGTAAATAAGGTGACACTTGTAAAGCTATTTGTCTAATGTCTGACTCAATAAATGCTGGCTATTATTATTAATTGTTATGTTATAAAACCAGACCAATTTTAAGCTATCTAAAATTTTATTCTGCTAAAGTGTTTATTTTTTTAAAGAAAAAATCATACTACGAAAAAGAATTTGGAAAGGCTTACCATTAAAGGCATTACAAGTAAGGCTTAATAATAGGAATAAAAATAAAATGTCTGGCAAAGTGGACTGCCTCAGAAGCATAATCAAGGCCACCCAGCTGACTCCAGGTATTTGAATCCCTTTTTCTTCAGAGGAATGCTGGGAACTATTGTTTTGAGGAACTTGTCAATGCCCCCAAAATACTGCCCTTTGCTCTGCTGTATCCTTTCTTCTCTTTCAATATCCACACTGCTTGGCTCTTATCATTCTTATTTAGTCTAAACGTTTCTGCTTGGCCTTCTGAAGGCATTTCATGATGTTCTTAATTTCCTCACAGAATGTTCCTTCTTGTTGGGAAAGGCAGTTAGTAAGCTTTCAGTCTTCGGACCCCCCACTTGGCCGCATAAGAATCGCCTTGGGTCTGAAACACTTCCTCACCAAGAGATAAAGAGTCCTCACCGCTTGTGATAATGTCACTTTGTATGGGAATATCTTTCTCTACTTCAGACTCAATGCATACTCCTTTGTTTCACTTAAGAGTGTGCATGGTGCGGCACCTGGCCATCCCCACGACTACTATATTTGTCCCCTGTGGAGAGGAGATGGTGGGCCCTTTTTTCTGCAGCTTGCAGGCTAGGAGGGATCTGCAGGCATGGGAGACTGGCAACCATGCCGTACCCATGCCATGCCCAGAGGCCCAAGAACCCTCTGTGTATGTCCCTGGAACTTTAAATCTGGGCCTCTGTGTGCCCCTACAAGCAGTTTCATCCCCTTAGCTTGATGCTGCTACAAACTCATGGTTTCCATCAGCTGGTTGTCAACACTGATTCCTTCCCATTCATTTCAGCATCTGTGTATATCTCCACTCCGCTCAAACTTATACTGTCCCATCTCTTCATTTTGTATTCAGCCCTGCCTACTACTGTGCATCACCAGAAAATAAAAAGAAAAAAGAAACTAATTCCTTCAGCTTCTGCAGCCACACCTAATTGTACGAAAACTTTTGGCCTGTTTCAATGGAAGATATACCTTCTTGTAGGTAAAACTTAGCTTTTTACCCATACTCTGATGCCAGTGACTTCTGACTTCCTAGGAACTGTGATTTCTCATGTAGGCCTGCTTCCTTGTGCCCCATCCTGTAAACTAAACAACCCCCCACAGCCCTTTTCTTGATAGTTTGTTCTTTTTCAGTCACTATACTTTTTCCTTCCTTTCATAGCCGAACTTCATGATGGCACTGCTTTTATCTAATTGCTTTATTTTCTTAGATCCCATTTACTCCTCAACCCAGTGAGAGTTTAAAGCTGTTCTAGAGTTTGTGTGAACTTCTCAGCAGCAAAGATAGACAGTGGAAACAGGCACACTGCTTTCAATGACTGTTGAAAGGAAATTCCTTTTCAACAAGAAAGAAGAAGGTCCAGTCCCTAAAATTCAAGAGGAAGTGATTGATTTGAGACTACAATAGATATGTTGATCAGTATTATGGGCATGATTTTATAGAATATGAAATAAATATTCAGCATTTATATCCAGTTTCAACTGGCAACTGGACAACATTGAGTCTAAGATGGGGCTCTGAAAGACCTCAAAACAACCAGTTTATGCTTTTGAGAGAGCTCTAGGATACATAGTTACCATTATGAGATCTTCGGTGGGAATTTAATGTTGAGAACTGAAAAGTTTAATATATATGGATAAAAACCTCACCCCACCACCTTAGGTGAAGAATCAGAGTATCAGTTGAAAAAGAAGAGACTTCCTCAACTAAACAAGTACTGAATTTGTAAAAGTTCATAAAAGTAGAAAAGATAGGGGAGAAAAGGGCAGGGGTTATCAGCTGCCTGCTGCTTAATTCGTAATAACAATTATTCATGTGTGTGAGTAAAAATCTTCAATATTTATATTTTTTAAAAATAATGAATAGCATGTGATTCATTATGTTTCAAGGCTTGAAGTTATAAATGTTGAAACTCATAGATGGAAGTGGCAGGATGTCTAGGAGGGAAGGTTTTCTGGGTCTAGCCATGACCTTGCTCAGGAATATATTTTGGGTAAATGTACACAAAACGGATATAGGCACCACGTTGCCAGTTGATTGAAGCCCCATGAGAAATAACTGTCAGAGCACTGGAATGCTCAGTGTTAGCACAAGTGCCTCCTCACCTGTGATCAGTTCAGCACATAATCCGTAGTTCGCTGGGTGAAAAATAAAGCTGGAGATGACGTCATTGAAAGTCACTTGGCTAAAATAGATGAACAAATCTTCCTGCTCGAGGAGTGCTTTACTACTGCAATCAGGCTATGTGAAGTCCTTTGGCAAGCACTTTCTTTGACAGAGCTGTGTACCCATTGTTGATATTTCAATGTATCCATCACTTTCATTTATGCTTCTTTGTAATGGTCTGTAAATGTTCACTTTCTCTTTGTAGCTCTCGGTGCCACAGTCTCCGTTGCAGTTTGGGCACGCTGACAAGTTCCTGGTTTGCCTGGGGCAGTGGTTCTCAGTGCTGGCTGCCCGTTAGAATCACCTGGGGAGCTCTTAAATATATCAATTTAATCAATTAAATCAAAAGCCCTGGGTGATTCTAATGTGTAGCCTGGGTTGGAAATACTGGGCTAGGACATTGGAGAAAGCTGCTTAGTTAACCTTTTTAATGTCTTTTTTCCTTCAGGGTTGACTCAGTTATACTGTGTAGCACGTTACTGTGTTTAGTTTCAGAAGGCAGTCCATTTCCGTGTATCCAAGTTCTTGGGGGATATCTGTAGTCTCAAACAGTCAACAGTAGACAAATGCTATACTTTAAAATGATTTAATTTGGCCAATTTAGGGCTCTTTCTTGCTCTTTCTCAATATTTGTAGTGTTTTGGGGCTTAGACTACATTTGTCTGCATTTGATTACACCTGGGGAACTGTCTTGCCTGAGGGTTTCAGCCCTGGGCAAGTTCACTATGGATTCAGGAAGACCGGGAAATGACAACGGGAATGTTCTTGAGGTAAAAGGGCTTCTACGCGGCGGTACGTTGAGCACTAGAATCACATCTGCATCCAACAGTCTGCAGGTCCGTGATGCACCTGGGTCTCTGCCTCTGCCCAGACCACTGGGCAGAGCTTGTCATATAGTGACTCAGTCAGTAATAGCTTGTTGCCTGCGGGTGTGGAAGCAGTAGCCTCGCAGTAGGCGTGTTACATCATCAAATAGTTTAGGGTTAGGGGAGGATCCTGGCCATAGAAATGTCCATTTTCCCCACCAGAACTTAAAAAAATTTTGATGCCCTGGTAGGATCCCGTCTCTAAAACTTCTAATGAAATTGGTCTGACGTGCAGCCTGGACATGGGGATTTAAGAAAAAAGACTCCCCAGATGGTACTATCATAGACTCTTGGCAGAAAACTCTTGTAAAATGGTTTCAAGACCAGTAAATTGCCCGTTAGGTAAATGATATGCCTCATCTATGGCCAAACTGCGGCTGGAAAACCCAGCACTTCCACTGGCAGCCAGTCAATCTTGGTTGCCCATGGGAATTGCTTGGGATCAGGAAGCTTTAAAAAATACCGATACCTGTGCCCCAGCCATCATGATATAATTAGTCTGCCACGTAGCCTGGGCTGCAGAAGCTTCGGGTGATTCTGATAAGCGGCAAAGTTTGAGAATCTCAGTTTAGCCTTGTCAAACGTACCTGCTTCGTCCATTTCGATAGTTTGAGTAAGGTTAAGGATGTTTTTAAGGGAACCTGCAAGCGACTTCCATCTAACTGAACCCTCAATAACTTAATAAATTGATAGTATATTCTTGCTTCCTTTCCCCCAGCCAAAACGTATGTAGTTCAGAATAAAAGAAATTTACTGAATTTATTTGATAAATCTGAATCAACTGAATTGAATATGGCACAGAAACCTACAGTTCATTATTTTGTTACTTAATCTTTGCATCTGTTTCTGAATTTTTTCTTCCTTTGGTTGGATTTCTTTTGTCATGTTGAATGCAAGTTTCTAGAGGGCAAGCCCAGTCTTTTCTCTTGTTTTGTTGACCATCTAACACACAAATCTTTCCAGATTTCAATTAGATTTACATAATTAGTTGCCGATTAAATTCCCACTAACACTGACTGAACCCCGGTTTCCTATTTGGCCTCATTTTTACTTCTGAGAAGAGAAAAGCGCCGTTACACCATTGCTGAGCAGGCCTTCCACAGACTACGCTTCTTTAAAAAGAGTCTCCTTTGGAAGGAAAACTCGTGTTAGTGACAATAAAGTAGAGGAGCGGCTATTGATTTTTTGGAACCAACATGCAATTAGTTTTTATTACAGTTCAACAAAATTGCCAATATCCTTCTTCAAGAAAGAATTTTAATAAAACTGACGTCCTTTGGCAGAGAAACGGAGCCAGTTTTTCACTTGCAAGCAGTAGCCACTGGGGGTCACCCTTACAATTGCTAAGCTTTGCCTGCGGTTTTCAAGCTGTGGCTGCAATTTCCCTAAAATGAAGGTGGGAGATGGGGGAAGCACTAATATCTTTCAAGTGACTTCTTTCCCTCAGTGTCTCAGGGAGCCATTGTGCAGATACAAAGATAAATATTTGTGTTTTGTGGGTAGGAGACTCATCTGTGGTAAGACGGGCTTCAATAAATTGTCTGGTAGATAAAACAATTCTTCATGGGTATAGCTCATCTTTGACGTCTGTGCCACCCTTAGAGACAGTGATCAATATGCACTTTTCTGACCGTCTGTAGTTTTCAAAAATTTAACTAGGATTTGTCTGCAGCATGTTTTTAAATCACTCAGCCTTGTTTTCTTTAGTTTATGAGTTCCAACCCTTACTGTCTTATGTTACTAGTCAATACATTGTTTCTGCCTAGAAAATCTCTTCAGCTGTTTGCTTCTTATATATTAAATCATTGCTATTGTTGTTACGTAAGGAAAACTCTAATAAATAACCAAACCGAAGCCAGAGTCCCCTAGAGAGGGAGTCCACATAGCACAAACAGGGCTTTTGGACCCTGTGAGGGTATGTCCAGCAAATCCTGCAGTACAGACAGACCTTGAGGGACGCAGCCCAAGCAGCAGAGGGGGGGATGATAGCAGATGGCACTCCTGACTGTCTCTTAAACAGGCTGTCTTACCTCTATGGTGGACTCTACTCATGTTCGAGTTTCCCAAGGAAACCTCCCCTTTCCATATAACCCTCCTGGCCATTGTCATTTCTTACAAAAACAGAAGCAATCTCAGACATAAATGGGGTAGCACCGCTAGAGAAAGGAGCAAAGATGCTACCAAATTCTCTTAGTTGAGTTAAATCACCCTACTTAGTGAACCCCCTTTCCCCCAATGCTGGCTGGAGGCAAGGGGGTCGTTGAATGGGCTATGGAGAAATGAGGGCTTTGGGGTTCTTTTTCCCACTAAACACTGGAATATTTGGATTTTAGTAGTTGTTCCTAGCTTAATACTGTTCTGGTTTTTGTTCACTCATATATAGGGTGTCATTATAGTGAAATGCATCACTTAGTCCATGGATTTAGAATGATAACTATCATCCAGATAGGATAGTGGCAGAACTCAGGGAGAAATGGATATCCCCTGAGAGTCATGGACTCTGAAACAGACGAACAACTTTTACATTGGTTTCCAAAGCACCTCTCTTGGACGAGTGACTATCATGCTAGAGGGGAAAGCAGAGAATGTGATGTGTTTGTAGTTGTTCAGAGGACAGTTTGAATATATTGGTTAGGGCTCATACTGGAGCTTGTATGCGTAGGAAGAAGACTGTTTTGTTCTTGGCAGCAAGCAGAGGTTGAAATGTACTAAAAATATGTATTTCCGCATTTGTAAAAGTCTGATCAGATCCAGAAGCCGCAGGCATGTCATTGGGGACTTCATGTTGACAGGTACCGTTAATGAACTGCCCATTAATTCAACCTTTGAACCCACTTAAGATACCAGCAAGCTCTAATTCTTCCATCTGAGCCATAAGGACATTATGATACTGGACAGGCAAACCTGGAGGTAGAGTGAGAGGAAAAGCATAAAGGGGAGAGGGAGACAGGCACTGTCCTCTTATACAAAGGGACCTCTGAGGTTATGGGCTCTCTGTCCTTGATCTTTGGTATCTGTTTCTCTCCACTCATTTTTAATGGTTGTCCTGGGACCTGGGACAAGCTCTCACCATAGGCCTAGAAGTGAAGGTACGTTTTCTAAGGAGGAGGTGGCTTTCAAATAACAACTTGAAACTATTGCATGGTGTTCTGACAAATCTTCTGTGGCCCTGTCCCAGTTAGAACTCTGGAAACGAAGTTCGTTTGGTATGGATTAGGATGATGTAATTGCAAGGTTGGAAGGAATCTGAAAGGGCATCTCGTATAAAGCAGGTCTGGATTCCCCTTTAAAAGCAGCCTCTGTCCCATAGAGGAGTCCACACTCATACAAGATGCTTAGTGACAGCAAAGTTTTACTGACTGTATGGAAGTCCTACCATTATTGAACTGGACTCTGTCTTCCTATAGCTTCTTCTGTTGGTCCTTTGGGGTCATAACAAGGAAATCGAATCACTCACAAAACAGTTCTTAACATTTTTCATACAGCATGCCTCCAAAACATGATTCAGCTACTACATCTGTGTGCTCTTGGTGAAACAGTGCAAATATCCGAAGCTTTTCTTGGAAAGGTTCTGGACATGGACCAGAAGAAGAGGATAAAGATGGGGATAAAGCCTCTTCGATATGGTTACTAGGCTTGTAGCACAAGCAACTTTCTGAAAGAGTACCTACCTTTCATTCCATAGGTCTTTTGAAATTCTTCTTGGCAGATTGGAGACTTTGATTGTAGGGAACAGCTCAAAGCCTTTAATCGCCCTCATCACCTCAGACTGGGTAGTATGAAAGGCCAAAAATCTCAGCTGAGCGGTGCCTAGGAGGATCTACTCTTCCTTGCCTATTCTCTGTTTAAATCCCAGTTTTCTTTTGTTTCTGACCTCTTTCATGTACATGATGTTTCAGGTGTTTGCTGATTTCCAACCTTCTATTTTCAGCAATTATAAAACCCTTTCTTGTTTTCCTCTCATCCCCACTTGGCGCTTAGATTTCATTACACTCAGTTCCACAGTGAGCCAACCCCCACCCAACTGTGGGTTCCAGGCCAAGCCACAACCTGGGCTCTCGTTTCCCCTCACCAGGTAGAGGAGATCAGACGCACATAGCTCTCTGTACTTGCAACCACTGACCTATGATTACCTTCTTTCCTCAGGAGTCTCCTACATTGTTATTAAAATTACAGTTATTTAGATTTAGATATACAGAACGGGTAACATACAAACTTGTTAAATCTGTTAGAAAACCCAAGTCAGCTGAATAAATTTTAAAGATCTTACTGGCTTTATTGAAAGATTCATGAATTGGGCAGGATATCGTCTAGCAGATAGAAAGGAGCTCCAAAGAGTTGTGCAAAAAGAAAGACTTTTATAGGCAGAAAGAGGTGGGGACAAGAAAGTTATTCTAGCAAAGAGCTAAATGTTTCAGGCAAGATCACCTGGATTTAGGGATGGCAGGGGTCTATTAGGTGGATTACTTCACCAATGCTGACCAGGTAATTCCAGATTGATTGGTTAGTATTAGATTCCTGGGAGAGTCAGAAACTGTAAGCTGATTAGGTATTAAGTCTCCATTTGGTGACATGGGCTTAGCACAAGTGATTCCATTTGGGGCCTTTTGTCTCTTTTTTAACATATCCTATTTGATGTAGAAAAGATGTTTCAAACTAGTAAATAACGCTTTCTAATTTTTGCTTGTTTTGAGGCAGAGTATGTTAAAATCTGGAGCAAGTCTCATTCCTATTTCAGGGTCTTTGAACCTAATTATTTTCTTCTTTTCCAGCCCTTTCCATGAATTTTGCACTTCAATCACATCTCTATTCAAATGTTACCTCCATGGAGAAACCTTCCTTGATCTACCTTCCTTGCCAATCTCTAGCCTCTTGAGGAGATTAATTTTTTTCATGGATCTTCTCACTTCCTGACCCTTTATTATATTTTTGTCTACTATTAAAAGGAGGATCTTTGACTTCTTCCTGCTGTATCTAGGACCTAGAAAAGTGTTCAGAGTATAATAGGTGCTCAGTAAGTATTTGTTATATAAATAAACGAATACTTACTGAATCCCCTGTATTTTTATCATCTATGATTTTGCTAAAAAATTCTCTGATGTCATTCAAATCATAGGTAATACTGTTCAGCAGCATATAGTGAAGGAAAGAGCTCTATGGCATACCACTAGAGACAAGCCTTCCCACTGAATGAGAACAAATAATCAACACTTAGAAGCTTTAATTACTTAAATAACTGTAAATTTCCCTAAGAAGAGTATATCCAGGCCTAACATGGGACACTTGTCTGAACTCTAGATACATAATGTCCATGTCAATCCTGTGAGTTATTACTTTGGTTTCCTATCAAAAACAATGAGATTTTCTTACAATGCTTTGTGAATTAATAAAGTCATTTGATAGCTTATGATCTAAATGTTTATGACTCATCTTCACTAATCATTTCTAGTGCTTTCATGGATGAATATCAAGCTAACTATCCTGTCCTTCCCAATAGCATTGAAACTCATTTTTGAATATTGGGATATTTGAGTTTCAAGTAGTCTGGCATATCCGTCTCCCACACCCACCCCCCTAATTTTTCAAATATGAAAGACAGTGGTGCCAAGGTTTTGTACCTACTTTGTCCTTAAGACTTCTGAAGGCAATGTGTGCTGGAAGGCATTTGTTGTCAAAGAAGCCCAAAGGCATCCTGCAGGTGTAAGGACTCGTCCTTTGAGACCTGTGGGTCTGTTCCTTAGCAGGATGCCAATCGATACTAAGACCAGGGAAGCACATTCTAATAGTTAGGCTCTCAATTTGAATTCCTGACCAATTGGCTATGTATTAGCCTCCATAAAGAACTTCCTGAAGTTTTCTGGTTTTAGACCTCATAATACATTTTTCTCATTTATGGGCCAATTTATGCTGACCTAAGTTTATAGATTTTAAAATCTAAGAAAGTGAGTTGTGTGCTTTGCTTTCACATGGGGGTAGTCCTTAGAATGGTAAATGTTTTCTAAATGTTATTCTTTCTGGGTTCAGTTATGTCCAAATGACCTCACACTTGCTATACTGCCCCTTAAATATTAGTGCTTCCTAGGTCTCTGTGTTTGTGCATTTATCATCTCATAGGATAACTTCTGCATCACCCATACTTTTAACTACTTCCCCTAAACCAATGTCTCCCAAATCTCATTTGTACCTCTAGTCCTTATTATTTTTCCTGGACTTCTTGCATGCAGAGTGAACTATCTCCATTAAGAATTGCATCTAATAACTGTCCACCCCACCTGTGCTCTGCCTTGTTCCTCCTTTATTTCTTACCTAGTGTTACATTAGAAATACAAACCAGATACCTGGCTATACTTCTAGGCCACAGGAATGCGGTTATCAGGGGAATACCCGAAAATAAACCTTTTTCCAGGACCTGGGAGGCCAGGTGGGCATCAGGGACAAATGGAAACCTGAAAGAGCTAAACCATTTGGATATCATATGCAAAGAAGTAGGAAGGATTTTGGAGGAATGAAGAAAAATTTTGTCAAGCCAGGAAGATGGAGGTCTAGTTAAGTCAAAGGACAAGTTTGAGGAGGGATTTTACCAAGACTTATTTCTAGCTCTAGCATTCATCTCTTGTGCAGTGTGTGCTTGATATTTAGCTCCTGTTACTCAGTAGACAAAATACCACTGGGTTGGGAGAAATGGTGCACGGTCCAACCCAACTTCTATATTACAGATCATTCCCAAGGTTAGCAATTGCATATGAACTAATTCATGTCACAGAGCAGTTGGTCATTTACCAATTATCTTGTTAATCTTTATCCAGTCCAATGAGGATTAGTCCATTCAGGCTGCTATAACATAATACTAGAGAATGGGTGGCTTATAAACAGCAGAGATTTATTTCTACAGGCTGAAAGTATAAGATTGAGGTGCCAGCAGATTTGGAGTCCGCTGAGGCCCCACTTCCTGGTTCATAGATGGGCTTCATTTACTGTGTCCTCACATGGCAGAAGAGACGAGGGAACTCTCTGGGGTCTCTTTTATAAGAGCACTAATCTCATTCATGAAGGCTCTGCACTCATGACCTGATCACCTCCTAAAGGCCCCACCTACAAATACCCTAGGTTTTAACATAGGAATTTGGGGGGAGGGGGATACATTCAGTTCATAGCAAAGTGTCATTCCTATTTTACCAATGAAAACTGAGGACTAAAGAAGTTAAATATCTTCTCCAAAGCTACATAATTCATGTATTCATCAAAATAGGATTGACTATTATGTGGGAAGAATTAATCCTGAAATCTAGGTGGTTTATTGTGCTTACTGTCTGTTTATTCTCACTCATATTACATACCCAGTACAGATTAGTGTGTATTTGTGGGGATGGGGGGCCGGCTGTGCACCATAGTTACTGAGAGACCCAAGATTATGGAGGCCCTGCCACCTTGTATCTATATCATCTAGAACATATTTCCATGAAAGCAAAGGTGGAAGTAATGAATGAGGCACACTGTACTTAACTGCTTTCCTATTGGCCAGAACTAGACATGTGATACCAGTCTAACTGGAAGGAAGGCTGGAAATACAGCATTGAAAATAGAGTATTTGGTGAGCACTGTCTTTACTAAGCAGTGAATGTGGGGCAGAGTTGTAAACTCAGGTCTGTTTATTTCAAATCTTACACCGTTTTCACACCTAACCCTCTGCCAGGAGTTTTCTGAAGGGTAGGGCTCTGTTGGGGTAGACCACCAAGAGTTTAACAGTCCTAAATTGAATGGATCAAATGGGAGCAGTCATGCCTAGAATAAGCACAGCACCATGGAACGAGAGGCAAGCCACAAGAGGAAAGGAGTGGGAAGGTTTTGAGGCAGAGAAAATATAATCAATAGAGATGTCAAAGTATAAAGGCCAGAGTAAACAAGGATTTGGAGACATCTAACAGCAATCGATACAGAGCAAGCAAAGATGGATTGAGGAGTGGGTGGATGAAAGGCAGTTTAAGAACCCACCAGGGACAAATCCCATTTGCGCTGACAGCAGACCATAGAATCCTCTCAATGTGCCAATTGTTAAAACCCATGCTAGGCAGGAAGTGTCCTTTAAAGGATCAAGATATTGTTTAAAAATCTGTCAGTGATTCCAAATTCCTTCACCAGCTGAACCAGGCCCACACCTTTGCTGCATGCCAATCTTGTTACTGCCAAAAACTATTCACAGATCCTCAAGTATGTTATACTTTTTTGCCCCTCCATGCCCTTTACTACTGGGATCCCTTTCCTAGAATGCATTTTTGCCCCTTCTCTATCCAGCTAAAGTCTTCTCACTATTGTTGAAGTAATAGGTACCAGAAAAAGTGGTCAGAACATAGAAAAGATGCCTTTTGTTCCCATGGCAACCTGGGCCTATTTCTGTCACTGCTCTTACCACATGGTCTTTTAACTATTAGTTTTCCTGTAGGTGAGAGCTTTATATCCCATCACATAGCACGGAGCTTGGCCATAAAAGGTGCTCATAAATATCTGTTGAATGAATAGAGCTGCAGATTAATCAGTTCAGGTGCCATTTGATGGCATAGAGTTCCACATCAGGTCTGTGCATTAATTTAAGAATGAATGTAAGCACTATAGAAGATCAAATGTACCTAATATTATTATCTTGCTTAAGGCAAGACTATGTCAATATCAACTTTTTTTTAATTGGTTTCCTTCAGAAAGTACAAGTATCTTGTTTAAATACTTATTGTTTCTCTCAATTACGTTTCATGCATCAGCCTACTATTAGTGAGCGCTGATACGTTTTCTTTTTTATTTAAAATACAGTATAATTCAACAGTAAAGAAAGGTTTATCAATCAAGGTTCTGGCAGAAGACCATCAGTTGTTTAAACCAATACAATTTAATAGAATTGCTAATGAAGTATTAGAGAACCAAAAAGGCAAAGTGAGGACGTGAAGCTATACCAGTGGTAGTAACAGCCAGAAGCTGTTAATGCTTTTAGGACTGTGGGAACCAAGGAAGGAGGTTGAGATTATTAAAGCATAGACCTTGGCGGAGGAGTCTCAAGGAACTGGGTTCAGAACCATGAAGATGGAGGGTGGGCCATCTGATACTGGCATCTGTGACAGGATGCAGTGAGGCTGGTTCTTCATGTGTGAAAAGCGACAAACTAGAACTCAAAGCTGCTTTTAGGGTAAAGAATCATCGCTGGGATGACTCAGAAGAACAAGAAACATAGGAAGTCCTTTTTTCCTCCTCCATCCTTGTGGCCGTCCTCTATCGCCCTCTAGTGGTCAAGCCTAACAGGCAGCAGCTGGCCCTGCAGAAGTAAGATGGGCAGAGTCCCAGCCCCAGCAAAACAGAGCCATATAGAAGGGCAGTTTAAAACTCAAGAGTTAATGTCTTAACACCAGTACATAAAAAGAAAGCCCACCTGCCACCATAAAACCTCTTTTAATTTTTGCAGCTTAACTTCCATATGTGAATTAATCTTTATATAGTTTCAGCATTATTCTATATTTATTTGATATTAAATCATAATTATTTTCATGTTCCCACATTATATTCATAATCGCTATTTTAATAGTGGCATAATAGTGCATTATTTTGTGGTACCATAATGTATTAAATTCTCCTAAAGTTGGGCATTTATATATTTTCTGATTGATAGTTACTATAGATAAAACTTTAACATCTTAGTGTACATCCTTTTTTTTCTATTTAATATTCCTAGGAGTGGAATTATTATTTTCAAAGATATGAGCATCTTTATGTGTTGCTTTATTGCTCTTCAAAAGCCATTTATGCTACCATCAGCGATAAATGAGTACACCTGCATAATTAGTAAATACTGAGTTTTTAAGCATTGCAGTGAAGTGGGAAAAACAAAGGCATATACTTTGGAGGCAATGGCAAAATAAATTATGGGACAGAGAGCATTTAAAACTTACCTCTCAACATCTGTGCTTTTGCTCTTTAAAGAAGAAATATAGCCACAATGTAAAGCTGACAGATTTCTTAGCTTGGTCTTCCTTAGGTTAAATTTTTCCTGTGAATTTATTACTTAAGACAGTGGTTCTCAAAGAGTACCTGGACCAGCAGCATTGGCATCCTTTGACTACTTGGCCTCCTCTATAATTAGATCTACTGAATCAGAAAATCTGAAGGTGGAGTCCACCAATCTGTGTTTTATGAAGCCCTCCAGGTGATCATGCTACATGCTAAAATTGAAGAATCTCTAACATAGGATGAATTCTGTAGAGACGGCTTGTTCCTTTAACTCTGTTTTGCACTTTAAACATATTTAAAGAACTTTCCCACTTTGCATTGAGAAATAATAAAGTAAAACAATTTAACATATGGGTATTTTAAATGAAAACACTTTTTTTCCTGTAGCTTGAACTTTATAAGATTCAGCAAAGTATTTTTTAAAAAGTGACAATATGGAGGTCACAACATTGATTCAGTTTTTGCCTGTGTTTACAAGTAGGCTTTTTTAGTTCTTGTAGTTATTTGCAATGGTTCCTGTGGCACTGTGGCAAAGAAATTAAACTATACTTAGAAGTGCAAGGTTTGTAAATAGTGTCCAAAACACGTTATAAGTTTTAAAAATATAAAATGTTAAAAATAGAATGACCATATGACCTAGCAATTCTACTTCTGAGTATTTAGCAGAAAAAAACAAAAATACTAACTTGAAAAGATATATGCACCCCTTTGTTTACTGCAGCATTATTTAGAATAGCCAAGAATGGATGCAATCTAAGTGTCAATTAATGGATGAATGGATAAAGAAACCGTGGTGTATTTATACAATGGAATATTATTCAGCCTTGAAAAAGAATGGAATCTGCCATTTGTGATAACATGGGTGTACCTTGAGGAAATTACGCTAAGTGAAATAAGTCAGACAGAGAAAGACAAGTACCATATGATCTCACTTACATGTGGGATCTTAACAACAGTAAGAAAACCTCAGCTCATAGATACTAAGAATAGGCTGGTGGTTGTCAGGGGTGGCAGTAGAGTTGTGGGATGGTGTTTGGGTGAAACAGGTGAAGGAGGTCAAAAAGGTACAAACTTTCAGCTATGCAATAAATAAGTCATGGGGATCTAATGTACAGCATGGCGACTATAGTTAATAATACCGTATGGCAAACTTTTTAAGTTTCTGAGAGAGATTTTAAAAAGTTCTCATCACAAGAAAAATAACTATATATGGTGATGGATATTAACTAGACTTATTGTGGTAATCATTTCATAATATATACAAATATGAAATCATGCTATAGAGCTAAAACTAATGTAATATGTCAGTTATATCTCAACTAGAGAAAAGAGTTCATGTATGTAAAAAAAACTTAAGCACAATGCTGCACCATTTATCAACAAATGTTAGATAGTATTACTGTTGTTAAATTTTTATTGTTATCTGACCCAAAATCCGTAATGTATTACTGGAAACTGAAAAATTGCTTAATAAAGCATATTAATAACTTTAGCTGATTCAGCAACAAATTCACATCTGCAAAAAAAAGTTAGCTAAAGTTAGTATCCAAGTAATTTAAGCCCAAATACAGTACCATCTTACATATTAAAATGCTTGAGGAATATGTGTTTTTGCACTTGATCTAGGTAATTGGGCTTGTTCATAATTTCCTCATGCATAAAGAAAAACTGGATTGAATGTGGCTTGGAAGATTTAGAATGGACAAATAAAAGGATCATAATACCAGAAGAATGAAGTCAAAATATAAACAATTACAAAATGCTTACAACAACCAGATGTTGCCAATCAAGGATATTACAGCATTATAAGTGTGATAACATCACAAGCAGGAAAATAATAACAGTAATAATAACAATTTTCCATGTACACTGTCTTATTTCATCATTTTATTATAGTAGACAAATGTTACACATTTTCTGATAAATCTCACCACCCTATCCCTTCATTTTATAGATGAGTAAGCTAAGTCTGAGACGGGAAGTGATTTGGCTACAGGAAATTATAGTGAAAAATATGATGAATTAAAACAAGATCAAACCAAGAAACTTAGAAGTTCAGAGGAGGAAGAAATTACTTCTGATGCAGATGATCAATGAAAGCTTCATAGAAGTGGTGACATATAATCTGTGGGTGGAAAGAAGGATGTAATTGAAATAGGCAGAAAAAGTTGACCATTTCAGACAAAGGTAACCAATAGAAAAGCAGAACAAGGGAACTGGTTGACTGGAGCATAATCATTAAAGGGCAACAGATGAATGATAAGACTGGAATGGAAGTTCGGCATTGCCAAAAAAAGTTTTAAAGCAATTACATCTTGATTTGCATGGAACTTTAAGTTTTCTAAGCTTTCCATCTTCATTGTGTTAGGCCTCCTGATTGAAAGTAACAACAGTTTGACTCCATCCAGTTAAGCCAAGAAGATTTTTTATATCATGTACCCAAAGTATTGGAAGCTTGGGGTCAAGCTGGTATTCTTCCACGTGGCCAGGAACCTGGCTACCCAAAAGTTCTTGGCTTAGATGATGTTGATGGTGATGATATAACAATTACAACTTATTTTTAATCGATACTTAGTATGTTCTAGGTACTATGCTGAATGCTCTACATGTAACATATGGATAATGTATTTATTATACACCTTTCAATATAAGAAGACTAAGACGTACAGAGGTTAAGTAATTTAACCAAAGTCATACAATTAGAAATTGGCAAGACCAGGACTCACACTCAGAAAGTCTGACTCCAGAATCCACGTTCTAGACCACTGGGCAATACTAGGGGAGTCAAAAGTGATCAGAAGGACCGTCCATAAAGAGTTGGGGACTTCTATTTGACTCACATAGTTTAGAGTACAGAAAGGGGTATTTTCTAGGAGACGTAGGTTATATTCAACAGATAATATATTATCAGGTGTTAAAAGATAAGCTGAAGCTGAGGCATATTAAAAATTTTATGAGATTCAAAGCAGGTAGCACCCAATTTAGAAGACAGGAAGGTAACCTGAAGAGCTGTACAAAAATGAAAAGCTTTGTTAGGCAGAAGGGAGTGGCAGCAAGGAAGTTAGACTGGCGAAAAGGTGGGTTGGTTATTACAGGGTTGTTTTCCTTTACAGGGTGACAGAGGTCCATCAGGCAGATGACCTCAGTAGTGCTGATCAGGTGATTCCCGATGGACTGGTTTAAGATTCCATTTCTGCGAGAGCCAAAACTATAATTCAGCCTCAGTTTGGTGACATTGGGCTTAGCATAAGTGACTCCATTTTGGGCCTGTTTTCTTTGTGTATTTGTTTTTTAACGCAGGACACCAGATCTAACTTAGACACCTCATCTTCATTGTGATGCATGTTTACTGGCCACATTTTAAAGTTTTAGAGGGTTTAAGTAATCTTCGTGAGACAATCCAGCAATTCAATAGAGTTAGGTCTTTTGATTCAGACATCAGTGTTTTCGTTTTAAAATTCTGTACCTTACTATCCATCCTATTCCATTACTCAATTAACTTGTCCTTCCAAGCTCATTCCTGCTGCAATTATATGAGCTTTTCTGCCTTGGCTGGATAGACCCTATGTCAACTCTTCTTTTCTCTTCTTTCCACCCAGCTCTCCCCCCCCTCAGGCAAGTGAAGGGGCAGCATCTTCTAGACCCCTGTCATGCTAGGTAAATAACCTCTATCATAGCAAGTATCTTACTTACTTCTTTTATTTAGTGGCATGTGTGTCTTCCTACTAGATAGAAGTATGGTAAGGGCAGAATAGAGCTTGCCCTACTTGTGTACACAGGCATATCTAATGTGAATCACACAGCAAGACTGTATATATACTTGAATGTTTAAATAGTTTGGGACTGTTCATTTATTCATTTCACAAATCTCTGTTGAACAACTCTCCTGAAAGACATTGTGAGAGGATAATTGAATATAAGAGACTCTGGCCTCAAGGGATTCATGGTCTTGACAGAAGAGACAAGTTGTAGGTCATAAATAACTGTAATGCAAGGTAGAAATTTAGACATAGAGTAAGAACAATCCTTTCTAGAATGAAAATCTTCCTGTGCTCAGTGTCAGCAAAGCACTATAGCAAATGCAACTCAGGCCTGCCCCCCTGGAATAGATTTCTGTAAAAGTGACATAGGCAGGAGGAAATTTCATTGTCTCTAGTGCTGCTACTAAATGGACCTCTAATCACCAAGTTGTTTTCTGTTGCTCATGTTAGTTGATTTATCCTTGTAAGTAGGTATTTGTACTAACCTAACAAATCCACTTTAGGAAAGCAATATGTACCTTGCCGGGTTAATAATACTTTTTTGGATTATTGCAAGAATTAAATATGTCATCCCATTGTATATGATAAGTATCCAAAATGTTTTTCTTGGCATTATAGGCATTAAAACAAACTTTGACAATCCTACATCCAAAAAGAGAGTATCAATAAAAACATGTATTTCACAAATTGAATTGTTATTCTGAGTTAAAGAACATCCTTGACAGGCTTTAAGTACGCACATATGGCCTGTGCACAGATGACCCAGGCTCCCACTGGATTTTCCAGATCTGTTCCAGACTTGTTTGAAACCAGACTTCTTTGCATCAGTGATGTGAAATCGGAAAGTGACACAACTCAAGCAAGGCAACCAGCGGACTCCACCCCAAATGTTGCTGTTTGGAGGACTGTAGTGCCGGGCGGGGGTGGAGGGGTAAGCGGTGTTCCTGGCCAGGGCAGCTAAACTGGTGTGACCAAAATCCCTCTAAGGAAAGGCTAGATTGGGAGAAACCCTTTATTGCACACGGGGAGGCCCGGCGCCACTTGTCCCCTCTAGCTGGCGCTCTCGCTCTGCGGCTCTGCAGTCTGAGGGCATCCTCACCTCTCCACCTGCTCCTTCCAGGAGAAACTCTGTGGGCGGATCCCCAAGACTGACAGGCACCAGACCAATGACACATCGGAGGGAAAGAGAGGACGGCTTCTCCCCACACTTTGCAGGGGAAGCTGCGAGAAGCTGCAGCGGCATATGTAAATGGACTAAGGCCAGGCAAGAGATGCTGGAAATATTGCAATTTACCCCACTAGGACTTTCTCATGAAGGGCAACGGAGTATGTCAACCCCCCAAAGATGCCTCTTTGGCATCAGGATTCTCTTGAGCTGGTTATTTTTAAGAAACAGCAGACACAGGAAATCCTCTGAAAACCCAGGAGACGTTACCCTTTTGTAAGAGACATTTGCATGTATAAGGGAAATCTCCATTGTAAGAGGGTCTCCCTCTCTGTACCAGGAAGATGTGGAAGACTCTAGAATCTCCAGAAACTCTCATCAATGGAGAAGGCCAGGACGTAAATCTGCATAACAACCACACTCTTGTTTACAGTGCTTTTCCTGGTCCCTTCTCTTAACTGGCCTCTTTCCCTCCGCCCTTCAACATTTTCTTTCGTTTTTAGCTGGAGATGGTATTGACGTTGGTGGCCTGGGCCGTTTCTAAGAGTTACTCAGTTTTCTTGAGTTGCTCCCATGTATTCAGGATGTACACAAGTTACTAAACTTCTGTTTTTTTCCTGTGATTTTGTCTTTTATTTCAGGAGAGTCTCTGACAAGAACCTAGGAGGGTAGAGGGAAAATTATTTTACCTCCCCTACACTCCCTCTTCCCTAACTCTCCGAGTGACCTGCTGAGTGCATCCCTGGGAGACCTGCCTCTCACTTGCAAGGCAAGCAGATAAATTGAGCTTTGTGTCTTACCATTTAACATCTGTGCTCTGGCTTCCTCTGCCTTTAGAAGAGGTACAGGTCTGTGTTGTAGCTTAAGAGAAATGAACATATTGGGAATATCCATCAAAGAATATAAAAGCTTCCCAGCCTAATAAAGTGCTCAAGTGATGACTATATTAAATCTTTATGGACTGAAAAATCACAGCATTTGCTCCTCAAAAGACAGAACACCCTTCAAATATTTTAGAAATGAGAAGGTGCCATTTATAAGTGTGAAAATTATACCAACAACTTCTTTTCATTTTTTGTTATATTCTTCTATATGTTCATAAGGTTTTGTTTGTCCTTCCTCAACATTTTGACCAGTTATTTGTATGCTTTGAAGCACCTTTAAAGAGAGTTTGGATAAATGATATGTAGACTTCTGTTTCCTCTTTTATTGTATCTTTTTATGGGTAAAAGCACGTTGAAAAGAACATCAAGGGGTTTGAAACAGGAAATAGGTCATACTGTTGGGGGAGCATTGTGTGTTTGCCTCGGTCCCTGTCCCCGCCGCAGCAAAGAATTGAAGAGCAGAGACACAGTAGTGAAGCAGAGCAAAAGTTTTATTTAAAGTTACTTAAAGAGAGAAAACGTGCAGGTGACCTCAGGGAGGAGAGGCATCCTGAAAGGTCAGAGAAAGTTTAAGATTAAAAGGTTACGCATTTAGAAAGTGCGAGTGACCACAGAGAGAGGAGTGCCCCGTGAAAGGCTGAAAAGAAAGAGGTTTAAGATTAAAAGGTTATGCAGTTAGGAGGTGCGGGTGACCTCAGAGAGAGGAGCTCCCTGAAAGGTTGGGGGTTCGCCCTTTTAAGGATTTTTCAGGAATGTGACCAAGGGCCGGGGATGCAGTCTTGTTAAGTGGTCTCTGAATATTTAAAATTAACAGAAGAAAATTATTGCTCTGATTTCTTCCTGAGATAATCGACATCTTGGTCTGGGAGCATATCAAGTAAGACCGCGTGCCCGGCCCCCAAGGTGGGCTGATCTGTTTGCTAAAGAATAAGTTAAGAATCTTACTTCTCAACTTCCTGGGTGTTAAAATGCAATCTTTAAGATGGAGTCCTTCCTGCCCGTTACTGTGTTGTTCAAGGCTGGGCCTGCCTGCTAAATTAGTTGCCTAGGTTGCAAACTACTTGATTAGGGCCAAAGGAAAAAAAAACCGCATATAGGTAAAGTTAAAAAATAAGCTGGGCCTGCATGATTAACACAATAAAGACGCTATGCTGAGGTACCCTCCTTTATCTGGGGAATATTCAAACATTCCAGGCCAAGTTGCTCCTGGCTTTTTGAGCTTTACCTGATTGACTTTGGGTCTTTTTTAGTGGGCTTTCCTGGCCTTATTCTCTTTCCCACCCCGCTCGTATCTATTTTCCTGCCTAACAATACATGAGCAACTTGAGGGATAAGGGTGGAAATAAATGTGGAAGGAAAGAGAGAAATTCCCATCAAGGATAAAATAACCCTCTTTTATCAGGTTAGGTGGAAAAGGTTTTGTTTAAGAACTGATTGTAGGCATATAAGGCTTCCTTCAGAGATGCATAATTTGTAGTCTTCTATTCAAGGGCCAAAATGCATTAAAGATGTGATTCTTGGAAAGTAATTGAGCTTTGCTTCTACCTGCCTGCCTACCATCTATCAAATTAATCACTTTCAGTGTCTTCCTCTTCCTTTTACTCCTTCCATCCTTTCCTTCCCTCTCTCTCTCGCTCTCTCTCTCCTATACATTATCCCTTACTACCCTTTTGCCTTTTGTCTTTCCCAGCCCTCTCTCTTTAAAAATTGCTTATTGTAATAAGAGAGCACAAGTTTCAACATGTGGCTAATGCCCTTTAAATTTTAGAGGGAAATGAATTAGCTGCTTTTCAATTTGTCAAGAGGCCATGGGGCACATTTGATCAAATACTTAGCAGTTGGAATATGAAAAACAAAGAGGCCTCCTGCCTTTGCTGTTAGTGGACACTGACTGTACTTTGCTAGGGGTTGATGCCTGTCTTTCCCTTGCACATAGAGGCAGATCTTCCATCATGTGGGCGATGTAGACAGATGTATGTGTAACTCTAAAGGAGATGGGCTCTGGTTTACCGCTGACTTTAAAAATTGCAACAGTAATTCTCCTTTGGTGCTGGCTTTTCTTAAGGAAGTTCTATGAACCTCAGCACTTTCACTGACAAAAGGTTAAAGGTTTCATGGATGACTTGAGGGAAAAGTTTCCCAAACCTCCACCTTGCTCTCTGTCCTTCAAGGTGTTATGTGACATACTGATGAAGAAAAGAGTGAGCCAGCAAAATTCTACATAGCAAAATAATGACAAATAGTGCCTGGCTCTTGTGATTACAACCAAAGCCATTCAGGCATACCACAAGCTTTCAGAAAGTCAATAGTTGAAAAAGAATGTATTGATTGTTACCAGGACCCATAGAGAATGGCCCAGAATTTTCCTGTTGATCAGAGGTGACATTCTAAAAACAATGAAGTTTTCCATACAGGAAATAACCAGCAGAGATGTTAATTATGTAAAAAATATGTAGTGCTTTCATTTGGAAAGGAATGGAAGAGTAATGGAAGTTAGCATATGTACCAGCAACCACAGAGTGATTCTCCCACTCCCCAAATTCATTTGCTTATCACTAAAATGGATTGAATACAAGCAGTATAAGAGAAAAGCAAATCTGCAAATTCTACAATGGAATTTCATCTGTTCATAAGCAATTCTCGATTCTGAGCACATCATATGGGAAAAAAACCTAAGAGTTTTGGAGTTGGTCAAGGCTGAATTTAAGTTCTTGGGTCAGTTATTAGTAAAATACCTCTGGGAAGTTTAACCTCCTTAAACCTGTTTTCTACTCTGTGAAATGAAGTTAATATCTGCCACATTGTGTAGTGGGTGCTTCATAAAAGTTACAGTTGACCCTTGAACAACACAGGTTTGAACTATGCAGGTCCACTCATATGTGCATTTTTTCCCCATAAATATATTAGAACCTTTTTTTTTTAGATTTGTGACAACTTGAAAAAAATTTCTCTAGTTCATTTTGTTGTAGTAATACAGTATGTAGTACACATGACATATGATATATGTGTTAATTGACCCTTTTTGTTACCAGTAGGGCTACTGGTTATCAGTAGACTATTAACAATTAAGTTTTGGGGGAGTCAAAAGTTACATGTGGATTTTCAACTGTGTGGAGCAAGAGAGTCAGCACCCCTAACCCTCATGCTGTTCGAGGCTCAACAGTGTTTTCTATTCACTGAGTTTTACTGAGCATGTGATTACTATATGTTGGAAGAATTAGTAGCCTTATTTCTTTGTTGTGCACAGCAAAGCCTAGAGGCACCCCACTTTTGAGAAAGCTTGTGCTATTCTTAGTTTATCTGAAATGCTCTGGTTGGGTTCTGAATGGAAAGTAAAAGCCGACTGGATGGCTTCTTGAGGCTTCATGGGACTAGCGTGACTTAGTCACTGTTAGCAATTTCAGCGTCTGTTTCTTAATAACATCTATGTAGAGGGACACCACACCTCTCCTTTCCACTTTGTGTTTCTGCTTTGGCTTCTCTCTCATGGTCTGTCTTTGCTTTAACTGACCCACCTCCCGGTTAATGTGTTACTGTGTCTGCTGCTGTGCACTTTCAGGAGTTTATTGATGTGCCACTTTGGATTAGAGTAAGCTTCAGTGAGATATAAAGTGCACACAGAGTAGGAACTTTCACTTTAATAATTGTTACTCAGCAGTATTTGTGCACAATATTATCCCCAAGCGACTAAATTTCCGAACAGTACAAGGGAATTATTTAGACATGTTAAAGATTGTCTGAGTTCTGGATCTTCTCTGTGACATCATGGCAATTCTGAGAGATGGACTCATTTTGCTTCCCTGGGTTGTAGGCTCTACACACACAAAGTGCAAGTACTTGCCCTCTTTTAGATTTGAATAATAGTGAAGACTAGCTAAATATACTGCAAATGAAAACTGCCAATTATAGAAAATGAAACTGGGGCTTTAAAGTCTAATTTGTGGCTTTATTAATCAGTTCGTACATCTTTACTTGGGCACCATGAGATCACAAAACTATTACCTACACTGTTGCATATTTTGGAGCTCGCAAATTTGTACTATATCTTTATGACTTTTTACAACTCATTTATTTTGGCAAAATTTACATATGAATTATAGAAAAAGGTTTCAGTGTATGCAGATTGTTGAAGTTAGCATTCTTTGAGAATGGAGACCTGGGCTTAATGAAATCATTTCATTAAATAAGGAGGGAGCATCTCATCAGCCATTTGGGAAACTGGGTTTGATTTCAGATCTATTTATATTTTCGGTAATTCTCATTAGAATATGGAGTTACAGATACTAGAAATATGTCCATGTTTCTTTGTCAAAGTCTTCTTTCAAAAAGCAAAGCATACATTAAAGATGTGATTCTAGGAGAGTCATTTGACCTGCCTTTGTTCAAAGAGGGAGACGGATAGAATCTGACGGGCTGAATCTTAAGCAAGAACTAGCTCTGCTGTGGACAGTGGGAAATACTGCCTTCACCTGGAAGAGGGCTCTAGAGGGCTTGGGAAGGACATAAAGAGACTGAAATTTATTGAGCTCTGCTCTGTTCAAGTCTCTGAACATCCTTATTTATATATGTCACATTGTTTAATTATTCCAACAACCAGAATATTCTGTCCCTGTAGGCAAGCTACACATGAAGCCAAATTACAATCACAGGGTTCTTTGGTGAGTATGGAATCAGAATAAGAGTCTATTATATAATACAAATTTTTAATGTTTGTGACAACTTCTCTGTTAAACATATGCGTGTGCACACAGATCAGAGAGACTGTGTCCAGGTCACTGACCTCACCTGTGGTTGGGTCTTGGCTGGGAACATTTGCCTTCCAGACTATCTCTCTTATGTTTTGGTGGCTGACCATCCCCATTCTGATAGCCATTGGTATGGGAGAGATTGTTTCTTTTGGATGACAGTATTGTTGAGTTTTTACTGCAAAATAAACAATTTGAAAATTGCAGGGGTTACAGTATCAAACATTTTATTTTCAAGTTCCTAGGTCTGTAGAGGCGCCTTGACTCAGCTGATTAGGGTAAACTTGGCTGGGCCAGGATGGACAGCAAGCAGGCCTCTGGTCAGGGTTTGGGTACATCCCTCCTGTCATCTGGAGCCATGGCTGCCTGGAGTATGCTCTTCTAATGGCAGGTCACAGGAGCACAAAAAGACAAGCAGAAACTGGTATTTCTTAAGGCCTCAGCTTGGAGCTGTCATAACTCTACCAACTAAATAAAGTCAAGGGGGCCAAGCTCAGCATCAGTAGGGTGGGAAAGTATATCCCTCTTAAAGGGGAAGTTAATATGAAAACAGCATGGATGCGAACTCTATGAATAGAGAGGGAGGAGTGAAGAATTGAGAGCAGTGATCTACCGTAGTGACTCTGAAGATAGGTAATCTAATCCGATATGTGTTGATTTCATAGTTTAAATCTGAGTGGACTAGTTACTTTAGAATTAGGATTAGGGGTGGTGAGGGAGCACAGGCATCTCCTGTTTGCCTTCTGTTCTCACCTGCAAGAAAGGGGCAGGATGGAATCTTCTGCTTTGCCTTTGAGCATTTGCTTTGTAAGCCAAACCGACTCTTCTCCCTGCCGTCAGGTACATTAATGATGTAAAGAATTGCGCCAGGGGTAAAGAACCTGGGGAGTGCCTTACTTGGCCTGATGTCAAGGTAGATGACAAATGCAATTAAATCAGAATCTTTTCCCTTGCTGGAAAATCAGCCTCATGTATCTTTGCTAGAATTAATTTATGAGCCATCCCAAGGCATTGGTGATATTTGGGCATCTGTGTTTCTGCTATATTGGTTGGTCCTGAAAATTAAATCACTCACCTATTTCACCAAATATAAAGGTGACTCTTTTCATTCTGAAAAATTGTGAAATGTATCATACATTCAAGAGTGTATATAAAACATATATACAGATCAAGGCTAATTATAAAGCTGTAGAGTATACTAAATTCTAAATAGAGCACAATTTATTGATCTGTTCTTCTGTTGATAAACATTTGAATTTTTTCCACTTTGGGACTATGAGGAACAATGCTTCTATGATTGTTCTTGTATATATCTTCTAGGGCATTTGTGTTTACCTTGGGAGTTTCTCTAAGATACAAAACCAGGAGTGGACTTCCAGACTTAAAGGATATGAACAATGAGTTAGTTACCTGTTTCCATGTAACAAGCCATCATAAACATGGTGATTTAAAACAACTACCATGTTTTATTTGTTCATAAATGCTCCGGGCCAGCAATTTCAGCTGGGTTCAGGCCAGCAGTTCTTTTGCTGGTCTCTCCTGAGCTCATTTATGTGGCTGCAGTCACTCTGGGAGCTTAACTAGAATGAGATGGACCAAGATTGCTTCATTTGTATGTCCGGCAGTCAGTGCTGGCTGTTGATGAGACCCTTTCTCCAGGTGGTCTCTCCTCCTCAAAGACATGACAGCAAAGGGGCAAGATTGGAAGGTGCCAGGCTTCTTGAGGTCTGGACTCAATATTCCCACACAATCTTATCTACCTCATTGTATCAGTTAAGCATCTCATAAAGCCATCTTAGATAAAGAACGTGGAGAAATACTCTACCCATTAATGGCAGAAACAGTAAAGTTACATTACAAGGTGACATGCCTACAGGAATAGGTAGAATTCATGGTCAGGTTTTACACAAGACACATCTCTAAGTTTACTAGGTAATGATGGACCACTTTTCAATGTTGTTGTGCTTTAAAATTTATGCACTTACTGATACTGAACGGCAGTTTTCATTGCTCCATTTCCTTCCCAACTCTTGGTAATGTTAGATTTCTAAATTTTGCTGGTCTTCTGAGTATTTAATAACCTCTTATTGTGGTTTTAATTTACACTTCCCTAATAGTAATGAAGCTGAGCATCGTAGTTGAGTTGCCATTTAGACTTTCTAGTTTATCAAGTGCCTATGTCTTTAGATCATTTTGCATATTTTAACTGACTCATGGAAGTTTTCTTTCTATATGTTGTCTATATATTAGTCCTTTGTTCGTTATAAAACTTAGGGAATATCTTTTCCCTCTTCATGGTGTCCTTCGCTGAACAGAAGTTCTTAATTTTAATGGAGTCCAACTTAATCATCTTCTTTTCTTTAGTGTTTGTGATTTTATAGGTTTACTTACAAAAATCCTGCCTTACTCTGATGCTATGAAGATAGTCTCCTATGTTGCCATCTAAATGCTTTTAAATTTTGTCTTTCATGCTTAGAGTTTTTTTTAATTGAAATACAGTTGACATACAATATTATATTAGCTTCAAGTGTACAACACAGTGATTTCATGTTTATTATACATTACAGAATGCTCACCATGGTAAGTGTAGTTACTGTCACCATACATAGTCATTACAGTATTATTGATAATATTCTTTATGCTGTACTTTATATCCCCATGACTTTTTTATAACTGGAAGTTTGTACCTCTTTATCCCTTTCACCTATTTTTCTCACCCCCTAACTCCCCTTCTCTCTGGCAACCACACATTTCGTCTCTGTATTTTGATAGGGATTTCATTGTATCTATAGATCACTTGGCTAGTATGGACATTTTAACAATACTATTTCTTCCAATCTTGAGCATGGAATATCTTCCTATTTATTTATGTCATCTTCAGTTTCTTTCATCAAGGTTGTACAGTTTTCAGAGTACAGGTTTTTCACTTCATTGGTTAAATTTATTCCTATGTATATTGTTCTTTTTGATGTCATTGTAAATGGGATTGTTTTCTTAATTTCCTTTTCTGCTACTTCATTATTAGTGTATAGAAATGCAACAGATTTCTGTGTGTTAATTTTGTATCGTTCAACTTTACTGAATTCATCTATTCTAATAGATTTTTGGTCAAGTCTTTAGGGTTTTCTGTGTATATAGTATCATGTCATCTGCAATAATGACAGTTTGATTCTTCCTTACCAATTTGGAAGCCTTTTATTTCTTGTCTGATTGCTGTGTTTTTTTGTTGTTTGTTTTTGTAGTAGTACTTCTGGTTGCAGCTGACTTTTCAGTGGGTGGAAAATCTTGTTCTTTCTGAGCTTTGAAGGAGTTATTACCATCTTCTTTCCTAACTGAAAGATGGAGTTAGGTAAGTGGAATAAAAATATCTGCTTAAATTGCTAAAAATGAAGTATTCTTATGTGTGCTGAGAACAGTAACTTTTGAGCGAAGCAAGCCTGGAAGAACCCAGTCCCACATTCATCTCCCAATGCTGTCACTTTGGTAAAGACCTCCTCCTTCCTCTTTTTCATTGTTGAGTAGAGTGAAGATTCTCTTCCTGTTGGAGGAATTTGGGGATTTGGGAATAGTATTCCACTCCCCTTGCATACATTTCTCTTCATCATTAAAAGGATGAGTCAAGCTGAGACACTTAATCTAACCCTCCTTTGCTCATGTAAATGAGTTCCTTTTGAAACTCCTGAACCAAGCAGGGAAGTAATGGATTGCACTGATATTCCAGAGTGCATTGTAAAGTGAGCCAAACTAGGTAAGAACCAGGAGACCTGGGTTCTGGGTCCTACCTGCCATTGATGATATCCAGGAAGAGGTTACTGTCATTTTCAGGGCTTTAAATTCATCACCTACAAAATCCGGGCATTTAAGTAAATGATCATTAAGGTCCCTTCCATCTCTAACAATTGTTCATTCCACTATGAATTCCATTTGGTGGGGTCTTTTAAGAGGCAGCGTATTCAGAAGTCTTGTCTACACTGACCAATACAGTAAAGCCTTACCTGCATGGATGGATGGTCCATGTAGCATAACTGACAGAATGGATTTTTTATAGCAGCAATTTATGTGGAATGCAATCATATTTTTTATATGTGAACACAAAAAACTTATGGAACAGTTCCCACAAAATGAAAAAAATGGGCCTTTTTGTTGTATCATAATAGCTTTTTAAAATTCTAATAAAGTATCACCCTGATCTTATTGCTGTAAAATAAACAATGATTTTTTTAAAGTATGAGAATAACTAGAAGGCTCTGCATCCCTTATCTGTTTTCATGTGGTGTAAAGATGATTCATGAGTTCTGGCTTGTGAGTAAGGATTTTCTGGTGGGTTCTCCAAGGAGACCTTTGGGACAACAGAGTATCTTTCCTCTAATAGAACTTGATCAGTGGACATAGATTCTTTTCCTTCATCTAATGATTGAGGCAAGTGAGATTGTTGTGCCGATTAAAAGCTCAGGCAGTCTTTACCATTTCCTCTGTGGAATATTTGACTAAAATGGAAACAAGTCTTGTTTAACATTTATTTTATAACTTTTAAATACTGGCATTACATCAAAGACACAAGGTATAGAATAGAGACTCAAATCCAGATTTTTTAGTCATTGGGCACTTCTGGCCTCTTGGAAATCCAAATTTATGTCAATGGAAGCAATATGAACTTCTTGTGTTATAGTAATTTCTACAGCTACGGTCAATTTGGGGCAGACAGATTTTTTAAAAGACACCTTTTTTAATGAAAATTTTACTCTAGAGTTTTAAAATGAAAAATGCATATATTCAGACTTATCATTTTCGTCATTATACAGAAGGGCCTATTAATTTGTCAAGGAAACAGTGTGATGTCATATTAAGAGAATGACTTTAGGTCTTTTGACAGACCAGCTGTGTCACTAACAAGTTATTTAGCATTGGTTAATTTATTTAAGCTCTTAATTCAATGATGTCAAAATTTAGTGTGTATCAGAATCTCCTGGGGCCTTGTTAAAACGCAGATTGCTGGGCTCCACCTCCCAGAGTTTCTGATTCAGTAGGTCTAGGGTGGGGCCCCCGAACCCGCATTTCTAATAAGCTCCCTGTTGATATTGATGCTGCTGATTCCAGGACCCTTCTTCGAAAGTCACTACCCTAAGTCATTTTAATAACTAATACCTCCTGGAGTGGTTGTGAGTATTAAATAAGTTGCTCTCTATGAAGCAAATCCCAGGTGTCTGACAAATAGGAAAATTTTAATTAATATTTCCTTTCTCCTGTCTCCCCTTTTCCTCCAATAAATGCTAACAAGGTGCTCTGTGGGTATTATGAATAAATAGGACAAGAACCCTATCTTCATGTATCTTTTAATTAAGAAAAAAATGAACACATGCAACAATTAAGAAAAATAAGGAGATCATTAGACAATTAAATACTAAATTACTTGCTGTGGTCTGAATATGTCCCCCAAAATCCATATGTTGAAACTTAACCCACAAGGTGGGATTAATGTCCTTATGAAAACAGGCCGCAGGGAGCTGTCTTGCCTCCTTTTACCATGTGAAGACACAACCAGAAGTCAGGGACCTGGAAGAGGACCCTTATCCTAACATGCTGATACCTTTCAGCAGAAGAATAACATACAAGGGATTAGCCATCAGCAATAAAGCAAACTGCTGATACATGCTACATCATAGATGACCTTTAACATTGTTAAGTGAGGGAAGCCAGACACAAAAGGTCTGTACTATATGATTACACTCCTGTGACTTACTAGAATAGGCAAAGTTAAAAATCAAAACACTGGTTATTCTTGAAAAGCAGTGGGGCGAGGATTGATTCTACAGGAACTTGAGGGAACTTTGTGGGGCACTAGATATGTTTCATGTTGTTGTTCCTGGGCTGTCGCATCTGGGGAGGTTTCTCTTGCCAGCTAGGTGAAACCTCAGCCCAGATGGGGGAGGGTGGGCTCTTAACTCTGATCAGGAAAGAATTCTAGAACAGGTCGAATGAGTGCAAGCAGCAAAGGAATTCATTAAAGTGAGAGCAGTAGCAATCATCAGAGTTGCATAGCACCAGGAAAAGTGACCCTTGTATTTGTGCAGTCATGTAGGCAGTACAAAGCGAGGAAGAGCAGAGTAAGAAAAAGCAAGTTCATTGAACTGCTTGGCATTGGGCAAATCCCTTCCAACTCCTAAAGCCAAGGTCACCTGGTGTCCTGTGTCCTCTTGATCTGCACACTGTGGGAACTATATCCCTACTACCGCAGGATTTGGGGGTGCCACAGAGCACTGAATAGAGTTAGTTTATGTTATGAGAACTTTCCAAAGCAAAAGAAAGGAGACTTTGGAGCAGGCTGCTAAAGATTGTGATTGAATGTCTGAAGTTCCACCTGGGTCACCCAGGTGACAGGAGAATGCAAGCCCCTCCCTACTCAGAGGTTCCTGCAGCTACTTCCCTACTTGGTGGAAATAAAACAGGGAGAGAGAAAAGCCTTGTGCTAAAGACTAGAACGTTGAATTAAATAGCAAAGTGACAAAGACACCACCGGGGGTGGATGTCAGTAAGTTCTTGTCTTTGCCACAAAAAAGAATTTAGAGAAAAAGCACAATGGAGTTATGCAGCAAGAAAGTTTTATTTACGCAGAGTACGCACTCAGAGGGGGAGTGTGGGCAACCTCAGAGAAAAGACGCAATTTAAGGGTTTAGGCTTTAGGATTTTATGGGGTCTTTTGAGTAGGGGTCAGTATAAGGCATGATGTATACAGATGGTTAATAATTCCTTTGAAGTTTTCTCTTAAGAATGGAGTTATTTGGGTGACTGTGTTGATCTAGGTCTTGGAATTATTCACCCATGTAGGTTCGTTTACACTCTGCCTCTTGTCCTGGTTACAATGATAATTAATTAAGGTGACTGGAAGAAGGGGGAGAACAAGATAAAGGTTAAATTAAAGAATAAGCTGGACCTTTTTTGCAGGCTAACTAGCTTTTACAATGGCAAGACCCTTGTCCCATTTCCCTGTTCAACCTCATTGGGATAAGGAGATGGGTTACATAGGTGTATACATTTGCCAAATGATGTCAAAGATTTGTACATTTCATGGTATTTAAGAGATAATTTAGTGCAAAAATCCCAGTGCCTGGGTCCCAACTCAGGGATTCTGGTTTAAATGGTCTGGGGGGCAGCATGGGCACCAGAATTTTTAAATCTCACCAGGTGATGCTGATGGGCAGCCAGGTTTGAGCCACTGGTCGAGGGGCTGTGGAGAGGGACAAGGCATGGCGATCGGAGCAAGAGGAGGCCGAGGGGCAAGGGAGATGGGGAGGTGCAGTTGGAGGGGGAGCAGGAAAGCCTGAAGAGGTTAACATCAGGAAAACCAAGGCGGGCCGGGCGGGGGGAGTTTCAAGGGACTGTTCAACAAAGAAGTACTCTAGAAGTCAACCACGATGAAAATTAAGCACGAAGTCCACTCTCCAAAAGAGATTTCAATAGTAATGTGAGGAGAAAAAGCAGATCACCGTGTAAATGAGGAAATTTGTAGTAAGACAAAGAAAATGTCAGGCCCAGCATGAGGAGATGTGACCTGAAACATTGGTTCCTGTAAAAACCCAATCTGACTTCTATCCTTATGGAATTCTAATGCCCCGACAGGGTTTGCTTGTCTGACCCTGATTCTTGAGGGATAGATTTTTACCTAGGGTGAACCTCAGCATACAGCCTCCCTCCTTGGGTGGTTTGCAGGGGAAGTTTTGAATGTTCTCCTTGTTTTGTAGCCACTGTCCAAGCACTGAATGTCTTTGTTGGGAGGCAATTTCCAACTATAAGCTGATCGCATAGCAAGGACCCTTGGAAGAGAGTTATTATGACGGTTTTGGAAGGTTTTATAACTGACTGTCCTATCATTTCTAAATAACATTGTAAATATTGGCTTCTGTCAGCCTTTAACCGCACACTCCTACATCATGTGTCAGAATTAAGTATTCTTTTCCCTGTAGCCTTTTGGGAAACAACACAAAAATCTTGTCCTGGTTCTGTTCTGTGGTGAAAAACTCTCAAATCAGAACAGGAGCTAGAGAACCACAGAGCACAGGGAAGACAATGCACGACAGGGAGAGCTTGAAGCCTAATGCTTCTTGGTCTGTAGGGGAGGAAAGATTTTCGCTTCTTCCCTTCTTGGTTCTTTGGCTGGTATAATAATTAAATTGACAGAAGACAGATTAACAGGAGAAACACCAAGAGAAGTTTAATAACATGAATGCCTCCAGTACACATGGGAGAGACCCAGAAGAACTGAATAACTCCCCAAAATGGCCCAAGTCACCACCTTAAATGCCGTCTCCAGCTTAACACAAAAGATTGTGGGCGAGGGTGGGGAGTCAGTTATGGGAGGTGACTAGGAAAAAGCACAGTCGTCAAGAGTAAGGTTGTTGGGCAGATTTAAGTCTCTGCCTCCCACTTTCATAAGAGTCTCTTCCTCTTTGATTAGGCATTTAGTCATCCTTCTCTTCCGGGTGCACAGTGGGAGACACACTTACAAATGGAGATTTCCTTATACATGTAAATATCTCTAACTTCTACTAGGTTTTCAGAGCTTTATAGTATCTGCTGGTTCTTAAAAATAATAAGCCTAAAATAATCCTTATGCCAAAAAGACATATTTTGGGGTGGTAAATTCTGTTTCCCTACATTATACTTGTTGCTTGGCTAATCCAAACTCCCTTGAATTACCACCTGGTGAATGACCTGAAAACCTCAAGTGGAATTTTCTACAAAGGTCCTTTGGCCCAACTATGAGGGAAATCTCTTTGGATACTTCTGGAGAGAAATCCTCTGTGCTCATACTTCAGTTCTGTCTGTGCACTGAGAGACTGATATGGGTCCTCTAATAGAAAGAAAGATGAAGCATCTCATATAATGTGAATTAGTCCTTCAAATTCAATGTTCAGTGTCAGTGAAATGGGTATCTGCTCATCAGCATCCTCTCCTGAAGGTATCACTGCTAAGACCACAGAACATATGGGCAGCCTGCGCCCTGTCAAATATTCTTCTGTGAGCCGCATCGCTCTTGCTAGGACAGCTAACACAGCAAGCGGTTCAGAGTAATGAGCTCTGATGGCCCTGACATTGGTCTCCAGCATGCTTGTTGTATTAGCAAGCTGGTGTGTCCAGAGACAGCAGAACACAACAACAATAAGCAGACCTTAAAGAAATTTGCTTGCTTGACAGTGACAGATTAAGGTATTGCCACCTCTGGCAGAATGATGGGCCTTGAAGCAGTATTAGCTTGAAAGCTTTGGCTTTCAGAAGTTTGGAAAGTGGAGCTCTGTTCTCTTTCAGAAGTGGGATTTTTACACAGGGAGGAGATATTTTGGTTCATGAGAACCCAGATTGCCTGCTATACTTCTGTCACCCTGGCCCAATGCTGGCCAGCCCGCTGTGCCTGCCTCTCCCCACCTGCAGCCACAAGAAGAGGTGGGGGAATCTGCTTTATGGCCTATTGCTTATTTCCTTTCTGTAAATAATATGTTCCAAATGCATAAATGTTCTAGGGGGGTCTAAATATTGAAGATTTAGATGATTTATATATGATAAGAAAGCAAATAAGGAGAAGCCACTGGCTCAAAGCTGTAACTAAAATTTTAGATTTTGCTCTATTATTTTTTCATGTGTAGGAAGGGAATTTCACTTTATTTGGTGGTAATGCAGTCTAATATTGGAATGAGGGTCAACTTCATTGCAAATTCTCTTCATGGCTCTTGCTGGTTGGTATTCTCTGTTCATTTGTATGATTCAACTTCTCAAAGGCAGGAAATATATGCAGTCTGGCTTTTTTGGAATCAAAGGTATGACAGAGATAGGTACTAGGAGAAAACAAAAAGGAAGGATTCAAGTAAGACGGATCTTGGGAAAGTCACATACTCTTGATTTGTCACTCGTCTATCCTTATAACATTCTTAATCCTCACTTCTGATTCACAGAGACAATAAGTGTTTCATAAGAGGAAGAAGTCCTTGAGCTTCTAAAATAAGAGACTATAAGTCACACAGAGGGCATTTATTTTCAGATGCGTGATTGGATTGAAATTAATGCTTGTTCATGGTCTAAGAGGTATTCTAATGGTATAAGAATTCTGATTAGTCTTCATTTAATAACTTTTTTCTGTTAAGCTTTCTTGTTTTTATTGTTGGCTTTTGAATCATTGTCGTCATCTGGCAGGGCAGCTTTTCTATTTGAAGCCCACTGTATGTACCGTTTCCCCCATGGAGCTTTTCCTAATGATTCTAGCACAAAATTACTTTTTCTTCTCAATTGCTACATGACTTAGAAATGTCCTCCCCCCCCCAGTCCCCTATTTATTTTTACCTGCGAGTACTCATCTACCTAAACAATGGAACTGGATTATCTGCTCTTCAGTGAAAGCAATCAACTCTCCATCTTTCTTTTGTAGTTTCTATTTTCTTTTCCATTTCTAACATAAAGCTCATACAGGTGCATGTGACCCGATTTGATCTGATTCTAGATGGCCACCTGGATTCTTCTAATCCCATGGTGGTAAGAGTAAAGGCTTTGTCCACTGTAAGGGAGAAAAACTTCTTCCCTTCTAGGTTTTTGGCTGATCTAATAATTAAATTTACATAAAATAGATTAAAAGGAGAAAAAAACAAATTGAATTTTGTATTTATGGGAACCCCAAAGATATAATTCTCCCCAACAGTCAGGAAATTGAGTACAATTCACCGGAAGATGGGAAGAGGAAATGTTTGGCAAAATAATGTTTGCCATGCCATGCAGATAAGTCTTTCTGATGTAAAGAGTCATCTCTGGTAATAGATCTGTTCCTGCTACAGGCCCCTATCTAACTTCTTTTAGGCAAGAAAGGGAGAGGTAAAAAGCTCTTCTTGATTTTTTTGGGACTTGATTGTGTTCACTTTGAAACAATCCACATGCCAAAGGGGCTCATTCTGGGGTGACTGGTCTTGAACTCCATCACCAGAAAAAGTAGTTGATAAACTCATTGATAAACAAAGGAGGAACTTTTGGATATCTGTACCAGACCTAAAGATGGCTGAATTCTTGAGAGTGGTGGTGTCCTGAATAATAAACCAATTTTGTCTCAAAACAGAGTTCCTTCATTAGATTTTGTTTCTCCCACTTTATGAAAATGTTCAAAAACTAATATATAGTAAGTGCCATCAACTTGATGGAATTGTGTCATGAATTTTATGGAAATTGTGGAGATATGGAAATTTGGGCGTATTTGTTCTTTTTTCATTCCCTTTAGCTTATAAATCACCTTAATAGTATTATCCTGATTATAACATCCTTACAGAAGATAAAGAAATATTATTTTACAATATCAAGTGAACAACCTTGTTAGCTCGAAAAAAATATTGAGTAAGGACAAAATGAAGACACTTTTCTAGAGCATATTAATAACGTAAAGGTACATATGACCATAGATTAGGCTCTTGAGCTTTGCCTAATGACACTTGTTTTATTTCCCCTAATTAGCAATAGTGATGTATTTTTGGCATATCAGACTCTCTAACTGCTTTTGTGATAGCCTTTGTTTATATGCACTGATACATTGCAAAAGAATTTCTGTTTGGCCTTTCAGTGTCATGTCTTATACATTCTTTATTATGCTCAAAGTGAAAATACTTCCTCAAGGGAGTTTTTAACGTTGTATCACTGAGTTATTGCTGTCACCCCAGAGTTTATTGCTTATAACAAATATCATGTTCTCTCTTTTGAGTTAGTGGCTCACATTGGAGGTTGGCTGATCTGAGCTGGGGATCAGGTGGTGGTTTTCCTGGTCTGCTCAAGACTGGGTCTTGGTCAGTTTAGACTGAGCTTGGCTGTAGCTGCTCTGACCCACATGTCTCTCAGTCTCTCCCTTGGATCAGTGGAGTAGCTGGCCATGTCCTTGAAGGGTTCAGGGAAGGCTGTCCCCAAATGTGCCACTTTGGCATGTGGATTATATAATCAAAGCCCAGCAGACTCAGGAAGAGCTGTTTACTGCTCCCTTAAAAGCCTAAAAGAATTTTGGTAGGGGGCCTGTACCATGCGGGGGCTGGGTTTTCCTTAATTGGGCTCAGAATTTGACATCCAGCCCTGTTAGATTTCTAGGGGCTACCCTAGGATGAATGGGCCAGAGCAGAACTGTTTATCTGCTACTGATCCTTTCTCTGAGTTGTTCTCAAAGAACATTGCTCCAGCATATCTGGTGTACGGCTGCTTGGCCGTTTGTTCTTGTTTGTACATCACTCCTAGTCTCCATTTTACTTTGGGTTAAGATGAGAGTCATATTATTTTCTCTCTGGACTCTATTCTTGATGAATCCCTTGGTCCCTCTGATATTGTGATTTATGATAAGAAATATATATTTGATCCTTCATCTCTGTTCCTGATTTGCAGCTTCTAAATCCCTTGTAATTTCCTAAACCATAAGAGCAATGGGAGAATCTTTTATAATATTTGGTCTTTTCTTCTTAAATAGCTCAAGTTCCCGATAGAGCCCCTGAGTAGTACAGTTGAAAAGAGTACCTGTTATTCATAACAAGCCCCTTTCAACCATACCTGAATTTATGTTAATGAAATGACTTTTGGAAAGCCCGTAAGAGTGGGGGCTGGTTGTGAGGGGAACCACCTGTGTGATTAGAGGGTTGGGATTTTCTGCCCCACTTCCTGACATCCTGGAAGGGGAGAGGGGCTGTACGTTGGATTAGTCATCAGTGGCCAATGATTTATCTGATCAGTCATGCCTACATAATAAAGCCTCCGTAAAAACTCCAAAGAATGGGGTTCAGAGGGCTTCCAGTTGGTGAACAAGAGCATATACATCTGTACCCCAACCTCCATGGGGACAGAAAGAAGTTCCTGTGCTTGGGACCCTTCCAGACCTCACCCATTATATCTCTTCATCTGGCTGCTGGTTCAGATCCTTTGTAATAAACCAGTAAGCTAGTATGTAGACTATTTTTCTGAGTTCTGTGAGCTGCTCTAGTAAATTAATCTAACTCAAGGCGAGCGTCATGGTTACCTCTGATTTATAGCTGGTTGGTCAGAAGCACCTGGATTTGTGTTGGCATCTCGAGTAGGGAGTGGGGCAGTCTTCCAGGACTGAACCCTTAACCTGTGGGATCTGATACTGTCGCCAGGTAGACGGTGGCAGAATTGAGTTAGATTGTAGGACGTCCAGCTGATGTGGAAGACTTGCTTGAAGTGGGCAAAAGCCCACATCTGGTGTCAGAAGCGAAGTAGTGTTGGAGTTGAGTGTTGTGAGTAGAGGAGACTCAATGGGAGTGTATTTTCCTCTAATAGCTCCTAATCCAAGCCCTAAAGTTTTCAGTTTTACCACCAAGTGTGCTATCTTCCTTCCATGGTAACTGGGGTCTGGAGTCACTTGCATCAAAATTTTTCTCCTCTCATTTTCAAAGATCTCTTGAAATTTTATGCTTAATACAGAGCCTTGTATGAGTTTCCAGGTGAATCACACAACTGAAGAAATGACCTTTTGTGTTCTGCAGTAAACAACAGTTAACCTGTATCTGCTGTGAACGCTTCTTACCTTGTATCCCCTCTATTGTGATTATTAAATATATTCTAGGGCATATGTTAAGTACACGTCAATACTACTATTCCTCACTTAAAATTGTAAACCTCTAGGGGAGATGAGCAGTGTATGTGGCTATTCTATCACTTAGTGTGTGTCTGAATTATCATTTGTGGAAGTTGAGTGCAATTGCAGGAAGACTCTGAGTGTCTGACATTTAGGTCTATCTTTGCCTGGCTAGATTGTCCGATTTATTTTTATTTTAATAGAAATGACTTATGATTTGGAGTAGAACTAAGAAGTGAACATTGAGAAACTGCTCTTGAGGAACAAAGATATTTTTTCCAGAAACCATAAAAATCTTATTAATTCTGACAAGACTGTGCTGAAATGGAAGCAGCCTTTTCCTGGCCGCTTCACGCGGGCTCTGTGTACCTTTACCGAACTCATGCTCTCTGTTTTAGTGCTTGGGTACAAACCACCTCACTGTTCTATTGCTAATGCATTTAAGTGTCTGGTTTTCTCAAGCAGGTGCTAAAATTGCTCAAGGTGGGAACTCTTCTACTGACATTTTCTTTGTCCCCTTCTTGTCATTGTCTATGTGCTATAGCACAGCAGGTCTTTTAAGACATCATTATGAATAAAGTGAATTCATGAAAAGGAGGGAGGTATGGTGAGAAGAAGCCCATGATGTGACAGCATTCTTTTCTCCCCTCTGAAATGTCACACAATCCATCTGTCTGTCTTCAGGCACTTGTCTTAACAAATCTTTCATTACTTGCTCTAACTTTTCCACCCCATGCATGTTAGGACTCTTGTGCCGAATGAAGATCTGGCTAAGATGATGTATATGCAGCCAGTTTCCTTAAATAATAAGTTTCACTAATCGGTACAGGCTTTAGGCCTGCTAAGAGGCACCCCACAATTTAGAGGCCTCTACTCTCCCTCTTCCGGCTGTGCTCTGTCTCATGGGGAGACGAGTCTGTGGGCCCAAGAGGACATGCCTACTCAGAACCTTCACTCCCTCTTATTTGCCACACTCCAGCTATGCAGGACCCAGGGTATCTGTCTAAAGAGCCCTATGCCTACGGTGAGGGCCTACGCGATCATCTTCCCCAAGTCCATCCTCTCGAGGGCAGATGGTGACATCAGCATGCGCACACAGACCCCAGGCGTAGCCAATGGGTGACTGTGGGGGACGGAGGGGGGCAGCGCTTGGGGCTGACCTGAGGTGTGCAGGATACCACTAGGGTACCCGCACACATGTGGGCAAATTTGACACAGGGAGTGGGGAGAAGAAGAGAGTGGGCCACAAGTTTCCCATGTGGCCATGTTCTCCCTTAAAGACTCTCAGAATTCTAAATTCAATCCTGGGCATCTGGGCTGTTACAAAGACATCTGATAAGTGAGCCTCAATCCTGTAAATGTTAGGGAAGGATCTGTCAGCAGTAATCTAAAAAATTTTGTGTCTCCCCCACCCCCCTATTCTGCCTGTGTTTTTCTTGTTAAATGGCAATCACAAATAATGCTTCATGAAAGTAGTGGGACTGCATTGTCCACCCAGGCTTTTCTTCAGTGAGACGTGTCACTGCGCAGGGGTCTGCGAAGTCCATATTTAGACAAATTATCTTTTTACTTTGCTCCAGGACTACTTACAAAAACAAGGAGCACTTACGTGGCTTCCAATGATGATCTGATCATTTACCAATAGTGATTGAGAAAAACAAATGATTTCTTCCGTTGAACTCTTAGAATTTTAGGTGGTTTAACTGGCATTGCTCACACGTGTTAATGAGTGAGTTTTTAGCTATGTGTAAAAGAAACCTTGTTTACCCATGATATTTAAAAAAGATGTAAGAAGTGATAGCACAAACAAACACAAGGAGAAAGCAAAAGACACAGCAGGAGGTGCTATTTGGTAAAAATGACTTAGAGACAAAGCTGTCTTACTCACCTTGAGTGAAAAGCCCTATGAAAAATCTCACAGTTCTAACATTAGGTCCAGTGGTACATAAGCAATTATGTTGCTGACCTTCCTGTTCAGTAGTTGTTACAAAGTTAGTCTCACTCAATTGAATTTTTATTATTATTTTGTCCCTGACCTCGGCTTTTAGAGAGAGGAATTATTTTCCCCTTCTTTCATCACATCAATTTTTCCCCTAGCACATTTTGTTCTAGGGAAGTGTTTTATGGCATTGTCACTGGGTTCTTTCGCTCTAAAGTAGAAAGCATGGTAGTTGATTCATCTTCTCTGTCTTGTCAAAAACTTCACTCATCTTGACATTTGCAGAAGGCTTCAAAGGTGTGTCTCCTATTAGTGATATTAGATTGTAATTGCTCTCATAATATTCAATAGAGTTTGAATAGGATGTAGAAAATTACAAGATTCTGATTTTGGCATTTGTTAGATGAATGGTGCATGGTCAGCAACCTTGACTTTTTGTTCTGTTCTGTTCAATGGAGAAAGAAAAGTATCACTTTGGTTCCTTAAAACAAACATGAATAGGCAATAAGGAGGTGTTGGCTTTGATTCTGTACATTTCCAGACTTTACATGGTAGACTGTATACCATGTGACCCAGGCATCTCTTGACTTCTCCCTACACATATAAAATAGTATTTGAATTAGGACAGCAGCCTAGAGAAATTCCTATTGCATATATAAAATATTCATAGCAATGTCAACCTTAAAAAGTAAAACAGCCAGTTATTTTACCAGCAAAATGGGTTCATTCAAGAAGAGCAGAAGAATTGCAATTTGGTACATGCAAGCTATAGCAAACCATAGGCAAGTTCGGAGATCAAAGGAGTGGAGTTTTACCTTGTAGAGAAAGGGAGAAGTTGGGAGGGGCTGCTTTAAATGAGAGTCCATTGGAGGAAAGTAAGAGTTCAGGGTGGTGACAGGTACTCACTGGCTGAGCTGTGGCATTTTCTTATTGGCTGAGCTTGTTGCTGGGCAAGGACAAAAATCTTCCTTCCGCCTTCTGGAGTAGTAAAATAGGCTTCTTTCAGTTGTGAATGCAAGGTACAGTCTTTTCTGTTGGGCTTTGCCATTGATGATAGAATGGTAGTGGGTGAGAACTCCCCCTTCTGGCCTCCATCTCCGTTTTGAATGAGGTTTCCTTTATTCAATTTCACAGCAATATTGTTTGTTTTTAAAAAAAAGAAAATTGGGAAGAACCTAAAAATCCACCATTAGGAAAATAAACATATCAGTGGGATAGTGGACAGTGAGAAGGAACTGACTAACGTACGTGGATAAACATGGACAAATTTCCAAAGTGCATTGAGAAAAAAGCAAGTTGCAAAGGGAGGGGCACAGTATATGTGGGCAGCATTGCTCCTGTTCCCTCCCATCTGTTTTTTTCTCCTACTGGAAACCTGGGGGGATTTCATTTCTCTGTACCCTTGAGGTTAGGTGTGGCTGCATTACATGCTTTGGCTAATAAAATAGGAGCAGCAGTGATGTCCGTCACTTTGTAGAAGCATTTAAGTGCTGCTTGTGGGCACAGGATTCTCTCCTCCGCCTGCCCTGGTAACTGTGCAGCCACGTGTTATGTGGAGGTGTGATGTGAGTCACCGCCTGGGGGACAGCTACCCTGAGGAGTTGCTGGGACCTGCAGCAGATTTGGCGTAAGTGAGAAATAAACCTTTGCTGTTTGAAGCCACTGAGATTGTTCCACTGAGTGCTGGGGAAGCTCATTGTTTATCCACCAACTTCCATTCCTTCCATTGGTTGACGATGTCAAATCCCTGCCACTTCCAGTCTGCCAAGACTCCCTCACTGGATAAGCCCTCAGGCAGTAGAGATGGAAGGACTTGGGTGGTGTGAGGGATAAGCCTCTTTCAGTGTATGTATGACTTGTCTATTGCAGCTCTGGGTGAAGTTCTTTTAGGGGTTCCCAGACCCAATTCCAACATGGGAGGGTGCCTCCTGCCCCCTCCCCCTCAGCGATACACTAGGCAATTCTTGGATACCAGTAGCATGTCCAAGGATTCAACTCAATTCTGGCACTATCTACCTGGAAATTGTATCAGATTCCATAAGCTACGGGCTTAGTCCTATTAAGACTGCTCCCCACCACCTACTTTAGACACCAGTTGTAAGTCCCCGGCTGTTACCAGTGCTTCTGACCAACTCACTACAGATTGCAGGTTCCAACAACCTCTTCCTTAGAATCAATTAATTTGACAGAGCAGCTCACAGGACTCAGGAAAACACTTACTTAACATTTACTGGTTTATTAAAGGATATGATAAAGGCCAGATGAAGAGATACATAGGGCAAGACCTGAATGAAAGAGCTGCCCTTGGAGCTTAGGTCAGGCTTGGTGGAAGCATTCTGGTTCTATAAGCGTTGAAGCTGTCTGTACAGGGGAAAGGACAAGACTAGTCTCTTGGGTTTTCATGGAGGTTTCATTACTTAGTCATATTGACTAAGTCATTGGCCAGTTGCCGATTTAACCTCCAGCCCTTCTCCCCTCCCTGGAGGTCATGCGGTGGGATTGAAAGTTCCAACCCTCCAGTCACATGCTGGGTCCTCCTGGCAACCGGCCCCTGCCCTTGGGTAGGGTACAAAAGTCACCTTCGTTAATAATAAGACACCTATTGTACCTTTGTGGCTGTAAAGCATTTTTAGGAACTGTGGCTAAAGACCTAATATATCTAAGAAATGTATTTTGGTTATTTGAATGGCCAAATACATATTTCTTATAAGTCATTATGTAACAGAGGTTGACCCAGGGACCATGGAGTAGCCTCTGCTATGGGTTCAGTCAAATATGCACACGTGCTAGTTATTGGAACCCACAGACAATTTTTTGTTTTGTTTTGCTTACATTTTTTTTGGGGGGGGTGCGTGGTGGTAATTATGGTATTTTGGAAATGCCAAGGAAAGAGTGGCAGGTGAACATGGAGGAACAAAATTATATAGGTGAAAGAGGAGAGAGAAAATTGCAGAAAGAGGGAAAGTGAGGACCAGGAGTGTAGACAATGGTGATGCGGGGAGAGAATGGGGAGTTGGGAGGGTGTTGGCTGTCATTTCCTAGGTATAGTTTTTTCAACCACCGATTAAGGGATGACCTCTTTCTTTCTGAGCATTTCCCTGAATTTGTGTGTTGATGTCTGTAGGAGAAGAATTAAAACAAGTCATATATGGCCCCCATTGTCAGAAGAGTTCTCATAGACAAACAGTGAAGCAAAACAGATCAGCATTCCTTCCTATTAAGTTAAACTTTATCCCAAACCATTAGAGCCAGATACCTTTTGGAGTTCATAATTATTAGGGTTTAGAAAAATAATATGGTTCAGATATTTTATAGTACCTAACAGTCCAGGAGAGTCTGAGATCATACCACCTGATCAAATGTATTTATGCAGTAAAATGTAGAAATGCTCACACCAAGCGGTATAAATAGAGACATAATTAACCTTTTATCAGTTTAGACCAAGTTTTGCTGATAGATGAGTTCAGGTTACACAAAATTTGGCCAGCCTCCAGAGTAACTTTAAGGAGTAGTTTAATATAGGTCTATATTTCCTTCTCTGCAATTGAAAAATCCATTAGGCTCTGAAAACAAATGTTTTTCTCATAACTCTATTGCTGGCCAGCCTCCACATTGAATAAGGCTGTGTATCCAAGAGAATATTGCTGGAACGACCAAGTGTGACTTTCAAGGCTAGGTCATGAAAGACATGTGACTTCCTCCGTTACATTTCTCCTGGATCACTAGGTCTGGGGAAGCTAGCCACCACATCATGAGGATACTCAAAACAATCAGGCATGTGAATAAACACTTTGGAAGCAGATCTTCCAGCCATGGTCAAGCCTTCTAATGACTGCAGCCCTGGCCAACATCCTAATGAAAGACCTTGAGCCAGAACCACCTAGCTAAGTTGCACCCTGATTTCATACCCACAGAAACTGTGTTAAATAATCAAGTTTATTGTTTTAAATGAAGCCTTTTTATACAGCAATAGATAACTAATACAGATTTTGGTATCTGGAAATGGAGTGCTGCCATGGTGAAGTGACTTTGGTACTAGACAATGGGTGTAAAGGAGCTGGGGACTTTGAAGGACTGTTAGTGAAACCCAGGTATGTGACTCAAGTACCTGACAAGCAGATCCTTGCAGCCCCATCAAGCCTTCAGATGTCTGCAGCCCCAGCTGACATCCTGACTGCAGCCTTATGAGAACACTGGAGGCAAAACCACCCAGCTAAGACATTCCTGAATTCCTGACCCACAGAAACTGGATGCAATAAGAGAGATTTATTGCTATTTTCAGTGGCAAAGTTTTGGGGTAATTTGTTATGCAACAGTAGATGTCCAATATGTACAGTAAGAAATAAGATAAAAAATGCATAAACCGACACTTAGAAATCATAGGCCTTGTGGTCACTCTCCAATAGCTACAAATTACTTAATTTTCACTTTCTGTGGTCAAGAAAATGCTTGCCTATAATGTATATAGTTTCATAAAACTCAGACTTGTGACAGGGCCTAGATTAAAAATTATTAAAGGTCCTTTTCCTATTGGTAACATGAGAATCAACCTACAAAAAGCTGTTCTGTGCATAAAAGAGAGCTGTTCTGTTTTCAAAATGACTTTTCCTTTCGGTGGAGGTGCTCTTTTCCGTTCTCTTCAAAATCAGACAGAAAGTTGAAGTAAACAAATGCTTCTGTATTCTCATGATAACGCGAATGAAAAACGCTTATTTAGCAATTAAGTAAGTAATCATCTCAATTAGCTCTTCCATTCCTGATAGAAAGTCTGTGCCATGGAAAAGACATCTTTACTATAGGTTTACAGGGTTTGGATTTTAGTATGTATGTTAAGATTCTGGAATATGAGGGGTCAGCAAGCTTTCTCTGTAAAGGGTCACATCAATATTTCTTGCTTTGTGGCCATACGCTTTGCTAGTGCGGTGCTGCAGTGGTCACAGGCAATACGTAAATAGATGAGCATAGCTGTGTTCCAGTAAAACTTAACTTACACAAACAGGTGGCAGGCTGGATTTTACCCATGGGCCCTTTGACAACCCCATAGTGTATATACATACTATATATATGTGTGTATATATATAAACAGAGCAGTTAATCGTTCTTTAAACTTCAGATTTGTTCATTTCAAAAAAAGTCTCATACACGTCCCAAGGTATATTTGAGGACACTCTGATGATGTCATGCCCAGAGTGCAAAAAGTTTGTAAAGTGTGTTTAGAGAGAGAACTGGAGAGACAAATTTCACATATGGAACAGATCGAGGGATGCTGGATTCTCAGTGACCAAGAAGGTCCGTTCATGTTCTAATATCACTCAACTGAAAGGACAATTTCTCAATGACCCAGATTTTTGAGGCATTTAACTTATGTCATGAAGCATCTTTTACCTTTCTCCAAATCTGGTAGGTTTAAACTTATGATTATTTTTTCTTCTCTAAAGAGCATTACTGGTCAAACTATAAGTTGGCCGAAGAACATACCCCACGTCGAAGAAGATAATAATTCCTGATATTCAGGTAGCATTTTTCAATTTACAATGTGATTTCATACAGATGCTATCATTTACTTCTCAAAATATGCAGAGAAGGAAACTGAAAATCTAAGATACTAAGGCACTGCAGTTTTATATCCCACTCAACCAGCAAGGGGTTATAGATTTGGATAAGCTAATGTAAATACAGAAAAAGAATAAGAACTGCCCATTCAAGGTTGTTTTCATTTGCCCAGGGGAATTTATAGTAACCCTGGTGCTTTCTAGCTCAAAAGCAAAAGAACAAAGTCTGCTTAGGGCCGAGCCAACATATCTCTGACCTGTCACTCTAGCAAGTCACTCTGATCTAAGTAGGATTCAACTCCTGACCTGTGAAAAAGAGGTCTTGAAGTTTCTGATGGAAGTTATTTTCAGTGGCATCCAATTTAGGAGCTGCTGAAATAAGCCCAAACAGAAAGTTAGAAAAAATGTACAGCCACACCTTGGAGATCTTGTCAGCTTGGTTCCAGACCACCACAATAAAGTGAATGTTGGAATAAAGTGAGTCATGTTTTTTAGTTTCCCAGTGCATATAAAGTTATGTTTACACCATACCGTAGTCTCTTAAGTGTGGAATAATATTACGTCTAAAAAACAATATACATACCTTCATTTAAAAATACTTTATTGCTAAGAAATGCTCACGATCTGAGCTTGCAGTGAGCTGTAATCTTTTTGCTGGTGGAGGGTCTTTCCTTGATCTCGACGGCTGCTGACTGATCAGAGTAGTGTTGCTGAAGGCTATAGTGGCTGTGGAAATTTTTCAAAATAAGACAACAATGAAGTTTGCCCCATCAGTGGACTCTTCTTCTCATGAACGATTTCTCCATGGTATGCACTGCACTGGTGGATAGCATTTTGCCCACACAACTCCTTTCAAAACTGGAGCGAATCCTCCCAGGCTCTGGTGCTGCTCTATCAACTAAGTTTATATCATATTCTAAATCCTTTGTTATCATTTCAACAATCTTCACAGCATCTCCACCAGAGTAGATTTCATCTCAAGAAACCACTTTCTTTGCTCATCGATAAGAAGCAATTTCTCCTCTCTTCAAGTTTGATCATGAGATGGCAGCCATTCAGTCACATCTTCAGGCTCCACTTCTAACTCTAAGTTCTCTTGCTATTTTCACCACATCTGTAGTAAGTTTTTCCGCAGCAGTCCTGAATCCCTCAAAGACATCCATGAGGGTTGGAGTCAGCTTCTTCCAAACTCCTGTGAATGTTGGTATTTTCACCTCTTCCCATGAATCATCAATGTTGTTAATGGCATCTGGGGGGGTGAAGTTTTTTAATTTACACTGCCCAGATTCACCAGAGGAATCACTGTGTGGCAGCTATAGCCTTATGAAATGAGTTTCTTAAATAATTAGACTTGAAAGTTGAAATGACTCCTTGATCCAGGGGCTGCAGAATGGATGTTGTGTTAGCAGGCATGAAAACGACATGAATCTTCTACATCTGCATGAGAGCTTGTGGGTGACCAGGAGCATTGTGAATGAGCAGTCATATTTTGAAAGGAATCTTTTTTCTGAGCGGTAGGTCTCTACCATGGGTATAAAATATTTAGTGAACTACTTTATAAATAGATGTGCTGTCATCCAGGCTTTATTGTTCCATTTATAGAGCACAGGCAGAATAGATTTAGCATAATTCTTCAGGGCCCCAGGATTTTTGGAATAGTCAATGAGCATTGCTTCAACTTAAAGTCACCAGCGGCATTGGCCCCTGACAAGAGAGTTAGCCTGTCATTTGAAGTTTGAAACCAGGCATTGACTTCTCCTCTCTAGCTATGAAAGTCCTAGATGCCATCTTCTTCCAGTCCAACATTGTTTTTGTCTATATTGAAAATCTGCTGTTCAGTGGAGCCTTCCTCATTAATCATCTCAGCCAGATCTTCTGGGTAACTTGCTGCAGCTTCTGCAACAGCACTTGCTTTACCTTGCACTTTGATGTTATGGGGATGGCTTCTTTTCTTAAACTTCATAAACCATGCTTGCTGGAGGGGCACTTTCATTGCCTTGAAGAACTTTTCCTTTGCATTCATAGCTTGGCTAATGTGAAAGGTCTAGCTAGCTTTTAACCTGTCTCAGCTTTCAATGTGCCTTCCTCACTAAGCTTTGTCATTTATAGCTTTGGATTTAAAGGAAGAGACATTCAGTTCTTCCTTTCATTTGAACACTAGAGGCCATTGCAGGGTTATTAACTGGCCTAATTTCAATATTGTTGTGTCTCACCGAATAGGGAGGCCTGAGAAGAAGGGAGAGAGACAGGATGGCTGGTTGGTGGAGCAGTCAGAGCATGCACAGTGTTTATTAAAAGTTCGCAGTCTTATATATGCAGTTTTTACAACAGTCACATCAAAGATCACTGATCGTAGATCACCATAAGAAATATAATAATAATGAAAAAATTTGAAATATTGTGAGAATTACCAAAATGTGATACACAGGAATGAAGTGAGCAAATGCTGTTGAAAAATGGCGCCTATAGAGTTGTTCAACACAGGGTTGCCACGAACCTTCAATTTGTAAAGAGTGCAATATCTGCAAAGCACAATGCGGTAAAGCACAATGAGATGAGGTGTGCCCATTATAAGGATACCCACCAGTAAAAGGGTAAACACAATATAGGGATGGAAGGATTTCTAATCTGGTCAGTCATGGAAGACCAATGCTAAGAGCTCATTTCAGACATGTAATAGATATAAAATTACATATTTTAAAGATGAGCTTTGTATATATTACTGTTCCTTCCAGTCATTTTAAAATACACGTATATAACATATACACATCCATTCATACATAAATGGTTAGAAATATGATTGATTAGAAAATACAATCTGCTATTTTATAGTTTGCTCCTACAGAAAAGGGTGCAAAAATTCATTTATTGAAACACTTGAACCATCCAGGAAGGTGATGACTGATTTTGATGCCATTTTCTGCCTCGGCAGTGATGGCTAGGTTAGAGACTGACGCTGCAGTCCTGGAATTTGAGCAATCATATCCATGAGCCAGTGAATGGAAATCTAGAGAGGGATCTCACAGCTGGGAATCACCTTAAGAATTGGAAGAGCTCTAAAAGTCCTCTTGCTTTATCAAATGTCAGAAAAATGATGGTGTAGCATTGATTATATCCTTCACACCCTACACGTGGGATAGTTCCTAGCAACACAGGAAAATATGTCCTTTGATGGCAAGCATGCCTCAGAGATAACAGTGAGAAAAGGATGGGGGCTGAAAGCTTACTGCTGACGTTCTGATACAGACCTGGGAAATTCCTGTTAGGAAAGAAGACCCAAGGCATGAATTGGGTACTAACTGAGGGTAATCCTATAGCAAATGGGAGTGGAAGGCTAATAGGAGAGGCTAGCTAGTGCCAAATAACAGACTCAAAAATACTTTAAGGCGTTAGTAAAAGAATACTGAGACTAGGTGTGGGGCTAGTAAGTTGAAACAAACGGAAGAAGAAAAAATGAAGAGCAAATAAGTAGAAGGATTGAGAAGAGCAATTCCAAATATGCTGAATATATTTCATTATTGTTTTTTATGTAAAACAAATGTTTTTTACAAAATCTTACTGTAAAAATGTTCCATTGTTTCCCTTGATATGTGAAGGCATGTACATAGATTTAGTGAGATTGCTAATAACAGCTAAGATTTATTGAGCACTTACCATGAGGCAAGTAAACAAATTTATATGTATTCATTTGTGTTGTGATCACAACATGTCTAGGGCAGGTTTGCTATTTGTTTTACCTTACAAATAAACAAAGTGAGGAACAGAGAGGTAGAATAACTCCTCCAAAGCTGCTTTTGAAACCAGGTTGTCCGGGCTCCAGAGACTTCATACGTTAACTCTTGACGTATTTTGGCTCTTCGTTAGTTTTGACTTTTATTTAAATGGCGGAGTGAACATGCATTTATTTTTTGTCTCCTTAAAATCCCTAAAAATGAGAGTAAAGAGATAAAAGTAAGATAAACCCACAAGGACAAAGAGAGTAGCAAGGCAATAAATACAACAAAACGTTGGTGCCTGGAAAGCTGGATGATCGGTGACTTGGGGTAGGGGAAGCTGAGGAACAGATATACACTGTGGACACACCCCTACCCCCCCACCGACGCACACACAAGGTCTCGGCATGAGTGACGCCTCTGAAAGTGAAGGGTGAAGGGGCGGGGCTGATAATAGGAGAATTGGGTGCATTTCTGTTTGAGAAGCAACTAGATCCGCAGTGCCTCTCTTCTACTGGGATGCCATTCTAGGGTTTTATTCTCAGTGGAGGTAGAACAGAAAGCCCCTGTTTTTCTCAGCAAGGGGTTTGGTTAAATTTTTTAGTCTACCATTACCTAGAAGGGAGCCTTAGAGGTTATTCTCGACAGAACAACCAGACTGATCATGAGAAAATGACTTCTCATATACCTGGGAGTAAGAGTTGACATTTTTAGAAAAATCTACAGGCCCTATGTGATCTAGCCATCCACCCCTACTCCAGAATTTTCTTTCTAACCTCATCACCAACCCTTCTGCCCCTCACTCATTCCACTCCAATCACACTGGACGTCTTGTTCTTCCTCAAACCTGGGGACCCTTCCTTCCAGGTGGCACCGACGCTATCTTTTCTCTGGAATACCTTTCCCCTAGCGTCTAATAAGCCTCCTTCCCTCACTTCCATAAGTTATTTTGTCAAATTTCCACTTTCAGAGTCATCTTTCCTGACGAACAGATCTAAAATGGCAACCTTTCTCAACCCTTCCTATCCTTTCTTCTTGCTTTTTTCTCCATTTTGGCATTCTATTGAACTTACCTTTACCTTCATTTCCTTCCATTTAAAAAAAAAAAAAGGAAATTAGCAAGAGCTACTTATAATTTTTATTCTTTGTCTAATATCCGGTACCTTTTACTTGTTTGTGTAGGATAAGAGAACATACAAATTATAGACTATCAGCTCCACAAGAGCAGGGAGTTTTGCATCTGCTTTGTTCAACTTCTGTATCCCCAGCACTCAGAACAGTGCCTGGCACATAGTAATTGCTCAATGACTGTTGATATAATCTCTAGAAAAGTAAGGCAAAAAGATTAAGTGGAGGAAATTAGGAGATAAAGTGACAAGAAAATTCTCCGGTTCAATCTAGGAGATCCATTATCCAAACAATAAGCATTCCAAAAGAGAAAACGGAAAACAGAGTAGAGGATATATATCAGATAAGTAACTCAAAAAATGTCCCAAGGGCATAAATTTATGTTTGAAACAACTCACTTAGTACCTGGGTCAATGGTTGAAATTAGATTCACATCAAAGAACATCATTAGGATGTTTCAGAACACCAGAGACAGATTTCTAAAAGTACGTAAAGAGAAAAAAGCAAATTACTTACAAAGGATCAGTAATTATAATGTCCTCAGAGTTCTCAATAGTAGGTTTGGAAGTTAGAAGTCATGCCGTTAAACTTCAGGGGGGAAAAGAATATAAGCCTAAATTCTATGCCATGCCAAGCTGTCAATTAAGTGTGAGTCTATAATAAAGATACTTTCAGACAGCCTGGGTCTCATAATATTTACTTATTATGCGTCCTTTCTCAGAAAGTTGATAGACAAAACTTCACAATCTAAGGAAACAGACATAGAAAGTGGAGCATATGTGATTCGGAAAATGAGATACAAAAGGAGAGAGATGAAGGAATCCCCGGAGTACAGCCCTGAGTATGCCTGGAGAGCAGCCAGTCCAGATGGGGGCAGGTCAGAAGCTTCTAGAGAGGCGGCTCCAGGTAAAGGAAACAGATAAACAGCTGTTTATTATGAAGTGATTGACCCTATTGAGAAGACTTTTGCAAAACGAAGGGAGAGTTTGGGGGTTCAATTGATAATTATTATATAGAAAATTAAGAAAAGGCGTAATGCAATTGTTAACTCCAGGGAAAAGCAAAAGCTGTGCAAACAAGGAAACATACCATAATACAGTCCATGATTCAGCTATGAATAGCATAAGTCAAGATAATGCAAATGCTGATTATTGATATAACCGAAGTTATGCTATGGAAGTGTTAGTGTGATTGCATCTTGGAGGAGGGAGGGTACAGATGAATCCAAATCCTTTGCTTTCATAATGGGAGAGTAGTAAGTAGCTTGTAAAAGAACATATCTACAAGTAGCAAAATAAGCATTTTGTTTAGGCTTCTGGAGTTACTTTTTTTTAACAAACACCAGCTATAATTGTTGAAAGGGCTTGTCTCTGGCCTGTAAAATGTAGTGGGAGGAGACGACTGCTGTTTCTTTGTGCTATGACTTTTAGAGTGTATGAGTCTTTGAACCATGTGATGAACAACCTCAAATAGGAAGACCATGTAAACAACTTCAATAATTAAAAGGAAAAGTAGATCTGTTATATGTCTCATTCAATTTGGATATAAAGGATTTTTTTCCCTTGATGGTTAGACATGACACAAGAACCCTTTAGAACCCAAACAAACCTATTCAAGCCCACGTCACTGTCATCTCAGAGAGGCGCCCTTTGAAAGACTTAGCAGGGAACTTCCTTCCCACTCTTTCTGAATTGTGCTCTTAGGGATTAACTCCATAAAGGCAACCAGCTCTAAACTCCCGGATCTTGGTTCTGTCTTATTTTCACATGACTCAAGGGCAATCTTAGGCAATTTACTATGTCTCTAGTCTTTTTCTCCTTTTGAAAAGATTGCCTACTTTAAAACACGTGTTTAAAAATAAACACCAAAAAGAAATTGGGAGACATAGTGAGCTGTAAATATTTTGGGAAGGTTGAGAAGGAATGCAGAAATTTAAGTGGCTATATTTATAGAAACCATCTTCCCATTATAAATTATATTTTACATGAAGCAATGTATGAGTCTTGTGTTTCAAGTAGCTTAAGTGTACTCATATAGAAACAGGTTCGAATGAGCATAACATTGTTTAGGCTTTGGATAGAAAGCATAATATAAATATCACCGGTGCTATGGACTGCAGAAAAGTGTCATGGCTAGTACTAAATTGTGACTTGATTTTCTTCTTTAAATTTTCCAAGATTTGTATGAATTTATTTTCCATTGCTTTGTCTAGCAGAATTTCAAATGAAGCTAACACAAACTCCCTTGTTTTAAAATAGCCTATTCAAGTATCTATCTCATGCTAGTCTGAGTTATTTTTCAAGAGCCCCCAGGAGTTTACGCAAGGCCACCATGATTGGGGTGTAACTGAAATTGTATGGAAATGTAAGTACCTTTCTGACTGCATTTATTCTGAATTATTCACCATTAATTTTCCCCAGGCCAATTTCACTGTGACATGAAATGTACATGTTCTTTGTGGCCAACACATTCTTTTGTAATAGGCAGTTTGGGATTGATGTTGCATTCACATACTTAGTTTTACCTCAGTCTCTTAATCTAGCCGCAGTGATGAAACTGCAATTAGAATAACCTTTCAGTTTGTTAATTTGAGAGGCTAACATGGTATCCTGAATTTAATATTTACACTCCATCTACTTGATGTAGTTTACAAATTAGAACACCATGAAAGGTAGGACACAGAAGGTTAAAACAGAATCTAACTGAGGAAAGCAGAAGAGGTAAATTAATGTCAGGCACCAGAAATTAGCAAACTGTAGTACTTGGGAAAAGTGTGTTTCTGAAGTTTCTCAGAGTGAAGGTGCAGAGGAAACAATATGTTTGATAATGATATAGTGGTATTGTTTTCTGACAGCCCAGTGTCCACACATAAATATATGGAGATGAAATATTTTCTCTAAGCAAAATTGCCTCTCCTGGCAGTTGGGACAAAAAGGAGCATATAGAAGTTTATTGTGTATAAATGACATTAAGTCAACGTAGAGCCAGTGTTTTGATATAGGACTAATGCAGAAACTCTGTTTAACAAGATGATTTTCGTATCTCCTCCCCAGAGAAGGTAGGAGGAAGAATCATTCAGGAAAAGCATTTTGGTGGTCAGGGTGGGAGGGTGAAAGATGGGAATTTAATACATGTGATACACGTATGATCAACATGAGAGAAATGATCAGGGCGACTGACCATGGAGACAGGTCTTGGTATTGTTTTTCTGCACCTGGCTACAGAGTGATATGAGCCTGAGTCTAGGTCATAGTATGAGGTCTCTGAAAATTGTGTGCGTGCCTATCCCTGCACGTGTATGTGCCTCTGCAACACATTTACTTGTGGAGGGAAGAGAAGGCAGAGGAGAACAGACCCCTAAGTGTCATTGTTTAATTGGCTTAACAAAGCTCTAAATTCAAGTGTTCCTGGGATTTTAATGTTGGCCTGGACTTTCAGGCACTGAGATGGACTGTTAAACTTGCTTTCCATACTTGGTCCTGGCTTTCTAAACAGAGACTTCTGAGCATTTTAACATCTGAAATGCAGGTGACATAAAGAAGAGCTAGGAGAGCTGAGAGAGCAGACAGAAACAAGTTTTCTGGGAAGTGGGGAAAAGGGTAGGGTCAGGGCAAGTGGTGGGAACATCTTGGTTTTGAATTCATCAGTCCTCAAGTGGGAACTCATCTGTGCCTCTCCCCGTAGCAGGATTGGGCCCAGAGTCAAGCATGGGTAGCACGATGGCCTTTAAGAGGCTCAACGATGAGGGTTAGATGTGGGGGGTCAATAGAGTGCTCGTTGTCATTGTCATCAAAGATATTACCCCCTGGACCTTGTCTTTCAGGTACTAGCTTTGGGACTTTTTCATACACTTGAACTCGCTATGTGTTTATATATCTGCATCTGCGTTTTGCCTGCATTACCCAAGAATTGGCTTGCTGGGGGGAGGATGTACAGTACCTCTTATACCTCAAACACTTATTCTCTCTATTTGCTATGCTTTCCTGACAATTATGGAGGTGCATGGTGGTTAATTTTGTATTAGTTTGGCTGGGCTAAGGGATGCCCAGATAGTTGGAAAAACATTTTTTGTGGGTGTGTCTGTGAGGGTGTTTCCAGAATACATTAACATTTGAATCAGTAGAATGAGAAGAATCCCTCCCCAGCATACATGGGCATCCTCGAGTCCGCTGAGAGCTGAAATAGAACACAAAGGCGGAGGAAGAGCAAATTTGCCCCTTTCTCTGCCTGAGCTGGAACATCCATTTTCTGTCCTTGGATATCAGCTCTTCTGGTCTCAGGCTTTCACGTTTGGACTGGAACTCCACCTCCAGTTTTCCTGGGCCTCCAGCTTTCAGACAGCAGATAATAGAACTTTTCAGCTCCATAACCCCATGAGCCAGTCCCTCATAATAAATCTCTCTCTATATAACCTAGTGGTTCTATTTCTCTGGCGAACCATGACTAATACAAGGTCTTTTAAAATACCTAATTTTTCTTTTTTGGTGGCAAAAAATTGCATGTGCATATCACAACATAACTAAGTAAAAATTTCCAGGAGCATAGTATTAATTTTTTCCCCAGATAATACTCTATATTTCCTATGTGCCGCAGATAAACCAGTGATCAAGACAGGCAATGTTTCTGCCCTTGTGGAGGTTACATTCTTAGGTAATCTCTTAGGGTATAATAAATTCTTTGGGAATACGGGCCAAGGCTGTAGATGGAGATGAGAGGATGTTTATATATAAAGAGAACAATGTTAATAGCTTTAGTGTACATTAAGTGCTAGCTGACAGAACCTGAATAATAGCAATGGGGAGGGAGAGATATTTCAGGTAGGAGAGTTGTATGAACAAAAGCACAAACACAGGATATGATGAGGAATGGACTACTTTGCCTGGAGTCTAGGGCTTGTGTATAGGGATAGTGCGGGCAGCATTTGAGCATACATACAGAGCAACTGCAGCCTTGTGCACAGGGAAGTGATGTGATCGAATGGCTGTTAGCACAAGTGACATGAAAATCAAATCAGGAAGTAAGATGCTGAAATAGACCAGGGATGGACTGAAGGTGATGCAAATGGGAATGCAAAGCTGGTAAAATATACAAGACATTTGAAAGGAAGACACAATAGGCTTGGGACTACTGAATATGGGACCAGAAGGAGAGCCTGGAAGCAAGGATCACTCCAGCATGTCAAACCTCACTTGTGAGATCATGAAGTGACATTTGTACAAATGGAAAAGTCCAGATGGCAGATAGTTTGGGAGGATCATGGATGAGGTATAATTTAGATATATGTAGTCATGGAACTTGGGAATGGAAGGGTTTAAATGTATTCCACTTTCATTTTCCATCAATTTTTCCTTATCAGCATTTTCAAATATACAAAGAAGTTGAAAGTTAACACCTATATACCCCATACACTTAGATTCAACAGTTATATTTTTGCCTTATTAGTTTTATCTGTCTATCTATATATTATCTTTTTCACTAAATCAATTGAAAATAACTTGCAGGTACAATAAAACTTCTTCTCTACATACTCTAACATGTGCATCTCTGAAGAACATAAACTTCAGATTTGAAGGAATTTAAGACCAAGAGTTTGGCTTTGTGATAGAGGCTGTATTAGGTCTTCCAGTTACATGATGGTCACTGTTCTTCTCTTACTGTATATCTTCCATGTTTTTATATGGAATTTATTGCTTGGAAAGTTCAGACATACAAACTAGATTTGGGCAAGTAAGCAGTGTAAGAGAATATAAAAGAGGTCTAGAAAGGTTTTATGGCCAGGAGAAGATTTTGAGAGCTCAAAAAGGAGCAGATAAATGAAAAGAACAGTGGAGCAGAGCTTTTATTTTGGGGGGAGAAATCTAATGTTTGGGTACAGTGGAACTTGGTGACATTTGACCATACTGTCATATAGCCTAGGGAATTGGGAAGGTAGGCCAAGACCATGTTCTGAGGTAGGCTTTATGGATCTCCTCCTCTGTTTTTTTTATAACAACCACACCTCCCATTGAAGAAGGTATTTTTTTTTAAACCTGTTTCACTCATCCCCCCCACCCCCATGCCCTATAGTAACCAATAGTTTGTTCTCTGTGTTTGAGTCTATTCCTATTTTCATTTGTTCATTTGTTTTTTAGATTCCCCATACAAGTGAAAACATATGGTGTTTGTCTTTCTGTTTGACTTATTGCAGCATAATATCCTCGTGGTCCATCCACGTTGTGACAAATGGCAAGATTTCATTCTTCTTTATGGCTGAGTACTATTCCATCTGTATGAGAGTACATACAGAGCATATATACCACATCTTTTTTATGCATTCATCTATTAATGGACCCTTAGGTTGCTTCCATAGCTTGGCTCTTGGCTCAGTAAACATAGGGGTTCATATATCTTTTCAACATTTTTTGTTTTTGTTTTGTTTTGTTTTTTTAATTTTAATTTAATTTAATTTAATTTTTTTATTAAGGTATTATTGATATACACTCTTATGAAGGTTTCACATGAAAAAACAATGTGGTGACTACATTTACCCATATTATCAAGTCCCCACCCATACCCCAATGCAGTCACTGTTCATCAGTGTAGTAAGAGGCCACAGATTCACTGTTTGCCTTCTCTGTGCTACACTGTTTCCCCGTGACCCCCCCCACCATGTGTACTGACCAAAATACCCCTCAATCCCCTTCTCCCACCCTCCCCACCCACCTTCCCACACCCCTCCCCTTTGGTAACCACTAGTTCCTTCTTGGGGTCTCTGAGTCTGCTGCTATTTTGTTCCTTCAGTTTTGCTTTGTTGTTATACTCCACAAATGAGGGAAATCATTTGGCACTTGTCTTTCTCCGCCTGACTTATTTCACTGAGCATAATATCCTCCAGCTCTCTCCATGTTGTTGCAAATGGTAGGATTTATTTCTTTCTTATGGCTGAATAGTAGTCCATTGTGTATATGTACCATATTTTTGTTTTCTTAATGTGTAGGCATACCTGTGGTGATATTAATTTACTATTGGCATAGTAAAAGACAAATCATTACAGGATTGTGGCAGAGATGGGGTTTAAAGGAATATTTGAGGTCTCTGTAAAGGTAGAGGGGATTTCAAAAGTGACTTTGTGAACTCTTAATGGGTTACAGTTATATTATTAAAGTGCCCTGCAAATTGAGAGAGCTGTTGGGAGAATAAATCTTTTTATGAGGGATAATTGAAGCTCTTGGTTACTCTATTAATGTTGTGACCGAGGAGAACATGACTTTTGGGGAATGGGCTCCCAGGGACTGATGTATGATTTATATGCGTAAAATAGTGAGAAAGATCCATAAAGTATTCAAAGTTGCATGACAAGCTACCTTAGTTCAGATATTTTTAGTATTACCTTTGTGATTTGTTTTATGTCTTTTACTAAGGTCATTCAGTACAAGCTAACTGGAGAATAAAAGTTGTAATCATAGAGAGGCTGCCTTCCAAAAGCTTCGTCTAAGACTTGAACTTTGTACTGGGTTGAATAGTGGTCCTCCGTGTTCCTGCCTTACCCCCTCCCCCGACCAAATTCATGTCCATTCAGAACCTCAGAATATGACCTCATTTGGAAATAGGGTCTTAACATAAGTCATAATGGATAAAGGGCCCTAATCCAATATGATTGGTGTCAGTATAAGAAGAGAAGAGGACAGGAGATAAGAGAGGGTATGTCAAGTGAAGACAGAGGCAGAGATTGGAGTCATGTGACTACAAGCCAGGGAACACCAAGGATTTCTGGTAAGCACCAGAAGCCAGGAGAGTTGTGGACCAGATTCTCCCTCAGAGCCTCCAGAAAGGACCAACCCTGCCAACACTTTGATTTTGGACTTTTAGCCTCCAGCACCGTGAGAATACATTTCTGCCATCACCCAATCTGTGGTAATTTTTTATGGCAGCCTTACAAAATTAATACCGATTCTAAGTCAAAATTCAATACAGATTGTACGAATGTTACAGATTTGTAACAGTTGGGCTTTTTCAGTTATTGTTATTGTTAATTTTTGATGAAAGTAATATGTAATAGAATCCAAAGTAGTGCCCTAAAAATGTACATGTCATATAAAGCTAAGTGAGATACTATTCCTGAGGAGTACTGACTCTGCAAATTATGCAAATAGAAATCAATTTCCCATTTGATTTGGTTATCAGGAATAGTTATTGGACAGAATGCAATGTACGCTTCTTTTAAAGGAAGTGCTGCTAAGTGCAAAAAGAAGCCAAGTTTACTTAAACAGTGGCAAACATTGTTGCCTGAGAGTCCTTTTCATTTCTTTTTTTAACTTTTTTTGTATGGTGTACTGGATGTTTTCTAATGGGAATTCTCTTCCATCTCATTTTTTTTTCTTTTTCTTTCAAGACCAAAGTCAGTGGTTACACAATCTTATGAAGACCGTCTGCACACCATGTTTGGAATATTGTGAAGAGCAGTGTTATAAATATGGACTTGTAGACGTGACCATGTGGGAAGATACTGGGGAATTTACGGGAAAAGGGACCTGTCTAATATTTATAAATAAATCCTAGTTGAGAGCCATGTCACTGATATCATGAGTTTCTTGGTCACTACAAATTCAAAGCAACTTTGATATATTTGATTGAGTTGTTACTGATGTAGCTCCCAATTTTCCACTTCACCTCGTATCTGCCTTTAATTTTATATTTTTTCACCTCTTGTTCGGAGGGTTCCCAGCTTCCACAGTTTTCCTTTTGGGATTCTGACTTTGGAATGATATTCTCAGCACCATCACAGCTCACCTCTGTGAAGCCTCTCCTCTCTGGCACTTCGTTTCTAATCAACACTACAGCAGTCTCAAGTAGGATATACTTTTGACTCAAGTCTCTAGACTCTAGTTTGATGATTTAATCCAAGATGCAGCTGGGTACTGGTTCAGAAATCCTGGCTGAGCCTCCAAATATATGCTGCCTGTACGTTTTGTCCCTTTGTTGAGGAGGACTGACATGGTTTGGTTTTGTGCCAAGCCTGATGTAGAACTGGGTCCCTTTACTGGCTTCCACAATAAATAAGTGAGGATTTGCAGATCATGAAGTAGGGTCACACTGCAGAGTGCATTTACTTTGAGAAGCAATCACCACTGTCTTTATGCCTTTTCTCAGAATTGTCCGGCTCCTACTGCCAACTAAGGTTTCTTTCTTTCTACTCTTCCCATGTACAGTGCCCAGTCTGTCTGGCTACGTGACCCTTCTATGAGATTTAACCCGTGCTCTTATTCTCCCCCTCTTTCCCCTTAAATCTTAATATGCCTTCTCTTTTATCATGGAGAGCAACTCAGTCCCAGCTTTTACTTCTGAACATGCCATAGCCACCCAAGGAAAGAAGCTTCCAGGTAAAAGACCTATGGCTCTTAAAAGATTATTTATGACAAGTGTTTTTTCCTTTTAAGTTATAATCCGTACTCTCTGATCACTTGTGAAAACAACCACAACCACAAGAAACTCACTGAAAAATATCACGCATATTAGCTTCTGTGCAAGGTGTCTGTTCTCCTTTGGCAGTATGCCGTGTGGGTGTTAAAATCTAGAGTGTCCTGGTACATGAATTTGAACAAACTATCATTTTATACTGTCAATCCACTAAAGAAGGAGAATACATTTAATAGGTTGTGACCCAAGGATATTCAAAATCAGTTCATCTTTTTGAAGTATCATGCTAATTACTCTGTGATTGGTTTTTGATAATCTAACAAATAGGAAATTCTAGATCACTGACTTCTCTTTCAACGAAATAATATCCTGGCTTTTGTAAGAATTTGGCCTCTGAATAGCAAATAGAAGTATGGACTTTCAGGCAGCAAGGCAGTATTCGTCTTTAAGAAAGGCAGTCCGTGATGGTCACCTTCTGCCATTATATGTGCCTTAAAAGCATAAATTGATGTTAGTTATTGCCTTTTCTTGGGGTATTGGTTCTTCATAAATGTTTGCCTTGTGAATTGAGATGATGCTTACGGGTTTTGTAGGCTACCTGGACCACCCTTTACCAATATGAAGTGTCTGATATTTCTGTATACTCTGCTAGTTTCTCTATTTGCTGTAACCATGTGGCTTCACTACAGAGTTTTCTATATTATGTTCTAGAATTGTCTCTTTTGCTCACTGTGGGTGATACTAACTCGACCAGATAACTGTGAAGGTGTTATAGGGGAGTTGTAAGGGACTGCAATAATTATTCACCTTTCTCATGTGCTTGCCGAGCTGAATGGCCTTTGGATTTGCTGGTTTTAATAGCAAGGTCTGATTATGGTCAAAGATTTAAAGCAGGGAATCTTCTTGTGCTATTTTATGCTGCTAGACTGCTGTATTATCTCTATAATTGAGTGTTTGTTGCCAACAATAGCCTTTCCAGTTATTCAGTCCTTGAAGACAATTTGACAAAAGCACAATTTGGCCAATTTTGATTTTTTGTCGTCATGCCAGTTTGCTGCGAGGTCCTTGCCAGGCATCCCAAAGGCTCTAAACTACTCATTTTCCTAATCTGATGTTTAACCTCCTTATGCAAATGCTAGTTTATGGAGAATGTTCATCCAGGTAATCATGTAACCATTGTAAGTTGCCTGTAAAGTTTATTTTGCATGAGTTAAAACATAATTTTTTTGCTTTATGCAGCTTGAGTGAGCATGTATTTCTTATACTGATGACAAAAATTAATTAACATTTATAGCACACAGGGCCTCTGACCCTGTTCTGTACACTGGAAGATTATGGGGTACCACTGTGTCACTTTCACTTAATAATTAGAAATGGTATTCAGGAAAATATTCTAACCATGGGGGTGAAAAAGGAATAGAAGGGAAATAACCTCATATGAACAGGCAGATGATCCAATCAGCCCGTAAAACCAATGAGGTGTAACTACCCCAACTGTGACAGTGAATCAAATGGACAACACGCACTTTGCTGCAGTACATACTCCCACACTGACGTATTAACAAGTCTAGACACACCTGCTCTGGTCTCCTCGGTGCTGTGTAAGCCACAATTCTTGGCTGCCCCCAAAGATTGCCATGCGATTCAGATTCTCATTTGATTGATGTCCCAGCTTACTAAAAAGGGAAGGGCAAGGCTTCAGAAGAGAAAAACCTGGCTCTATATCCCAGTTCTATGGCCAACTAGCTATGTTACTTTAGTTACAAGACCTTTCTGAACCTGAGTTTCCTCAACTGTAAAAATGGGTACTAACAGAGCCTGTTTTATAGGGTTGCTGGTGTAGGAGTCCATGAAGTAATGTCCATGAAATAACACTGTGCCTAGCACATAATGGCTGCACAAAATATTTGGTTCTTCCCCCATTCTTTCTTTTCTTTCCTTTTCCATAGACTCTAAACTTTCACTTTGTACATTAAGATAGGATCTCATTTCTCAGATGAGTGGCTCAAAGGAAAAGATACAGAGTGTACGTCAAAGGTATACAGTGTGCTTAAGACAGCAGTGGTGGATTGCAGAGGGAGGTGAGGTCTGTTTACATAATGAAAGACTTGGAACCAATGGAGGAGACACTTAAGAGGCGTCATTATTTGCATATTTTGATAATCAAAGGTTAGAGGGAGCATCTGGTATTGAAAACACCATAGGAGCTATGATTAGTATTTGGGGGTACAGGTAGGTGGGACAATAAAGCATAATAAAGCCAAGTTCAAATAATGCCCCCTCCAACTCCCCATCACTAGCTGTAAATATGGGGAATTTATAACCTTCAACCTACACATTAAAACAATATGTTAAAAAGAGAACCTAACAGTGATGCTGTTTGGGGGGATGTTAAATGAATTAATGGTTATAGAATGATTAGCTGAGTGCCTGGAATTTAGTAAGTATGCAGTGAAGGTGAGATGTTATTGCTATCAAAGGTAGTCAAGAACAAGTAGAATCATCGAGAAATTCTGGGCAAACCAGAGTTATGTGCTCCTCACTGGATTCAGTTGACTTGGTTGTTTTTCTTTGCTTTCAATATGGACTGAACTTTGTTAACTTCCCTTGTTTATTAGAAGAACTGGTTTAGGACAATTACCAACCAGATCATTTTCAGTAGCTTGACGGTGTTCCATCATAGAGGTGGCAAATGTCACATTTAGCTAATGCTCTCAGCATTGAAACAGTTTCTAATGATTAAAAATGCTGTATTTAAATAGATTACAGTTAGAAAGAGAAACTAATCGCATAGTCCATACATTTGCTAAGGATGTGAGTTTTGAATAAAGAATAAGGTAACTGTCGCCAACTTTATCTTTTTCGTTTGTGACTCAGGACCTAAAATTAAGTATGTACCAACTTCTAGTCGATTGCTTCAAAGGTTTACCAGGTAACAATCCTCTGCTCAGGTGTGTGAACTTCATGTTGCTTGTTTTAGATTTCTAAATATCATTTTTTTGTGTTCAAATTTCCTTCTGTCAGTGTTAAGGTTACCTGGCTTCATTGCAGACCAGACTAACCAATGCTTTATATAAAGGGTAGGGAGCTATTTATCAGCCTGCTAATAAGGGTTTGCTTATACCATTAGGATTGGTTTGAGCACAGCAAGGCTGAACTTTCTTAACTCTGCTCAGAAAAGTCCCTGCATCATTAACATCTCAAAGCCTGTTGTTTCCTCAACATCATGGGATATTTCGGTGGCTCTTAGGGAACACGGAGAGGTCAGCAGAAGGAGCAGTCAAGCCCCGGGGACTGTGGTCATTCCCTCCGATTGGTGGCAGTTAAGATACTGCAGGATGAGTCCTTAACTCTGAGGGCTGGAATCTCTCGTGCTTGCATATCCGGAGGTTGGTGAAGTGTATTTATCACCACACTTATCCAGTCTCCAAAAAAATCCTCCTGTGTTTTCAGACAGCCAGAGAACCTCGGACAGTTTTTTCTTTTCTCTTTCTTTCTCCTTCCTTTGTTCCTTCTTTTTCTTTCCTTCCCTCCCTCCTTCTCACCCTTCCTTTCAGTTTTTTTTTATTAATAATTTATTTTATTTTAGTATCATTAACCTACAATTACATGAGCAATACCGTGATGATTGAACTCCCCCCTTCACCAGGTCCCCCCCACCAACCCCACCACAGTCACTGTCCATCACCGTAGTGAGATGAGAATCACTACTTGTCTTCTCTGAGCTGTACAGTCCCCCCCGTGCCCCCCCCCATGTCTGCCAATCGTAATGCCCCTTTTACCCTCTTATCCCTCCCTTCCCACCCATCTCCCCAGTCCCTTTCCCTTTGGTAACTGTTAGTCCATTCGTGGGTTCTGTGAGTCTGCTGCTGTTTTGTTCCTTCATTTATTTATTTATTTATTTATTTATTTTTTCTTTGTTCTTATACTCCACATATGAGTGAGATCATTTGGTACTTGTCTTTTTCGGCCTGGCTTATTTCACTGAGCATAATACCCTCCAGCTCCATCCATGTTGTTGCAAAT
>JAQQAC010016209.1:19227610-19250763 GCA_029783875.1 Phataginus tricuspis
TCCATTTCTTGGCTATTGTAAATAGTGCTGCAATAAACATAGGGGTGCATGTGTCTTTCTCAAACTGGGCTGCTGCATTCTTGGGGTAAATTCCTAGGAGTGGGATTCCTGGGTCAAATGGTATTTCTATTTTGAGTTTTTTGAGGAACCTCCATACTGCTTTCCACAATGGTTGAACTAATTTGCATTCCCACCAGCAATGTAGGAGGGTTCCCCTCTCTCCACATCCTCGCCAACATTTGGTGTTGTTTGTGTTTTGGATGTTGGCCATCCCCTTCCTTTCAGTTTTAAGTAGTGGTTTTCTGTGAATACTTAGGCAAGAATCATTATGTGCTGGCTTTTATGAAGTATACTTACATTAAGGTAGTCCAGAAAACAGTCAGTAAATACATTGTGACCCTCTTACCACTTTATTTTTAAGTGTCTGTGGCTTGGTTCCTTGGAATCCACAGGATCCTGAATGAAACTTTTGGTAGCTGAATATATTTTTAGGCACTCGGCTTTATCTGGCTGCTTCCCAAATTCTCTTAAACTTCTTATCTCAATAATTCATTTTTGTGGAAAAAAGGGGAGCCTTCCAAGGATCTTCAGAGCAAGGACTTAAGAGTGATGCCTCATAGAAGAAATGGTAAAACTATTTTAGCTCTTTTGAAGCCCTCTGTTCACTTTTAAGGCAGGAAGATGGGGGACAGTGAACTTGGGAATAAGATCATCTCCCCAAATGGCTTTGCCGACCTTGGCAATAGAAAAGTAAACCTTGACCACAAAAAGCATGAGGATTGCTAGAGAAGTTGAGCAAAGTTTATGGCAAGCTTCGGGGCACCAGGTCTAATGAGAGTTGCTACATCTGGGTTAAGTCAAGTAGATGCTCATCCACTTGAGCCAGTGGAGTTGCCTTCTTCAGTTAAGTATGTGAATTCTTGCTCTAAATCTTGGCTATCCCGAGGTGGCTCCAGCAGCAAAGTCTTCTATAATTAATTGCATGTGTATTGCCATTCACTGCGGAGGCAGGTGATTACTTGCCTGAGTGTTACCTAAGACATTACAATATCAATAGCATTACTGATTTTAATTAAAACTTCAAACTGTGTGCCTGTTGAAATATTCATTATTGCACCCTTGATTGTGTGTGAGAATTCAAAGTCTTCTATGCTTATTTTTTTCATACAATAATACTAAGGCCAATTAGCAGGAGACAGACTTTGCAGAATATTTCTCTCTCTGCATAAACAATGTAATGTTTCTGCACACGTGTGCATGCGCGTGTTGTTTTTGAAGTTATTCTGATTGGACTTTTCCTTTGAACTCTAAAAAATGTCTTTTGTCAAAGCTGGTAGACAAAATAAAATGAGACAAATGAGAGAGGAGTGGTAAAAAGGCAGAATGAATAATCCTTTCATTGCCAGTTAATTATATTCCAATCTTGGTTTTGTCCAGTAGTTCTGTGCTCTCTGCAAAACACATTGATCTTTAGTATAATGCCACACCTGGGCTTGATTAATTAAGATTTTTAGAGGAGAGCGAAAGAACTTAGCTCTGCAAAGGAAGAGAGGAAAAGCTGTGTGTAACAGGGAAGCCGTTGATGGGGCTGCTTTGGGTGTGGAGACATTTTAAGACAGTCTGGTTTATGGGCCAAACGCATCAAGTACAAACTGCAAAGGGATAGTAGCAACGATCCAGGCTAGTTCCTTCATTTTACAGATCGCATTCATTGTCATCCTTTCTGGTAAGTATTGTTTGATACACAGGAAGTGAAGAAACCTTCAATAACGTAGACTGTCTCATTAAATTTAGCACTATTTTTTTCATACACGTTTTTCAGGTCTTCCAGACAAAACATAGAGAAAGAAGTGTGTGTGTGTGTGTGTGTGTGTGTGTGTGTGTGTGTGTGTGTTTATAGCATGTCTAGAGTCTTTGCAGTCCTGCCATAGAAAATAAGGTTCCGAAACTTGGTGAGAAGCTGGTCATTAAATTATTGCTGTTTTTGAAGAATGTCAATTGCGCTGTGGTTTTCTTCCCCCAACGCCCTTAATATAGGGTCATATTTTCATGGTTTTGAAGTTTTTGGTGACTCCATTAGGAACATTTCTAGTGAGGCTGAATCATACTCAGGATATCACTTCCTTGCTGGGTAAGAACAATGAAATTATTGCCATAAAAACAGTGCTCTTCAGAAAAACGAAATAAATGGTGTTATTCGAGTGGATATGCAGTGCTTAAGCAGCACAAACTGGAACAGGTAGGCTTCAGTGTCACTGCAGATACCTTTACAGGAGCAAAAATCTGCTCTTAATTACTTCAACTCTATGCTGACTCTGGAGAGTGGTTTCAATTAAAACTTTCCCCCTAGCTTTAGAGACAAATCTTTTTCTTCTTTATTAAAGTTGGTTTGGGGATGGAACTTTTGAAACCAGAAGGAGTCATATCGTTAAGAGTTTAGATTCAGTGTGTGGAAAAAAAAAAACCCAGATTTCCTTTCTAGGTTTCAAGTGAGAGCAATATTTTAATTATAGCAATATTTTTAGATAAGATAAGCAAATACCCAGAGCACTGGGACCTTGTGAGAACATCAGAATAGGCGCTCTGGCCCCATCTGTGATTTGTTTAATGACTTGGGGAGACTATCATTCATCTTTGGACTTTAATCTCTTTAACTAAATTGGTGACCTTCTTCCCTCTCTTTATGCTTTTTTCTTCCATCTTCGGTGCTAAAATTTCTTTTCACAGAATGACTTGCTTTCAGTATGACACTAGACGTTGAGAAATCCTTTGCTTTGCCCTTAACTTGAACCAAATTTAATTCCCTGGGTTGAAAAGTTGCTATTCTGTCTAGCTATTTCCTGGTAGATATTCCTGATACTTAGTCTTTAGACAGATTAGAATTTTCACTTCTTTTTGGAAGACTTCAAAGGAGGTGATAATTTGCTCTTTCTTTTAAACTCATCCCAATATTCAACAAACCTTCAGTTTTGTTTTTGAGTTTAGTATTTATTTACATTTTATACAAAGAGGTGTGCTGATCTTAAGTATATGATTTGATGAGTTTTGACAAATGCCTGCAACTGTGTAATTCATACTCCCAATCAGGATATAACATTTCCATTACCCCAGAAATGTTGTTCATGGGTCTTTTCAGTTAATCTTCACCCCAAGAAGCAACAACTCCTATGAATTTTTTCACCATAGTTTAATTCTTCCTATTTAGAATTTCATATAGAAGGAATTATGCAGTACAGTGTTTTGAGTCAAGTTTCTTTTGCTCAGTGGAATATCTGTGACATTTATCCATGTTGTTGCCTAAATCAAGTTAGTTCCCTTTTTATTGCTGAGTTGTATTCCACTCTACGTACATATCATATTTTGTTCATCCATTCTCTTATTGATATTTGGGTTGTTTCCAGTTTGGGGCTATTACATATGAAGCTGCTGTGAAGATACCTATACATGCCTTAGTTTTTGTTTCTTTTCCTTTTGGCTTTTGGTCCATGTTGGAAGGCAGTCTCTAAGGTGGCCCACAAAGAGGCCCACCTCCTGGTATTCTGGCCCTTGAGTATCAGCTGGATTGACCGAATTCTAATGACTAGAATATAGCACAAGTACTATAACACTAATACAGGGACAAGTGTGTGATGCCACTTCTGAGATGAGCTGCTGTCTCTCACTTTCTCTGGGCCTGCTAATTCTGGGGAGAGCCACCTTTCATGTCATGAGGCAACCCTGTGGAGAGTATGGTTGGAAGATGATCAGCTGAGGCCTTGCCAACAGCCACATAAATGAGCTCAGAAGCTAATTCTTTCTAGTTGGGTCTTGAGATGACTGCAGCCCTGGTGACAGCTTGATTGCAACCTCAAAACATTCTGAGTTCAAATCATCCAGCCAAGTTGCTCTTGGATTCTTGACACCAAGAAAATTTGATATAATAAATGTTTGTTGTATTGAGCCATTATATTTGGGGGTGATTTCTTACACAGCAGTAAATTTCTAGTATAGTCCACTTCATTGACCATGGTGTGGTTTAAATTTGTTTTTTTTCTTTCAGTTTTATTGAGATATAATTGACAGCTCTATGTAAGTGTAAGATGTACTGCATAATGACTTGACACACAGATATTGTGTAATGATTGCCACAATAAATTTAATTAACATCCATCTCCTTATATAGTTACCAATTTTTTTTTCCCCTGTGATGAGAATTTTTAGGACTTACTGTCTTGGCAACTTTCAAATATACCATGCAGCCGCGTTAGCTGTAGTCATTATGTAAATTCCATCCCCGGTACTTACGTTTGTACTTTTTGACTGTCTTCCTCCAATTCCCCCACTTATGCCCTGGCTCTGCCTCTGGTGACCGCAGATCTGATCTCTTTTTCTGTGAGTTTGGTGCATTTCTTTTTGTTTTTAAGTTTCTAAGGTATAGTTTTTAAATCATTCCTTCTATATCGATTCCTCAGCTTCACAGCTGGTGATAGAATGGGATGATCTTCTAAAGAGAAAACGTTATCTAGTTTGTTCAGGCATTTTTAAAAAGTAGAGAAAGAACTTTGTTGTTATTCTCAAAATAGAGTTTTATTCTTTATTGTGACATAGCACAGACTCATAAAAATATTTGTTAGTAAGTAAAGTTATGCTCTTCATTTCTCTAGATTTTTTTCCCCATAAAAATACACACACACATGAACGTAACACATTTTCACAAATATAATCATATTAGACATGCCCTTTTAAAATCTCCTTTTTTCCTTCATGGTGTATTCTGACATTATTTTTTGCCAGTAAAGATGGATGAAGGGGGACAGAAATATGCCACTTTGGCATGTGGATTATTTTGAGCTGAGGGCACTCAAGACCCAGCAGACTCAAGAAAAACTTTTACCTCTCCTTTAACTACCTAAAAGAATTTAGGTAAGGGGCCTGGCTCAGACAGTGAGCTATGACCGGAGATAACTTTATCTGGAAGACCTATGTGTATGGCAGGGCAACCATCCAATTACCAAACATTTGCTCTTATTGCCCTGTGATTCACCCTTCTCCCCTTTGAAGCCCTAGGCCCCTATTCTATTCCTTAACTCAGGATGGCTTATAAACCTTGTTTTCTGACTTGTCCTTGGACCCCACATTCTTATGGGGCTCCCATACATACATAATTAAATTTCTTTTTTTCCCGTTAATCTGTCTTATATAAATTTACTAGGCAAAGAACCTAAAAGGGTAGAGGAAAAAAATTTCCTCCCTAACAGCTGATGTACTTGGTAGGATAAACTTTACTAGCTGAACACTGTTTGCTCCAGGGCTGCCTCAGAGGAGAGACCCTAGGACCTCTGATGAGTGGCAGACTTAGACTGGTGAGTTCATGGTTCTCACCAGACTGCGATCTGTTTAGACAAACTTTGACATGGGTCCATGTAACAACCAAATGAAGTTTTCCTTTTATCTTGTTCTGTGACCTGAGAACTTGGCTTTGTGACCACTCTTTCTGGCCTCTGCCATCCAGAAGGTGTACATACCACTGTGTATCTTGTGGCCAGGTGAATAGACTGAAGTTCCAAGACATGAAATCCTACCCTTTGTCTGACCATGCCAGCTCTCAGGTGGGTTTGAATTAGAGATCCAAGTCTCTAAGGGGCCTTTGTTGTCTCAACTTCATTGCCTTGTTAGTGCTAGAAAAGTCCCATTCCAGTAACCCCTGCCCTGTGTCACAGATTAGTGGGTCTGTGACTGGAAGTGTCTTAACATTCTCATGAGAAAACACAGACACCAAGTAACTCTGGGGTGGGGGGAAAATCTCGGGGCAAAATACCTCTAAACCAAAATCAGTCAAAGGGAGAAATAAAGTTAAGAAACCCTTTTACTTTTTTTACAAGCAGTTGTCCCTGTCTCTCTCTTGATCTGGCTGCAGCAGAAAAAAGAGGTTTCACCCAACCTCTTGGTCCAGATAAACCCTAGCACGCCCTATGATTATGTATTGATATGTAGATAGCCACTTCTCTCCACCCCTTGAAACACCTGTTGATATGCAGATGCACTAAAGCCAGGTGAGAGATTCTGGAAATACTGCAATTTTACCCACACACCATTTCCACTCTACCACTCTTACAGCCTGTGACAACAGAGGCCTTCATTTTCCTAGGTTAACTCTAGGAGTGAACTTTCTAGATCTTGTGAGGGCTGTATCTTCTGCACTTTCTTTTGGAGACACCTTCTGAATCCATAGTTAAGCCATAAAAAGGCTTACTGGTTTGAGTCCCTGTTAAGATGAACAAATTCTTACTTGTCAATGCCCAGACCATGGGTCCTTTGAATTGGCTATGTTTGAAAGAAAAGAAAAAGCTTCTTTTAAAAGAGAATGCTCATCCTAAAAAATTGTCTTATAGGACACAAAGAAATATAATGGCTAGCCTTAGGGACACCCTTAACAAGATGAAAGAACAGAAATTAGACTTACAACAGAAGTTAAATCCAATATAAATTCCCCTTCTCAAAATCCAGCCCCATCTGCCTGTTTTAACTTCCCTTTCCTTACAAGATTTACAGAGACCACTTCAGCCTTATCTCCAGGCAGAGGATATACAGGTTACTCATGTAAATGCTGAAAGTCAGAAGGTGAATTTAGCAGAAGTACCTGGAACAGGCCATAGGGTTTGCTTTGCTAGGCTCTGTATTAGGCTCTGCCAGCTTTGGGCCTTCCTATGCAGTATCCTTTGCAGATATATCCTAGGTTTCCACCTAAAGAATTCATGTCCCCTGGACAACAGCAAATCTTTTAAATTATAAAGTCTTTTTATTTCCATTTTCAGAGGATTCTACCAAATTTAAAGAGGAATTTAAAAAATTAATGGCCATTTACAACCCTACTCATAGGGACCTTGTCTTGCTTCGAAGGAGTGTTCTCACCCATGAATATATTGTGGTTACAGACAAGCCAGATGGCCCCTGGAAGCTACCTCCACTCCCTACTTCAGGGAAAACAGATGACCAGAATTTCTCCTAGCTCTCCCACAAATGATCAGCTGAAGGCCAGTATTAAGGGGCTGATAGATTTTTTTCCCCCTAAGGTGAATCAATCCAAGGTTGAATTGTTCACTCAGAAAGAAGGCTTTTGTTAAAATGTTTTATATAGACTCTACAAAGGCATATTGCATTAAACCTTGAAAATGTCTGCTGTTTGTCTTGGCTGAAAACTGACAAGATATTTAAAAGATTTTTTTTTTAAGTAACTCTATAATCAAAAGTTGGCCAGATTAGAAGCTGATTTTCATAGCCTGCTATGAAGTTGTTAGGCCTTCTCTTCTCAGCTAAAATACAACTCTATACCTAGAGGGAAAGAAGCAGATTGAGGATAATGTAGTTGGAAGGGTAGATCAACCTGTGATGTCATTTAGGTTGCAACTGAATTCCTTGAGGGATTAAAAGCAACTGTCCTTATCTTAAAAATCTTTGTGAAACCAGAAATGCAACTGTAGAACAGTTAAAGCCCATCTATCTTTCCCACCCCCAATTCCTAAGACTGAAGGAAAAAAAACAGAAAGGAAAACAAGGCCTTTTAAAAAGGATGAATAGCTGTAGAAGCACTATTGCCCCTAAAAGAGCCCACAGCTTCCATAAGATTGCTTGTCAAGGACAAATAGAAATCTTAAGTGTCTTCTCCACAGATATTAGTAGAAAAGACATTTAGCCATCTGAGCAGATAAATTAGGCACATTCCAACTGTTTTGTTATAAGCTAGTGAATTTTACATTGTCATAATCATCTCATGGCTAAAATTTTAACTTGGAAAGGTCTCTGTTTCCATCTGTTTGTATGTTTATATATGTCTATGTATGTATGTTATAGATGTGTCATTTTTTCTGCCTTCAGGTGGTATTGATAAAACTAATTTATATAAGAACTCATTGGCTTAAATACAAACAAATGCTTATATGAATTAAAAAAATACAACAGAAACTAACCCAAATGCTTTTCAAGTTCACATGATCTAGGATTAATCTTTAATAAATAAAAGCCAGTTTAATTAAAACAGGCATGTCTTTAGCATTATCAGCATTAAGTATAATGCTGTTATTCTACATAGGTTTACAGCTTAAAAATGACATAAGGTTGGGGGGCTCAAGAGGGTGGGATGAGCAGGGTGGCAGAAATCTCCTCCCAAAACCATATATATTTTTGAAAATACAACAAATACAACTATTCCTAAAAGAGAGACCAGAAGATACAGTACAACAGCCAGGCTACATCTACATCTGTGAGAACTCAGCACCTCATGAAAGGGGTAAGATATAAAGCCGTGATCTGGCGGGACCCGAGCACTCCCCCCACCCAACTCACTGGCGGGAGGAAAAGAATCACAGTGGGGAGGGAGTGGAAGCACAGGACTGCTAAATAACCAGCCCTGGTGATCTGCACCAGGAGCACAGATACACATCGCATGGTGTACTGGATATTAGAGAAATGGAAGGGCAGTATCCGAGATGGTGTATGCGAGCAGATCCCCACAGCTGGCTCCCCTGGGACAAAAGAAAAGCAGGCACTTTTTAAAAGTCTTAAAGGGACAAGGGCCCAACAGCTGAACAAAATCATCCCAGCACACTCAGCCCAACAGGCTGGGAATCTTGAGGAATTTCAGGCCCTCTAACCGCCTGCCAGGTAAAGCAACCCCGAAGCACCTCATGGCGATAAGCAGCCTACCATTCGTTCCCCGTGGCTGATGCTGCAAACGGACCCTGCCACAGCTGTTGAGAAGCCGGAGAGAGGCCCTGCCAACAGCAACCACACAGAATCTCCTCCCAGCAGGCGTGCAGTTAACCAGGAGGGGGCATAGAAGCCAGAGCAAGGTCCAGAAGGCACCAAGGGGCGCCAAACTTGCTGCAGAACACACCCGGCATGGCTGCAAACGCCCCCAGAGCTCTAGGCTAGTCTGAGGGCGGCCCTGCCCACGGCAGCTAAGGGGATCATCCTGGAGACTGCCTCCGGGATGCGGGTAACCTGCACGGGCTGCAGAAGCAAGAGCAAGGTCTGGAAGGCACAAAGGAGCCCATCATTGCTGCAGAACGCACCCAGCGAGGCTGCCTTGCCCCACAGTGCTCTAGGCTACCCTGAGGGCGTCCCTGCCCACAGCAGCTCAGGGGACTATCCCAGAGACAGCCTCCCAGTGTGTGGGTAACCAGCACAGACTACAGAGAAAGGCAAGGCTAACAACAAGCAGGAAGGGACTTTGTTCTCCCAGCTGACACATGTGCCACCTGCCTGCAACCACTTCTATTGCCATGATAAGACAGAAGAATCTGGTCCAGTCAAAAATCACTCAGACAGCTCCAGAGAGAGGGCCTGGTGGGATAGATTTAAACAATCTTCCTGAAAAAGAATTCAAAATAAAAGTCATAACCATGCTAATGGACCTACAGAGAAATATGCAAGAGCTAAGGGATGAAGTCAGGAGGGAGATTATAGAAATGAATCAATTGATTCACGGGCTTAAGAGTAGACTGGACGAGGTGGAAGGGACTGTTAATGGAATAGAAATCAGAGAACAGGAATACAGAGAAGCTGAGGCAGAGAGAGATAAAAGGATCTCTAGGAATGAAAGAATATTAAGAGAACTGTGTGACCAATCCAAATGGAACAATATTCGCAATATACGGGTACCAGAAGAAGAAGAGAGAGAAAAAGGGATAGAAAGTGTCTTTGAAGAAATAATTGCTGAAAACTTCCCCAAGCTGGGGAAGGAAATAGTCTCTCAGACCACGGAAGCCCACAGATCTCCCAACACAAGGGACCCAAAGAAGACAACACCAAGACACATAATAATCAAGATGGCAAAGATCAAAGACAATAGTATCAAACATATATTTAAAAAATTTTACTTTGCTTGGAAGTGAAAGTGAACATACATTTCTATATTTTTCTTTGCTATATATTTCTTGAATTGTCTAAATCATTAATTTTTGTATTATGAATGTAGTTTTTTTCTCACTGATTTGTAGGTTTTCCCCCCTCTATAAATATATATATATATATGTGTGTGTGTGTGTGTGTGTAAATATATATATATATTTATTTACCATTAGTCTGTTAGGTATAGAGAAATATTTCTTTTTCATGTTTGACCTTTGATAATGGTAGGTTGTTCAGCTGTTAGAAATTTTATATATTAAATTAGTTAAATTTATCGTTTCTTAAGTAGTTGTGGCTTTGGCATGATGATTATTAAGGCTTTTCCATTGCAATATTGTAAAAGTAGTCCATTATTTCCATTTTAAAGAATTATTATGATTTCATTTTTTATGTTTTACATCTGTATTTCACTTTTTACATCTTTAATATTTATCGTGGTTGTACTTTTATATTTAAATTTTTTTATCATTCTGGAATTTATTTTTATGTAAGGTGGGAGAAAGGGATCAAACTTAACTTTTCCCAAATTACCTCCTTACATATCTCCTTCAGTACTAATTAGACTTTTACATGTTGATTGATAAGTTTATATTTGAACATGTGTTTGTCCTGCATTTGTCTTTTCCATGTCCTAGGATGGAAAAGTACATTAAAAAATTACCTTACAGTTCCTATAAATGATTAAAGTTGTATCTCATGCCATATCCATACATTAAATGTTATTTCCTTAAAGAGTCATGATTGCTACCATGAATGTGGTATAGGAAAGAAGAGGATTTTCAAAAGTGCATGCTAATTGATCTTACATTCAAATTAGAGTTGAAAATGTTTAAATTTCCTTTTTTCTTTAAATTTCCCTTTGAAGAAATTTCAGTGAATTTAATTGTATGTCTAGGATACAGGTGTTGAGGGGGTGTTATTTTCCTCGTTTTTTTGTCCCCACTGCACCAAAGAATTGAAGGGCAGAGACACAGTAGTGAAGCAGAGTAAAAGTTTTATTTCAAGTTACTTGTTTAGAGAAAAAGTGTGGTCGACTTCAGAGAGAGAGGTGTGCTACCTGAAAGGTTGAGAAAAAGTTTAAGGCTACATACTTAGAAAGGGTGGGCGTTGTCAGAGAGGCGTGGTGAAAGATGGGGGTTCCCCTTTCTAAGGATTTTTCAGAATTGTGAGAAAGGGCTAGGGGTGTGGATTTGTTAAGTGGTCTCAAGATGTTTATCTTTGATGAGAGACTTTAAGGTGTCTTTTATTATCAGTCCTCCAGGTAATTCTGCAAAATTAGCTTAACACAAGAAATTTACTGCTCTTGATTTCTTCCCAGGATAGCAGCTTCCTGGTCTGGGAGCATATCAATCAAGACCACCTGCCCTGCCCCCAAGGTGGGCTGAGTTATTGTTTGTTTGCTAAGGAATATGCTAAGAATATTACTTTATAACTTTCTGGGTTTTAAAATGCAATTTTAGCTTTAAGATGGAATTCTTCCTGTCTTGATTATGCTGTTTATAGCTGGGCCTTTTAGCAGGCTAGAGTAAATCTTACAATGGCATGATCTAATTGAGACAAAGAAGACATGGGCTATGCTGAGATACTGTTCTTTATCTGGGGAATATTCAAACATTCCAGGCCAAGTTTCTCTTGGCATTTTGAGCTTTAACTGATTAACTCATTCACTCTGTGAGTCTTTCCTGGCTCTCTAGTTTTAACTGGTTAACTCTTTGAGTCCCTTGTAGTGGGCTTTACTGGCCTTAATTCTCTCTCCACCCCACTCGTATCTATTTTCCTGCCTAACACAGGTAAACTTCAACTTTCAAACATTTGGCTTTTTAACCACCTACATTGTATACATTAAATATTGATCACCTCACCATTTTTCAGTACTTAAATTCATAATTATATATGTGAATTGATAAAGATTTCAAGCTATTGAATGATGACTTGCCTTACTAGGCAGCAATTTGCATGATACCACCTTTGTTATTTTAAGAAGTTATTTCAATATTCATTGCATTTTTACTGTTAGTATTTTAAATGAGAATAAAAAATTTAAAAACAAAAAGGCTAACAATGTTGGTAAGATGCTTTGGTCTCATAACCTTGATATAATTGAGACAACAGTGGAAATATGCTGAAAAAGGTGATTCTCTCCAGCAGCTTGCTCACTGATTTATGCCAGTAGAGTTTCTGAAGAAAAAGAATAGGACTAAAGAATATATACACTATGTGAGAAGACTGTGTCCAAGAGATAAAATGTTATCAGTGCTTTTATAGTATTTTTAGTTTTCTGGGAACAGAGTACTTCTTAAAAACAGGTTGTTAAATCCAATTGACATGTACCAGTTCTCATTTTATGTGACCTCTTAGGATTAAATATTTCTTGAAACCATTCTTCTGTTGGCTTCTTTTCTTCACATCTTTTTGGTCATTTCTCTTGCTCTTTGTAGTTCATCCTCTTCCTCTCAGATTTTAAATGTTGGAGTTATTTCATCAAATCTAGGTCATGTAAAAAATCAAAATTCAACTGAGTTAATTTGAAGATCTAATTGGTTTTAGTAAGTGATTCATGAGTCAGGCAGCATCCCATCCAGCAGGTAGAGAGACAATCCAAGGAATTTTGCAAAATGGACGGTGTGTATAGGAAAGAGGGTTTGGTCAGAAGTTATTAGCCAAGGAAAAGAAAGGATTGTTTCAGGCCAGGTCATCTTCCCTAGGGGGGAAAGCAGGGTGTCTTACCATGCAGATTTCCCTCATTGTCTTTTTGGGGTGTGGAGAGGGCCCACTGACAGATTACCTCCTTGGTGCTGACCAGAAAATACCTGATTGACTGTTAACACGACATTTCTGGGGAAAGTTGAAACTACAGTTTGGTTTGGTATTTAGCCCTTGTTTGGTGACTTGGTCTAGCATAAATGATTTCATTTTGGGCCTGTGGTTTTCTTTTTCACAGTCATTTCACTTCTCATTCTATGCTCTTCCTTTATGATCTATTCTAGGTTTAATGGCTTCAACTTTATTTTCAGTATAGATGACTTACAAATCTAAACTGTAACCAAGAAACTCCCTGGGAAATACAAGCCTTTATGTCCTCCTGACTAATATTCTCTTGTTGATGATGAAGGGAAGTGGAATATATCACCTCAAAAGATGCCACTTGGAATGAGGATTATTTTGAGCTAAAGGCAATCAGAACCCTGCAGATTCAGGAAAAGCCCTTTACCTTCCCCTCCACTGCCTAAACTTACACTGGGAAGGGGGCCTGTACAAGAAAGAGCTATTGCGAGAGATAACTTTTTATGTAAGAATCTTATCTGGATTTTAGGGAAACATTTATTTTCTAAACATCTCTGTCTTCCTATGAATAGCTTTTCTCTCCTTTGTAACTCCAGACTCCTACCCCTTTTCTTAGCCCAGGATGTTAAATAAACCTCAATTACCTGGCTACCTTTTGAGCCTCAGATCTTTCAGGTTCCTGTACCTATAAAATTAACTTTGTTTCTTTCTTGTTAATCTGTTTTATGTCATTTTAATTGTTTGACCAGCCATAGAACCTCAAAAGGTAGAAGGAAAAATTTTTCCTCCTCAACAATGGCTCAGAACTTTGCAAATACCTAATGTCCAACCAAACTCAAATTCCAGTCTTCCTTCCAAATCTGTTTTCATTTTGGGGCACCTTACGTCAGTTGTGCAAGCACTAGATACCCAGAGTCATATTTCATACCTCCCTCTATCTCAATTCTATGTCCAATCTTTTACCAAGTCTTATTGGTTTTCTTTGCACAGTGTCTTTTGAGTCTGTCCATTTTTCTTCATCTCGGACAGCCATTTGACAGCAATTTGTTTCTCTCCAATTTGGTCTTCACATTGAAACTATGTATTTTCTTCCAAATATCGGATGTGACGTATCATTTCTATCTCTGTCCAAAACTCTTCAATAATTCCTTAATTATTTTACAATAAAGACAAAGGTTTTTGTTTTTTTTCCTTAACTTTGCTTACAAGTCCTATGTGGTATGGTTTCTACAAACCTCCTGAGTCTCTTTTTTTTTTTTTTTACCAGTTTCTCTCGTGATCACAGCAATCTAGCCACATGGTCATGGTTCTTTTACCTGTCATAGGATGTGCTCTCTGCTTGGAACATTCTTTGCTTCCTTCTTTCCACCTCAGCTTTTGTCATTCTCTCAGGGAAGCTAACCCCAGGGAAGTCTTTGTCTCTTTTCAAAGATTTCTTTTCCTGCCTTGCACCCATTGTGTCTCAGAATTTCTCTACATCTTGCCTCTTGCCAGATATTACCACCTTCACTTTTTTTCATATGCAGAGAACTTTAGGTTGGCTATACCTAATACCTCTAAGCTTGCGCACCTCTAGCCATTTTTAATGCAGTTGTCAGATATGCCAAAGGCCAAAATGCTAAGAACAAAAGTAATTTGTTCTTAGCAAATTAAAGATCCCAGAGCTACACAATGCATCCTTCTTAAAACATCTGGTGTTGTTGGAGAGAGAGGGGATTATCAAGAATAGTTCTAAGGGTATGAAACATTAATTTGTGAAAGATGGGTAAGATATGTACGTGTTTAAAGTCTAATGGTAAGGATCTTGTTCAGAGGAAGAGATGAATGGACAGAGGAGGATATTCTATGGAGGTGATGTATCAAATGTAGGTGGCATGGCTGGCCTTTTCTTTTGAAACAGGAGGAAAGTGACAACTGACAGTGTCCAGTTGTGGTAGATGGTGACATTCAGTTTGGTTTATAACCTCAGCATTTTATGTGAATTATCGGGCATGGTCATCTTTTAAGACTGGAAAGAAAGGTGAGGATCAGAGGTTTGAGGAGGATGGAGAAGTCTGAAAAATGTTTGCTGAGAGTGGGAGTTGAACAGAGAAACACGAAAGGCATTCTGGTAATTATGGAGGAACTGGGGCTGCCGTTGTGAATTTATTGAGGCACAGCTTGCCCCATTATATGACCTTTTTCAACAGCACCCAGCTAACCTGGTGCAGGCTTGGAGAAAGCAAGTATTTGGTTCCATCCCATTGGGGGGTTCACTTATATGGGTAGGATGAAAAGACAGATGGGTAATGGAATTTAGGATATTTGCCTTTTTTTTTTTTTTTTTAAAAAAAAGGCTAGTTGTGGATTCTGTTGTGGCCAAGGAGGAAGATGAAAAAACTAAGAGGGCTAATGGTTGGGAGAAAGCGGAAAGGTCAGTAGCTTTGTGTTCTAAATGAGGCCAGACTACAACAAATAAAATTGATTTCATTTCCTATCAATGTTTGGAATTGTTTCCCACTGTTTATCTGAAATTTAAAGAATTGTTTGTTGTGACTCTCTTACCAACATACTATAGTTTCCCATCTGTGGAGAATGTTACGGAAGTGATACACTAATTCAGTAATGCTTCATCCAATTCTATAAGTGAAATTTGACCAACCTCTAAAAAGTCTTTATGAAAACGCCTGTCCTCCAGACTGGTTTCTCTTGCCTTTTCTTGTATGAGCGAAAATAAGGGAAAGCAAAAAGCAGACAAGGGGGCACAAATAAAGGAAAGCAAATCATTGAAGGGGCCAGTGGCAAACAAATGACACACTCAAAAAAAGATAGTTTGAATTAAAGTGTTTCTTTAGAAAGGGGCTATTTGGAAAAGAGTGTCTGAAGTTTAAATAGTGGAACTACAAGGGAAACTGCAGTGACCTGAAGCTAGTCACAGCTGAGATTTTACCATGCTAGGGTATAAAAGGATGAGGGGAGGATGGGGTCTGTCCACAATGACAGTCTTTTAGAGCTGGCAACCTTGGGAAGTGCAGTGACATTTAGTCAAGGGGTATGACCAGGCCACACTGACCGTGGGGGGTACAGAATATAAATACTCTGACCTCGCATTCCTCTTTTCGTCCAATCTACTCAGATTCCCAATCTACTGACCTGAACTGGAAGGGAATCCTGTCGATGTGATACATACAAACTAGCTCTTTGAGGCTCAGGGCGCAGTGGAGAAGGCTGGAGCATGGCTCTGAAGAGCCAGTAAAAGATAACTGGCACCTGGAGGGAGGGCACTAATATTTTAGTTCCTTGTAAAAGTCAGATCCTGTTTTGCTCTCTTGTTATGCTTAAAGTGAGGACCTAACTATGTGATCTTTCAAACTGTAGTCTCTTCAATCATGCCTTCAGAGCCTGCTGTGGATATTTTGTTAGGGACTGGGTATATAAAGATTCAAGAAGGAGAAAAAGAAAACCAACTTACCTGATATATTTTATTACTGAAAAGAATCCTCATTTCTATAGGTGATAGTAAAAATGAACCAAGTCTTATGGTGAACCCTATTCCTTTCATGCTGCTGCACTAGTCCCTTACCACTATTGATGTATGTAGTCAGATGTACTGCTACTCAGGGTTGACTCTAAGCTAAATGAAAGAGGAAGTGATTTGAACCACTCTGAACCTCTCCTTTACTTCCATTATATTTATCTACTTAAGGCTAGTCCTAAAAAAGCTATCATGTCCCTTAGCAGGGCATAAGTACATTTTAGTGCTCTGCCAACTTAAGAATACCCCATACTGGTCTTAACTCTTTCTGTTTCCTTAGAATAATATTCAGTTGCTGAAGTATTTCCTAATGAAGCAAATACTTGTATACTTCTCTTCTTGTGTGCACATGCAATACATTAATAAATAATAAATTTTGTGGGGCTTTGCAACACTCATTTGCAAGTATTAATTTAACTCAATTGAATAGTGAACTCTAGAAGATTAGTAAGAATTTATTTTGAGATATTGGTAGAGGCAAATAGTTTGCAAAAACCATTCTGTATTATAAACTATTACTCTGAGAGAACAGTGAGAGAATTTCAGCATTTATTGCATCAATATTTTCTTTTATTTTGCTTTTCTCTCTCTCTCAGCTATCTCCACTCATACATTATGATGCATAAGCTTATGTACCCAGTACCCTAAGACTAATGTCAGTTGTAAAAGTGTGGCATGGCATTTTACAAAAATTGCAAAATGCATATTATGCAAATTCTCCTTAACATCTTGAACATTAAAAGAATGAAGAATAGTATCTCTCTTTATAAATTCATTTTCTACTGTCAGAGCCAAGACTCATATGACCTTGCAGTTCACAATCAGGACTGCAAAAGACCTAGTTCTGACAGTCAGCCAACTCCATAAAAGAAAAGAAAGTGCAATTCTCAGTCAAGAATGGGCTGTTAAACTGAGCCATGCGATCATGAGATGGATCTTCCTTTGCAAGCAAAACACTTCATTATAGAATGACACCTTTCGGGACTTAAATTTTAAAACCTAGAAAAAGTAATAAGGTGAAGTTGCCAAACAAAGATTGGGCTTTCATGCAAATGTCTTTGGTAATTAAGGGGAGGGTGCTAAATGTGCAATATTCCTTCTAAGCAGAATTGTTTCTAAATTCAGGGGTATGTTCACACTGCAGTCTATGAGGCAACAGCTGTTCTTAAGAGGACGCTGTCAATGTTGATAAGTTACTTTTAAAACTAAATCTGTTTGCTGAGCTCATGCTCTTTGGAAAAACTATAAAGAACAAAATCTTTAATGCATTTTTCCCTTTGAAAAAAAAAGGAAAAATCCTATCAATTGCAAGCAAAAGCAGTTTTCTAAAAACCCACAACCTAGCAAGATCCTAGGGTAAGCTCATTTATATGAGGGAGGGAGGAAAACACCAAACAGATTGGAATTCTGAGTCCCTAATCTGTGGGTCACAAGTTAAACTGTGAACATGCACTGATTACATTCTTGTAGTCCTTCTTTGGAATGACGTAGTATAGGATTGAGACCCCTTTTTAATATCAGCCCTTTTGTTTGTTTTCCAGGACACATTATTTATTGTGAGTCTCTTCTGAGTGATATACTGGCCAAAGCAGCCTTGGACAGACTCTTCTCTTTATTTCATGTGGTACTTTGGGCATTGTTTCACTACCAGGGTAGAACAAACCATGTAACCTAGTGTCTGATGAGACTACACAACTCTCTGGCCTTAGGGAAAAAAATGTGAGAAATTATTTTCTCTCTGTAGTGTGGTATCCCTTTTTCATCCTACTGAATTCCATAGTTGTTTAATCTTTTTCAAGGGCCCAAACCAGGCCCAAGACACCGAATCAATCACCTTCTTTATTCTTCTCATTTTTTGTCTTTTTTTTACAAACTAACCAGTTTCCTGTCTCATAAACTTGGGGGCCTTTGACAGATAGAGAATTAGAGCATTAGAGAGTATATTTTAAAGGTTTTCTAGTTCAACTTCTATGAAATGCAGAATTCTCTCCCCTATAGCTAGCTAACAATCTAGTTTCTGTGCAGACATTATATTTTGGGGCAGTTTTAATTGTTAGAAAAATCTCTATTAAGCAAAAGTAGTTTTACCTGTACTTTTACCTGCTAGTCATAGTTTTGCCCTCTGGATGCACAAACGAATCTTACTTGATTTCATGATTAAGGACTGTGAACTCTGACCTTAACACAGGATATAAATACCTCAACTAGAATTCAGCATTGGGGAGTCACAACCTTTTTTTCAGAAGAAATGACTGAGGATGCTCAGTTTAAAGATAGTAAGGATTGTGGGAGACATGATCAGTTTTGTGTATATGTGTGTGTTGTACATTTGAATGGCTATTAAGTGGAAGAGTAATTCAGCTTTTTGAATATGGCTCCAAAAGCAGAATTGGAACCAGTGGCTGGAATTAGAGATAGGCAGATTCTGGATTACTCACATGATGAATGTGGCCTGTTTCTCATTAAGAGAACATTTAAGATAGTTCTAAAATTCATATGGAACCAGAAAAGACCCTGAATAGCCAAAGCAATCCTGAGAAGGAAGAATAAAGTTGGCGGGATTATGCTACCTGACTTCAAGCTCTACTAGAAAGCCACAGTAATCAAGACGATTTGGTACTGGCACAAGAAGAGACCCACAGACCAGTGGAACAGACTAGAGAGCCCTGATATAAACCCAATCATATATGGTCAATTAATATATGATGAAGGAGCCATGGATATATAATGGATATACACGTATAGCCTATTCAACAGCTGGTGTTGGTAAAACTGGACAGCTATATGCAAGAGAATGAAACTGGATTATTGTTTAACCCCATACACAAAAGTAAACTCAAAATGGATCGAAGACCTGAATGTAACTAATGAAACCATACAACTCTTAGAAGAAAACATAGGCAAAAATCTCCTGAATATAAGCATGAGCAACTTTTTCCTGAAGGTAACTCCTCGGGCAAGGAAAACAAAAGCAAAAATGAACTCATGGGACTACATCAAACCAAAAAGTTTCTGTACAGCAAAGGACACCATCAACAGAACGAAAAGGTATCCTACAGTAATGTAAGATATAAATGACATATGTGACAAGGGGTTAACATCCAAAATATATAAAGAACTTACACACCTCAACACCCAAAAAGCAAATAACCCAATTAAAAAATGGGCAGAGGATATGAAGAGACAGTTCTCCAAAGAAGAAATTCAGATAGCCAACAGACACATGAAAAGATGCTCCACATCACTAATCATCAGGGAAACGCAAATTCAAACCACAATGAGATATCACCTCACACCAGTAAGGATGACCACCATCCAAAAGACTAAGAACAACAAATGCTGGCGAGGATGCGGAGAAAGGGGAACCCTCCTACACAGCTGGTGGGAATGTAAGCTAGTTCAACCATTGTGGAAACGGATATGGAGGTTCCTCAAAAAACTAAAATTAGAAATACCATTTGACCTAGGAATTCCACTCCTAGGAATTTACCCAAAGAAAGCAAGATCTCAGATTCAAAAAGACATATGGACTTCAGGGAAGATGGCGACGAGAGCGGAGTGGCAGAAATCTCCTCCCAACATTATATTTATCCACGAAAACACAGCAAATACAACTATTCCTAAAAGAGAGACCAGAATACACAGGAAAGCGCACAGCATGCAGCTACACCTGAGAGGACTCGGCACCCCGCGAGGCGGGTAAGATACAGAGCCGTGACCCGGCGGGACCCGAGCACTCCCCCACCCCAGCACATCGGCGGGAGGAGAGGGTTCAGAGCTGGTAGGGACAGGAAGTACAGGCAAGCGAAATAACCAGCCCCAGTGATCTGAGCCTGGAGCGCCGACACACAGCGCGCGGTGTAGCGGAGGTTGGAAAGACAGAGGGTGCAGGGTTTCAGCGGGGAATGCGCAAAGTTGCTTGCAGCCGGCTCCGGCAAGGAAAACAAAAAGAAGAAAAGCGCGCACATTTTTCGGCGGTGTTAAAGAGACAGGAGCCGAGCAGAGAACCGCATTGCCCCGGCACACTCAGCCCAGCAGGCTGGGAGTCCTGGGGAGCTTCGGACCCCTTAGCTGGTGACTGGGAAAGGGTGGCCACACTTAGGACTCCCACAGAGCTCAACAGCCTCCCATTTGTTCCCACCCCCGCCAGAGCTATAAAGGGCCTTGCGGAGTGACGCGGCCACGGCTCTGGAATAGTGGAGCAACAGCGCCACCTACAGCATTCCCACAGAATTCACTCCCGGTGGGCGTTTTTTTTTTTTTTTTAGTTGTTCTTTTTTCTTCTCTTACTTTCTTTCTCTTTTTTTCTTTTTTTTTTCCTTTTTAAAGTCATAAAGAGCCCAGCTGACATACGTGGCTACTACAAGCAACCAATTCTATAGCATGAAAAGAAAGAGGAATATGGTACAGACAAAGCTTCAGACCCAGACAAACCCAGAGAGGGAACCTGAAGGGATGGACATGCACAGTCTTCCTGAAAAAGAATTCAGAATAAAAGTCGTAGCCATGCTGATGGATCTACAGAGAAATATGCAAGAGCTTAGGGAGGAAGTGAGGGAAGTGAGGAAAGACTATGCAGAAATCAGACAAGCCATCGATGGGCTTAACAGCAGACTGGATGAAGTGCAAGAGACTGTTAATGGAATAGAAAACAGAGAACAGGAATACAGAGAAGCTGAGGTACAGAGAGATAAAAGTATCTCTAGGAATGAAAGAATATTAAGAGAACTGTGTGACAAATCCAAAAGGAACAATATTCACATTATAGGAGTAGCAGAGGAAGAAGAGAGAGAAAAAGGGATAGAAAGTGTCTTTGAAGAAATAATTCCTGAAAACTTTCCTACGCTAGGGAAGGAAATAGTCTCGCAGTCTATGCAAGCCCACAGATCTCCCAACACAAGGGACCCAAGGAAGACAACACCAAGACACATAATAATTAAGATGGCAAAGGTCAAAGATAAAGACAGAGTATTAAAGGCAGCTAGAGAGAGAAAAAAGATCACCTACAAAGGAAAACCCATCAGACTATCATCAGACTTCTCAACAGAAACCTTACAGGCCAGAAGAGAACGGCATGATATATTTAACGTAATGAAACAGAAGGGCCTCGAACAAAGAATATTGTATCCAGCACGATTATCATTTAAATATGATGGAGGGATTAAACAATATCCGGACAAACGAAAGTAGAGAGAGTTTGCCTCTCATAAACCACCACTCCAGGATATCTTAAATGGACTGCTCTAGAGGGAAGCACCCCTAAGGCTAAAAAGATGTCACCAGAGAAAATAAAATCATAGCAAAGAAAGCCGACCATCCAAATAGTAACTAAAGGCAAAGAATAAAACACCTAATATATAAAGAATGGAGGAGGAAGAATAGGAAGGGAGAGATAAAGAAACATCAGATGGTGTTCACAGTAACTTAACAAGAAAGTTAAGTCAGATTGTTAGATAGTAAAGAAGCAACCCTTGAACCTTTGGTAACCACGAATCTAAAGCCAGCAATGGCAATAAGTACATATCTATCAATAATCACCCTAAATGTAAATGGACTGAATGAACCAATCAAAAGACACAAAGTAACAGAGTGGATAAAAAAGCAAGACCCATCTATATGCTGCTTACAAGAGACTCACCTCAAACCCAAAGATATACACAGACTGAAAGTGAAGGGATGGAAAAAGATATTTCATGCAAACAACAAAGAGAAAAAAGCAGGTGTTGCAGTACTTGTATCAGACAAAATAAGACTTCAAAACAAAGAAAGTAGCAAGAGATAAAGAAGGACATTACATAAGGATAAAGGGGTCCGTCCAACAAGAAGATATAACCATTATAAATATATATGCACCCAACACAGGAGCGCCAGCATATGTGAAATGAATACTAACAGAATTGAAAGAGGAAATAGACAACAATGCATTCATTTTAGGAGACTTCAACACACCACTCACTCCAAAGGATAGATCAACCAGACAGAGAATAAGTAAAGACACAGAGGCACTGAACAACACACTAGAACAGATGGACCTAACAGACATCTACAGAACTCTAAACACAAAAGCAACAGGATACGCATTCTTCTCGAGTGCACATGGAACTTTTTCCAGAATAGACCACATACTAGGCCACAAAAAGAACCTCAGTAAATTCAAAAATATTGAAATCCTACCAACCAACTTCTCAGATCACAAAGGTATAAAACTAGAAATAAATTTTAGAAAGAAATCAAAAAGGCTCACAAATACATGGAGACTTAACAACATTCTCCTAATTAATCAATGGGTTAACGACCAAATCAAAACAGAAATCAAAGAATATATGGAGACTAATGACAAAAACAACACAAAGCCACAACTTCTGTGGGACGCAGCAAAGGCAGTTCTAAGAAGAAAGTATATTGCAATCCAGGCCTATTTAAAGAAGGAAGAACATTCCCAAATGAACAGTCTAAAGACACAATTACTGAAATTGGAAAAAGAAGAACAAATGAGGCCCAAAGTAACCAGAAGGCAGGACATAATAAAGATCAGAGAATAAATAAATAAAATTGAGAGGAATAAAACAAGAGAAAAAATCAATGAAACCAAGAGCTGGTTCTTTGAAAAAATAAACAAAATAGATAAACCCCTAGCCAGACTCATTAAGAGAAAAAGAGAATCTACACACATAAACCGAATCAGAAATGAGAAAGGAAAGATAACGACGGACCCCAGAGAAATACAAAGAATTATAAGAGAATATTATGAGCATCTATATGCTAACAAGCTGCAAAACATAGAAGAAATGGACAACTTCTTAGAAAAATACAACCTTCCAAGACTGACCAAGCAAGAAACAGAAAAACTAAACAGGTCAATCACCAGCAATGAAATTGAAGCAGTAATCAAAAAACTATCCAAGAACAAAATCCCCGGGCCAGATGGATTCACCTCTGAATTCTACCAGACATATAGAGAAGAAAT
>JAQQAC010016209.1:19250863-19269153 GCA_029783875.1 Phataginus tricuspis
TATGAAGCCAGCATCACTCTAATACCAAAACCGGGCAAAGACCTCACTAAAAAAGAAAATTACAGACCAATATCCCTGATGAACGTAGATGCAAAAATACTCAACAAAATATTAGCAAACCGAATTAAAAAATACATCAAGAGGATCATACACCATGATCAAGTGGAATTCATCCCAGGGATGCAAGGATGGTACAACATTCGAAAATCCATCATCATCATCATCCACCACATCAACAAACAGAAGAACAAACACCACATGATCATCTCCATAGATACTGAAAAAGCATTTGACAAAATTCAGCATCCATTCATGATTATAACTCTCAACAAAATGTGTATAGACGGCAAGTACCTCAACATCATAAAGGCCATATATGACAAACCCACCACTAACATCATACTTAACAGTGAGAAGCTGAAAGCTTTTCATCTAAGATCGGGAACAAGACAGGGATGCCCACTCTCTCCACTGTTATTCAACATAGTACTGGAGGTCCTAGCCACAGCAATCAGACAAAACAAAGACATACAAGGCATCCAGATTGGTAAAGAAGAAGTCAAATTGTCAATATTTACAGATGACATGATACTGTAAATAAAAAACCCTAAAGACTCCACTCCAAAGCTTCTAGAACTAATATCTGAATTCAGCAAAGTTTCAGGATACAAAATTAACACACAGAAATCTGTTCCCTTCCTATACACTAATGATGAACTAACAGAAAGAGAAACCAGAAAAACAATTCCATTCACAATTGCATCAAAAAGAATAAAATACCTGGGAATAAACCTAACGAAGGAAGTGAAAGACCTATACTCTGAAAACTACAAGACACTCCTAAGAGAAATTTAAGAGGACACTAACAAATGGAAATGCATCCCATGCTCTTGGCTAGGAAGAATAAATATTGTCAAAATGGCTATACTACCTAAAAAAATCTACAGATTCAACGCAATCCGTATCAAACTACCAACATCTTTCTTCAATGAACTGGAACAAATAATTCTAAAATTCATATGGAACCAGAAAAGACTCCGAATAGCCATAGCAATCCTGAGAAGGAGGAATCAAACAGGGGGAATTATGCTCCCTGACTTCAAGCTCTACTACAAAGCCACAGTAATCAAGACAATTTGGTACTGGCACAAAAACAGACCCAGAGACCAGTGGAACGGAATAGAAAATGCAAACATTAACCCAAACGTATACAGTCAATTAATATTTGATAAAGAAGCCTTGGATATACAATGGGGAGATGACAGCCTCTTCAGCAGCTGGTGTTGGAAAAACTGGACAGCTACAAGTAAGAGAAGGAAACTGGACTACTGTCTAGCCCCATACAGAAAGGTAAACTCAAGGTGGATCAAAGACCCGAATGTAAGTCATGATACCATAAAACTCTTAGAAAAAAACATAGGCAAAAATCTCTTGGACATAAATATGAGTGACTTCTTCATGAACATATCTCCCCAGGTAAGGGAAACAAAAGGAAAAATGAGCAAATGGGACTATATCAAGCTGAAAAGCTTCTGTACAGCAAAGGACACCATCAGTAGAACAAAAAGACATCCTACAGTATGGGAAAATATATTCATAAATGATGTATCTGATAAGGGGTTGACATCCAAAATATATAAAGAACTCACACACCTTAACAAACAAGAAGCAAATAATCCAATTAAGTAATGGGCAGAGGATATGAATAGACACTTCTCTAAAGAAGAAATTCAGATGGCCAACAGGCACATGAAAAAATGCTCCACATCGCTAATCATCAGAGAAATGCAGATTAAAACCACAATGAGATATCACCTCACACCAGTGAGGATGGCCAACATCCAAAACACAAACAACAGCAAATGTTGGCGAGGGTGTGGAGAAAAGGGAACCCTCCTACACTGCTGGTGGGAATGCAAATTAGTTCAACCATTGTGGAAAGCATTATGGAGTTTCCTCAAAAAACTCAAAATAGAAATACCATTTGACTCGGGAATCCCACTCCTTGGAATTTACCCTAAGAATGCAGCAGCCCAGTTTGAAAAAGACAGATGCACCTCTATGTTTATTGCAGCACTATTTACAGTAGCCAAGAAATGGAAGCAACCTAAGTGTCCGTCAGTAGATGAATGGATAAAGAAGATGTGGTACATGTATGCAATGGAATATTATTCAGCCATAAGAAGAAAATAAATCCTACCATTTGCAACAACATGGATGGAGCTAGAGGGTATTATGCTCAGTGAAATAAGCCAAGCCGAAAAAGGCAAGTATCAAATGATTTCACTCATATGTTGAGTATAAGAACAAAGAAAAAAACTGAAGGAACAAAACAGCAGGAGACTCACAGAACTCAAGAACGGACTAATAGTTACCAAAGGAAAGGGACTGGGGAAGATGGGTGGGAAGGGAGGGATAAGAGGGTAAAAGGGGCATTATGATTAGCAGAGGTAAGGTAGGGGGGGCACGGGGAGGGCTGTACAACTCAGAGAAGACAAGTAGTGACTCTATCGCATCTCACTAGGCTGATGGACAGTGACTATAATGGGGTTGATGGGGGGGACCTGATGAAGGGGGTAGTTTAATTACCATAATATTGCACATGTAATTGTAGATTAATGATACCAAAATAAATAATAAAAAAGAAAGACATATGCATCCCTATGTTTATCGCAGCACTATTTACAATAGCCAAGAAATGGAAGCAACCTAAGTGGCCATCACTAGATGTATGGATAAAGAAGAGGTGGTACATATACACAATAGAATACTATTCAGCCATAAACAGAAACAAATCCTACCATTTGCAACAACCTGGATGGAGATGGAGTGTATTATGCTCAGTGAAATTAGCCAGGAAGAGAAAGACAAGTGCCAAATGATTTCCCTCATTTGTGCAGTATAACAATGAAGCAAATCTGAAGGAACAAAACAGCAGCAGCCTCACAGACTCCAAGAAGCGACTAACAGTTACCCAAGGGAAGGGAGGGAGAAGGGGATTGAGGATTATTATGATTAGTACATGTGGTGTGGGGAGGATCATGGGGAAGACAGTATAGCAGAGAGAAGACAAGTAGTGACTCTGTGGCATCTTACTACGCTAATGGACAGTGACTGCAATGGGGAATGGGGGGACTTAATAATATGGGTGAATGTAGTAACCACTGTTTTTCAGGTGAAACATTCGTAAGAGTGTATATCAATAATACTTTTATAAAAATATTAATTAATTAAAACCAAAACAAACAAAATATCTATAGGATGGTGAGTTTTTTAAAAAAAATAAAAAAGAACATTTAAGATTAGATAGTTGGATTTGATGAACTTTAAGGACCTATGGAATTCTTATAAGCCCGATATCTAACAGGAGTAAAAGAGAAATAATAATATATTTATAAAATATATAATATTGTGTAGTAATTGGAATATGAGGGATATCAAGTTGGGAGCATAGGGAGAAGTGTTAGATGAGGCTAAAAGGAGAGAAGAATCAAAGTGATTTGGCAAATTTAGGATAGATTATTTCGCTCATGAAAGGTTATGGAACAATAGTTATTTAAAATTTGATTTCACTGTGGTATAATTTACATAAAATAGATTAATTTTGTTTACATTTTGATTAGTTTTGACTGTTTTATGCACTTACATAATCATCACCACAGTCAGAGTACAAGAGATTTCCACAGCTGTCCTCAAAGGCTCCTTTGTGCTCCTTCCCATTTAAATCCCACTTCATGCCCTGTCTGGCTTATAGACAGCATTATGTTTTTGAGATTTGCATATATTGCTGTGCCCATGAATAGTTTATTCTTTTTATTGCTGAGTTACTACTCCATTGTATGGATATACTGCAGTGTGTTTATCCACTCATCATTTGATTGACATTTAGGTTGTTTCCAGTTTTGGGGTATTGTGAATAAAGCTGCTATGAACATTCATGTTCAAGTCTTTTTGTGGACATATAAGTGGAATTTCTGAGCCATACAGAAAGGTATGTTTGACTTTATAAGAAAATGCCAAACTCTTTTTCCAAAGTGGTTGTACCATTTTATATACCCGTCAATATTATATGAGAGTTCTGGTTCCCCCACATCCTTGCCAGCACTTGATATGGTCAACCACTTTTATTGTCAACCATTCTAATGAGTATGAAGTAGTATATCATTGTGGTTTTAGTCTGGGTTTCTCCAGTGAAAGATGGTGTCCATCTTTCCGTCTGCTTTTTGGTCATTTGTGTATGTTTTTTCATGAAGTTGGACCAGTCTTTTTTAAGGTAACCCGCACAGAGCAAGACATAACAGTGATATGGCACTTTTATTATATAGATCAGGGTTAGCAAACTTTTTCTGTAAAGGGTGAGTAGTAAATATTTTTAGCTTGGAGGTCCATACAGTCTTTGTTACTACTACTCAACTCTGCCATTATAGCATGAAAATAGCCACAGATAATACATCTCTGTGTTCCAGTAAAAACAGATAACAGGTGATGGGTCAGGTTTGCCTGACCTTGATCTAGAGAAATGGTAAAAGTCTGTTTTGTGGGAAATACTGCCTCTGCTTATAACACCATTTTCAGAAGGTAGAGGTAGCTTTAAAGAGAAATATTACTCTGGACTCAATTCTGCCAACTGTGGGAAAACTGGGTATGGTGACTGCTAAGGAAAGGAGGTCTGGGCATCCTCAGGATGGCCTTTGTATATGGTTAATAGTTTTTAAAAGTATTAGCTTCTTATAAGAGAAGCAGTAATAATTAGCATCATCATCAGTAAGTCCTGAGTCTGTCCTAGGAGAACAATCCAGAGGGACGTGGGTAACTTTGCCTTTCATCCAGGACTGTCATGCCAATTTGTATTACAGTGAAAGATTTTTGCTCCAGTGTTCAGGTCTAATATGCATTAAAACTTTGTCTTAGAAGTAGTAAGTTGTTAGTACCCTTTTGGTGATTTATTTACAGCATCTATTTATTACAAACTGCAAATCTTGCTAATGGTGAGTTTAGGTCTAAAATATTCGTCTCAAGAAGAATACAGTCAAGCCTAAATAAGGGTTGCTTGGAAGAGGAGACATTTTTCTCCTGATAGGAAGATCTATTTGAATTTCCATATTCTTCAGGAGATAGACTGTGTTTTTCCTATTTGATTTCTACTAGCTTTTCTCTTATCTGTTTACAAGTTTCACCTTTATTTGAGCAAACACAAAGTTAAGATAGAGAAGCCAATAATGTAAAGGATATAAACAGATTCTCTGATAGGCTGAAATGACCCCTAGAGGAAGCCAACCAGCTTTGTCTACTCAGACATTTCAATGCCCTGAAATTTTCCCACTGGCCAGGTGCCTGCCTATTTGGCCACCCTTCCCTCCTGCCTGCCATGCTCGCCATTTTCCTTCTGCAAGATTAAGAGAATGCCAGTACTTGCTGGTACAAAATGCCTTCAGACACTCCTTTTTCCCTCTGCTTGAAACTACAAAGTTTTATGGTAATTCTTCTCAATGTAGAATTATTGGTCGTATGCTTACTATGTGACCGCCATTGTAACAAGTTCTGTGAGGTATATGAAGGTAACATAACACTGGATTGCAATTTTCCCTTGTTTACAATCTACCCAGAAGTGAAATGGAAGGAAGTGTTTAGCTATTAATTTTATTATACACATTGGTTAATTTTCTTTAGGATTGCAGTTTTCTTGGCCTGTAAAGATGTTACTTTGAATGTTTATTTGAATTTTGCGTCCGACTCATTTCTCTGCCATTAATTTTCTTCTTTTAATCATCAAAGAAGGCTATAGATCATTGTCATCTTCAAAGTGCAGCTTTTTCAACAAGCACATGGTGCACAGTATGTCTGAGGATATGTTTCTTGAGTTGAATTGGCAGAACTGTCAGTGAAAACAGGCTTGTTAAAAAAATATACTTTGTGCAACAAATCTAGTGGTAAAATACTTGAGGAATTGTTACTTATCAAAATATTTTGAATGATTTAGGGAGCTTGGAGAGAGTGGCCGAAGTATCAGATACAGAGATAGGGAATACAGATATTCATAAAGCACATAGAGATTGTTATAATTTAGGCACATTGTTATAATTTGACTTCTACTAGCTTTTCTCTTATCTATTTACAAGTTTCACCTTTATTTGAGCAAACACAAAGTTAAGATAGAGAAGCCAATAGAGCAAACCTTTCAGGATAAGATTCTGCTGTCAGTGAAACATAACAGATCTTGTCTTTATTTATTCTACTTTATCAAAATGAATATAAGTAATCTTGTCCAACGTTTTGTCCTTTTTTCCAATGAATATATTTGACAGGGGAGAAAGGGAAGGGAAGAATACTCTTACTGGCTCTCTGATGAATATATGCAAAAATAAATCTTTAGTAGAAGTCAAATATAAAAGAAAAGTGATCTATTTGGGTAGAGACAAAGAGAGGGAGACAAAAGGAAAGACATCCTCACCTGTCCTGGCCAGCTAGGAGCAGAGCCAATTGCTAGTTTTAGGCGCCAGGCCCAGAAGTAAATAGCCTCTGCTGGACATGAACACCGTGGACAGATTAGAACATCACAGTGAATGTTCTAAGACTTCTTTAAATTTACCGCACCTGACCTTCAGAACTCTTGACATTTTTCTTTTATTCTTACCACATTGGCTGTGATTTTGATTTGCGAGGTAAATTTTTCACACATTGTCTGTGGAGTCTAGGTTAGAAAATAAATCAGAGGTCAATTCAAGCATACAGGTGTGTATATTTACTCCTTGAAGGCATTAACATCTCAGAAAATGGAAGCACCCCATGTCTACTTCTATCTCCCCTCACTCCAGGTCCTCAGTGCCTGGCTTACCCAATGCCGTGAGGGTAGGGAGAGGCTGTGTCTTCCTCTCTCCTTACTCAGCCCCTCTCTGCTTATTCATCCCTGTAATTATGAGTCAGAGGACAGGGTATGTATTTTGCTCTATTAATTATTAATTCATTTTGTCTTGTAAGTTGTTGGTTTGACATGGGTATTTCAAATATAGCCCATTTTGCATCAGCGTGTAGAACAGAGAGAAAGCCTTTTCCATTATGTTTTTCCCTTCCAACTCTACCTGGGAGTTCCATGTGGTTATAATGCAGATGGGTAGAGAAATACACAGGGTAATCTTAACAATTCCATAGGCATGAGATTTCCATGCCTTTGCAGTAGAATGTCCTTGAAGCTGTCACTGAGCTTTGGGTAACCTTTCAGGATAAGATTCTAAGATTCTGCTGCCAGTGAAACATAACGGATCTTGTCTTTATTTATTCTACTTTCTCAAAATGAATATAAGTAATCTTGTCCAACGTTTTGTCCTTTTTTCCAATGAATATATTTGACAGGGGCAGAAAGGGTAGGGAAAAATACTCTTACTGGCTCTCTGATGAATATATGCAAAAATGAATTTTTATTATGCAGCTCCCTGGACTAAGGATGGCTTACCTATTAAACTATTATATCTAAAATTCCAATTCAACTATGTTATTATATACATATGCACTGAAAATTATTATGAGATAATATAGTCAATAAACACATTTCAAACGTGGAAATGTATTTAGACTTAATAGATATTTGAATGATTTGGGTTGTGGAAGATTGTTTGGGGAGCTATAACATAAAGTATTCCTATATTAACAATGCAGGTATTAATAAAGCATGACTGGGTAGATTGTAATATCTGAAAGTACATTAAAGATATTTTTCAGGGTAAAAATATGAGATTTTTCTTCAACAGTTTATTAGTTTTAGGACTTTATGTGTGTTGTTTAGATAAAGCAATGGAATTGTTCTCAAACTTTACTTAAAACAGTGAAATGCTCGGAGAGTGGGTGAGGAGCATAAAGTTGATTTAGGTATTAGAAATCTTTTAATTGTTGTAGGGGTATAATTGTCCAAGCACTGAAATCAAGATGAATGGAAGCTGCAATAATCTGGAAAGCAGAAGTGAGGGCAGGTAGATGCCCAGGGGCCAGAGCACATGGAACCACCACTCTAATGTCTAACGAAGGTGGGGTGGATAGATTTATATGTGGAGTTAGGGAAGGTAAGTTGAAACCCAACACCGGGTTGTATCTCTCAAAGGACCCTGAAAAAGCTCCAGACTCTAGGTCCCTCCTCCTACTTTATTGTGCATGAGTTCCCTGGGGATCTGGTTAAAATGGGGATTCTGATTAACTAGGTCGGGTAGAACCCAGGGGATGCATTTCTAATCAGCTCCCATGTGATGCAGACTCTGCAGTTCCTAGGACCAACTTTGAGCAGCAGAGGTACAGGGGGCATTTTCCAGTCATTCAGGGAAGAGGCCCACAGACTTTGAAAGAACCAGCTAGCGTTTGCATTCTTAAGCTATAGTTGTATTTCCTGTCTGAGGAGAAACTAGTCTCACATCTCAGGCACCTCTATGACTGCTGAAAGAGGACAGAAGCAATGACAGAACTGCCAACAACCCCTGCTGTGGCACCATTGTGCACATAATAGCAATACTAACAGTAATAGTAGCTCATGTTCATATGGGGCTTGCAGAGTGCCAGACATCATGCTAAGGACTGTCCATAGTTGTTTCATCTTAGTCCTCACATGAGCCCTGTGAAAGAGGTACTGTTATTATCTACAGTTGGTAGACAGAGAAACTGAAATGTAGGGGATGTTAAGTGTTGGGTCAAGATCTCGTACAACTGCTCAGGATTCAAACCAGGCTATTATGTGACTATAGATTCCATGCTTTCAAACACTTTCTAAGTGTTTGCTATGTGCCAGGGACATTTAATGAAATCTAACATTTGAGAGGGCAAGAATGGTGTCATTGGAGATGCAGAAAATTGAGGTTCAGAGGGAAAATGACTTACCTAGATTGGAATTTTTTGTGTTAGAATAGGGATGCAAATTTAGGCTGCCTGACTCCAGAGCAGAGTGAGGTTAGAGTAATCTTGGTGAAAAAGCCCCAACAAGTCACAAAGAACTGTTCATAAGTAACTTAAGACTCATAATGTAGGGGAGGATCTTGGGAACTTACAGTCCAGTCCAAGTAGCATTATTTTGGGAGACTCAGGAACCAAAGACATTTTGATTGCCATCTGAGCCCTCGCTTTTCACCCGTTGCTGATGTGACCTTGGAAACAAGGTTTTATAATATTGTCCAGAAAAGAATTACACTGGACAGCTATAGATACAATTTAATGATTCCATTTACACCCTACATGAGCAATTGCAAGTTTAACATTAACCAGTATTCTAGGGAGTAGAGCTGGTCAGCCAAGGAGGGTTGGATGAATGTAGAGGTATGTCTATGTAGGTATGTAACTAGAGCTTATTCAAAGTTCATTTACTACTTCTAAGTTGTTGCCAGAATCATTTGCACTTAATCAATATAAGCAATGGGCAAATAGCTCCATGACTGTTTTTTCCAAAAGCTTTATGCATGTGTGTGGGTATATAAATGAATGAGTGTGCATGTGTGTGTATAAAATCTCACAACGAATGATACTGAGTGTCAAAGTTTGTACTCTGCCAAAATCTGTGCATCGAAATTAGTTTGTCCCTCAAAATCATGGAGTAGTACAGTTTGAATAACCATCAAATTCCACATGACTTTTCTTTCATTTTTATTTTGAAACAACTTTTAGATTTACAGAAAAGTCACAAAGTTATATATAAATATGTATTTATAATATGTTTATGTAAATATCAATATAATATGCTTCATTCACTCAGTTTCCTGTCATGTTAACATTTTACCACCACAGTACAATTATCACAACCAGGAGGTAGAGATTGCTTCAGTGTTATTAACTAACCTACAGATCAAATTGAAAATTTTCCCATTGTGCCACTAAGAACTTCTCAGTTTTCAAAAAAATTTTTCTGAACCGACTCTCAAAGATTGTTCTTAATGGTGACTGTTGAGGAATAAGTAATGAGAAGAACAGGGAAAGGGGAAGAAGGCATGGATACAGATGGTCAATGTTTATACATTTGCTGTTATGGGTTGAATTGTGTCCTTCAGATAGTTGAAGTACCAACTCCCAGTACTTGTGATTGTGATCTTATTGGGAAATAGGGTCTTTGCAAATGATCAAGCTAAGGTGAGGTTTTTTTTTTTTTAAGGTGGGCCCTTATTCAGTATGAGTGTATGCTTATAAAAATGGGAAATTTGGACTCAGATACACAGACACACACACACAGAACACCAAGACTGGAGTTACACTGCTGTAAGCTAAGGAATTAGCAATAGCTAGGAGAGAGGCCTGGAACACACCCTTCCCTGCCACCTTCAGAGGGAGGGTGGCCCTGCTGTCACCTTGATCTTGGACATCTAGCCTCCAAAATTGTGAGACAGTAAAAATCTGTTGTTTGAGCCACTCAGTTGGTGGTACTTTGTTACAGTAGCCCTAGCAAACTAATAATATATTTGCTTTGCCTGAGAAATCAGCTGAAGCTGGGGTACTTTTGTCATGTGTTGTACTGTTCTTACTGTTGCTTATTACTAGAAACTTCCCAGGGCCAAAGTACTCCTCTGGGTCTACAGACTGGTTGATACCTGCACTTTTGCCTCTTCTGGGTCTAGTGAGTCCTCCTGGAGTATCAGTTGGCCAGTGTCAGTCTCTGAGTCTTTTGGTATCTTCCTGAGCCTACTGAAGAGTGATTCTGCAGCTTGCTGAGGACTTCCAGTCAGACTTGTTCTTTGCGGATGGCTGTGGGAATGCAGGCACTTCAAGGGTGAAGTTGGATCGATCCCTCAGGCTTTATGGTAATGGGACTGGTTGTCTGGGACAGACTGTATCTTGCTGGAGCCTAACAAGTTCAACTGGAACTGAACCAGTTTGGGGAATGAAGCAAGTCTAACAGCTGTTTGACTTCGTGCATTCAGCTAGCTGTGAAGCTTCTGAATGCAGGAGTGTGCATTGTGTGTTGGCAGGAGTAGGCAGTGTGTGTTGAATAAACAGGAAAAAATTGTCCAAAATTTTTATCTCTGATTTAAAACTCCCAGAGAAATAGTTAGCTTTCCAGGAGCCCTCTCCAAGTTGTAATAAACCACCTGCTTTCAGTAGGCTGAAACCACAGAAGTAGAATATTGGCCAACATGAGTACTCACATTTAATTTACTTATTTGCTCTAGTCTCCTCTCAGAATTCCACATACAGATTAAGTAGTTATCTTCTTACTTAGATGTTAAAGTGTTAGTATTGGATCTCTTGAGTTATATCCATTTCTCTTCACGAATATTAAATACAATAAACTTATTTGCGGATGACTGAAAGAAAGATATCAAAGGTCTACTTAGAATCTATTTGATACCAGAAATAAGTTGAGGAATGTTGGGATTGAGTGCCCAGATTGATAACTGGTTTTAAGGAAATGCAAATTTTAGAGGATACCAGCACTTTAATTTTCAAATGGAAATGGAAGGAAATTAGGCAGACTAGAAGGAAAATTTTAGGATCTGACATCATCTTCAAGCAGAAAATCGTGATTGCCAGGCCATCTGCACAATATATATTTTTTCTATTATTTCTTCTATTTTTCCAGCTATTTTAGAATACTGCTAACTTCTCATGTCTCTTTTATCCATAAATGTAGGTAACCCAGGTGTGATATCATGATCTGTAATTAGAAGTATGTAGTGGTACCCCACCCCCAGCTCCTGACATAGGACTCCTGAAGCCCTTATAATTTCCTAAGTGATAAGAGCACCAGGAGCAGCTTTTGTTCTAATATTTGGTCTTTGACCCTGGTTCCTGATATAGCCCTCTTGAAAACCCTGTCAATGTCTGAGTGACAGGTGTGTCTTTTGTTCTAATGAGGAGACTCTGGATTGGCTTCTGAATGGCTTCTGGATGAGGGCTGCTCACTAGAGAGAACAAGCCATGATTAGAAAGTTGGAATTTTCAGGCGTGTCCCCATTCTCCTGAGAAGAAATGGAGTTAAAAATGCTGTTAATGATCAATCATTCCTATGGGATGAAGCCTCCATAAAAATAACAAAAGTTACAGGGTTCAGAGAACTTCCGGGTTGGTGAACACGTGGAGGTGCAGGGAAAGTGGTGTGCCAGAAGAGGGCATGGAAGTTCCCTGCCCTGTCCCATGCAACTTGTCCTACACATGTTTTACATCTGGATGTTCATCAGTATCCTTTATCACAGCCTTTTATAGTAAACCAGTAAGCTGTTTCCTGAGTTCTGTGAGCCGCACTATCAAATTAATCAAAACTAAGTAGGTTGGTCAAAAGCAAAAAATAGCTGGGGGTGGGGGAGCAGTCTTGTAGGACTGAAGCCTTAACCTTTGGAATCTGATGTTATCTCTAAGTAGATAGTGTCAGAATTAGGTTGAATTGTAAGACACCCCACTTGTGTTGCAGATAATTGCTTGTTCTGGGGAAAAGCCCCCACATATTTGGTGACTAGAAGTGTGAGTGTTTTGTGTGAGTGGTGAAGGAGACTGACAGGAAAGAAAGACATAGGAGGGACTTGCAACTATGATGGTGTGGAGTTCATGCTTAGAAAGAAGTACAGGCTGGGGTGAGATTGTGTGGTGGAGTTTATAAGCCTATCAATTAATGCTAGAAAAGTTTATCCTACCGTTGGAGGTTACCCAGGGTACTCGTAGAGGTCTCTGCAGCTATAGGAAAGGATCCTGGTACCAAAAAGGAAAACAAGTAGAATGGAATAGATGTGTGGTGATTGGCGATGTCCTGTAGTGGTGGGTCTTGACTTGGGATAGGCTTGAAGGGAAAGGTCAAGTTCACATGGGCAGAGAGGAGGGACTGAGCCCTTTGCACAGGGATGAGAAATAGAGTAAGAAGAAGATTGCAAATCAAGACTGAGGGTGTGTGTTATTTCTAGGTATCACATACACGTGTATACACACATACATGCATGTACGTGCACACACTTTTTTGCTGGTATAAATGGAACTTTTGCCCGCTATTTTTTCCAGCTGGTTACTGCTAGTATGCAGGGGGAAACTATAATATTTTTATATGTATACAATGTAAATGATAGCTTACTCAACATTCTTTTTAGTTTTAGTAGGTTTTTGAAGTTTTCTGGGTAGACAATTTTGTGAATAATTATAAATGTATGTCCTTTCCCTAGTTTGCCTCAAATTGGTTTGGTTTTTATTTTATAAAAAAATAGGTGTTAACACTTAGCATTGATCTTTTGGTATTTATGTGGATATGCATGCTGTTTCTTGTGGAAGAGTCTTCATAGAAACAATTCTTGAATTCCTGTAATAAAACCTCGGGAGGACTTTTCTTTTACAATGTCTTTTATGACTTCCTGGAAATTTTTATTGAATGTATTAATAATATTGGTTTGTTAGGGTTTGTGTGCACTACTTTTGCAAAGCTTTGGAATCAAGAGATGTGTTAGATCCATAAATGCATTGAGGATCTTTGCGTTTACTCTGATCAGATCCATATGCAGTAGTCCCTCCTGATTTAAGGTTTCACCTTCCCCAGTTTCAGTTACCCGCAGTCAACCGCAGTCTGGAAGCAGGTGACCCTCCTTCTGGCATATCATCAAGTCAGTAGTAGCCTAACGGCTAAGTCTTAATGCCTCTGTCATTCGCGTCATGTCATCTCGTCACCTAGGTAGTATATCATTTTGCAGCATCACAATAAGAAAAGGGTGGGTATAGTACACTAAGATATTTTGAAAGAGAGACCACATTCACATAACTTTTATTTCAGTATATTGTTATAATTTTTCTATTTTTAGCTATTGTTAATCTCTTACTTTGCCCAGTTTATAAATTTTATCATAGGTGTGTATGTATAGGAAAAACATAATACGTATAGGGTTAGGTACTGTGGTACTATCTGTGGTTTCCGGCCTCCACTGGAGGTCTTGGAATATATCCCCTGCAGATAAGAGGGAACCACGGTAGTTGATAAAATAAAGGGACTATCTGTCCCATACAGTATTGAATGTAACTATAAAATTGCCTGTTAATTGGGCCAGGTTTTTGAAATAATTCTTTGGTATTTCGGTTGATTTAAGTTTTTTGTTTTATAAGGTTTATTTCCTTTATTATTTTTTTAAAGAACATGCTTTTTGTTGTACTGGTCATCTAATTTCTCAGTTACCATTATCAACTCCTTTCTTCTTTCTTGGGCCTTTTGTTTTTCTATTTCTTGTTTCTTGAATAGACCATTTGGTCCGTTGCTTTTAATCTTTTGTGTACTAATACGTCTATTTTCCTCTGAAGTTGACTTTGCTTGCCTTCCATCGCATAGTGTGTGCCTTGATCTCATTAGCCTTCCTGGCTGAAGAGACAGTCATTTCAGCTGTGATCTTTCCTTTAACCCGAGAGTTCTTTGGAAGAGAGTTTTAAATGTCCACACCGATAGACGTTTTTGTCCTTTGTTTTGGAAATGTCTTGCTTTACTGCTTGCTGTGAGGGAATGCCATCTGCACAGTTTCTACTTTGGTCAGGCTTTGGTGAGTTTTGGGGGACACAGTAAAATTTTGTAGACATGGCCATGTTAATTTGACAATGAAGTTTCTATTTTGGAGACTCAACGTCTCCTAAATCACTCACCTATTCACAAATAATGAATAAGTAATGCTCCTCACTTACAGGGAGTCACAAAGAGTCCCGATTTTATGCTCTGATAATCTGCTGCCTGTCAGACTTTTCCCAGAGGCCATGCCCCATGAATTCATAAATTCCAGATATGTTTACCCTCAGTAACCAAGGCAGACCAGGTGTATCCCGTGAAAAGCATTCCAAACTGTTCGCAAATACCATCAGTGTGCAAGATTTGGCCGGATTCCTTATTTTTCTCCCCAGGAAAGAAGGGATAGGATACAAACAAGCAATTAATATGTTCCTTCCTCATCGTTAAGAAGCAGTTCCAAGAAAACAAGGGGAAAATGTTTAAAATCTGGAAATAAAATTCCAGGTCCTTTCAAAACAAATTGGAAACAGGACTGAAGGTAATAAAGGGGAAATAAAAACTAGAGATACTAATTAATTCTCAACAATGATAGAAAAGCACAGGTAAAATATCTATTACCTCTCATCGACTCTCCCCCTTAACTGTCGACTGTCCTGCCACCGTGGCCTACTTTTTATTTCTCAAATGTGCCACGTCTCTTCTCTGCCTTAGGTTTTGCATTGCCTGATACCTCAGCCTGCAACATACTTCTCTCAAGTCTTTAGATATCGAATTCCTTCTTGTAAAGCCCACCCCCACCACTAAATAGCAGGGTTATGGGGCCTCTCTAGGCCCCAGTTTTGCCTTCAATGAAATGGAGATAACAAACTTAACTCCTAGTGTTCTGAGAATTAAAGGAGCTCCAGTCCGTAGTATATGACACATAATGGTTACTGTCATTGTCATCCATGCCTTAGTTATTTGGTCACCACTTGTCTTATTCCCTGTGTAATTTAAATATTCAAAGCATATTTGTATGTCTGAGAATTATTCTTTTCTTTTTTTTCCCAATGTGGAAGTTACCTCAGTGTTGCCAGAGCCCACCATATTGCTTAGATAGATCTTGGTGCTTATAGCACTCACACGATTGCATGGTTTTGAGAGTGAAAGACATTTTAAAACAAGTTAATGCTATTATCACTAAGCGCTACGTCAGCAGGTCCCTGATTGTACCTGAACCCGTGCTCCATTGTTTTCTTCATGGTTGGATGTCAACATTCATATGCTACTACCTTTAACTTTATTTTTATTCTAAGGGGCAATGTTCCTTAACAAAAGACATATTCTATAGGTTATTGTAAGCTTCATTACCCTCGACCCTGGCTGCTCTTTATAATTTGGATCAACATTTATTGACCAACATAATCCAATTGACTCACTTGAATTCAGTCAATATGACCGGCCTGCTATTAATCTCAATGGAAGTCGATAAATTTATATTCAGACATTAGTGACTTATTAGACTGAAAGCTTTATGAAGCAATTCAAGGCAGTATCTTGTTAGCTACATTAGTTCTGTCATTCATTTGACTTGGAGGTTGTGACCTTGGGTGAAGAGAAGGTTGAAGCAGTAGAAGCAGTTTTAGAATCAGATTGAATTCAAAGATATCCTAGCAGACCTTTTTCCTTCAAGCATTGCAAGCCACAGAATGAATAAGGATTCCTAGGCCAGCATTGTAAAATGGTGAGACTTTCAACACATACATTTCGGGAGACCTGACAGAGCAAAGGCATATGTGTACACTTACATTTTTGTGCCTTTTTGCTTGCTCCCAGTACTTCATAATCAGAGTATTTGAATTTGTTTCTCCTGAATTCACCTCCTTTTTGCATTGTTTATGATTGTGATTCTACATTCTTCTCAGCAGGGCTTTGTGGTTTGAATGGTTTTTCATGTGTTCAACATTAATAAAGAGTTGGTCTTTATTAGGTGTCCCCACCTTTGCATCCCAGAGCCTTGTGTATAGTATTCGTCAAGATACTAAAAGAAAAACATCGCAACAGAGTTTAGACACTCCTCTGTAGTTCTTTTTTTTTTATCATATTCCATGATCTGAAATAAAATACAAACCTATTTCACTACCTTTGAGTGGGGATGGGAGCTTGATGGAAGGACGTGTCAGTTAACAAATGGTGTTACTCTAAGTGTTTAGATTTAGGAAAGAAAGAAAATTATATTAGACTCAAATTGGAAGTGCAAGTAAAGCCACCTCATTAGCCTTCCAATGTGTTCATAAAGCTCTGCCTTCCGCTGGGCTGGTGGTTCTCAATCACGGGCTATTTTGTGTCCCCAGAGTACATTTGACAATGTCTGGAGACATTTTTGGTTGACACGACTGGTGGGGAGGGAGATGCTACTGGCGTGTGGCGAGCTGAGGCTGGAGATGCGGCCAACCCCTGTACAGTGTCCGGGGTGGGCCCCACCATAGAGCTGCCCAGCTCCCAATGTCAAGAGTGCCAAAGGGAGAAAGCGTGATTTAGAGGAAGCCCCATACCTTTGGTTCTCGCTCTGGTCATTCAGAAGGAGCATCCCAGATGCATTTTGCCTGCTAACCCACTCTAGGCAACCCTGTTTTAAAATTCCAGTCTGTGTGTGTCGGATGCACAGCAGTAAGTGTGCTTCTCCATGTGAGGGAAATTGTTTCCCACTAAGTGACGACCTCAGCATATCAAAGCTCACAGCCAGACTTGCTGCAGCAAGTGCACTTTTGAGTGGCTTTATGGCATAGAAAGACCCTTTTTGGCATTCATACTGTGCTGCTCCATTGTTTACAAGCTAGCAGTAAATTATCTATGGATATTGCCGGAGACAGGACTCACTGGCTCTCTGTTTTTGAACCCCAAAGCTATTTTTTATCTGGTGGCAAGATTTTATGTGAAAGCAATCTTTGGGAGGGAGGGGGGGTTATCTGTCCTTTGCATTTATGTGACAGGTTTTATGGTACCAATCCCATCTACTTTTTATTACCTTAAACGTGTTCTGGAAATTATTGACTACATCATGATCTCAATGGGCAGTATTTTTTTTCCCTTACAATCCCCAAATTAACATAATTTCAGGAAGGCTTTTCCTGAGTCAGTGTAGAGAAAAACTTCAAGAAAAAAAAATCTCATTTTGAATCTAAAGCAAAGCAAAAGATCTTTAGGTTGCTTGGGAACGTTAATCTAAAAAAAATGTATATATAAATGCATTAGTTAGGTCATAAATGTATGAGAGTTTTTTATATTTGGTGGATCGCCAAAGGAATCATTGCTGGGTGGGCAGTTATTTCAGTCAGTATCCCTGTTGTTCAGTTGTTGTTTTTTAGTGCAGAACATGATTTCTACTTGAGTTCATACTATGTATTTTCAACCAGTGACACTGACCTGGGGACGTTTTTTCCTGTTCTTTCTTCAGCACCTCTCTCCCCAAGTGGCAACATGTGCCAGGCATTTGTGAGATGGACTGTTTTCTAAAAAACAGTAATACTGAAGGTGTATGTGGAAGGCAGTGCTAATCAGAAGGCATAAGTTAGTCCAGAAGTGCACAGCTATCTCTGTAGTAAGATCTTTGCTTTTAAGTGGAGCTGATAAATTACTAATTGTAAAGTAAAAGAATGAGTTATTTTAATGGATTAACAATGGACAAACTATTGGATGTCAACAAGAGTGTCCTTCCTAGTGGGTTTCTCTGTAGACTGAAAGTTTATGCCAGTAGTTTAGGTCTAAAGAAACTCTGAAACCTGATAAAAAATAAAGGACCAAAGATGGTGTCTACTTGCAATCAAGTCATGAGTCCCTGGCTATGATAAAGCTATTGGCAACAAGGAATAAAAGAATTAAAAGATAAACATTATATATA
>JAQQAC010016209.1:19269553-19372038 GCA_029783875.1 Phataginus tricuspis
TTTTTATAATTTATTTTGGTATCATTAATCTACAATTACATGTACAACATTATGGTTATTAAACTACCCACCTCATCAGGTAAACATAATATTTTTAATTGATTTGTTTTATAGAGGCATCATATTAGAGCCTTGAGATTTTCCTAGCTTAGAGATTGCATTACTTAAAAACACAACATGATTCTCTGTGGATTTCTGCTCGGTAGAGAGTTATGAGGTCATCTGGCCTATTGGATCCCCTAAGAATCTTGGTCCTTGCATGCAACTAGATTTTATAGCTTTAACTCTTTTCTTCTTGAGAAAGTAAAATTTGTAGGCAAGAACTTTAAAAAGAAAATCACAGTCTTGTGAAAATTGCATTTCCAAAGTTGCATAAATCAGCCAATATATAAGGTTGGTTTATATTTGATTATAGGGTTGTAGGTCTGGGGCCTTCAATAAAAAATAAAACGAACCCAACAAATGAAGTGAAAAAACTCCACTGACAATAACAATAACAAAAACTCAAGTTTGATTTTTTAAATATGTTGAACAACATTGAAACAACCATATATCCTGGTTTATGGCCATTGATTATTTTTATTGTTCCTTTTCACTATCAAAAAGATGCCTGTTTGGGTGAGAAAGTATATGGTTACCCAAAGAAAGGTAGATAAGCTTTATGTTTGAGACATACTAAATTGATTTCCTACCCCTTTTTAAGATAATTCAGTGTACTATAACATTCTTTTTATCTTCTTCTCACAAAGGTAAGCCATCTTTGATTTTTTAAATGACATTTAGAACCATTTTTTACAATCCTGTTGTACTGAAATGATTTTATGGGTTCTGTTAAATACAAGGTCATAATTTAGTTTTTGATAGATTGTTGCTTCTTCTGTCTTTGCAAGGATTTGTACAGTTTCCTATGCTGTAAAAATAGTAACTAACAAATTGTTGCTTAATTGATTTTGAGAAATTGGTCTTTTAAACAGCGTATGTAGAAAAATCATATTAGCAATTCCTGACTCTACCTTTTACCGAGTCCACAGTTGGATTTGCATCATTGGTTCTTAATTTATTTTGAATCTTGAAGGGAACAGAATTTGCTGTCCCAAAATATGTTTCTTTGGCATAAGGATTATTTTAGACTGATTCTTTTTAAGAAACTGCAAACATAGGAGAAGCTCTGAAAACCACTAAAAGTTAACTCTTTCATAAGAGACACTTATATGTATAAGGAAGTCTCTATTTGTAAGGGTGTCTCCTCCCTCTCTGTACCAGGAAAAGAAGGATGACTCTAAAATTCTAGAAATTCTTATCAAGGGAGAAAGCTGAGTCTTAAATCTGCATAAAATCATTATTATCCCTGTGCTTTTCCTGGTCACCTCCCATAACTGCTGCCCTCTACCCACACCAATATCTTCTTTTGTCTCCAGCTGGAGGCGGTATTTAAGGTGGTGGCATGGGCCATTTCAGAGTGTTAATCAGTTTCCCTGGGGCTCTCCCAGGTATACAGGAGGCATACATGTTATTAAACGTCTGTTTGTTTTTCTTCTGTTAATCTGGCTTTTATTCCAGGAGGGGAGATGGTTTTAGTCAAGAACCTGGAAGGGTAGAGGAAACAATTCTTTTTCCCTACAATCTCATATCATCCTCCCCCTTGAGAACCTGACAAAAATGAAGATCATCTTCCCAGAAAAAAAAATATCCCATACCCATAACATTTCCAAAAAGTTTGTTGGGTTCGAGGCCCCCCTGATGCCTTCAAGCATTTTTTTTTTTGAGCCTGGCCTGTTTTATTGAAGTTTAGCAAGGTTATGTATGTTTTGAGTATGCAGTTTCACAAAGATTAGATCATTTGATTTTTTTCAGAAATAATAATTACATAAAGGTCAATCTTTAAAGATTAGATTATTGGTGCCTTAGCAATCACTAATTTTTTTTGCACTTAATGCTTGCTTGGCTTCCCTGGCAGTTTTGGAACAAACATGCCTTAATTCTCAAAATGTTCCCTCACGCCTGGTTGGCCTGAGCCCTACTTGCAGTTTCCTTATTATTGATTCTAAAATAGGCACGGTTACTATTCATCTGATTAACAAGTATGGGTAAGTCTATTTTCCTAGGTCTAGAGCATTACATGCAGATTTAAAGAAAAACATCAAAGCTGTATCATGAAAGCAGCGTAGCAAGACTAAGCTAACTACAATTGCGGGAACTGAAAAATCTGTACTCTTGGGTAGGTGCCCAGTTTCACAGAGACGAAAGCGTTGCACCTGAGGTAAGGGGATCATGACCACTGAATCAGAGGGCATAGGGACCTAGTCGGGCCACTTCTCTTCCTAGTGGGGGGAAAACAGGGGCAGGTCTGCCTTAGAGTTTCCTTAAATCATTTACAATAATATCTATAACAGTAATCTTTTCTATTGGGAGACTCTCTGCAATCATGCCAGGCCCTTTTCCATATAATCATTCATGCTGACTTTCCTTTATTGTTCTGTTACTCCCCGAGACCTACCAGGTCTAGGAGTCATTTAGAAATTCCTCATGGGGTGAGTTGGGTGGGGAGAGGGAACTGGAACCTACTCAAACAATTCTTATTTATTATAATTTTGATACTTGTTTCCAATATCTTCTCTGCATCCCCCTCCTAATATTCTTTTTTTTGTATAATTTATTTTGGTATCATTAATCTACAATTACTTGTGCAATATTATGGTTATTAAACTACCCCCTTCATCAGGTCCCCCCCACCAACCCCATTACAGTCACTGTCCATCAGTGTAGTGAGATGCTATAGAATCACTACTTGTCTTCTCTGAATTGTACAGCCCTCCCCGTGCGCCCCCTACCTTACCTCTGCTAATCATAATGCCCCTTTTACCCTCTTATCCCTCCCTTTCCACCCATCTTCTCCAGCCCCTTTCCCTTTGGTAACTATAAGTCCGTTCATGGGTTCTGTGAGTCTGCTGCTGTTTTGTTCCTTCAGTTTTCTTCTTTGTTCTTATACTCCACATATGAGTGAAATCATTTGATACTTGTATTTTTCGGCCTGGCTTATTTCACTGAGCATAATACCCTCTAGCTCCATCCATGTTGTTGCAAATGGTAGGATTTGTTTTCTTCTTATGGCTGAATAATATTCCATTGTGTATATGTACCACATCTTCTTAATCCATTCATCGACTGATGGACACTTAGGTTGCTTCCATTTCTTGGCTATTGTAAATAGTGCTGCGATAAACATAGGGGTGCATATGTCTTTTTCAAACTGGGCTGCTGCATTCTTAGGGTAAATTCCTAGGACTGGAATTCCTGGGTCAAATGGTATTTCTATTTTGAGTGTTTTGAGGAACCTCCATACTGCTTTCCACAATGGTTGAACTAATTTGCATTCCCACCAGGAGTGGAGGAGGGTTCCCTTTTCTCCACATCCTCGCCAACATTTGTTGTTGTTTGTGTTTTGGATGTTGGCCATCCTCCCTGGTGTGAGGTGATACTCATTGTGGTTTTAATCTGCATTTCTCTGATGATTAGCAATGTGGAGCATCTTTTCATGTGCCTGTTGGCCATATGAATTTCTTCTTCAGAGAAGTGTCTATTCATATCCTCTGCCCATTTCTTAATTGGATTATTTGCTTTTTGTTTGTTAACGTGCGTGAGTTCTTTATATATTTTGGATGTCAACCCCTTATCGGATATATCATTTATGAATATATTCTCCCATACTGTAGGATGTCTTTTTGTTCTACTGATGGTGTCCTTTGCTGTACAGAAGCTTTTCAGCTTGATATAGTCCCACTTGTTCATTTTTGCTTTTGTTTCTCTTGCCCGGGGAGATATATTCATGAAGAACTCACTCATGTTTATGTCCAAGAGATTTTTGCCTATGTTTTTTTCTAAGAGTTTTATGGTTTCATGACTTATATTCAGGTCTTTGATCCACCTTGAGTTTACCTTTGTGTATGGGGTTAGACAGTAGTCCAGTTTCATTCTCTTACATGTAGCTGTCCAGTTTTTCCAACACCAGCTGCTGAAGAGGCAGTTTTCTCCCCATTGTATATCCAAGGCTCCTTTATCAAATATTAATTGACTGTATATGTTTGGGTTAATGTTTGGATTTTCTATTCTGGTCCACTGGTCTGTGGGTCTGATTTTGTGCCAATACCAAATTGTCTTGATTACTGTGGCTTTGTAGTAGAGCTTGAAGTCAGGGAGTGTAATCCCCCTGTTTTATTCCTCCTTCTCAGGATTGCTTTGGCTATTCGGGGTCTTTTCTGGTTCCATATGAATTTTAGAATTATTTGTTCCAGTTCATTGAAGAAAGCTGTTAGTAGATTGATAGGGATTGCATTGAATCTGTAGATTGCTTTAGGTAGTATAGCCATTTTGACAATATTTATTCTACCTAGCCAAGAGCATGGGATGAATTTCCATTTGTTAGTGTCCTCTTAAATTTCTCTTAGGAGTGTCTTGTAGTTTTCAGAGTATAGGTCTTTCACTTCCTTCGTTAGGTTTATTTCTAGGTATTTTATTCTTTTTGCAATTGTGAATGGAATTGTTTTTCTGATTTCTCTTTCTATTAATTCATCGTTAGTGTATAGGAAGGGAACAGATTTCTGTGTGTTAATTTTGTATCCTGCAACTTTGCTGAATTCAGATATTAGTTCTAGTAGTTTTGGAGTGGAGTCTTTAGGGTTTTTCATTTACAGTATCATGTCATCTGTAAATATTGACAATTTGACTTCTTCTTTACCAATCTGGATCCCTTGTATGTCTTTGTTTTGTTTGATTGCCGTGGCTAGGACCTCCAGTACTATGTTGAATAACAGTGGAGAGAGTGGGCATCCCTGTCTTGTTCCCGATCTTAGATGAAAAGCTTTCAGCTTCTCGCTGTTAAGTGTGATGTTAGCTGTGGGTTTGTCATATATGGCCTTTGTGATGTTGAGGTACTTGCGGTCTATACCCATTTTGTTGAGAGTTTTAATCGTGAATGGATGCTGAATTTTGTCAAATGCTTTTTCATCATCTGGAGATGATCATGTGGTTTTTGTTCTTCTTTTTGTTGATGTGGTGGATGATGTTGATGGATTTTCGAATGTTGTACCATCCTTGCATCCCTGGGATGAATTCCACTTGATCGTGGTGTATGATCCTCTTGATGTATTTTTGAATTTGGTTTGCTAATATCTTGTTGAGTATTTTTGCATCTACATTCACCAGGGATATTGGTCTGTAATTTTCTTTTTTGGTGAGGTCTTTGCCTGGTTTTGGTATTAGAGTGATGCTGGCTTCATAGAAAGAGTTTGGAAGTATTCCCTCCTCTTCTATTTTTTGGAAAACTTTAAGGAGAATGGGTGTTATTTCTTCTCTATATGTCTGGTAGAGTTCAGAGGTGAATCCATCAGGTCCGAGGGTTTTGTTCTTGGGTAGTTTTTTGATTACCGATTCAATTTCGTTGCTGGTGATTGGTCTGTTTAGTTTTTCTGTTTCTTGCTTGGTCAGTCTTGGAATGTTGTATTTTTCTAAGAAGTTGTCCATTTCTTCTATGTTTTGCAGCTTGTTAGCATACAGATGCTCATAATATTCTCTTATAATTCTTTGTATTTCTGTTGGGTCCCTCGTTATCTTTCCTTTCTCATTTCTGGTTCTGTTTATGTGTGTAGATTCTCTTTTTCTCTTAATGAGTCTGGCTAGGGGTTTATTTTGTTTTCTTTTTCAAAGAAACAGCTCTTGGTGTCAGTGATTTTTTCTATTGTTTTATTCTTCTCAATTTTATTTATTTCTTCTCTGATCTTTATTATGTCCCTCCTTCTGGTGACTTTGGGCCTCATTTGTTCTTTTTCTGATTTCAGTAATTGTGTTTTCAGACTATTCATTTGGGAATGTTCTTCATTCTTTAAATAGGCCTGGATTGCAATATACTTTCTTCTTAGAACTGCTTTTGCTGTGTCCCACAGAAGTTGTGGCTTTGTGTTTTTGTTGTCATTAGTCTCCATATATTCTTTGATTTCTGTTTTGATTTGGTTGTTAACCCATTGATTAATTATGAGAATGTTTTTCCGTCTCCATGTATTGGTGAGCCTTTTTGATTTCTTTCTAAAATTTATTTCTAGTTTTATACCTTTGTGATCTGAGAAGTTGGTTGGTAGGATTTCAATATTTTTGAATTTACTGAGGTTCTTTTTGTGGCCTAGTATGTGGTCTATTCTGGAAAAAGTTCCATGTGCACTCGAGAAGAATGTATATCCTGTTGCTTTTGTGTTTAGAGTTCTGTAGATGTCTGTTAGGTCCATCTGTTCTAGTGTGTTGTTCAGTGCTTCTGTGTCTTTACTTATTCTCTGTCTGGTTGATCTGTCCTTTGGAGTGAGTGGTGTGTTGAAGTCTCCTAAAATGAATGAATTGCTGTCTATTTCCTCCTTTAATTCTGTTAGTATTTGTTTCACATATTAGCCTGTACTTCCACTCCCTCCTGGCTCTGAATCCTCTCCTCCCGCTGGTGCACTGGGTTGGGGAAGTGCTTGGGTCCTGCTGGGTCTGAGCTCCATATCTTTCCCACCTCGCAGGGTGCCGAGTCCACTCAGGTGTAGCTTCACGCTGTGCGCTTTCCTGTGTATTCTGGTCTCTCTTTTAGGAATAGTTGTATTTGCTGTATTTTCATAGATAAATATAGTGTTGGGAGGAGGTTTTTGCCGCCCTGCTTACGCCGCCATCTTCCCGAAAGTCCCAAGTATTTTTGTTTAAGAAACCCAACCCTAGTCTGTGAGAAGCTCAAGGGTCAGAACTGGGTCTTTTCCTTCTTTTTCTTTTTTTTTTCACTTAGAAAATTGTTATATTCCATTAGTGTTTGTTGAATGATGGAATGAGCAGGTGCTTCACTTACCAGGACGGTTGGGATCTGGGTTAGATACTCGATCTCTTTTCACTGTTCTTCTAGGTTTCTTTCTGTGTTTTCTCCTCCTTTAAAAATTTTTTTTTCATTTTCAGCATTAACATGTTATTAATTGGAAAATGTTTCCCATTCTGTAAACTTTGTAGCAGATCATACAGGAGAAGTGCGAGACCCAACATTTACAAGCTATGTATCCTGGGGTTATTTACTTAAACTCTTTGAGCCTCAATTTCCTCCTGTGTAAAATACACATAACAATCTGTTCTTCATGGAATGTTGCAAGTCCCTTTATAGAGTGATTACCTATAAGCCCTCTCACCTACCTGCCCACAGAAAGTGAATTTTCCTATCAAACCATCCTTTGTGGTGAAGAAATTAAGTGATTCTTGTTATTTGTTCTTATATAGGGATATATTGCATTGCCAAAGAGTTGCTCATTTATCTCAGATCTGCACATGTTTTCTGATAGGCAGGGTTGGTGCCAAAAGTCAATGTATTTTTCTCTTTGGCCATATAATACTGTCTAAAATTCCCATAGTTACAAATAATTCCCACTCTTTTCTTTGAGCTAGAAATTAATTTGAATTTTGAGCCAACAGGGACCTAGAGAATAGACAAAAAATTTTAATGATGATGAGAGGGTCAGATGGGGCCCAGAGCATGTGGGGTACCCACGAGATGAACGACAGAGTAAGCATAGGTAAAACTGAACTGAACTGAGTCTGCTTGCCCGTGCTGCAGAAAGCCAGTCTCTCAGACATGGTCTTTAGCAGAAAGAGAATTTACTGCAAGGCTCAAATCTGTCTTCACGATAGCGAGGGTGAAAGGATGCTTAAGGCACTTGGGCAAGGTTAGGATAGAGACAGTTCAGAGCTTGGAGTGTGATTGGTTGAGAATTGGGAAATTCTACTTCTCCTTTATTTCAGGTCTGGGCTGCAACAATTAATGCACCCTTCACTTTAGATTGTCCTTCCCGATTCCTGGAGCTGCCATTTTAGATCTGTTGCCTGAACAGGGGAAAGGTCATTGACTGGACAGGCAGATCCCTTCTGTGCAGGTTCAAATGAGGGGTCTGCTCTGGGTGAAGTTGGCTTCGAGGGTCCTGCCAAACAATCAGAAAGGTTCTCTTAAAAGAACAAGACAGAAGGACGTAACAGAGTTTACCAGTGGGGTAACAGGGGCAGGGAGTGATTTTGGGCTTTTTAATCCGAAGGCCACGGTTTCATACGGAAAACACTAAGCAGAAGACTGTAGGAAGCTGTAGGTTTTAGGAGGTAGGCACAGAAGTGTCAGATTATCTGTAGGACGATATCAAAGGCAAATCTTTCCCCATCATAATGCTACTTCCTGGCCCATTACCTCCCTCCCCATTTTTAAAGCTTATGTAAAGCCTCAAATTATACATTAGTTGAATAGGACCCTTGCAGAGAGCGAACAGAAATAAATTACATAGCTAATGAGATTTTGTTTTATCTGAGGCATCCTAATATAATACTGATTTCTGAGTTGAGCACAGAAATCTGTGCTGTGCACTCAGAACAATGAGGACAGTGGATCAAAGAGATCTGAGATCATTTTTCACCTCTGAGCCTTAATTTTCTAATTTCTCAAATGCAAATCATTTTACCTACTTTTAAGTGATTTCTGCATTAAATGAGACATTTTGGGGAACATGGCTGGTTCAGGGACTGGCACATACTGAGCACTAACTAATTACTTAAGTGAGAGATATATTACCTTAAAAATAAAATATTTAATTTTGACTAGGAGGCTTGGTTTCCTAGCAATTTAATTATTCCTATTTTTTAACTTGTTTATTATTTATTTATTTATTTATTTATTTTGCTGTTATTAATGTACAATTACATGAGCAACATTATGGTTACTAGACTCCCCCCATTATCAAGTCCCCCCCACATACCCCACTACAGTCACTGTCCATCAGCGTAGTAAGATGCTATAGGATCCCTACTGGTCTTCTCTATATTATACTGCCTTCCCCATATCCTCGCACCCCCACCCCCACTACATTATGTGTGCTAGTTGTAATAGCCCTTTTTCCCCCTTTTAACTTGTTTATTTTTTAGGGGTTCTCAACTTTGACATGTATCAGCCACATTTTGGGCTCTTAAAAAATGTCAGTTTCCATGACCATTCTTCATCTATACTTTTAAAAGTTTCCCTGATGATTTTAATTTTGTGCTTGTGATTTAATCTTGGCTTCTTGCCTATTTTATTTTCACTTCCTCTCTCCAGTTTTCTAACCCCCAAACTGTGACATAGAAATGAGAGTGAAACGAATGATTCAAAGGTAACTTCGCCCCCGCCCGGGGGGGGCGGCCCCCCCCCGAGCACGGCTGTGTAACATGCAGTCACATCCTCTTTTTCCTTTGCGAGTGTCCTGCCAACTTCAGTCTCCGCAGGTGATGATGAGCTCACTTCAGCCTTCTTTTCCACTTCTACTGATGATGCTAAGTTATGCGAGGCATTCATATTGGATGTGATTGGCTCTCTGCAGAAACCTGTGGATATGTTGAATTTACGAAGTATTTTATATGGGCTTGCTCATGCAAACTCTCTCTCTTTGTGACTGATATGCAGCAAGAAAACATTCTGAGGAAGCGGAAAGGAAGGCTTTTCATGTTCTTAAAAGGCTGTGGAGAAGCTTTGGGTATTTGAAGATCAGACACTATACCTAAAATACAGCTGCTTCTCTTATTTTATGGTAACTGAAATATCTTATAAGAGGTAGACTCAATGAAGAAAAACACTATTGTAATATGAAAACTAGAAAAGTATTAACCTGTTCTGTATATGGAGTAACTCTGACTTCATGAAACTGGTTGCAGATAGACTTAAACATAGGTCAAAAGATTTTATATGAATCCTTTAGATACTTAAGACCTTTTTTTGTATTTTCCTTTGCCCTACTTTGGCAAAAGTGTACTTAATTTATTGATTTTTAATTTTTACTTTGCTTATATTGTTTATCTAGTACATACATAAGTAAATAATAGGTTATAATCATTTTAAAAGTGTAAGTTATTTTTAACCTTTTTATTGTAGAATTTTCCAAACGTACAAAAAGTAGGGAGAAATGTGATAAAATGTGATAAAATCCAATCTATTGGTTTGACCAATTGCAATTTGTTGCCATTTTTTCATTTATTCGCTCCTTGTTTAGGAGTGTCATTTCACCCTTGAATGGCTCAGTATATTTCTGTTACAGTTATTGGTTGCTATATAACAAATCACCCCAAAACCAAGTACATGGCTATGTGATTTAATCTGGATTCAGCTTTGTAGCTTTTCTTCTGCTCTATGTCCTGTCGTTTGGGCTTACTCCTGCATTTTCAGTTGCCTGTCAACTAAATTGGGGTTAGGGGCAACAAAATGGCCTTCTCTCATATCTGGCTGCAGCACCTTGATTTTTGTTCACTTGGCATCTTAACTTCCAATAAGCTAAACCTGGCCTTTTCATAGCAAAGTGGTCTCAGGATTCCAAATGAGAGGGCAGGTCTCATAAGCCTTAGCCTTGGAAGTCACACACTGCCACTTCCTGCTGTTCTCTATTGGTCACAGGAAGTCACAGGGCCAAACCAGAGTCAAGGGAGGGAAGTAGACTCCATCTACATTACACAGAGGCATGTAGGGAATGAGAATTGTTGTTGCCATTTTTAAAATAGGCTCTGTTTTGTAGAGCAGTTTCAGGTTCACAGCAGTATTGAATGAAAGGTATAGGGATTTCCCATGTACCCCCTGACCCCACACATGTACAGCCTTCCCCATTCCCAACATCCCCACCAGAGGGGTTCATTTTTTACAATTGATGAACCTACATTAACACATCGTTATCACCCAGAGGCCATAGTTTTACATTAGGGTCCACTCTTGGTGTTGGACATTCTATGGATTTAGACTGATACATAATGATATGTATCCACCATTATAATATCATACAGAGAAGTTTTGCTGCCCTAGAAACCTTCTGTGCTCTGCCTATTCATTCCCTCCCCGCAACCCTGGCAACCACTGATCTCTTTACTGTCTCCATAGTTTTACCTTTTCTAGAATGTCATATACTTGGAATCATACACTATGTAGTCTTTTCAGATTGGCTTCTTTCACTTAGTAGTATGTATTTAAAGTTCTTCTGTATCTTTTCAGCGCTCCATAGCTCATTTCTTTTTAGTACTGAATAATAGTCCACTTTCTGGATGTACCACAGTTTATCCATTCACTTGCTGAAGTATATCTTGGTTGCTTCCAAGTTTTGGCCATTATGAATAAAGCTGCTGTAAACATCTGTGTGCAGGTGTTTGTGAGGAATTAAGTTTTCCACTCCTTTGGGTAAGTACCAAGGAGCGCAGTTGCTAGGTTGTATGGTAAGACTGTTTAGTTTTGTGAAAAATTGCCAAAATGTCTTCCAAAGTGGCTGTACCATTTTGCATTCTCACCAGCAGTGAATGAGAGTTCTTGTTGCTCCACATCCTGGTGGCATTACCATTTTTATAAGCAATCTATCATAGCACATCTAACTGATCTTTTTGCTTTTAATATCACTGTGCCACTAAAAGAGTTAAGAAATTTAAAAATATTTTTTAAAATTATTTTATTTTTAGCGTTATGTTTTAATTTACATATAGTAATTTTGTGCTTGTGTGTATGTGTGTACAGTTCCCTGAGTTTTGCCAAATGTATATAGAGTTCTCTAACAACCACCACAATTAGAATACACAGCAGTTCCCTCATCATCCAAAATTCCCTTATGCTGCTCACTTTTAATCAAACCCTCCTTGCACTCCTGACCCCTAGAAACTACTGATTTGTTGTTGTCAGTCTCTGTAGTTTTACATTTTACGGAATGTCGTATAGGTGGAATTTTATTAAATACAATCTTCTGAGTCTGTTTTTATTTTATTTTTTTACTTAGAATAATGCATTTGAGATTTATCCATATTGTTGTGAGTGTCAATAACATGTTTTATTTCAATTTTTTTGGCTGAATGGTAATCCATGGTAAGGATGTATCAGGGTTAGTTTTTCCATTCATCAGTTGAATGACGTTTAGGTTTTTCTAGTTTCAGGATTATAAATAATGCTGCAATAAATACTTATATACTGGTTTTTCATGAAATTAAACATAAGTTTTCAGTTCTCTACAGTTGATATTTAGGAGTTGAGTCATATGGTAGGTGTGTTTTTAAATTTAAGAAATAGCCAAACTGTTTTCCAGAGTGGCCATACCATTTTACATTCCACAGTGTCTGAGAGATCTGGTTGTTCCTTGTTCTCAACACTACTTTGTATTGCAAGGCTTTGTTTGTTGATTTTAGCCATTCTAATAGGTATATAGTGGTATGTTATTGTGATTTAAATTTGTATTTTCCTAATGACTAATGGTGTTGAGCATCTTTCTATGTGCTTATTTGCATTCCATGCATTTTCCATATATTTCATGTATATATGGAAGATACATAAGATGCAAACCTTTCGCCCATTTTTAAAATTGGGTTTTTGTTTTCTTCTTGTTAAGTTTTGAAAATTCTCTGTATTCTAAATACAGGTCCTTTGTTGGATAAGTGATATGCAACTATTTTCCCCTAGTCTGTACCTAATCTTTTTATTCTCTTAATATTGTCATTTGAAAAGCAAAAGTTTTAAATTTTGATGAAGTCAGATTTATCTTTTCTACCTTTTATGGATCAGAACTTATGGCTCAACCCAGGATCATGAAGATTTTCTCCTAAAAGTTGTATAATTTAAAATTTTACATTCATGCTTGTGATCCATTTGGAGTTACTTCTGTGCAAGGTTTGAGATATAGGTTGAAATTTTCTCTCTCTCTTTTTTTCTTTAGTATGGATGTCCAATTGTCTAGCAACATTTCTTCAAACAACTATCCTTTCTCCATTGAATTGATTTTGAAATGTATCAATTGACTGTATTTCTGTGGGTTTATTTCTGTGCTAATTTGTTCGATTTATCTGTGTCTACCTTTTAACCAATATCACACTCTCTTGACTATAGTAGCTTAATAATAAGTCTTAAAATCAGGTATTGTACATCTTCCAACTTTGTTATTCTTATAGTAATTTTTAAATATTGTTTGATATCTACTCCATTTTCAACTTTTCCCAATTGCCTCAAAATTATTTTTGCTTAATTGTTTTGTTTGAATTGAGATCTAAATCTACTTTCACACACTGAATTTGGTTGTATGACTCTAAAGTCTCTTCTCCAACAGTTCTTTCCCTGCCCCAATTCGTGCTGTAGGAAAACCAGGTCATAATTTGGCTGGTAGAGTGGCCCACACACTGCTTTTGGCTGATTTTTTTTCTCATGATATCATTCAAATTGTTCTAGTATTCCTCATACATCTTGTGAACAGGTGATTAAATCTTGATTGGACTTGGGTTTTAATTTGGGGTAGTTGACTTCACAGGCTACTGTGTAAGCTTTACATCAAGTGCCTAATATCTAGTTGTCCTATTTTCAGAGCTGCTATGTTTGATCAGGGGGTTCAGGTGTTACGAGCATTATCCAACTGTTACAAAGTTCCCCATCGACCTCTTACCTAATTACTTTAGTGACCTTTCACGCTGTTTCTCTAGATTCATTATTTTATTAAGGGTTGCACAACGGTGATATTCTGATTTTTATTTTGGATTTATTAGACAGAAATTTTATGTACAGAAGGACTTTCTTTATCAACTCTTTGATTACCCTGAGATATACTTAGTATCAGAGGGGCAGGACAAATGTTTCTTTCCTTAATTTATCAATTTTCAGAGTAATGAGTTAGTGCCCTGGCAACTTCTAATTGTGACCAGTTATTATGTTTATTATCATTATGAACTTATAGATTTGTATACACTTGACATGTTGAAATCCATTAAAGTTATTATTCTTTTTGATGCTCAGAGTATCTCATCTTATTCAACTTGATATTAACCCATTCGTTTTTAATGCCTTTATTGCTTTCTGGCAGGGTAATGTCCTGAGCTAACCTTGTACATTTCCTGTCCCATTCCTGAATTCAGCCATTTCTCCAAGTAATCCTTGGAACCTTTTAATGGAAGATAGAATTTAGAGACCACGTTTGGAAACTATGGCAAAACAGATAAATTTTGAGTGGTAGGCTTTTGATTCTAAAGAACCATAAAAACCCTCAAGTTCATAATCATAATAGTCTCATAATGTATTTTTAAGACTCAATTAAAGGGACTGGCCCTGGTGGGGAATTTACCAACCCCAAGACCTAAAACTAAAATGGCTGTCCTGAATTCCTATAACCATGTATTAGTGTATCTGTTGTTGGAAAGGACTGGAGCATTACGGGGGGACAAATTCAGTGAAAGATTTCTTTGAGGCTGTGATTCACTACAATGTAAATACAAGTGTCCCTGCCAGTAGGGCTGAAATGTTTTTACATTGTAAAAGGAGGACCAGTTGAAAAATACATGAATATTTGGTTTATATCAGGCCACCAGCTTCCAACAGTGTCACACTAACTTTCCTGTCTATTTGCTCACTGGAAATTGGAAAGATAAAACATGCTCCAGGATTAAATCTGCTGTGAGTATACAAATTTTTATTAAGCTAGACAACAGTGTGAATGCGAAGACTTTAAAGTGACAATTTTTGTATGGAACTAGCTAGACATTTCGATTTCATTACCTTGAATAAAGCTATGCTGCACTTTGCATAAATGTGTTTATTCTCCTATTTGCATTGGAAAATGACCTTTCACTCAGTATTGATGCCAGCTGCAATGCAGAAAGCATTATAGAACTTATGAATCCTGTGCCAATATTCAGGCAGGTACTGTATATTGTCTCAGTCTGTCTACTTTCTCCTTTTCAAGAAATGAGAAAGGTCAAAGATTGCTGCATTCTGTGATTTAAAATTCAAACGAGGAACTTCCTCTTGTTCTAGGAACCCAGTCATTTTCCATGATCAGTATGTCCTTGCCAACTTGATATTTTTTCTTAGTTTTTTATTGTGAAGAATATTAAAATAAACAGAAAATGTACACGAGACATTTCCCCAATATTAGGCTCTCTCTATCTGTATCGATATTATATCTACATCTATTTCTGCATCCACATCTGTAAGAATTTGGTGAGCTTTTCATTATGTTTCTTTTTTCACTGTTTGCTAGCCCTTACCAACCTACATCCCAGAGTACTAATATTTTCTTCAAAACCGTTTGTGAATATCATAGGAAATAACTATTTACAGGCCTCTGAATATTGACATTATATACGTGATGATGTCAAACCAAACCTGTAATGTAAGAATATTTGCCTAAATAAAGACATGTACAGTGCCCTCTCCATCCTGTCCTCCATCATGAACCTTGATCGCCGGCCTATGCTCACTGTAATTTAGCCAGGTTCCAATACCAATGATGATATTAACCCAGTGGTTTTGTAGGAAGAACAGAGCATATCCCTTTACTGTACAGCATGGTGTCAGAGGCCTTTATAAATGTTTTGGCTCTATGTCTATTCCAATCGAAATAAAATAAACTTTAGATAAGACTTTAAAAACAGCTCCATTGACTTAGCCCTCATACCACATGACCATTCATTGTGTAGCTCAGGGGTGCACCATTCTCCTTGTCTTTGCATTTTATTTATGAATTTTACATGAAATCATTACCATTTCTGTATTCAGTTTTTCTGCAGTGGCGGAAGCAAGGATCTAAACAGGCTGTTACATCTCAAAGACACATTCATTAGGCCTGAATTATGAGTTCAGCACATCCTGAAAATAGGAAGTGCTCAGAACCTCCTCACAGCTGCCGTTTTGCTTCTCTCCTACAACTGCCATTGCCCTGTGCAAAGTGACGACTCTGCTCCACACCCACCAGATGTTCTGCCCCCATTCTATGGTGTCAGCCTTGAATACAGAAATCTTGGGTTTTATCAAAACCAGAATAGGCTGCTTTTAGGGAAGATGAGCAAAGAAAACGCAAGGTTGTTGACATTAATATAAAGGTGCTAGAAAAGTCTACTGGCTTCAGTCACTCTTCAGAACATAGAGAAATAGTATTTTGTATATGAAAAGATTAAGAGAGCTTGCATTTTTAAAAGATGGTGGCTTATTCCCATGAAATATCACATGTTTGGGGCTTAAACAGAAGGTCATAAATATCACCACCAATCTTTTATGGAACTAATCAACTAAAAGAATATTTATTAATTTATATTAGTAGTAATATACTCATTGTAGAGGTGTTACACAATTTTATGATAATCTCATTATCCAAATAGAGATCTTGGAAGATACCAATTATGTATCTGTTTAGGCCACCTATATTGTATAACTTCTTCAAATCTTTTACATGGAAAATATCTGTGCTGAAGGCAAAAAAAAAAAAAAAAAAAAGTGAGTTTAAGGTTCCGAGTAGAAGTAATAAAAAAATTAGAATTAATATCTAACCCTCATGGCTCCTTGTTCATCCATGTTCATTCATGTTAATATAATTAACACATATTTAGCTAGTGTTTATTATTTGTCAGACACTCTGGTAGTTGGATATAATTATTTCATAATGTATGGAGAGCTGGGATGTAGGAATGAGATTGAGCCTTTATCATATGTGTTTCCAGTACTTTTTATGTATCTTGTTTTACTTAACCCTTACAAACATTTCTGCGAAGGAGCAATTTATATCCTTCTGTTATACATGGGGATATTAGCTTGAAGGTGATTAATAGCCCTTTTCAGTGTTGTGGAGCAGAAATGTGGCAGAACACATTCTTTTTAGATCTGTTGCTATGTAATGGTGCTACTTCATTTCAGCAATGTCATGAAGGGTAATTAAGCATTTGCTGAGAAGTACACAGAGAAAGAAGGACATTCCAGGGAAAGACTCATGGAGAAGAAAGAACACTGTTCTTTCTGGTAGTTGCCAGGAGTTCAGGAAGGTTGGAGGGCAAGCTGAACGAAGGGAAATGGTGTGATGCAGCCTTATGCATTGGCCTGCAACTTAGAAAGTGTTTTAATAAAATTCAATTTTATTGATGAGTAATTCACAGACAATAAAATTAGCATCAGTTTTCAAGGTACAGCTGCATGAGTTTTGACAAATGTGTATACCTGTGTAAGCATCACAACAATGACGATATAGAACATTTCTGTTGCCCTAGGAAGTTCCCTTGTGTGTCTTTGTATCTCTACCTTATCCCCAGCCCCAGGTAACCAGTGATCTGCTTCCTGTCCTTATATATTAGTTTTGCCTTTTCTAGAATTTCATATAAATGTAGTTATATGGTATGTATGCTTTTATGTCTGACTTATTTTGCTCAGCGTAATTAATTTTAATCATGTTGTTGCATCAGTAGTTCATTGCTTTTATTACTGAGTAGAGTCCCATTGTATGGGGGTAACAGAGACAGTTTATCCATTCATTGTTGATAGATACGTGGATTCTTTCCAGTTTTTTGCCATAATAAATACAGCTTCTATTAACACTTGCATACAAATCTTTGGGAGGACATATATTTATATTTCTCTTGGATATATTTATAAAAATAAAAATATATTTATATTTCTCCATAATTATGTTTACAGATATGTCATTTTCCATCTTTTTACTTTTAGCCAACTTGTGTCTTTTATGTGAGTTTCTTAAACAAAGCACTGGATCTTGTGTTTTTTATCCAGTCTGATAATCTGTGCCTTTTATTGGAATATTCAGATCATTTTAATTTAATTTGGGTACATATTCAGCTGAGTTTAAGTCTGCCTTCTCGCTGTTCATTTTTGTTTGTCCCATCTGCCCTTTGTCCTTTTTCCCCCCACTTTTCCCATTTTCTTTTTAGATAAATTGATTGTGCTTTGCTTTTCCATTTTATTTCCTCTATTTTTTATTAGCTATAACTCTGGTTTATTTTCTCAGAGGTTGCTCTAGGGCATATAGTATGCATTTTAATTTGTCAATCTATCACAGTTTTCCTTCAAATAATAACATACCATTTTACAAATAATGTTAAGACCATCACAGTAGTACACTTTGATTTGCCCAACTGTCCTTTGTGCTATTGCTTTCCATAGGTTTTATTTTATATATGTTGAAAATACAATAAATACATTATTTCTTCTCTAGCTGCTTTTATGACTTTCTCTTTACCATTGTTTTTGATCAATTTATAAAATGTCTTGGTGTGATTTTCTTTGTGTTTTTTCATTGGGCTTGTTAAGCTTCTTAGACCTGTGGGTTTATAGTTTTTGTCAACTGGAAAATTTTGGCCATTGTTACTTCAGATACTATTTTTGATTCACTCCTCTACCTCTAGTTCTTCCAGTGGCCATAATTACATATATGTTAGACACGGCTTTATACTATCCCACAGAGCACTGAGGCTATGTTTATTTTTTAAGTCTTTTTCTTTTTATGCTTCATTTTGAATACTTTTGCTAGGTATTCGTATTTACTGGTATTTTATGCTGTAGTATCTAATTTGCTGTTAATCCTCTCTACTGAAATTTTCAGTTCAGTTACTGCAGTTTTTATCTTCTGAAGTCCCATTTTGTCCATGGTTTTATCTTCTATTTCACTCGCCATTATGTTCATATTTTCTTTAAAATTATTGAGCAATTCATAATGTCAGTTTTAAAGTCCTTGTCATTTTCATCATCTCTGTTATGTCTAGGTCTGTTCATTTTGACTTCTTTTTCTCCTAGTTATGTGTCCTATTCTTCTGCTTCACATGTGTATTAACTTTTTATTCAATTCTGGACATTTAAAATTTTATGTTGAGTGTTGGATTTGTTCTGGCAGGCGGTTTAGGTCTTTGCTCATCAGCTTGCTCCTTTAAAGGCTGGTTTTTAAGCTTTTATTTTGGGCAGGTCTAATACGTGGCCTTTTATTCTAGGATCGGTTTAGCCTTAGTACTAAGTCACAATACAATCCTTTGGGGTTTATGCTAAATACTTTCATGTATTTTCTTTTTAAAATACTTTCAAATATTTCATAAGTTCTCTCCTTCTGGGCTGGTGGGTAATTGAACTGTTCTCAGCCCCTACTGTGTCAGCTCCCTGGTAATGATTCTTTGCTAGCAATTATTTCTTACCTGGCCTTAGGGAGTTTTATCTTGTCTGTATTCACATTGATATTCAGCTAAAAGAGTCAAGAGGACAAACACAGAGATTTCCAGAGGCGTTCTCTATGTAGCCTTCTCTGGTTTGCAGTGTGTCTCCCAGATTCTAGCTAGCTTAGCTCACTTAGTGAGACTACCAGTGTCTGATTTACCTTCTCTTTGTCATGGTTCAGAAATTCCCTCCTGGTAGGGAGCTGAGTCAATCATAGAGCTCATCTTATTCCTTTTGCTTCTCATAGGGGTCACATTCTTGTGCTGTCTGTTGTTTAATGTCATAAAACAGTTATTCCATATATTTTTTCCAGTTTTATAACTTGATGGTGAGAGAGTCATTCTCATAGCAGTTACTTCTTAGGCAGAAGCAGAAATCTATATAGTGGGTTTTTACATGGAATGTACACAGTGAAATCCCAGACAACAAAGTCCTGTATAATAACAAATCAGTTTAACTAAATCATAAAAATTGCTTTAACTTCTGAGGTTTGGAATGATGGGATAGTAAATCAGACCAGCCTTCTAACTTGAGTTCTCTAGAATAAGGAGATTCGGAGGCCGTATAAAAGGAGGTAATGAAGAACATCTTCTGTACTTAAGAAGTGTGGAGACAAGCCTTTTCTTTCCTGACTGCATCTGAGCTTTAACTAAAGTAAATGTATAAGCTACAGTAGGGATTTTAGGGGATGTAAATTAGGCAAAAAAAATATTTTGAATATATTATTTTTAAGTAGTGAAATTAGTAGTTGAACTGTATGCAGGCTAAATGTTTTTCATGAAAAATCAAAACACTTCATACAAAAACCAGTATCTGTGTTTAATTCAGGAAATACTCATTTGTATTTCTCTTAGGGTAACCCAAGACTTCATCCATCTGTGAATCCTTTCTTCATCAAGATGCAGTAATACAGGGCCTCAAACTCTAATAAAGGAGTACTAACTCCTCAGGGTTGGGGAGAACTTTGGAAGGGTGTTATGAAAGGAAGTGGCAAGATCAGGCTTGAATTTTAGAAATGTCACTTGGTTTTGTTAAGAACGGTGGATTGGAGAGAGTCCAGAAAGGAGGCTGAGATTCCATTTAGGAGGCAGCTGCCATGATCCGGGAGTAAGCAGTCACCATAATGAGATGTGATAACTGTGTGCTTAGAACTGTTACAGGAACATAAATTTGGGGACAATTTTGCTGGATGTCTGCAAGGGACATTTGGCCAATAACACTGATTAATTAATGGCATATGAAGAAATAGGTCACAAAGGTAAAAACGTGCTCATGTTAACAGATAGTACAGAGTCATAAAATAATGACTCTTACCTTGTAACAAACTAAAGGATTCAAAGGATACAGGTCAGCATGAGGCATGGGGAAACATTCTATCCCTGGAGGGGATACCAAAATGTCAGAAACAGCTTCCGAACATGTTCTTTCCCTTCATAGTAGGGACTTTTGAATTTCAGGTTAACAGATGAGTGTGGGGGCAGCGTATGTGGTAATGCTGCTCACAAAAGGAACCTAGTTTGGTTTGGAACATTATCATGATCTTACTCAATTAATTAGATGGCTTATTTGACTACCCCTCATCTCCAGGTAGCCATATCAAATAAGCCCACAAATTCTAGGTTTATTTACACTTAAAAAATCTGCTGTGAAATACCACTAGCTTTGTAATAAGGACATCCAGTCAAAGTCCTTCATTCTTCTGGAAGATAGGGTGTCAGTGAAGGCCTCCTTGTGAGCTTTTCCTGCAAAGGGCTTTTCCTCTTCGTTCTTTCGGATCCTCTCTTAAGTGGCTGCTTCTCGGACAAGATTGAGAGCTAGAAAAATTGCAAAACATTTTCTCTCATATGAAATTTTACACTTGGAAGCCTTTCCCTAGATGTGGCATTGGTTATTAATTTTTGAGTTGCCTAGTTATTTATTTTATTGTGCTTGTTCAGGGTTCTCCTTCTTTAAACAAATATTGTCTGAGAGCTTAATATGTTCCAAGCTCTGTGCTAAATATTTTTCATAAGTTATTTCAGTATTAAACTGTTGATTCAATACTTGCCACTTTTAAGATAATAAGATATTAAAGTCTTCAGAGAAATGAGACTAGGTGGCAATAACTTGTACTGACTGTAATGAATACAAGTGAGTTTTCCTGAGCCCCTCTATTACAGGCAATAAAACTGGAATTGGAAACATGATAAGAATATTATCGCTTTGCACTTGTCTAATACTTTTAAGAAACAAAACTCAAATGGCTCATATTAGCGATTGCTGTGTAGCAAACCACCCCAACGCTTAGAAGCTTAGGACAACAACCATTAATTTGACTCCTGATTCTGTAGGCTGGCAATCCAGGCAAGGCTGAGCTGCGTAATATATTTTTCCTACTGCCCTCTTTATTTAAAAATTTTATTCATTTATTTCATGATAAAACTGCTTAATGTAAGATGTACCCTCAGCAAATGTTTAAGTAGATAATACGGTATTGTCAATTATTGGCTTTATGCTGTACAGTAGATCTCTAGGACTTAGTCCTTTTGTGTAACTGAAACTTTGTACCCTTTGGTTAATACCTCCCCGTGTCCCCATCCTCCCCAGCCCCTGACAACCATATTCCACTCTCTGCTTCTCTGCATTTGACTATTTTTGACTGATCGTATCACTGGGATCACGTAGTATTTGTCCTTTGTCCTTCTGGTGTGAGTAATGTTTGTGTGTGTGTGGTGTCCGCTGGGCTCCCTCATTCCCTCATGCGTCGGCATGCAGATGCCGGTCAGCCATGTGGCCCTGCTCCCAGGGCTGGCTGACCGTCAGCCATGGTGATAGGGGACAATGGGGCTATGTGTCTCTAACCTCCCAGCGGACGAGACCAGGGTGGCTCACGTGGCAGCAGTTTCCAGGAGAAGGAAGAGACCCTTAATTCACAAGCATTCTTTAACTCTCCTAAGGACCGAGGCAAGTCTGAAGATGATGCCAACACTGTGGACCGTTACTGCAGTCATCCACCACTAAAAGTGTGCTTTTGTTTGAGAATATTTTTGTTTCTGAACTTTTTTCCAGGCCCTTAAATGAACCTCTCACCTATCTCATCTCTTCTTTCTGTCACTCTCGCTCTTTCTGTTTCTCTCTCTCTCTCTGTCTTACAACAGAAATCAAATATCCCTGATGGAGAACATAGAGACCTTAGCATGGTTCACAATGAAGACAGTATTTTTCATTTCTTGCCCTATCCTAGCACTCGGAAACACCAGTAGGTATTGGAGACTATAAATTAAAAAAAAAAATTTATACTTTAAACATTTTTTCCAGTTTACTGAGAAAAGACAAATTGTTTTTGACATTACTGAGAAGTAACTGACATACATCACTATGTAAGTTTAAGGCATACAGTATGATGGTTTGATTTCCATATACTGTGAAATGATTACCACGATAGGTTCAGCTCACATCCATCTTCTCATATAGATACAATAAAAAGAAAAGAAGGAAAGAAGAAAAGAAAGAAAATGTTTTCTCCTTGTGATGAGAACCCTTAGGATTTACTCTCTTAACTTTTCTATATATTGTACAGCAGTGTGAGCTCTAGTCATCACGTTGCACCTTACATCGCTAGTATTTATTTCACTGATAACTTGAAGTTTGTACCTTTTGCCCACCTTCCTCCAGCCCTGCCACCCCCCCCCACCCCTGCCAATTTCTTTTTAAAGGGAACAAAAGTTGACTGTGGATTAGATGTTGGGGAAAAAGAATTTTCCTCTGCCCTTCAAGGTTCTTCTGGCTGGTTTAAGAATTAAATTGATTTGACACAGATTAACAGGAGACAATCAAGTTGAATTATGTATGTACAGGGGCCCTGAAAGAATGTGAGGCCCCCAGGTACTCAGGCATTAAGGCTCCTATACCATCCAGAGCTAAAGAGAAGGAGGCAGAGGCCTGGGACTTCAAAGGGAAGGAAGGCAATTCACGGGAAGGTGAAGAAGAGGCATGTTCGGTGAACAAGTGTTTGCTGGGCCCCAAAGGTACAAATGGACACCGAGAGGAAGGAACAGACTGCTGGGCTCCTCCCTGTCGCCCAGCCTCCCCAGCTGATTTACTGTAGTCATCTCTGCTGGTGGCTGCCTCCCTGGAGCCCGTCTTCTCTCTAAGTTCTCTCAGGTGGTTAGGGAGGAAGCAATAAAGAAAAATTTCCCGAGTCTTCTGTTTCTTAAAAATAATCAGCCTCAGAGAAAGACAAATACCTTGTGATTTCACTTATTTGTGGAATATAAAAACAAAGCAAACCCAAAAGAACAAAACAGCAGTAGACTCACAGACATTGAGAAGTGACTGGCGGTTACCATGGGGGAGGGGTTGGGGTGGGTGGGGGGGAGGAGGAGGGGGATAAAGGGGCACAAAAATTCGCAATCACAATATACGTTGGTCACAGATGATAGTACAGCATGGAGTAAACACAGTCAGTGATTCTGTAACATCTTTCTATGTTGATAGATAGTAGCTGCACTAGAGGGGGTGAGGATTTAATAATATGGGGAACTTGAACCACTGTGTTGTACATTTGAAACCAACATAAGACTGTATATCAGCGATACCTTAATTAGAAAAAAAACCATGCAGAAATAACTATAGTTACAATAATGAAATACATTAATTGCTTTTCTAATCAAAGTTCAAAAAAATAATAGCGTCAAATAATCCACATGCTAAAGAGACACATTTTGGGGTGGGAAATTTTGCTGCCCTACAACGTCAACCAAGAAGTGCTGAATGCAGCAGGCAGCGCAGTGAGCCGCGGCCCGGCCCGCTTTGCTGCAGTAGCTGTTCGGGCAGCGCCCAGGCAGCTTTCAAGGTTGAGTTTCTATTTGTGCTTCGCATCAGTGTTAACTTCCAATTTAGGCTTTGAAAATGGAAACTCAATCTTAAAATCAGTTTGGATGCCAGAAAAGCAGTTTTTGAAGAGGCAAGGAAACGAAGATATTATATTTATCTAAGAAATGGGCAGATGAGGAACTGTAATAAGAATTTCAAGAGTGACTCTTTATTCTAGGGCGCTTCCCTCCCTGCCAGCCCACCCCCACCCCCCAGTCTATTCATTGTCGCTAGATAACTCAGAAACATTGATGACAAAGTGTTAGAGGTTACTCCTAAAATGTTTATATTTAGAAAAACATATCAGCTCATTTGTCTGACTCCGAATTATCTCCCTGGTCTCTGTCTTAGCATGTTTTTAGTGCATGTTAAGACTGAGTCCTTCATTTAGCGCTCTCTGAGGCCAAGCCATCTTCGATTCAGGCTAGTGTGACCACATTAATCCAATATTGGCATTAATCCAATAATTAAAATGGGAGCTTAAAAATGATGTATGTTAGTGAAAGTAGGGTCTAATTCAGTGGAAAGTGGAAGTCCAGTTTAAACTGGTTATTCCTTCTAAAGATGCCAAAATAGTAAAAAAACTGTGACAAATCATATGTACAGATAATTTCTAGCTTAAACTCTCTTTTTAGCCTCATAACAACTAAGTGGATTCGATCATTTTTCCCTGTTTTTTTTTTTGAAAAAGGAAATAAATCTCAAGGTGAGCATTTGCTCTTAGCTGGTGGAGTGGTGAGGCTGGGATTTGAACTTGTGACTACCTCTCTAACTCTAAAATTCATATCCTTTTCATTGCTTATTCCTGGTTTCCCTTAAAAACCAACAGAGATATCCTATTGTTTGTATGTATAGAATGTTGAGCAGCTGTTAAACTGAATTGAGTTAAATGTTTGCATTTTCAATATCTGTCATCTTGGCCAAGTTAATTTAAACTTTAACTACTTTCTGCTAAGATTACTTCTTCAAGAATTTGTCACTTTAAGCCTTTTTCAACATATAGAGAAGTTCCTCTTAAACAGTAGCAGAACAGGTGTCTTTTTAATTTCAAATTCATCATGGATATATATTTTTGTAAAATACAATAAAAATCACAAGAAAGATGAAATAACAAAGATATAAAAATAAAATTCAAGTTTTTTAAAAAAAGTGTTGGGTTCAATAGACAAAAATTTACTTTGCCAAATAGCTGGGGAAAGTTTGCGAGTGTCCTTTCAGTTTGTATTCCATCTTCCTCTAGGGTTAGGGATACGCAGCTGGTGGACCCACATCGGTCCACTTAGTCCATGAAGCCACTTGAAGCAGGACTATCTTATAAAAACGATTGAACTCACAGAAAGCAGCTTGTTCAGTGCTCACCTTAGCAAGACATCTGCTAAGATTAGAATAGGGTAAAAATAAAGCGTTTCATGTATTTACGAACTGATAAGAAGTAGCATCTATTTACCAGCATGTATTGCGAAGTGAAAAGCAGCACAAAAGAAATACAGAGAGTATGCTGCAACTTTGTTAAGAAAAAAGGGAGCTAAGAAAATCTGTTAAGTAACTGCTTGTTTTTCTAAAAATTTAATCCAGGCAAGATAAACTGGATATTAATGATGCATTACCTAGAGCTGGTGGGCAGAAAAGGGGTTATTAGGAGAAATTGCAACAATTGAAGATAGATTCTATCGTCCGTGTTAATGTTATAGTGATGTTAAACTTCCTGAATTTTATAATTGTATTGTGGTTATGTATTAGTGTATTTCTCCTCTTAGGAAACGCACACGGAAATATTCACGTGTTCAGGGCCCTGATGTTTACAGCCTGCACTCATTTGGTTCAGGGGAGTAATGTTAGCAAGGGACTTAGCGGTGAAGCTGTTGCTGGGTTCATTCTTGTTCTTTTGTAAGCTGGAAATTCCTTCCAAATAGACAGAGGACGTTTTATTAACTTGAAAGATACATATTCAGAACTAAATAAGGAAGGGTAGCATCAGCACATAGCTTTTTCATCAGATTCGCCAACTTCTCACACTTACTAGTACATCAGTATACTTTTAACCTTGAGACCTTAGGAAGAATAATTCTGTAATTTTTTTAGCCTGTATTTACCCTGGAAGAATTTTATGCAATATTTAAAAATCATGCACTAGACGTTGCTTCTAATTAATCTCCTGCCAGACGCTTAATCTCCTGTGAAATTCAGCTGCCATGGAAATAATTTGACAAAGTGGCTTCTGTTGTTAATAGTAAAACTATTTGAATATGTGGACCAAATTATAGACTCCTCCATCGTCTGTAGCTCAGAGGTGGCCTAAAAAGCAAACCAATGTCCAGAAGTGGCTGCTTTGGGATGTCTTTGAATTTCTTTAATGTTTGTGGAAAGCACCATACAGTGCCTTCTGACACTAAGTATTATCCCTTTTGCCTACAGTTTCTAAGGGTGGGTTTCAGATATTTGAATTCTTTAATCTCCTACTTGTTTGGAATAAAATAAAACCGTGGAAGGTTTTCATATTTTGCCCAACACATTTGTCAACAATCAACTACAAATGAGACATTTTAAGAATGAAAAATTGAAGAAGTTTCTGAAAGTGAGACTTGGGCTTGAGGAATACCTGATCTTTTAATTAGGTTCTTGGGGTCTGGATAAGGATCAAGAACAGGATGACAGTCAGCTGGGGCATGTGCTCAGGAATAGGGTGAGGGGCCTGTCGAGTACTTGACCTGTAATAAAATGAGCTCAAAATTAAAAACAAAAATGCACAAATGAAACCCAGCTCTGTCGAAACAGCCAGATCCAACTATTTGTTCTGTGGAGTAGGGGAAGGGATTAAGGCCCAGAAAGGAGGAAAGGGTGTATGTTTAAGGTATTGGGAGAAACAGAATGTATGAAATTATGAAGTTATTCATATACAAAAGGCTGTGAGACCAGAGGGGTCTGCTGTCGGGGACCTGCCTGTGGGGCCCGAAGCAGGTGGTTGGACGGCTCCTTGTGGCTCATTACTGGTCAGGTGACAGCTCACTGCCATCTTTTTGTCTGGCATCAGGGGTTTTCCCATGATTACGGGGTTCCTGCACCTGGTTCAGATGGCACTGCTCTTCCTTTTTTTTTGTACATGGTTTTAAACATTCGCCGGGGCTTGTCCCTTGTCTCTGAAGAAGTTTCCTACCCAGACTCCAATCACGGAAGGTGTCTTCCTTTTGCCAACTGGTTTAACAAGTTAAAATGCCTTCAGCATTTTAAACAATCTCAGCTCCATCCATTCAGTATAATTTAAACAACGGAAGCCAAAAGTTTCAACTAGCGTAGATTGTTTCCCTACTAATAAATTTCCTGGAACTTTCCTGATACATACAGGCATACCTTGTTTGATTATGCTTTGTTATATTGCTTTTTGTTGTTGTTTTTAAACAAATTGAAGGTTTGTGGCAACCTGCATCAAGGTGGCACCATTTTTCCAACAACATTTGCTCACTTTTGGGAATTTTCTCAATATTGCAAGCTTTTTTATTACCGTTATATTTGTTATGGTGATCTGTGATCAGTGATTATCACTGGAAGCTCAGGTGATGGTCAGTATCTTTTAGCAAGAACATATTTTTAAATTAAGATACATACGTTGTTTTAAACATAATGGTGTTGCACACATTAAAGACTACAGTATACTGTAAGAATAACATATATGTGCTGGGAAACCAAAAAATTGATTTGAAATGCTGTACTGTGATACTCACTTTATTGCAGTGGTCTAGAACTGAATTTGCAGTATCTCTGAGGTGCGCCTGTACTTGATACTAATAGCTGGGGGCAGGATACTATTTTGGAGATACCAAACTAATCTGTTTTCTTTCTCTGTGACTCTTAACTCCAAATCATCCTACAGCATCAAGGACAAAAGACAGCCTGCAAGGACCCCAGGCCTTCAAGTTTTCCCTAGTGGATGGAGATGACCTCATAGGCTTAGGATGTTGGTGTGAGGCCTGCTGATTTAGGGTAGGTGTACAGTGTGGATTATCTCTTCTGGTGCTCATGGTTTATGCAGAGAGGTAATGGAAAGCCAGTGCAGCTGACTCAGGCCCTAGATGTTTCTTTCTACTTTATAGCATCACCTATACACTAATCAAGGGAGTAGGGCCCAGACCATAACTGAGGGGCTCCTAAGGGTTTGTAGCTTCCCACAACCCCGTCCCACATTTAGAGCAGACAACCCTTACTCCTGATGTTTCTATGGCCCCTCTTTCTCTTCACTCCCTTTAGTTTATCTTGTGTTGACAGAGAGGCTGAGGTAGGCGTGCATGTGATACTCCCTTGTTTCCCTCTTCTTCCTTCTTCCTTACAGCACACCAAGACCTGAGAGGTGGTGTATTAGTTTTCTGGGGCTGCCATAACAAAATATCACACATGTGGGTGGCCTTAATAACAGGAATTTGTATTCTCACAGTCCTTGAGGCTCCAGGTCCAAGATCAAGGTGCAAACAGGGTTGATTTCTTCTGAGACCTTTCTTCAAGGTTTGCCGATGGCTGCCCTTTCTGTGTTTCCTCCTGTGACTTTTCCTCTGTGCTTCTGGTGTTTCTGTATGTTCAGATTTCCTTTTCATAGAAGGATATCTGTCAGACTGGATGAGGGCCCACCCTAACGGCCTCATTTTACCTTCATCACCTTTTTAAAGCTGCTGAGGCACTGAGGGTGAGGGCTTCAACATGTGAATTTGTGGGGAACACAACTCAGCCCTAACAGGTGGGTTTTGGGTCTGTGACCTTTATCACATCCTTATACTACAGGACAATAAATTTGATGTTTAGGCATAGAAATGGTGTCTTCTTTACCCTGTGAAAGGAACTTTACCTTAGCCCTTGAACTCAGAACTTCAGGACTTGGGTTACCTGAGATGAAAATTCATTAGTTTAATGTTTAACAATATTATCTCCGTTACAGCCCTAGCACCACTTACCAGGGCTTGCCATTGGCACCAGATCTCAGAAAGCCCCAACAGAGGAGAGGGAACCAAAGGCAGACATTTCTGAAGAGTAACTACATGATTCATTAAAGATCAGGATACAGGGAAGAAACTAGTGTTCATGCACTGGGGCTCTGTGCTCTGTTTGCTCTCTATCTCGGTCCCACCTGCAGAAGGGAGTTAAGCCCAGGTCTTTTCTCTGTCTGAACAGGAAATTGAGATTTATTCCATTTAAAGTCAGTCGACCAGAAAAAGAAAAGAAATGATCATGTCCTTAACATCCAAAGACACCAAGACCATTGGGCTGAATAGTATAAAATTGAGCAGTGCAAAAAACCACTAAATTCATGTAGTTAAATTTAAACTTTAATAAATTAAAATGAAATAAATGTCAAAATTCAGTTTCTCCTTGCACTCACTGTATTTCATAGTCTCAGCAACCATATGTGGCTAGTGTCTACCATATTGGGCAGCAAAGATAAAGGGTATTTCCATGATTGTGGAAAGTTCTGTTGGGTAGAACTAATAAAGAATTTGTTGATGCATGGTGAAATTAATGTCTACATTGATTGGAGCTCTGATCATCTGTGTTCACACTGAGTCTTGAACCCCCTTCACTGATGATCAGATTTCCCAACAAAGAGTTTGCAACAACCATGTACAAATTCCTCCCTCTCATGGGGATAAAATGTCTTAGGGGATTCAGAGTACTTAAAGAACCTTCTTTGTTCATAAAGGAGAGTAGGAGTCAAATAATATGTTCTTTTGTGTACAGTGGAAAGTGATCTTCCATGCATAAAATCTTGTGGTCACATTATTGTTTCTAAAGAAGAGCAAACTGATATTAATTTGGTTAAGGCCCTATTGTGTCTACTTGACTAGGGAGAGAGTTGACAGCACAAATTATTCCTCTTCGTGGAAATGGTTTCATATTCAAAGTCTCTTCATAGCTACCTACCCGACATCTAAGTGACTCCCAGTAGGCTTATTCCATCCAGAGGAGCCTTATCCCTGCCAACTGGGTCCCTTCTAGGAAGAACAGACCCAGTGGAACTCAATGCTCTAGTGCCTTAGAAAGTCATAGAAGTCAGTGCTTGTGTATCTCGTGTTTACAGAAAACATAAGGTCCTATCAGAAACTTCAGGCTCTCTTGGTTGGATCAGCCAGCCCACCTCCCTGCCTGCTTAATTTCCTTCCAGAAGTTTTTGTTATAACTTACTGCAGGGATGATACATTATTAATTAAACGTGCCTTAGTGTAAGTGTAATCAACCATTACCTTTTCCAAGTATATTAGTAGTTTAATCATTATTTCTCCTTGTGGAATAAAAATGTTGTAGCTCATGCATTCAAGGACTCAAGCGAAAGGAAATATGGTGGTTCATTTTCCTCCTATGTTTTCTTCTGGAAGTTGTATAGTATTAGTTGGCACATTTAGCTCCTTGATGTCTTCTCAACAATAAAGGGATTCCTTCTAACATTTCATTATTTGATATGGTATCGTTAATGTATCAAAAAGATATCCTTCATAATATAAAGGAATTTCCCTCAGATTTCCTGTTTGCCTAATGGCCACCTTTGAATCCTCATCTTGTATTGACAGTTGCTTTTAAGAGGAGACTGTCCTCCTCCCTTACCTTCTAACTCCCTTGCTTCTCATTGTCTTTTACCTGTTCCTCCTCTGTTCTTGACTTCTGCCTATTTTCTGAGGTCTTTTTTCTTGTCTTTCTCAACACTCTAATTTCCTCTCTTCTCATGATCTTGAGAGAAATGTGGCTGCTTTAAGGTAATAAGTAATCATGGATAGCGTGTTTCAGTTTGTATTAAAATCAGGCTTCCTACTGCTCGAACACTGAGGTGTGGTAAAGAAGAGATTTGCAAGTCAGTAAAACACCTACCCTGCCAACTTCAGGTACCTATGACAAATGCAGTGAAAGAGTAGCCACCAGACATTCTGCTTGTAGTAGACTTGGGCCTGACTCAAGGTTGTGCAGGACACCCAGGCTCTTCACAGTCATATCTCAAGAGAGGCAGCCTTGGAAGGGTGGAAGCTATGCGTGCCCAGTTTTACATTCTAATGTCATCAACCAAAAAGCCTGTCTTTACTTCCTTTGGAAAGAAATGAGGGAGGGAAATCTGGGATGGGTCCTAATTTTTTTCCCAATGTTTTTTTCTTTTGCGGAATGAAGCAGAAGTTAGCATATAGAAATGCTAGGGAAGGGGATTAGGTCTCCTTTTACAACGTTTCTGTGTCCCTTGCTTCCAAGTACATATCTCTAGAACAGATCTGTCCTTAAATTTTCACATATGTAATGATTTACATGATTTTTCCACTGAGATACATCATTGGCAGCTCCAGGATACCATGTCTAACTTCTTAGCATATGTACTTTTCTACTAGTCAATGCAGCATAGTAAACGTCATCTGTACTTACCCAATTGCTCCAGACAGAAGGAACAATTCTAGGAGGCTTCTTTCATCTTCCTATTTCAATTCTATTGGTTCAATGCCCAAAGTATGTATTAGTCCCATCCGTTCATCTCTACGCCTACTGCCACCAGCCTATTCAAAGCAACTATCACCTGCCTTCTGGAGTATGACAGTACCTTTCTAGCTCCTTTCCTGCCTCTACCCCTACCTTCTTCCAATCCATGGCCCACACACTAGCCACAGAGAACATTTAATAAAGAAAATCAGATTGTAATGAGTCTGTGGCTTAAAAGCTTCCCTGGCTGCTTCTTTTCCCTAGGATAAAATGCATACATCCTCCCACCCACCACGTACTCCCAATCTTAGTAGCTTGTTTGTTTCCTCTTTAACCCTGCATGCAGTCATTATTTTTTTTTCCACTCAATGTCTTGCTCCCTTGTCTGCTATCATGTGAAGGCAGAAGCTATCTTCCACCTGGTTCTTCACTGTGTCTGCAGAACTGGAAATCTGTGTGAATTAAGGCCAGGCTGTGGAACCTTCTTTGGATACATTATCATTTGATGTTCACAGCATTTTAATAGGGTCACTAAAGTCTTCAGTTTAGATCTGAGGGGACGGAGTACCCTGAGACTTAGCATGGCTAGGTAACTTGCCTAAGAGCACACAGCTCTGAAGTCATAAACGTGGCAGTTGAAGGCACATTTGTTTTGGCCTTAAAGCCTGAGTGCCCCACCACTTGCTATTCTGTTACCTACATGTGGAAACTGGAAAGACAGTTAAATATCTGCCTCTTTGTTTTTTCTGAAGGAATTTACCCAACAAAAAGGTAGGCTCAAAAAACATTTTTTTCCCTTTTATAGGGAATATTTTAGCAGGTCAAATAATTGAATTTTAGATGACCATTTTTGCCTGTGAGAGTTGAACATTTACCATTTAAAAGAAATAGCCAGAAGCATGGTTTAATACAATGGGATATTACCACAATATGCAGGAATAAGCTCACCATCAGGCCGTTTAGATCCTAATCCATTCCCTGATTCATAATTAAAGAATCAGGAAACGGTTTGGGGGCACTTACTGTGTGTCAATCAGTACAACTTTGTGTTATAAGAGTTTCAAAGACAGTCTCTGCTCTCAAGGAGTTTAAAATTGAGTGGGATAGACAACTGTAAATAAATGAAGGACAAGTCAGAATAAAATAAGAACTAAAGCAGAGGAAGAAGCTAAGTGTCTTTTTGACACACCATTTGTATTTTCAATACTAAGTACACTCATGCATAAAATATCTGATAAGCCTAACAGTTTTGGTACAGTCATTTTGGTTTACTAAGTTGAATGCCTAACACCTTAAACTTTTATTTGCCACGTGTCTATATGAGACAGAAAACATGGCATGCTGTTGAAGGGCTTGTCATAGCACAGCCAGCACTGCGGGGTCTACGGTGTGTCTCTGCTGTGACTCCTTGGGCAAGTTCATTAACCCTCTACACCCTCTTCCTTGGTAAAGGAATAGTGTCTAACTCTCAGGATTTGGGGGAAGATTAAACGAGACAGTGCCAGTACAATTGTCAGGGTTTCTGGCACCTCATAAGTTCTCAGTGGCATTAGCTATTATAATCATGATGGTAGTGCGAATAGAAGGTGCTGTTGAGTTCTTTATGAAATACAGAAACATGCATGGCGTGTTTTCAAGACAAAAAAAAGCACCTGACGAAGAAAATCACATACCATTAAGCTCCAGGTCGTGCTCTGCTGCTTTCTATTCAAGTGACTTTAGCAATGTCAACTCTATCTGTTCCAGGGACGTTTTAGTGACAAATGCTGTTCCCTTCACATTACAAGGCAGATATGGGAAGGCAGTGATGGTAGAAACGGTTCTACACCCAGAACTTTGCTCGATAAGCTACTTTCCCACAGATTAACCAAAAGCTGCTTAAGTATGTATATTTACATTGTTTATAAAAGGTTATAGATTCTGTGAAGGGGAAAAAAGACTATTTCTAGTGTATTCTCATAAAGTTCAGAGGGCCTTCATAAATTTCATGCTTGAAATAGGTCAAAGGCCTAGCCACACACTCCCAAAGAGATCTGAGTTTCTCCAAGGGTTTCAACGACTATGTACTGATGTCCAGCCTTGGCTCCCTGCGTCCCCCTCATTTGTTCAAATAACTCCTCTATCCTAAAACCTTCAAATGCCCAATGTCCAAGGCAGGCGCTCACTGTTTGGGTACACAAGTGACTTCTTAGCCCTGTGCTACCACATTAGACAGTGGTTCTTCATCCAGGGTGATTTTGCCTGCCAGGCATCATTTGACAATGTCTGAACGTATTTGTGCTTGTCACAGCTTGGGAGGGGGGTAGACTACTGGTGTCTAGTGGGTAGAGGGCTGGGCTGCTGCTAACTCTGTGATAAGGCACAGGATAGCACTCCCGTCCCAACGACAGAACCATCTGGCCCCAAATGTTAATAGTGCTGCAGTTTAGAAACTCTGATATTTAGGTGATTTCCACCTGGGGGCCCAAACCAGAAACCTGGGAGGTATCCTTCGTTCCTCTTCCAACCACACAGTGTGTAGACTATGTATAGGCCAGTCCAGCAAGAGAACATTTTCTGTCTACTCATGCTTTCCTTTCCATTACCATCTCAAGCCAAAAGAACTTTGGCCTTAAACTTCTATAGTTTCCTCAAAATGGCTCTTCATAACTTCTACTTTCTTTTTGTTTTCAGACTTACCTTCCTAAATGAGAGGTTGTGAATATAACTATTCTACTTGTAGTATTTCAAGACTAAGCAATAACTGCTAAGGACAGACTATAGAAGACCCTTCACACATTAGGAACCACCAGTCCATCCCTCCGAGATTACCTCTTGCCAAAACTCTGTTTGCACTCTAGGCTCCAGGCATGTTGAAAGGGCTGCCATGCTTGAGAGCTCCCCCTCTGTCCTCATCCTTGGCTTTCTTAAGCCTTCATGGCTTTGATACCCTGGACCTCTGATTGAAATGCACTTCTGGCAGCTCTCCTGCCATGCCCAGCTACGCCCATTCATCCTTTTAAGGCCTTGCTCTGACACTGCCTGCTTGGAAAGCTTTATTGGACCTTTGCGTTTGAATGCAATAATGTTTCTTTGTAAATTCCTGTACAATTTATCGAAAGGTATTAGTGTTCTAGGTTGTGAGCTTCTTGAAGGCAGGGCTGTATTTTAGATCTTAGTATTCCCAGTACCTAGCAGTATCCGGAACATAGTAATTGAACTTAACTTTGTTGAAAGAATAAACTCAAACTAAAATTTATGGACTAATACTTAATAAATTGAAAAAAGCCCATGGCTATATCAGAGTGTCAGCAGGAAACAGGTGGACCATTCAGACTGAATAATTTGAAGATAATGTTATAAGGGGTATCTTTACAGAGTGGTAGGAATCAGAGGTGCAGTAAAATGGGGCTAGTAATATCTGAGAGGTGTGGCCACCATGGCATAAATGAGCAAGAGATCAGAACTGGTACTGGAACCTGGGGGTGTTGCGGGGGGAGTGTGGTGAGAGAGAGAGAGAAAGGGAGGGAGGGAGGGAGAAAAAACGTACAGGAGAAGAAGAGAATGGGAGAGAGAGGCAGTTTCTAGATAGTAGCTTTCAGATCTTCTGCAGAGGCACCCTTTGGCTGAACCCAGCCAAAAGCCAGAAGGAAATGGATCTTGTCAACGTAGTTCACACAGATCAGGCTTCAAGGATCAAAATCAGGATGGAGAAGGGTGGAAAGTAGATCTGGATGGGGTAGATGGAAAATATCCAGCAGTATGACATGGCGAAAAGGAGCATGGGTTTAGAAGTCTGACAAACCCTAGTTTCAAATCCAAGGGTTTGTGTTCTTCAGGTGTGTGATCAAGGGTAAGTGCTTATATATCTGGTAATTGTAGCAACGATTGCAAGGTTATGATGAGGACTAGATGAGAGGGAGAGAGAGAGGGATTTTATGGTTGGTTGTTTTGCAGCATGATTGTAACCATATGTATATGTATACACACACACACATATATACCTTATGATTGTCTGATTTAGAATAGGGCGAACAAGACCAAGGTTTCAGGTGTATTTTTTAAAAGTTTGGTTGTCTCTAAACTAAGTAAGAAAACTAAGATCTCATACCTAATTCTTGCAAGTTCTCTCACAGATGGTGGAAGCATAGTAGAACTCATCTCACTAATGGAAAACTTTCCCAAATCACCCTGAGTCAGTATTATCCTCACGTGCCTTTGTATATATGTACATACCAAATGAAGCTGGAAAGCTCAAAACTGCCTGCGTCTGTACCTTTCCTGTTTGTTATTTTACAGTGATGCGAAGTTTGCTTGAGAACTATTTACATTTTCCTCCTACAGACTGTATCTGCTTTCAGAAGTAGTCCAGTTTAAATAGCAAGAATTAATCCATTGAAGACACACAATTTGGCTGAAACATCTGTTTGATATTCTGTGCAACCAACTTCATCTATTCTTCATACAAAAAGAGCACAGTCTCACTTATAATAAACATTTATTTTTGTAACAGCAATCGTGCAGCTGCAGAAAACATGGTTTATCATTAGATAATCACATCCTTGGGGATTGGATGCACCCAACTGTGTCTTACGCTTTCTATGTTGGAAATTTAATTTTCGCATAAATGTCAGAACTGTTGCCTTACCACATATTGCTTAATTAATAATTAAACCATAATTCTCTCTTCATAAACTACATTTAAATCTATACTATACATGTATGTATACATAATGCAAGCATGACTAAACATAGATGACTTTTATACAGATAAGCGCATTTACTTTTCATACCCTAGGATTAATTTATTCTCGTTGGCACATTTACTACATCAGTGCAAGCATCATCTCATAAAAAATGATTAATTGAAGAACCATAATCCTATTCTTAGTGTCCTCCCCTGCCCTGTAATATATCAGCAACTCAGATTTTTAAGCAATCAGGCTAAGGGTAAGAATGAATGTGAGTAATAATTACGAGCTAACTCATCCCTTTCGAGATTGGACCTGAATCCTAGTCATGATTACCAATGGACTAGAAATATTTTGGTCATACAGGAAAGACTGACAGTGTGTGTTATTATAACCGCAAGTAGATAACATCCTTTCTCTGTATTTAAAGTGGACAATACCTTTCACTGCTGTGGTCAGATTGTTGATAGCATGAAGACATGAAGACCTTCAACGACCTATTTTGTGCAATTTAAATCCATTTTTGAGCCAGGTGACCCTTGAGCGTGTGCTTCCAGGATGAATCTCTGTCAGTAGGAGGCAATAGAGTATTGGAAGTTCTGGGTCTATGGAGGCAGCAGTGGGGCTTAGAGGTGAACTGCTAAGAATTAGTTTTAGTTGGTATGAAACTGTAGGGGAGGAAAACTTTTCCCTTCGCCCCTTTGTTTCTTTGGCTGCTCAAATAATTAGATTGACATAAGACAGATCAACAGTAGAGAAAAAAAGTTAGTTTCATACGTATGGGAGCTCATACAGATATGAAACTCACGTAAATGACCCAAAGGAGGCAGCTTTTATACCTTTTAGACAAAGAAACAGTATATTTGTGAAGAATGGGCCAAACAGAGGGCTTTGGGCTTTGAGTAGCAAATTAGGGAAGAAGTAACAATGTTTGTTTATGCAGCCTTCTTAGCTCTAAAATTCCCTGTCTCTGGTGACGAGCATGCCTTCTACCCTCCTGGTACTGGCAGCATACCTTTCATATGGGAGATTTACTCCCTGCTTTCAGGGGGACAAAAGAGGGTCAGAGCATCCTTCTTGCACCGGCTATTTCTTAAGTAACTTTAATTCAAAATAATCAGTATGCTAAAGTGGCATAATTTGGGGTGGCGTATTCTGCTCCCTTTCAGAACCAGTGGTAAACTACAGTGAAGTTACTTTTTTTTTTTAAACTATTTAGTACTTCCTGTTTTGCATCTCTTATCACTAAGGGAGGGATGTCCCAGGAGAAGGAAAAGAGCCACATTGAGTAGAGCCATTTCCTGCTCACACCAGCCTAAACCAACTGAATTTCCAGCTGGCAGCAGACACGTGAGTGAGCCCAGCCTCGATCAGCCTAATTCAAGGTTTCTTGTTGTATGCCATTGGGATTTTATGGTTGGTTGTTTTGCAGCATGATTGTAACCATATTAATTGTTGCTTGGCTTTTTGATCTTTCCTCCCCTGCTGATATTAGTGTACTTTTGTTGGATAGTAATGGTGGTTACTATTCACTCTGTTTATTGCCTACTATGTGCCAAATGTTGTACATATACTATCTCTGATTCTCATGTAATTATTACCCAATTTTATAGATAAGTAGAACAAAGTTCAGAGACATGAATTCATCTAATTGCTTCCTTAACATTTCTACCTTGTGTTCTAATAGGCACCACAAACATTTGTTCAAAACTGAGTACCTTCTCTGCACCCATAACGTGTTCAACCCACAGTCTTCCCCACACTGGTTAATGGCAATTTTCTCTCTCCAGTTGCTCTGGTACAAAACCTTGGGGCTGTACATGACTTTTCTCTCAGACCTCAAATCCAGTTTATCAATAAATACTACTGACTGTGCATTATATTTACAGAACCAGACCCCTTCTCACCACACGCATTGCTTTCCACCCTGGTCCACACCACCATCATCTTTTGCCTGGGTTATTGCATTAGTCTTTTATCTCATCTGACCACTTTCGCTCATTACCTTCTCCAGTTGAGTCTCCACTCAGAAGCTAATCTTCTAAAAATGTTTGTTAAATCACGTCACTCTTCTGTTAAAGACATTCTCAGAATAAAATCCAGAATTTCTGCAATGGCATGTATGACCCTACACAATTTTTCTCCAATGGAATATAAACTCCTTGAGGAAGGGGTTATTATATTTGCTCACTGGTATTTCCACAGGGTCCTGCACAGTGCCCAGTATGACTGCAGATGCTCGATAAGTATGTGTTGACTGAATGAGTGAAAGTAACCTTGAGTACAGGTCATTCATTTGGCAAATGGCTGAGATGGAAATTAAGTCCTCTTTGATCTAACTTCAGTGACATCCCATTTTTTCATCACTCACCCAATGTTCAGTTTTTACGTATTGAAGACAGATATTTTGGCTCTTCCCTTAATGACTTGTCTGTCTCCTTTTTTTCTTCCGTGCTTTAATAAATTTTATCAGGTAAAACATGGACTGGTGGTTGTGGTGACAGTGGGGGTAGTCTGCTAAGGTGTTGTGTTTACATGATGCTAGGATAGGAGAGTGAAGGGTGTGACTATTACTTCCTCTCCTAGTGACAAAAATGAATCTACAAGATAAGGTGAGGCTAGAAGCGGGCTGGGTAGGGGAACTTGCCTCTCTTCTTTGATAATGATTTTTATTTCTGGCTAACTGAAAGAATTTCTATCATATAACCTGAGAGCAGTTTTTCTAAGCTTGTGACAGAACATATCATCTAATTGGTACAAGAAAATAGGTGGTCTACTTATCTTTCAATATTTTATTTTGTGGATACCAGAGATGGGCACCCAGCCCTTTTGTAATAAGCCTTTATATTTGGAGATCATGATCAAAACACCTCCCACCTTTCTCTTTTTTAGGTTTAAACAATGTCAAATCATTTAATCATCATTCCTCAATCCTATTTCTAAATCTTTGATGATTTTCATTACTTTGTGCTAAGTCTTCTTCAAACTCTTCACATATTAAAAGTTGAAGGGCCTCTATTTGGTATTCTTCAGTAGGGGATTTTTATATTTTAGTGTTGAATATATAAGCATAGACATGATTAATTATGTAGACTCTTCAGAACCAAATGCTTGACCAGAATACAGATATATTCCTAGTGTAAATACTACTATAACTCTGCTTTATGTCTTGGTGACATTTTTCACTTTAAGTTTTTATAACATTCAATCAACTTTAGGTCACTTAAAAAAAAAAAACCTCTCCTTTATGTGCGTACCATACTCTAAAACTACTTAAAATAGTTTTGAAGTGCTTTCCAGGACCTTATGATCTGTGTTCCATTGTAGTTTGTAGGTTGGGAGCACTAAGGCTTTTAATTTTTTTTTTTTAGGTCTGAAAATGTTTTATATAGCAAGTGTCTGTAAAAGATAAAGGACTTTAAATATCATAGTTACAATGTCATTATCATGATTTTACAAAGCCAGTTACAATTTTTTCTCTTTTCAACTTTTTAAAACTTAAAAAAATTTCAAACCTAGAGAAAAGATGTAAGAGTGATTCCATGAACAACGCTCAATTTCTCACCGAATTCACCAGTTGTTAACATTTTGCCTCATTTGTTCTCTGAGCCATCTGAGACTAAGTTGCAAATACCATGATCTTTTACCACTATACATTTCCACATGTATTTCCCAGAAACAAGGAGATGCTTCTATGTAATCATAACACAATGATCATATTCATGAAATCTGAGATAGTTACAATAAAATAAGTATACTACAATCCATATTCACATTTTGCCAAGTGTTCCAATGCTGTCCTTTACAGAAATTTCCTCCAATCTAGTGTCTGATCTAGTACTGAGCGTTGCATTTAGTTGTCTTGTCTCTCTGGCCCCTTTAATCTAGAACGGTTCATTGTTCTTTTGTGACATCGATATTTCTAAAGAGCCCCTGCCCCTGACCTTGGTCTGTCTGTGTTCCACATCTTTGGCAGGAATCTGCCTAGGCAATGGTGTGACCTCAGGAGGTGGATGTCCATATGGCTCACTATGAGGATACCAATTTTGATTGTTTTACTAAGGTGTTGTTTACCTGCTTTAATTTTTTTTTCTATTTATTTATTTATTTTTAATTAAAAATTTTTTTTTATTAAGGTATCACTGATATACACTCTTATGAAGGTTTCACATGAAAAAGATTGTGTTTACTACATTCACCCATATTATCAAGTCCCCCTCATACACCATTGAAGTCACTGCCCATCAGCATAGTAAGATGCCACAGAGTCACTACTTGTTTTCTCTGTGCTACACTGTCTTCCCTGTAAGCCCCCCCCCACACCATGTGTACCAATCATAATAACCCTCAAATCCCTTCTCCCTCCCCACCTGCCCTCCCCCACCCCTCCCCTTTGGTAACTGATAGTCCCTTCTTGGAGTCTGAGTCTGCTGCTGTTTTGTTCCTTCAGTTTTTCTTTGTTCTTATACTCCACAAATGAGTGAAATCATTTGGTACTTGTCTTTCTCCACCTGGCTTATTTCATTGAGCATAATACCCTCTAGCTCCATCCATGTTGTTGCAAATGGTAGGATTTGATTTTTTATTATGGCTGAATAATATTCCCTTCTGTATATGTACCATATCTTCCTTATCCATTCCTCTGTGCCTCAGCTTCTTTGTATTCCTGTTCTCTAATTTCTATTACCATCTCCTCTACTTCATCTAATCTGCTTTTAAATCTCTCCTTTGTATGTTTCATTTTGGATACTGTATTTTTCAAAGTTTATATCTCATTCTTGAATTCCTCTGTGAGGTCTTGAATATTTTTCTGTAGCTCCATGAGCATGTTTATGATTTTTATTCTGAAATCTCTTTCAGGAAGGTTGGTGAGTTCAGTTTCACTTGGCCCTCTTTCTGGTGTTTATGGGATTTTGGGTTGAACTAGGTTCCTTCAATGTTTCATATTTGTAGGTGGTGCCCTCTAGTGTCCAGAAGCTCTAGTCTCTGGAGCTGCTCAGCCCCTGGAGCTATGGCGGGGGTGACAGGCGAGTGGTGCTGGTGCCTGGGGGAGGAAAAAGCTGCAGTGCCTGCCTCCACTGCCAGGGCCAGTGGGCCGAGCATGCAGGGAGGAGCCTCTGTGCTCTGCACTTGTAGCTGCCGTAGGCAGAGCCGCCCTTTGGCTGACCTGGCACAATGGCAGGGGCAGCTGGTTTGTGAGCCAGTGCCAGCTGGGAGGAAGGAGCAGAGGCTGCATATCATGGTGGGGGGCTGCAGAGCCTGTGTTGCCAGCCAGGGGAATGGAACACCTGAAGCCCCTGAAAGTTCCAAACCTGCTGGGCTGAGTGCACCAGGACAATTTTGTCCACCTGTCCTTTCTCCTGTACAGCAAGCTCTGTGCAATCTTTGCCCCTTTAGCAGCCCTCTCGCTGTTACGATTAAGGCTTTTAATTTATGAGTGAAATGACTATTGTAGCATTGCAGGGATATTGCAGAAAAACTTTTGGGTTCCGCCAAAAATAATATAATTCCATTGTATTTTCATTGCTCCCACGTATATCACCAAATCACTTCCTTTCCACTAGGCTAAGAGACACTGTGATCTGGAAACAGAATTCTCAGAGATTCCTTATAAATATAAATTTTACCTCCTCCTTCAAATAACAGAGACACTGAGTCAACAATTTGTTCATGCTTACTTTCTGATCTTACGTTTTTAAGAATTAGAGAATGTGCCTCACTGGTATAAAGGCCAATTAGAGTATTTCTTTTATATAAACTTAACCAACAAGAAAATTCTTAGATTACCCTTAAAATGCAGGAATAAGATGCACTTGGTGCACCTGGATTAGCTGTTAAGACCTGCAAATTTGTTTGATGGGGAGAATATAACTTGGCTAAATTATACTTTTTGACATCCATTTTCTCTTGAATAGATATGAACTAAGAGCTATTATGTTTTCTTGAGAAAGGGAAGAGATGTTTTCCCAAGTCCCTCTTTGGCTTTGAAGAGAAGTTTTCTGAGAAAGATGCTTTCCCTTTGTTTGCAGAATTATTTATGACCTGGTTTTCTGCAAATGAAATTGTCATACGTCTAGTTGATTTACTTAGGGGGCATTTGATCCTAGGTTGAGATTCCTTCTTCCTTAAATATCAATCCATTGCTATTGGGTACATCCAGGAAAACTGATTAATTGAAGCCCAGCTGGTCATATCTAGTTTTTGGAATCAGTATATATATTATAGAAACTAGTTTTATAGAACTGGGCAGAGACAGTACATTTTATTGGTTTTGAAAGTCAGGGTTTTTTTTATTGTTGTTTTAAGAGAGAAAATTCCAGGACATGGACTGTATTCAATGCAGTCTTCAGTCTCCTCTAACCTTGAAATTGTAGTTTTGTTTTTAGATTAAAAATTATCAAACAAGCCAGGATCCTTTATCACCAAAGGGTAGATGAAAAGTGTATTTAAGTAAAAGAAGAGGGTATTTCTGGTTGATATTAGATATTTAGAGCAGTGCTATTCAATAGAAACTTTGATGAAGACAGGAATGTTCTCCATTTGTGCTGTGTAATAAGGTGGCTTCTAGGTGCATGTGGCCATCAAGCACTTGAAATGTGGCTAGTGCAATCGAGGAATTGAATTTAGGATTGAATTTAGAATTTAATTTTGTTTTAATTTAAGGATAGATAGCCACATGTGGGTGGTGGCTACCATAATGGACTGTGGAGAATTAGCACACTGATGAGAACAAACAGTCCCCTAAGCATGTCAGTAAGCGATCTTGAGCAGATTTTGTTATTTAAAACTTATATGCACTTTCCTGGCAAAAGATTGTTGTCATTATTAGAGTCTCTTCGTTGACCTGAGCAGTCTGTGGGCCACGTGGTCAGTGACAGGGAGAGTCTTAGAGAATCCAGGAAAAGAAAAACACAAAGACAGCTTAACTGGACTCTGTACCCACCTTCTAACTGTGAATATGCACATTTAGCTATAAACAATATTTTAATCCTAGAGGCTAGCCAGCTCTGTAGGACAAAGATGTATTTTACAACCCAGGGTTCTTGAGATAGTGGCTTTTTACCCTGAGGGATGATGAGATACCAAGGGCTGCTCTTGGCACTTCTTTTTCCTAGGTTTCTTATGTCCAGGGTGAAAAGAAGGAATTGAAGCCTGCTTTTGTCAGCTTCCTTGTTTTCCAGGTTTGGAGCTGTCAGAAGAGGGCATTTGCACTCTCCCTGGCCACACTGAGGCAGGAGTCCTTACCTGGGGCTCATGGACCAAATCTATTGCTGCATACCAAACCACCCCAAACTTAGTGCCTTCAAACAGTAAACATTTCTTTGCCTCACAAGTCTGATTTGGCCAGGGTTCAGTGGTGACAGCTCAGTGGCTCCATGTGATATAAGCTCGAGCAGCCTGTAGTGTGGGGGTGACTTGAAGTTTGGGAGTCTGAAATCATATAAAAGCTTGTTTTTCATGTTTAGAGCTTGACACTGGCTGTTGGCCAGAACATCTCCATGTAGCTGCGTGGTTTCCTCACAACATGGCAGCCAGTTTCCAAAGCAAGCCAAGGAGTCCAGGTAGAAGCTGTATTGCCTTTTGTGCCCTAGCCTTGCAAGTTACATAGCACCACTTTTGTGACGGTCACAGTCGTGTCCCGATTCAAAGGCAGAGACTATAGATCCCACCTCTTTATGAGATTTGGATGCATACCTTGGGACACCTTGAATTTGTAGGCAGTTTTTGGTTTTATTTCCTTTTCTGTGCAGAGAGCATACTTACTATGATTCTCAAAGCAATTTAGAGAGAAATAATTTTCATTACCCAAGGGGGAAATGCAGACTTCTTTATTACCCACCTAAGGGCACAGTCTTGGAAGGTGCCGAATAGTATGATAAATGACACTGCTTGATGTTATACAGATCAGTGGTTCTCAAGCGTTAATGTACAGGGAAATCACCTGAGGATCTTATTAAAAATGCAGATTCTGAATCAATAGGTCTGGGTGGGGAGCAGGTCTGGAGTTGGTCCTGAGATTGTGTATTTCTGAGAAGTTCCCAGGTAAGGCTGCTGCTCTTGATCACGGTAGGTTAGACTTTGAGCAGCAAGAAAGTGTTTTCTCCTAATGCAGCTTTGGGGCTTCGTATTGCTATGTATCATATCATAGTTCTTAATAAATGATAATAGCTTTCATTACTAATGGTGGCCCAGTCAAGTGATAGAGCATGAGCAAAGTGCCAGCACGGAGTAGCTACAAAAAATTCATTTATAAATCCTCACTCTGCTCATATCTTCTCGTGGAGTGATACACCACCAAGGTCAGTCCTGTACTCATGGCAGCCGCATAGAGTCCAGGCTGCACACTGCACACCACAGTGGGTGTCATCTGCATAGACCACGATGTGAGCCTTCGCTCCTGGAGTTGTGAAATATGGTGACTTTGAATGTTCTCAACACATAAATGAGAAACAATGTTATTTGGGAAAGTCACCCTACTTTTCTCTATTTTTGTTTCTTGATTTGGGTCCGAGTCTTGTTAACTCATTGCCTTGTAAGTCCAGCATTGGGTGATATTCTCTGAAATCCCACCCCCGCCATTCCCAGCTCTTTTCCTTTTATCAAAGTTCCTGTTCAAGGATAGTAGATACCTAAACATTGTTTGTATAAGCAATAGCAAACATATAAAGGGTCTGTATTTCAACCCTACTCTTGGTCACACAAGTGATAGGGAATGAGGTAATCTGTAGCTTGTTGATGGTCGTATAGGCTGTGTGATTTCTGCTATAGTCTCGAGTTCATTTTACATTTTCTTTTTGATTGTATGTGGAAAGAATACTCTCCATTTCTAAAATTAAATAATGTACTCTGGAGACAACAGATTTCTTGAAATAATTACTTTTTGATTCAGAAACTATGAGGTGCATCGGGCACTGTGGTCCCTGAAGGGCATGGCTGGTTAATGACAACACTGATTTCTCTGGAGCAGCTGTTGCACTGGGAGGACTGCATTACTTCCGTGGAAGGGTAACCAGTTTATAATTTATAATCACATCTCAGGTGCACATGTGGCTTTCTTTCATACTGCACTTTAGTTCACAAACCCCCATTTCCACCAATGTTCCAATCAAAAGTAACTTCCTTCCTTCCAGGATTTAAACTCAATTAAATTTATTATTTCCCTGTTTCCTATTCTTCGCACATCTACCCAGGGATATTGTAAGGTCTTGGAGAACTTACACAGATTTCGTACATTTTCCTGGTTGTATCAGTAAGCTATTGCTATGAAATCAGCCACCCCAGAACTCAGTGGCTTATACCATAAACATGTGTTACTGATCACAAGTCATCAACTAGATGTTTCTTATGATCTCCGCTGAATTAATTTAGGGATCTGCAGCCCTGCTGATTTGGCTGTGGCTCACTCGTCTGTCTGGGGTTCATCTGTCAATAGTCTGGTCTGCTGGCATCTGACTTCTGCTGGGATAACTGGGCTCTCCAGGAAGTGAGTAGCCCAGACTTGTTTCAGGTGGTAGTGGCAGTTTTCAAAAGAATATATAGAAGAGCAGGTGGCCTCTTGAGGCTCAGGCAGAACTTACGCTTCTCCACTGTACTTCATTCTATTGGCCAAAGTAAATCACAAGGCCAGACCAGTTTCAGGAGTTGTGCAAGTAAATGCCACCTCTTGATGGGAGCTGCTATAGAATCACTTTGCAAAGAGTATAAATAACAGGGAGGGTGAAATATTGTAACCATTTTTTGCCATCAGTTAACTACACTGGCATTGGGGAGAAGCCTCGGGTTTGTCTGAAAGCTCCTGTCCTTGCTTGCCACTCTGTAATATACTTTACCAGGTTGTCCAACATCAGAAATACTGTCTCTATTTGTTTTCATTTCTATTTCTTTCAGAAGCTCAATTAACTTCTTGACTCTTCACTCTCCCCTTGAGGATGTCAAATGGTGGAGAGAAAAGTAATGGGCTTGAGGAAACATATAGGAAAAAAACCCCTCAATTCATATCTTAAAATATTATCCTGCCTTACAAGTTCAAACTTTGCCATTTTGAGCCGATTCCAATTATGATGATTACTCAGAAGACTGAGAGTTTAGTTGAGCCATGCAATTTCATTGAATTAACTTCATTTTTCAGAATTTAAGGCAAAAATATCATGTCTAAGCTAATTTGTAATGGATGAGATTGCACTAAGTTGAGTGTCAAAATCACACACACTAGTCACTGTTTTTATACCACCTTTGTAGAGCTGCATTAACTATAATGGAAGGAAACACCAGTCAGGATTACTGGGTAAATACCAATAACTATATAAAAATAAGCTACAAGTACCCCTGAAGAATAGATTAAGTGACCTCGGTACCATGTTTCCCCAGATCTAGTCCCAGAGTTACTATCGTCATCTAGGTCACTCTTCCTATTTTAGTTTTCTGGTCTGTTTTGAAGGATATCAAATGAACTTTCCTCAACCTTATATAATATCAGGCCACTGGTTAAAAACTAGAGGTGTCTCAACTATTACTCATTAGATATGATCCAGGTTTCTTCAATCAAGACTTGCTGCAGAGTGGTCCAAACACCTGTTCTTACTTTATGTTCTGTTTTGACCACCTGTATGTGACAAGCTTACTGAGATCTGTCTATCATGACACTCAGTCTGTGATGTGGATGTGTGGTGAGCTGGAGTTAGATAATAGTGTATTGAACCTGGCAAAAGATGTCACCCCAGCGTGCAGCGGACTGGAGAACAGACTCTCTGTTAAAGCTAGTCAAAGTTGATTCAGAAGGGGAGGTTTGCATATTATGGCGGTCATTGGACAGTCCAGACACATGCATGTGGGTAGACTGGTTCTCTCTTCAGTGCCTCAAGCTTACACCTGCTAACCCCTTCCAAGTATGGCACCAGTCATGTTACCCATTCTGGATCATTCACATGAGCCTCGCAAACCAATCAGTTTCTTATTATTTTCAAAAGTGTTCCTGCTTCCTAAAAAAGAAGTAAACTATCATTTATTGAGAATTTACTGTATGCCAGTTTCACCCCCACAGTCAGATTTGCCAGAAATTCTGCCCATTATGCTTTCTTTTTTTCTCTTACTTATTTTTCTTCTTTTGGATGCTATTAGCACAGGTAAGCTAGCGACTGCAGATAAATGTTACTTAAAATTTAGGTTGTGAAATACCAATTTACAATTTGAAGTATGACAAACTCCCAGATCTTAGAAGATTCATGTAAATTATTGTTCCTGGGAGTGTTTAGGCATGTATATATGAATCTGGTCAAGTAAAACTTGGACCATTCATTTTTTGAGGAGGTGGGAAAGTTTTAATGAGCTATATCACTCTACCTTTTTTCTCTTTGTCAAACTTTATGCATGTTTCGTATTTTTGGATGGACAGCAAGCAGTTAGCTTCTACATTTTCCAAGAAATTAGCATCTTCTTTGTAGGAGATTTCAGTTGCTGTTTTTGTTTTGGGCAAGATACAGTGAAAATGGTAGAAAAATGTAAGAATGATAGGGGAAAATAATTCTTATTGTTACGCACACACAAGCAGTAGAAGGGCAATACTTATGAAATTGAAATCTCTACACTCAAAGATGATATAGAGCAATAAAAGCTAAGAGAAGGCAGTATTTGAGGGAATTATGGACAAAAACATATCTCGCTCTATATCATTTGAAGCAAGAAAGTATCACACAGAAAAATATAATGTTGTTAGTGCTATAATGTGTGCTCTCTTTTAGAAAAGAAGAATTGATTTGTATCATAGCTCCTAAAACTAAAGTTTTATTTTAGAAGAATTTCACATTTTCAGAACCTGGCTTCTGTAAGAATATTTGCTACTTAGGAACAGAAACTGCATCTTTCCACTAATTAATCAGCAGATATCTACTGAGTTCTTTTTATGTATCAGATTCTATAGTAGACATTGGTGCTTTCTAAGTAAGTGAAAACCATTCCTCCTCTTGAAGAGTTTAGTCTTTTGGAAAGGATTGTTTGAATAAATCTTCCCTTGGTTTCCAGAATAATAATCTTAAAAAAAAATTTTTTTTCCTAACTCTCTGCTTTTTGCCATTCTCCTCTTTTTAGGACCCTCTTCTTCTCTCCTTCTCTTGGTGTTGGTATTTCTCAGGTTCAATTAAAATCTCTATTTGGATGATCCCATCTTTTAACTTGACCTAGTATATGTGTACTGATCACAGTAAAACTCTCATCTCTAAATTGAACACAGCCTAAAATCCTGTCACATACGACCAGTGTGGCCATATAGTTCATTGACAAAAGTGGAACATTCTGTAGGAGTGAAAGGCAGTGCTATTAATCATTGTTTTCTGGGGGAACACTCATAAACAAAAACTGTCCTGGGAAAATCTGTAGATATGGTCACTGTACATATATCCAGCAGCCTCGTGGGTAGCTCTTCTTGGGTGTATCTTAGGCACCTAAAATATGATGGGCTGAGAGAACTCAACGTTTTCCGTGCCTATCTACTCCTCCCGCATTCTTTACCTCACACAGTCATCCTCCCAGTTGCCCAGATTAGAAAATAGGGTCAGCATCCCTAATTCCTCCTAACCCCTCATCTTCTCCTTCATAGGCCACCAAATTCCACCAAATGCTTTCCTTAATAATGACTTTTAAGTCTGTCCCCTGTCTCCTTGTCTCCATGCCTGTTGCCATTGCATTAGTTGAGGTTCTTAATTTCTCACCCAGACTAAGAAATAGCCAATTAAAGGGTTGCTCCAGAGCGTCTGACCTAAACTTCTTTAATCCAGTCTTCACGCTGTTTGTAGAGTATCTGTGTGTGTGTGTGTGTGATTTCCTTGGTTTAAAATCTTCCAAACGCCCTCCAATTTTCTTTCAGGGTGAAATCTAAATTCCTTGGTGGGACATTAAAACATTAAAACCCCATGACTTGGCTCTTGTGTACCTTTTCGGCCTCTTTGTCATCATTCCTCCGCAAGCCGCACCTTTTTGTCTGCTCTTCCTCACCAACCTGGAATAGCCTTCCCTCCTCTTTCCCTCTCAAACTCGCAATCCCTCTTCACACTCCTTATCGGCTGCCGCTGCTCCAGGAAACTGGCCTTGAGCCTTTCTTGAACATCTAAATTTATTCTTCCTTAAAGAGTAATTTTGCTTACAATTTTCTCCTCAAGTGTTCAGTTCTCTATTTATTTTCTTAACTTGAGGTAAAATTTAATACAGTGAAATGCACAGGTCTTAAGTGAACTTAGATGACGTGACAAATGTATGCACCCATGTATCCAGCACTACAATCAAGATAGGAAACATTTCTATCACTCCGGAGAATTCCCTCATCATGCCCCCTTCCCGTCTACCCCCACAACCCATAAGCAACCCCTATTCTGATTTTGATCACCGTACATTGATTTTGCCTGTCTCTAATGTCATATAAATTATTTTCATTAAACAACAAACCTATATTCATGCTTATGAAAGACATCATTTTATTAGATTTATAGTGAATGCAGTTGATGCCAATGCCTAGTGATGAAGAAAACTTTCTAAGTATTTCCTATTGGACTTATCTGTAAGAGTCAGAAATCATGGTCACTAGTATAGGCTGGTTTTACATTCTTATAGACTGCTTAAAGCCTATGTTTTTGGAATTCAAGAGTATCTTTCTCTTTTTCTTACAAAAATGAGGAAGAGAATGGGTGTGTGCCTCATTCAGCAAGACTCTGCTTAATAAGGCATACTTGTAATGTTAGAAAATATGCCGGCTATGGACCAGAATGCATGTAACTTGAGCAAGAGTCCTAATGAGCTCTGTAGGGGCAATTGCGCTTTGGAATTCCAAATAAGGAGAAGCTAATTGTCAGCTGAATTTACGGTCAAAGGAGAAGGATCAGTGACTATATTAATGTCAAGAATGGAAGCTATATTGCATATTAGGATGAAAACTTAGTGTATTCTCACACATTGTTCTTGATTAAGCCTACTTTTATAATAGAGACTTCTACTCTGTGGGGAGTTGTCTGTCAAACTGCAGAGCAAATGGCTTCAAATGAGGGCGAGAACGTTAACTAGTTTACCCCCTATAAATTGTTCTACAACACTAAGATCAGAGTCTACCATAAAATAGACACTTAATAAGCAGTTAATAAATAAATGAGTAAATCGTTTTGGTTTTTCTTAATGCATGGGAAGAGCTGTTGAATTTTTGCATGTGCCATCATATTTAATAATCTTGTGAGGAAAAGATGTACTTTCATTTCTTGAAATAATATCTGTTCTGCTCTCCAGTGAAATATCGTGTGCAGAAAATGGGATAGCTGAGACTTTTGGAGGGGCTAATGAGCCTTGCTGGTGTTATGGAAGAAGAGGTTTCTATAGTTTTCAATGATCTGTAGTTGGAGCCAGACGACTTCCACATGACATAGAGGTTAAAACGGCCATCAGTTTTTCAACTTTTGTCCAAAGCATTGCATTTCCCCCGAACCGTAGTTAATCCCCTTCTAGCAGCCATCTCCACACATAGTGCCCTTCAATTGCTAGCCTCTGAAGGGCTATACTTTTGGAAAAAAATAATATTTTTCACTTCCCTCGATGTAACCTATAAACCATATGAATACCCCATATTTTTATGAAATTGCTGTAGAACTCAGAAAATAGGTATTGACTGAGGCAGGGGACTAATTCTGACACTTCCTTTTAGGAATTGGGGGTAGTCGTTTGTCACACTGTATGAAGTTGTAGCTTAGCTGGTGTATATCGGAGATTGCAAAGTCACTTTGCATGTAAGGACTTCAAAAAAATAAATTCTATGTTCATGGCTGTCATTGCAGCTTTTTATACCAATAAGAATGTGTTGTCATTTCAAGTGAGCAGGTTTTTATGTATGCTTCACTGGGGAATTTAAAGCCTATTAAACTAATAATTACACATGTTCATTTGGGAGTTTGATATTGGGTAGTGGAATCAAGAAAATATGACTAATTATTTGAATGGACCTCAAAAGAAAGTAATGGGTATGGCTTGCAGAGTTACATTGATAAAGTCATTTGACTTCCTTGAGTATCAACCCCCATGTTTGTAAAAGGAGAGGGTTATATTCCTAAATCATTGAAATCCCTCTGTCTTAGCTGAGATGTTGTAAGCAGTTTATTCTTGCAATGAAAATAAGAAAGATGGAAGTTGGCTTTTTAGAAAGAATTATGAATCCACTTGAACCCAAGGGACTAAATACCAGTGAACAGAAGAAAAAAAAATTGTCTTCTTGGAACAAATTTGAAAGCCTATAAAAAAATCAAAGGGGTTAATTCCTTGGTCCTTTTAAGCTGTAAGTGTTCTGTTTGGGTCTCAGGGATGATTAAATTACCCTAACGTTTCTTTGAAATGAGTGGTGGGTGGTTAAATATGCGACTGTTAAATTTCTCCAGTGGGAAAGTCATCAGGAGCAGAGCACATGGGGAAGAGGTGGGAGAGAGACCAGAAACTGGGTGATTAAAGACAAACAAATGCACATCAAGATTGAAAGGGCTTGTTTTTAGGGCACTGCAAGTTCTTAAGCCACTTTAAGTACAACACAAGGCAACTAGTAGTTGCTTTATAATTATAAATCCGTTTTGGCCAGGGAAATGAAGTGTTCTTATGGAGATCTTTTCTGCTCAGCAAGTAGTGTTGAAATGTAGGAAAACAGAGTGCTGAAAGAAGCTCGTGCTGTGTGTGGGGCTGAAGCACTGCCATTACCCAGCACCATGGGCCTCATGGGCTGGGGTCGATGACTCTTAAGCATTAGTTCATAGTTTTCCAATTAAGCATAAGTTGTGTTTCTTTATGTGTTACAAAAGAGTTAGTCATTTAGTCCCCATAAGGAGTATTTTATCAAAAGCAACCATTATAGCCAGAGACAAAGGAGCCTATAACTAGATTATAGGCCTCCCCCCATTCTAACAGGATTCAACTCCATACATAGCTAATTGTGATGTAATGGTGATAGCTTTTGGAATGAAAACAGTTGTCAGTAAAAGAGGAAGCAGGCAAGATAGTATGAGTGAAATGCTGGTCGAGGGATTTGAATGTAATACATTAAAATTTTTACAAAACTGTGTGATTAAGCATAGATGAAATGACCTGACATAAAACATACACATTTAACTTGAATTTTTTCTTAGCCTTTTATTTGTTCAGTTTGTATGGGTTTGTCTTTCTGGGTTTCAGTTTATACTTTTAGGCCTGTGACTCGCTTCGAAGAGATACAGCACATAGGTTAGATATGCTTAAATTTCACTTTTAGATTTAAATGAAAGATTTTTTCTTCTGTCACAATGTTGTTTTAATCTGAAATCTGTTTTGTGCCTACTAATCTCTACATAATCTATGTCCCTTAAAAGGAAAAGGAGTCTACCACATACATCATTCCAAGAGTGAATACGTATCTCCAGATTATAGAAGTGGTAGATCAGATGATACAACATATAAGGTGTGCTTATCTGGCTGATTCATACAGGCTTTGCTTCTTCAGCGGCACCAAATCAGATCCAATACCCCATTAAATGGGAGTCCAGTCTGGTTGTGGTATCTGTCACTTCCTCATTTGCAATAGGACATGGTGGTTGTGAATTTAATTTTGGGTTTCTGGAAGAACTGTTTGGGCCCACCTCTTTCACCAGCTAGTTATGTATCTCATCTGAAAAAGCAGAGATAATAATAATAATGCAATCATAGTGGTGCTGTGGAAAAAAACAAGGAGATAGTGAATGTAAAGGGCTCATTGGAGTACTGACGCATAGTAAGTTCTCAATAGACATTAGCTATTGTTATTGCCAAGGGTAGTTTGACCAGACAGGGAACTAACCCTTACCTTCATGTCTCCTACACTGTTTCATATGTATGTGCTTCTCAAGTGGGTCATATCAGAAGTTGTTGGAGCCCCAGATGAGGGCATCCAAACAGGGATGATTTGCCTCGTTTTTGCCTCGTTTTTTCCAGAAGGCAGAAATTAACTATTGAGTAGTGTGGTAGAGTTAGTTTGGAGTTACGGGGTGCACCATCTTCATTCAATCTGATTGTGCAATTTCTGTGTCCCGCGTCACCTCACTCTTGCCTCTTCCACTGTGGCCAGTCATGGAATGGGGAGGTCATGCAGCGCCATAGGACTTCAAAAAAAATTAGGTAGCAGAGTAACGTTTTGAAATGTTGTTCTATGCTGCTTTCCCTTGTCTTTCCTCGTATCCTTACACTGCCCTGTATTTGGATAGTTAAGTTAAATGACTAAGTCTGTATTCAAAGCAGGCAGCAGAAGTCAGTTCTTGGTGTTTGGATTCCAAAAGCTTAAACTTAGAGGGCATGAAAAAACCCAGGGCATAAACAAACATTTTGGGAAAATTACAAAGTCATAGAGTAAATCTTTCTTCCCTTCAAGATGAGATAGAGGTTCAAAATGAGGCAGCAAGAGTCAGGGGGTGGCACAAAAGCTTGGTTTTGGAATTCCCAGGGAAGGGGCCTTGGGACCTACTGATCCCCACTTTCCACTAAGATCTTGGGTAGGTCTGTGAAACCCAAGGACAGAGAGGATGCTTGTAGTTCACACCTATCTCCTCCCCTCCCTGGAGAGAGCATGGGAAAGCAGGAGACATGACTGGGTGGTAGAGGTGGTGGATTGGGGACCCTGTCATACAGTTTCCTGGTGCCCAGTACAGGGCAGGAGCAGCAGAATATGTTCTGTGCCCGTGAGAGTGGCACGAGTCTGGCATGGACAGCTGATGCATCTGAAGCGGCCTTGCACTGGGGCAAGGGTTTCAAACAGTGGCCTGCATGGACAAACCACACACACACACACACACACACACACACAAATGATGGCAATTTGGATATCCCAGGAGAAACCAGCCTTTATCAACCTCACCCCCACACCTTGTGACTACGCACGCCACCTACCTTTGCGGAATTGCATGGCATTTCAGTGTCTAGCTAATGGCAGACTGTCAGCTCAGAGACAGAGTGCAGACTCAGATACACAAAATCCTGAGTGTGTGGAATGCGATTGTTATCTGCTCAAATATGAACAGAGTTTGGGGACCTGAGCGCTGAAGGGTATACCAGGAATAAAGCTGAATATGCAGTCAGATAGGGATTTTCATTCAGGGTAGGGGCAGAAGCAGTGACAAAGGAAATGGGAGAGAACTGTCATCAGTATGAGCACATCCATTTCCCAGCATGTGTGTGAGAAAAGACAGGCAATTGGCTTAGGTCTATCTTGGTGGCTTCAGTTCATTTAAAAGGCAGATGAAGCTAGTTTCATCCTGGCCTGTGTCACCAAGGAAAACATGAGAAGTGAGGAAGCTCTGCAGCAAGCCAAATGAGAGCTGGGCTTTGCACTGTGTGGGCCGGATTCTTAGAATGTGGGCGGAGACAGCATTGACATTAATGAGACCACCAGTGTGCTGCAAGCTTGCGACCACAGCTGGTTCTGAAGGGGGCACCCTAATTTGGAAGAGTATTTCTAGAATTTGAGTGATCACAAAAATCCCCCGAGCACTTCTTAAAAATATCATTTCCTAAGCCTGACCTCACATCTATTGCATCAGTATCTCCATGGTAGAGGCTTCAGATTTATATTGTCAATGTGCATGTAAGGTGACACTTAAGATAAAGCAGAGATGGGCCAAGCAGAATTTGGACTTAGATATAAAATATTTCTTTTTTTTAATATAATTTATTTTGGTATCATTAATCTACAATTACATGTGCAATATTATGGTTATTAAATTACCCCCTTCACCAGGTCCACCCCACCAACCCCAGTACAGTCACTGTCCATCAGCGTAGTGAGATGCTATAGAATCACTACTTGCCCTCTCTGAGTTGTATAGCCCTCTCCATGCCCCCCCAATATTACATCTGCTAATCGTAATGCCCCTTTTTCCCTCTTATCCCTCCCTTCCCACCCATTTTCCCCAGTCCCTTTCCCTTTGGTAACTATTAGTCCGTTCTTGGGTTCTGTGAGTCTGCTGCAGTTTTGTTCGTTCAATTTTTTTCTTTGTTCTTATACTCCACATATGAGTGAAATCATTTGGTACTTGTCTTTTTCGGCTTGGCTTATTTCACTGACCATAATACCCTCTAGCTCCATCCATGTTGTTGCAAATGGTAGGATTTGTTTTCCTCTTAAGGTTGTATTATATTCCATTGTGTATATATACCACCTCTTCTTTATCCATTCATCTACTAATGGACACTTAGGTTGATTCCATTTCTTGGCTATTGTAAATAGTGCTGCGATAAACATAGGGGTGCATATGTCTTTTTCAAACTGGGCTGCTGCAGTCTTAGGGTAAATTCCTAGGAGTGGGATTCCTGGGTCAAATGGTATTTCTATTTTGAGTTTTTTGAGGAACCTCCATACTGCTTTCCACAATGGTCGAACTAATTTGCAGTCCCACCAGCAGTGTAGGAGGGTTCCCTTTTCTCCACATCCTCGCCAACATTTGTTGTTGTTTGTCTTTTGGATGTTGGCCATCCTCACTGGTGTGAGGTGTTATCTCATTGTGGTTTTAATCTGCATTTCTATGATGATTAGCGATGTGGAGCATCTTTTCATGTGCCTGTTGGCCATCTGAATTTCTTCTTTAGAGAAGTGTCTATTCATATCCTCTGCCCATTTCTTAATTGGATTATTTGCTTTTTGTTTGAAAGGTGCATGAGTTCTTTATTTATTTTGGATGTCAACCCCTTGTCAGATACCTCATTTATGAATATATTCTCCCATACTGTAGGATGTCTTTTTGTTCTATTGATGGTGTCCTTTGCTATACAGAAGCTTTTCAACTTGATATAGTCCCACTTGTTCATTTTTGCTTTTGTTTCCCTTGCCCAGGGAGATATGTTCATGAAGAAGTTGCTCATGTTTATGTCCAAGATATTTTTGTCTATTTTTTTTCTATGAATTTTATGGTTTCATGACTTACATTCAGGTCTTTGATCCACCTTGAGTTTACCTTTGTGTATGGGGCTAGACAGTAGTCCAGTTTCATTCTCCTACATGTAGCTGTTCAGTTTTTCCAACACCAGCTGCTGAAGAGGCTGTCATCTCCCCATTGTATATCCAAGGCTCCTTTATCAAATATTAATTGACTGTATATGTTTGGGTTAATGTTTGGATTTTCTATTCAGTTCCACTGGTCTGTGGGTCTGTTTTTGGGCCAATACCAAATTGTCTTGATTACTGTGGCTTTGTAGTAGAGCTTGAAGTCAGGGAGTGTAATTCCCCCTGTTTATTCCTCCTTCTCAGGATTGCTTTGGCTATTCGGGGTCTTTTGTGGTTCCATATGAATTTTAGATTTGTTCGAGTTCATTAAAGAAAGCTGTTGGTAGTTTGATAGGGATTGCATTGAATCTGTAGATTGCTTTAGGTAGTATAGCCATTTTGATAATATTTATTCTTCCTAGCCAAGAGCATGGGATGCATTTCCATTTGTTAGTATCTTCTTTAATTTCTCCTAGGAGTGTCTTGTAGTTTTCAGAGTACAGGTCTTTCACTTCCTTCATTAGGTTTATTCCCAGGTATTTTATTCTTTTTGATGCAATTGTGAATGGAATTGTTTTTCTGATTTCTCTTTCTGTTAGTTCATCGTCAGTGTATAGGAAAGCAACAGATTTCTGTGTGTTAATTTTGTATCCTACAACTTTGCTGAATTCAGATATTAGTTCTAGTAGTTTTGGAATGGAGTCTTTAGGGTTTTTTATGTACAGTATCATGTCATCTGCAAATAGTGACAATTTGACTTCTTCTTTATCAATTTGGATGCCTTGTATGCGTTTGTTTTGTCTGATTGCCTTGGCTAGGACCTTCAGTACTATGTTGAATAACAGTGGAGAGAGTGGGCATCCCTGTCTTGTTCCTGATCTTAGATGAAAAGCTTTCAGCTTCTTACTGTTAAGTGATCTTAACTGTGGGTTTGTCATATATGGCCTTTATGATGTTGAGGTACTTGCCGTCTATACCCATTTTGTTGAGAGTTTTAATCATGAATGGATGCTGAATTTTGTCAAATGCTTTTTCAGCATCTATGGAGATGATCATGTGGTTTTGGTTCTTCTTTTTGTTGATGTGGTGGATGATGTTGATGGATTTTCGAATGTTGTACCATCCTTGCATCCCTGGGATGACTCCCACTTGATCATGGTGTATGATCCTCTTGATGAATTTTTTAATTCTGTGTTCTAATATTTTGTTGAGTATTTTTGCGTCTACGTTCATCAGGGATATAGGTCTGTCATTTTCTTTTTTGGTGAGGTCTTTGGCCGGTTTTGGTATTAGAGTGATGCTGGCTTCATAGAAAGAGTTTGGAAGTATTCCCTCCACTTCTATTTTTTGGAAAACTTTAAGGAGAATGGGTGTTATTTCTTCTCTATATGTCTGGTAGAGTTCAGAGGTGAATTCATCAGGTCCAGGGCTTTTGTTCTTGGGTAGCTTTTTGATTACCGATTCAATTTCGTTGCTGGTGATTGGTCTGTTTAGTTTTTCTGTTTCTTGCTTGGTCAGTCTTGGATGGTTGTATTTTTCTAAGAAGTTGTCCATTTCTTCTAGGTTTTCCAGCTTGTTAGCATGTAGATTCTCATAATATCCTCTTATAATTCTTTGTATTTCTGTGGGGTCCGTCGTTATCTTTCCTTTCTCATTTCTGATTCTGTTTATGTGTGTAGATTCTCTTTCTCTCTTAATGAGTCTGGCTAGGGGTTTATCTATTTTGTTTATTTTTTCAAAGAACCAGCTCTTGGTTTCATTGATTTTTTTCTATTGTTTTATTCTTCTTAATTTTATTCATTTCTTCTCTGATCTTTATTATGTCCCTCCTTATGTTGACTTTGGGCCTCATTTGTTCTTCTTTTTCCAATTTCAATAATTGTGTCTTTAGACTATTCATTTGGGAATGTTCTTCCTTCTTTAAATAGGCCTGGATTGCAATATACCTTCCTCTTAGAACTGCCTTTGCTGCGTCCCACAGAAGTTGTGGCTTTGTGTTGTTATTGTCATTAGTCTCCATATATTCTTTGATTTCTGTTTTGATTTGGTTGTTAACCCATTTATTAATTAGGAGAATGTTGTTAAGTCTCCATGTATTTGTGAGCCTTTTTGATTGCTTTCTAAAATTTATTTCTAGTTTTATACCTTTGTGATCTGAGAAGTTGGTTGGTAGGATTTCAATATTTTTGAATTTACTGAGGTTCTTTTTGTGGCCTAGTATGTGGCCTATTCTGGAAAATGTTCCATGTGCAGTTGAGAAGAATATGTATCCTGCTGCTTTTGGGTGTAGAGTTCTGTAGATGTCTGTTAGGTCCATCTGTTCTAGTGTGTTGTTCAGTGCCTCTGTGTCTTTACTTATTCTCGTCTGGTTGATCTGTCCTTTGGAGTGAGTGGTGTGTTGAAGTCTCCTAAAATGAATGCATCGTTGTCTATTTCCTCCTTCAATTCTGTTAGTATTTGTTTCACATATGCTGGCACTCCCGTGTTGGGTGCATATATATTTATAATGGTTATATCCTCTTGTTGGACTGACCCCTTTATCATTATGTAATGTCCTTCTTTATCTCTTGCTACTTTCTTCGTTTTGAAGTTTATTTTGTCTGATACAGGTACTGCAACACCTGCTTTTTTCTCTTTGTTGTTTGCATGAAATATCTTTTTCCATCCCTTCACTTTTAGTCTGTGTATATCTTTGGGTTTGAGGTGAGTCTCTTGTAAGTAGCTTATAGATGGGTCTTGCTTTTTTATCCATTCTGTTACTGTGTGTCTTTTGATTGGTTCATTCAGTCCATTTACATTTAGGGTGATTATCGATAGATATGTAGTTATTGCCATTGCTGGCTTTACATTCGTGGTTACCAAAGGTTCAAGGGTTGCTTCTTTACTATCTAACAATCTAACTTAATTTTCTTGTTAAGTTATTGTAAACACCATCTGATGTTTCTTTATTTCTTTCCCTTCTTATTCTTCCTCCTCCATTCTTTATATATTAGGTGTTTTATTCTTTGACTTTAGTTAGTATTTGGATGGTCTGCTTTGTTTGCTATGATTTTATTTTCCCTGGTGACATCTTTTTAGCCTTAGGAGTGCTTCCCTCTAGAGCAGTCCATTTAAGATATCCTGGAGTGGTGGTTTATGAGAGGCAAACTCTCTCAACTTTCATTTGTCCTGAAATTGTTTAATCCCTCCATCATATTTAAATGATAATCGTGCTGGATACAATATTCTTGGTTCGAGGTCCTTCTGTTTCATTACGTTAAATATATCATGCCATTCTCTTCTGGCCTGTAAGGTTTCTGTTGAGAAGTCTGATGATCGTCTGATGGGTTTTCCTTTGTAGGTGATCTTTATTCTTTCTCTAGCTACCTTTAATACTCTGTCTTTATCTTTGATCTTTGCCATTTTAATTATTATGTGTCTTGGTGTTGTCTTCCTTGGGTCCCTTGTGTTGGGATATCTGTGGGCTTCTGGGGACTGCAAGACTATTTCCTTCCCCAGCGTGGGAAAGTTTTCAGCAATTATTTCTTCAAAGACACTTTCTATCCCTTTTTCTCTCTCTTCTTCCTCTGGTACTCCTATAATGCGAATATTGTTACGTTTGGATTGGTTATACAGTTCTCTTAATATTCTTTCATTCCTAGAGATCCTTTTATCTCTCTCTGCCTCAGCTTCTCTATATTCCTATTCTCTGAGTTCTATTCCATTAACAGTCTCTTGCATCTCATCCAGTCTGCTGTTAAGCCTGTCAGTTGCTTGTCTGATTTCTGCATTGTCTTTCCTGACTTCCCTCACTTCCTACCTCAGCTCTTGCATATTTCTCCGTAGATCCATCCGCATGGTTATGAGTTTTATTCTGAATTCTTTTTCAGGAAGACTGTGCATGTCCATCCCTTAAGGCTCCCTCTCTGGGGTTGTCTGGTTGATCTTAGTCTGTACCATATTCCTCTGTCTTTTCATGGCTATAGAAGTGGTTGCTGGTAGTTGCCATGTATGTCAGTGGGCTCTTTAAAACTTTAAAAAGAAAAAAAATAAGAAAAAAAAAGAAGGAAAAGAAAGGAAAAAAGAAAGAGAAGAAAAAACAAAAAATAAAACAAGACAGAAAAATAAAAAAACACCCACTGGGAGTAGAATCTGTGTGGATGCTGTAGGTGGCGCTGTTGCTCCACTATTCCACAGCGGTGGCCGTACTGCTCCTTAGGGCCCTTTATAGCTCTGGCCGGGCGGGAAGGAATGGGAGACAGTTGATCTCTGTGGGAAGTCTAAGTGCGGCCACCCTTTCCCAGTTGCCAGCTAAGGGGTCCTAAGCTCCCCAGGACTCCCAGCCGGGTCTAAGTGTGCCGGGGTGATCCGGCCCCTTCGCTGGGCTCCTGTCTCTTTAAGACCGCTGGAAAAAGCGCGAGGTTTTCCTTTTTTTTTTTCTCCTTCCCTTGAGCCGGCTGCATGCACCCTGGCACGTTCCCTGCTCAGACCCTGCACCCTCTGTCTCTCCACTCTCCGCTACACCGCCGATGTGTGTCAGCGCTCCTGGTGCAGATCACTGGGGCTGGTTATTTCGCGGGTCTGTACTTCCACTCCCTCCCGGCCCTGAATCCTCTCCTCCCACTGGTGTGCTGGGGTGGGGGAGTGCTCGGGTCCTGCCGGGTCGTGGCTGCATATCTTACCCGCCTCGCAGGGTGCCGAGTTCTCCCAGGTGTAGCTGCACGCTGTGCGCTTTCCTGTGTATTCTGGTCTCTCTTTTTGGAATAGTTGTATTTGCTGTATTTTCATAGATATATACAGTTTTGGGAGGAGATTTCTGCCGACCTGCTCTCGCCACCATGTTCCCGGAAGTCTGATATAAAAGATTTCTTAAGTATCAGAATGAACAACAGTTTGGGAAGAGCCAAACAAAACAGCTCTTGTCAAGATGCCTGGGTTTGAATCCATGCCCTAGTTCCCTCCTATATGATGGGGACAGTAAACTCTACCTCTTGGGGTGGATGCGTAAAACACCAGAAGAGCAGGTGGCACATGATAAGCATTTAATAAATGTCAGCTATCCTTAGGACTCTTGGAACACTCTGCCAGGAATGAAAAAGTAAAGGCACGTTCCTTGAAAAGTAGCAAGAGGTAACATTTCTACAGGTCCTTTATGGTTTTAAAAATGCATGATCCATTTTAATACTCGTAATTGAGACATGGGCTGTGGGAAACCTATTCATTCAGTGCATTTCAGCCTCAGAAGAGCTGAGTAGCTTATCCAAAGTGTCCATAATATATGTGTAACACAGAAACTACACTGGATATAATTTAATATATTATTGGTGGGGGGCATTTTAGGGTCTTGTAGACATGCTGCAATCATTTCCCTGGCAGAGAGAAGATGAGCTGGTTAATAGAGATGTGCAATTGATAAAATGCTACATAAACCAGCTTTCAAGATACTTTTGCTGATAATATCCAAAGGAACTTGCAGAGATGTCGCACCAGAAATACCTAGGCCAATATTACATTATCTGTCTTTGGATCATCCAGTTAGGTTTATCTATTCTGTCTCATAAAAGCCAAATGAACACGTATAAGCTATTACTTCAATCCGTAATTGAAAGGCTGTGTGGCATAGATATTTACCGAGTATCTGCTATAGTATCAATCATATTAAAAATAAATGCTCAGCTACACACACTCTTAGAAAGAATCCTGGATAAGAAATCAAACTGTGGGGCTGTTTGTGTATGTTAAAGTCTGCACATACACGGGAAAATATATCTGAGTGTGAGAGAATTGAAGTACAGTTCATTGGCCTCTAATAAAGTTATTTAACTCTAATCCTTAGGTGGATATAAGAAAATCAGATGTGCTTGGTTGAGATAGGCACCAGGTAAAATGAAAAGGAGAAAAAAAGCCTAGAATTCAAGAAAAGTAATGCCACACAAGCTTTATCAAATCCTCCCTATCAACACTGTAATTCTCAATAAAGCTCAGCATGACACTTCAAAATAAAACAGGGACACGACAAGACAATAACTCCTGGAGCATTAGAGTACGGCTCAGTAAGTCGCCCTTCCTCCCCTGGTGCTCTCGCCAGGATGCTCCCAAAGCACCTGTGGAACCCAAGGGGAAATGTAATTTATTCTTACATGTACAGGCACTGATTATCTTTTCTTCCTTTTGTGGCTTCTTAAACCAGCCAGTCTGGTGGTTATCGAACTTCTCTTTTAACACCTTACTCACAACATGGGAAGAGAGTGTGAGCTACCTGTGCTAACAGTGCTTGGAAGAAGCAATCGCAAGGTTTCCCTGGCAAACTAGGTGCATTTATTGTGCTCATGAGTCTGGGGATTGGCTGCTTGTCTACAGTGGGCTCAGCCGGTGTGGCTGCATCCTCCGCCTGGGACTCAAGATGATGTCGAGGTGCAAGTGGGCAAGTGGAAACAACCACAAGGTTTCTTCATGCTCAGTCTAGGACTTGGCTCACGTACTTGTCTGCCTTGTTCCAATGACACGGCTGAGTCAAGGGGGGGACGGAATATGCTCGTAGGAGGGTCGTGTGTACAGCTGCAGTGCCCAGGCACAGGGGTGGTGAAGATGCGGGTGGTTACTGTGATACATCTTGCTGAAAGAAGGACCTGAAACTTAGATCTATTTAAAATAAAAAATGACTATAAGAAGGAAGAGAATGACAAAGATAGGTAGAGTTGTCCAACAAAATACAGGACGCTCAGGGAAATGTAAACTTCAGATAAACAATGTATTTTCCCATATGAATATGTCTCATGTTTGGCGGGGGGTAAACCAGTCTATCCTGGGTTGAGGCAATATGTATACTAAATAATTATTTGTTATTTATCTGAAATTCAAATTTAACTCAGTGTCATGTTATTTCATTCACCTAAATCTGGCGACCCTAAGCATGAAGCTATTGAGAGGAGAACTTAATTTCCCAGAAGCTCTGGAGGGACAACTCTTAGATAAAATAAGCTTTTCAGAACTTGTATTTCCTGCCTACCAAGACGTTTGGTATACCTTTGTTCTTCCCTGTTTCCCTCCAGGATCACAGTTTCTGGCAGAGGTAGTATTTGGCCGCTGCCAGTCCAGCAACCAGCTAGCAGCCTTTCTGAGAGATTGGGCATGAGAATGACTGGTCCATGCCCATGCAGTACCAACTGTTCAATATTTTGATTTTCACTCCTGGTTATTGGCAGGCATAAGAGCACCTGTGTGTGGGTTAATGGCGACGGCCCACTGAGAAAACTGATCATGTGGTGCCTGACAAGGCATTAATCTTTTAATGTGTCCCCAAATATTTATTTAAAAGGGAGACTAAGCATTGTAAGAGGAAATGGCAAATTGTATAACCCCCACAGCAATACAAAAGTTGCATGGTTACAGGAACTGTGTTCCTTAGAAAGCAATTTTAAGCATATCTGCTTTTACCTATTAATTTTTTATTGTGAAGTAATAAATTAATACAAGCTTAATGGTTTAAAACCACACTCCCTTATTACCCCACAATTGTATAGGTCCAGCATATCATGCATGGCTGGCTCTCAGCTCAGGGTAACACAGGCTGAAATCAAGGTGTCCACCAGGCTGAGTTCTTCTTTGGAGACTCTGACAAAACACCCACTTCCAAGTGCATTCTTGGCAGAATTAAATTCCTCACCGGTAGGACTGAAGTCCCAGTTCTCCTGCTGGCTGTCAGCCGAGGCCACTCTCAGCTCTGGAGATCACTTAACGTTCCTTGACTTGCAGCCTCCCTCCTCCTGGAGCCAGCGGCGCACTTTGAATCTCTGACTTCCTCCTCTGCAACCAGGCAAAGGAAGCTCTGTGTCGTTAAAGATTAAACCAGGCCCACCTCGATGCTTTCTGTAGCTTCACATCAACTCACTGAAAAATTCCTTTCCAGCAGTGTCTAGATTACTGTTTGATTAAATACCTGGGAGAAGTGAGGGCACCAGGGGCCTAGAATCGTAGAATTCTGACCACACTGACCATGCCCTTGGGGGGGCCTCCCAACCTTCATCCCTTCCATGGGATATTCCTCTCCCACCCCCAGATCAAAGCATTCCATTTGGCCACAAGGAGCACTGTCTCAGAAATGATCACTTCTTTTCCCATAACCTCAGTTACTGAGGGGTGGTTTTGGTGCCCCTTATATTTGGTACCCTGATTACCCTGTTCCAGGTACAACTCTGCTGTACAATTTAGGGACTCTCTGTATGGTTTGTTGCAGTAATTTTTTGTGAGCTTCTTTATTGCATGTTCTATTATATGTACCTTCAATGGCAGGCAGGAAGAATATTAAAATCTTTTTTATCCCTCTCTCCCACTTACCCATAGCAAAGTGGTTTGAATCTAGTGGGATCTCATGATTCACCTTTTCTTCAGTTAATTTGTGGAACGTATTTTTTCCTCAAATTGTGCACCATTGTTGTGTGTATTTTATACATTAAAAATTCCACAATGGCATTAGCTACCCACACAATCTGGCTGCTAGAAGAGAGGCTGTGACCCTTGTGCAGTTGCTTGTTGATGTCAGAAATGGATTCCATGTTAATTTCTTCTGTCCTGATTAACAACTAAGATATATTTGCAGGCTTTTCATTTTGCTGTTTACAGGTAGATGATGATCTATTTTTCCTCAGGACCCAGAGTTTTACAAACACCATAATTATTTCTCATTCCATTTATTCCAGAAGATGGTGCTGCTGATAGTAAAATAGGAAGGAAGCAAGCCTTGGTAGGATATTTTAGCATTTCATAATAATGCACCAAGCATCCATATTGATAAAAATACATTTGAAAAATGACATTTGAAAATACCTACTACATTACTTTTCCTCCTTGTGTTTATTTTTATAGAAGAAATCGTCACAACTCACACTCATTAAAAGCACTGTGTTGAGGCAGAAGGAGTACAGATCCCCTGTGCTGCTCTGTTGTCAGAATCAGGACTCGGTTGTGACTGAACTGAAGAGTAACTTTTTCTGAAAGGTCGACAGTGGTGTCTAATATTAGATACAAAGACCCACAAAGGCCTTACTGAACTGATTCTTCTTTGACTAATGATGTCACTGATGGTTTTCACTTTAAGCAAGAACTGTGTCCATTGCCATTAATAGAAACTTGAGCTCTTATTTCTTAAATTATTTACCTTTTAAAGTATTTTTGTTAGAACAACTACATTAATACGTGACATATTCACTAAGTGTCAGAGATTGAATACTCTTTTATGCCTGTAAACCTCATATTGGAATTTAAATTTTTAGTATTCAGCTGTTTAGGTGCTAAATGTTTTACCAATGGATCAATTCCTCTTAATTAACTCTTTCACTTGAGACAATAAAGAAGTAGAACACAGGGAAATAAGGGCTAAAAGTTTACTGGTGACCTGAAATCAAGAAAAATTTGTGATTGGCTTTGACACAAATAAGTATCATCGAATGCTTTGGGGTAGTAATATTTTTCCTTATACAATACAATATACTGGATGTTTTTATGGATGTAGATGTGTATGTAATTGCATATCTTTCTAAGGATTAGCAAAATTTTGTCTACAAACAACTAATTTGAGTCTATCTCACTGGACATCCTGACTTAATCAGCACATACTCACTTGCTCTTTCAACAAATATTTATTTGAGTGTCTGTTTCATGGCTAGCACTGCTCTAAGCTCTACATAGTCCAGAATCCCCACTCTAATGGAGTTTACAAAGTAGTGTCAGAAGACTGGTACTGTGGGTTGAATTGTGTCCTCGAAAAGATATGTTGTAATCCTAACCCCAGTATCCATGAATGTGACCTTCGGTAGATGTAATCATGTTAAAATGAGGAGGTACTTGACGAGAGTGGTCCCTAATCCAGTGACTAGTGTCCTTATAAGAAGAGGGAAATTTGGAAACAGACACCAACACAGAGAGGAAAATGCCACATGATGACAGAGGGACAGATTGGAGTGATGCCTCTATAAGCCAATGGAGGCCAAGAATTGTGAGCAGCCCCCAAGAGCTAGGAAGAGGCAAGGAAGTTTCCTCCCCTAGAGCCTTCAGTGGGAGCATGGCCCTGCTAACATCTTGATTTTGAACATATAGCCTCCAGAACTTTGAGAAAGTCAATTTCTGTTGTTATAAGCCTTGCAATTTGTGGTAATTTATTACAGCAACTCTGGGAAACTAATACAACACGTGATAAAAATCCAAGTAGCAAATTATATCATTACAGGTGATTTTGAAAACTATAATGCCAGGAAGGGGGATAGAGACTGTCATGCAAGTTGCACTTTTAAGCAGGGTGGTCAGAGAAGACCTCACTGAAAATGCGACATTTGAACAAAGAATGAAAGGAATTAATGAAGATAGTCATGCGATATCTGGAGGGAATGGTCTAGGCAGAGAAAAAAGCAAGTGCAAAGGTCCTGAGACAGGAGAGCATCTTTGCATTTGTGCCCTAGGGCTACTGTAAGGAATTACCACAAATGGAGGTCACTTAAAACAACAGAAGCATGTTCTTTCTCAGTTCCAGGAGCCAGAAGTCTGAAAGCAAGCTGCGGACAGGACCATAGTGCCTCCCAGGGCTCCAGGTGAGAGTCCTTCCTCACCCCTTTCAGCTTCTGGTGGCTCGAGGTGTTCCTTGCTTGTGGCTGCATCACCCTAATCTTCGCCTTCATCTTCACACAACCTTCTCCTTCACATCTCTGGCTTGGCCAGCTCTGTATATCTGTGCTTTCTCCTCCATAACTTACAAGGACACTTGTCTTTGGATTTTGGGCCCACCCTGGCATCTAGAATGATCTCACTTACAATACTTAGTTACATCTGCAAAGGACCTTAATTTCAAATAAGACCATATTTAGAGATACAGGGGACACATCTTTTTGAGGCCTGCTATTCATCCCAGTGCATGTGTGTTCAGGGAACAGAAAGGAGGCCAGTGTGGCAGGAGCCGACAGATGGAGAGGAAGAGAAGACGAGATGCTGTCAGGAAAGAACCCAGGTAGGCAGCGGAAGGGATCGCATAGGGCCTCAGAGATCGCTCTGCAGACTGCCTGTCACTCTGAGTTAGATGGGAACATATGGGTTATTCAGTAGGAACTGATAGCTTGGTACGTTTGAGTTTTTAAAAACAGGGAAAATGCAGGTTGAGTATTTTGTTGTGTGCTTTTGTGACTTATTCATCAACTTTGAAAAACTATAATGCTTTTCACTGGTAGCTCAAGAAAAACTGAAAAGATAAACAATTTTCCTAAGTCAAATACCAGACCAGATTATCAGCATTCCTCTGGGTTTCCATGAGCCTGTAATATCCCAGTTAGAAGGGGGAATAAACCCCCTTGCAAGGTGCAAACCAGCTTCCACTGCCTGTTTTCTGCCTTTGAAGGTAGAAGTCTTTTAGCTCAAAGCTTCCAGGTCATAATGCCAGGTCAGTGCTTTCCCAGCCTGTCCTGTGGAGCCTCCTTTGCTGTCCACAGTTACCACTTCTGCCTAGAGGAGAAGCACTTAGAATCAACCACTGGTGCAAAGAATGAGTCATTACAGCCCTGGCCAATTTCTCTGTCTGTGTTGACTCTGTATTTACTGCCTATGATCTTCTGTGCCAGCTGGGATTTTCAACATGGTGTAATTGGGCATTTCAGTCCTGTCTATGGTGTGTCATAATAATAACAAAATACAGTATCAATTTTAGCCAATGCCTGAGAAAAAAAACCAAGACCCTACCAGTGTCTCCTAAGATCTGTTCTCAACACAGCAGCTAGAATCATTTTTTAAACATGTAAGTCAGTTCATATTACTTCTCTGCTCAGAGCCCTCTAATAGCTCTGCATTTCTCTCAGTGTCGAAATCAAAGTCCATTCAATGGACTTCAGGACACTAAGGGCTCTGGTCCTTGTTATCATCTAACTTCATTTCCTACCACTCTCCTCCTTACTCGCTGCTGCTGTTCCAGGGTCCCCAGGTCCTGTTCCTGCATCTTGCCAGCCTGCTCCAGCCTTATGCCTTTTGCACAGCTGCCATGAATACCTATGGTTTGTTCCCTCACTTCTTTGAGGACTCTGCATATATGTCACCTTACAGAGATGCCTGCCTGCCTTGATGAGTCTGCTTCACACGGCCACACTCTCCAGCCACCAGCTGCTCACTCCTTCTGCACGTAGCTTGCATTGTGTGTCCCCACAGCCCTTATCAATGTCAGCTTTACTTACATATTGTTTTATTCCGTTAAGATCTATGACATAATGTACATCGTTGCTTTCTCTCTAGCACCTAGCACAAAGCCTCACACATATTGGGTAATTTAAGAAATATGTGTTTCATTAATGAGTGTGATGTGCTTGACACCTGTGCTATGCTATTAATACATTATCTCATTTTATCCTTACAAAGAAAATAGGACATTTTAATCCACATTTTACACCTTAGAAAACCAAGGCTTAGAGAGGCTAAGTAAATTTCGCAAAGTTACAAAAAGTAAGTGGCAGAGGTGGAACTGAAATACGGGCATTCCGTCTTCTGCACCTGGGCTGTTAAATGTCTCCATTTTATGGATAGTATCATAGGCACAGGAAGTTCAGGTATCATCTTCTCAAGATCGCAATGCTAGATGCAGTAGAGCCAGGTTTCATATCCAGTTTTGATCAATCATAAGGTCCTTATTTTTAATCACTATGGTAACTGTGGTGAACCATGTCCATGGCTGATCTTCTATAAAATAATAGCAAAAAAACCCCCACTTAACAAAATTTGCTGTCTTAACCACTTTTAAGAGTACATTTTAATAGTGTTAAGTATATGCACATTGTACAACACACCCCTAGACCTTTTTCATCTTGCTAAACTGAAACTATACCCACTGAACAACAACTCCCTATTCCCCCTCGGCCCCCCACCCCTGGCAAACACCATACTATTCTTTCTCTGCGAGTTGAACTACTTTAGATACCGCATATGAGTGGCATCACAAAGGTCTCGATTTTTTGTGTGTGGCTGATTTATTTCACTAAACATAATGTCCTTAAGGTTCATCCATGTTGCAGCATGTGATGGGATTTTCTTTTTTAAAGTTGAGTGATATTCCATTGCATGTATGTGCTATATTTCTTTTATCCATTCATCCACCAATGGACATTTGCGTTGCTTCCACCTCTTGGCTATTATGAATAAGGCTGCAGTGAACACAGGTGTGCAAATACCTCTGCAAATATCTTTGAGATCTTGCTTTGAATTCTTTTGGACATACACCAGGACATTGCTGAGCATTTTGAAAGTCTTGTAAGTGTTCCAAAAAATATTAGTGGGTTTTCATAACTCCTTTTTTGGCCCAAGTTTTAGAATTCACTTCATTTAAAATATTTTCATCTCTTTGGTGCTACTACTATACTCTATATAAGTATTGGCAGCCAAGTAACCTGGCCTTCAGCTCTTCTAAAACATCAGAGCAAATCTAATTGTTCATCATTTATTTTCAAAGGGAAGGAAGTCACCGGAAATTTATTTTGCATTTTATTGGTCTTTATGCTCAGCCACTTAGGGATAAATTCAATGAGAAATTCTGGTGATAACTGACATTTGTTTCTACCCCAGACTCTTGTTTTGCCATATCCAGATTCTGTTGGAAGAGCTCAGAAATCTAAACTTTAATGGAATTTCTTAGTACTTACTCTTCACTTCCCTGCCCTTGGAAATTTATTTTTTACATTTAAAAAACTTTTGTTTTACTTGTTACATTTATATGTCGTGATATGGGATTGCCATTTTAACAATAGTTAGCACATCTATAACGTCACATAATTATCATTTCTTTTTTATGGTGGGAACAGTTAAGATACAGTGTCTTAGCAAGTTTGATGATTATAAAACAATATTGTCTATATTCACTATACTGTAATTAGATCTCAGGACTTTATTTATCTGGTAGTTGCAAGTTCATAGCCTTAAACAACATATCTCCTAGTCCCCCACACCCAACCCTTCCTTGCTAACCACCATTTTAGTCTCTGTTTTTGTGAGTTTGGCTTTTTTAGATTCCACACATAAGTGAGATCATACAGCACTTGCCTTTCTCTGTGTGACTTATCTTACTTAGGGTAACATCCTCAAGGTCTAGTTGTGTTGTTGCAAGTGGCAGGGGTCCCTTTTATATGGCCAAATAATACTCCATTGTACATACACCACATCATCTTACTCCATTCATCTGTTGATCAAAGCACTTAGATTGTTTCCATATCTTGGCTATTGTGGATAATGCTGCAATAAACATGGAGGTGCATATCTCTTCTCTTTATCTTATTTTCATTTTTATTGGATATATACCAAGAAGTGGAATTGCTGGATCATATTGTAATTCTATTTTTAATTTTTTGAGCAATCTTTATACTTTTCTTCATAATGGCTGCACCAATTTACATTCCCACCAATAGTGCACGAGGGTTCTCTTTTTTTCCACTCACTTGCTATCTATTCACTCCGTTTGCTATCTTTTGTCTTTTTGATACTAGCCATTCTAACAGGTTTTGTGCTGACAGCTCACTGTGGTTTTGATTTGCATTTCCCTGATTAGTGATATTGAGCATATCAGTTCATGGATATTTGTTGGCCATTTGAACTATATCTATTCAGGTCCTTTGCCCATTTTTAAATTGGGTTACTTGTTTTTTCATTATTTTCAATATATAATGAACTCGTATGAGTTCCTTATGTATTTTGGCTATTAATCCCTCATCAGATACATAGTTTACAAAGATATTCTCCCATTCTGTAGGTTGCCTTTTACTCTGTTGTTTGTTTCCTTTGCTGTGTAGAAGTTTCTAATACCTCATAAAGGTGCTAAGTAGTAGCTTTATCTTTGCTTTGTTCCTTACAGCATTGATGCTCATGGTGTTTCTTTATTAAGTAAAATGCTGGCTTTGGAACTTGTGCGGGTATACAACCCTATGTAGAAAAATAATCATTTCATTTTTATTTTAATCAGATATGGATGCTGAAGATTGTATTGCATGGTGCTTTTTTAGCATGTATGAAATTTATCACATGCTTTTCCTCCTGAGCCCTATTAATGCAGTGAGCTATTTTAATAAGTTGCTTAATATTGAACCATTCTCACACTTCTTGAGGAAACTCGTTTGTCCATGATGTACTATTTTTGTAATGCCTTAATCAATTCTGCTAGCTAATATTTTATTGAAGACTTTTTCTTTGACAGTCATTAGTGAGACTATTCTATAGGTTTCTTTATTATCCAATTTCTATCAAGTTTTGGTATCAATGTTACACTGCCCTCATAAAAATACCTTGTTAATGTCCATTCTTTTTGTGTGCTCTGAAACCGTAAGTGGCATTGGGTCTATTTGTCTTTTGCTGCATTGACTGTGTTCCCTTGTGCCTAGGCCTGGCCTTTGTGGTGAGGATAATTATTTGATAACTTTCTTGATTTCTTCTACATTCGTTGGTCTGTTTAAAGTTTCTATTTCTGTTAGGATCAATTTTGGTAAGTTGTATTTCTTAGAAAATTATTGATTTCACCTATGCTTTTCAGATATATTTGCAAAGAATATCTTATAATTTTTCTGTCAGTTAGAATCCTGGCAAGAAAGAGATGGTATATTTAACTTGGGCATTTTGAGGAAAGTTAAATAAAAGGGCAATGTGTGAAGATGTGGGCAAGGCTTAAGGAAATCAAAGAGGAGTACTACAGAATTCTACTCCTTGGAACAATGGGAAACTCACCAATCCAGGGAAGGGGCAAAGAGAAGGAGCCATTAGAGGCACCCAGAGAGGGTGGTTTTATAATGAGGTCCACCTGGCAGGTGCTGTAGCTTTGGAGTAGTCTAGTGCAAGGGTTCTTGGGCAAATAAGTGCCCCAATCTCGTTTCCTTACCATTCTCCTATTTTCCATTTGGCCAAACCCAAATAGAAACCAGAGGGCAAGGGAGTTTACAACTGTTACGAGTCAACCCTCCTGCAGCACAGGACAGGGAAAAGAATGTAGGGAGGAACAGATGGGAGAAATCCAGCAGAAGTTTTTAAATTTAGTCTTTTAGGGGTTGTTGTACCCATGTCATCTCTTATTTTGTATATTTTATGCTTTCTTCTATGCTTTAGGTTGCCTAGTGGTTGATCTGTTTTGTAGACTTATTTTTAAAGCTTATTTATTCCACTCTCTATTTTCAACCTCATTAAGTTTTGCTTTTATCTTTATTACTTTCTTTCTACTTTTTGTTCTTCTTTCTCAACTTTCCCAGTTGGATGATTAATTTATATTAATGCTTTCACATCTTTTTTTTTTATCAGAATATAAGACCAGGAAGTTTTCTGTGCATTAAGCATATCCCAAGACTGCCACTTCCATTACTGCATCTGTTTCAAGCCTCTTCCTTTCGGACTTCCTGGGTTTATAATTTTACAACTGCAGATGTTACAAATTGCAAGTAAGCCTTTTAAGGAACACTAAAAATCAGCAATACTTTGCTATATGTCAACAAAGACCTATTAACACGATGAGTACAAAGAAAACAGCCTCCCTATGGTTATGAGAATTGGTGCTTGTAGGTTGCAACGAAATTACCAGTGATAGTACTATAGATGGAGTGAAAAGGAGCTATGGCCCAAACAATCTTAGTGAAAGTTTCACAACAGAGTGTTCAGGAAGCTACATGAGATGCCTGAACCCTGTCTCCAGCGAAGTGCAGATACTAAAATCAAAGTTTGGCAGTATAAATTGCTTCCCAATATATGATAAAAGAAATGCTGAATTACTTAATGACTGTGTTATTTTATAAAATAGCTGATTTTAAATATACCTATGAATTACCCTACTAATAAGTTAAATATTAAAACGGGACATTCAAATATATCAAATCTATTCCAAAGAAGTTTTTTATGTACTTGAGTTGGAAGAAATACAACTAGAAAAGAAATCTTGTTAGATTTTTTTTGCTGTCTGTATGGGGTAAGGGTGAATATAATCACCTTAATTTGGGATTTCCTTAAAGAACATGACTTTAAATATGAATTCTGTATCTTAGAAACTATTTTCTTTGGAAAAGTTACTTAACTTCTTAAGCCATGGTTTAAGATAAGTTGGGAATGTCGATCACTTCTGTCTTAAAGGGACTTTGTTAGAATTAGTAGATTTACATGTAAAGTACTTATCACACTGTTTGACGCATAGATGTTAATTCATATATTAATCAGAGGTTAATTAGTGTGTGATTATTATTGTGTATTTGTTTCTCCTTTTATCCTTTCCCATTCTGGGATTCCAGAAATCATGGGACCAAATCTTACCCTATTCTAATCTCCCAACATAGTGCTGAGCATGGAGTAGTTGCTCCACAAATATTTTGGGGAAGGATCATTTTTTACCCCACAATGATAAAGTGCAGTGTAAGTCAGTGTCAGGAAGGAAATATAATAAGTGGTAGTGCTAAAATTAAAATGGAAATAGAAACTAAGCAGTTTGAGGGTAGCCCATAGACTCCAACTAATAGGGGTGTTTATGGAGGCAGCAGGATGTAATGGAAAGAACAAATGCTTTGGAATGAGACCCGCGTTTTAATTTGATTTTCTTCACTTCAGAGCTGTGTATCCTTGGGGAAGTTATTTGACAACTCTGAGCTTCAATTTGCAAATCTATTATAAAATGTAAAGACAAAATAAAAGGATATTAAAATGGCTGCAAATTAAACAGCTCATGAATACCATTTTTCTAAGGATTAATTGAGATGTGGGCATGTCTGTGTAGTACTGCCAGTACTATGTGGCATATGGTAAGCACCCAATAAGTGTCTCTTGAAAGAATTTCCTTTTGAACTTGAATAAAATTTAGATCAAGTGATTCTACAGCAATGAGCTAAGAGAAGTCTAATGTCATTTTCATGAAGTTCAGTGTGTGATTTTTATTCTATTTTCCATTCTTTTCCTATGATCTACCGACTGACACACAATTTCGATAAGGAAGGGTTTACTTTTTCATAATTCAAATGCTCTAAAGAAGAAAGAATATACAATATAATGGATTTTTTATAAGTTGCTTTAGAAAGAGAAGAAAGCTAATATTCCTTCTGTTAAGTCTAATACATAGAAAGTTGTGATTCTTAAGACCAAAATATGATGGTGCTAGGCTGTAAGCAATGATCCATGCACTTAGAGGTGCCTTTCTTTAGCCATGTGCAATTACTCAGCAACCCTTGTGACCAAACATACTTTTCTTATTCATTCCATTTGTTATTTAAGACATATCAGTGTATGGTTTTGACCTATGTTTGATATATAAATAGCTGGCAATGTAGGCTTGCTAAATAGTATTTTCTCCAAACTCTGATACTACTCTTTTGGAAACAAAGCTTAACTCTTTTAATGTGTTGGAACCTCTCCCGTGAAAAGATAGTAATAAGCCACAGTGTTAATGGTCTGAGCAATTCTTTGTCATTTGTGAAGCACTTATGCTGCAAAACAGCTGACAGAACGAACCACTTTCTTGTAATGGTATCAGTGTTTTGTTATAAAGCGAGCAAACTCTCTACAAATAAGCCCAACTAATGGGTATGTGTAAAAAAAAAAAGGGTGTTCCAGAAGCAGTATGTCAGGTGCATTAGATGTTCTTTTTTTCCTCCTCTAGACATTTTTTTACACTGATGAATGAGAAGCTGCCATTGTGCTCTACAATTATTGTCTGTAAAGTTATTTACTGACAGTTGAATACACTTCCTAATATTGATTATTTTGAAGGGATACAGTAAGTTCATAAAATGCTTTCCTACTTTATTAAGCTTCAGAAGTTTAAGAAATGGTGAGGGCAATTTCAGATTTAGTCAAGAAAAGAACCACAGAGAAGGCTGAGATGTCTGATATATAAAGGTTCCCAGAAACTTATGTAACTATTGAGGAATCAATATATGCTTATTGAATGAAAAAAATGAATCTTCATATTTTGAAATACTGGTGAAGGAAACAAAAGAGTGAACAAGTGGAAAGTTAAGTGATAACTCATGCTGTGTAATATCAAGAAAACAAAATATATTTGTGAAGTCCATGGGAATATAATAGAAGTAATTTTAGAAGTTTCATAATATTAGGGTTGTAATATTAGAAGTTTCAAAAGTTAATAAGAAAATGTAATATTACTCATTTGTGAACAACTCAGGGAAATGGGGGCTATAAAATATGTTTCCAGTCATTGCTCTCTGTATTCTTACTAAAAATTTTTGTTGCTCAACCCAAGTCCAGTAGAAATATATATCAGGAAGACTATTTAAAATAAGACATTTATATATATGTGTGTGTGTGTTGTATATATGTCAGATTACACCTATCAAATATTTACATCAGATCAAAGTATGGCCTTTAAAATTAAGTATAGGAATTTTAAATAATTAGATATTGTGTGGCCTATAAGATCATAGCAGTCAGATCTCTAATGCCACCCCAGTGTTATAGTTTGTTCTAATTTTTCAAAAGTTTCACTTCAATTTTCTCTCCATGGGTTGGGCACTGCTAGATTTCATCGTTGCAATGTTGTTGCCAAAAATTATTATCAAACTGCCTTTTGACACCAAAGGTTTAATTTTATATCTAGTCATTTCCTTTTCTTTAGCCTTAAAAATGGGCTTCTTGATCTCACCCATCTACCCATAGCTAGCTATCCAAAGCTCTAACACAAGGGGCTAGATAGAGGATTCACTTAAGGCATAACTCCTTCCCAACAAGCAATTTGTAAACTCTTAAGATAAGACATGTACTTCGTAGCCTCAGAGAAAGTGATGTGTGTAGGAACCTGGTGACTTAAGGGAGAGAGCCCCCAAACCCCAAGACAATTGAATATTAAATCAGGTGTGACTCATTTAAGACACTTAGCAAAAAATATTCATTTAGCTCTTCTGAAAATTGGTTCAGACTCTTATAATGGATGTATCCAAAAGTGGACTGAGAGGTAGGCAAAGATAGGATGAGCAGGGTGAGGTGGTGGTTCCTGGAAGGTCTTGGCTTATACCTTGGGTGGGAATATCTGAGTCCCCTTTATGCCTTATCCAGGCATGATCCTCTTCAAAGGCTTTGGTGCAGTGATCATGGTAAGAAATAATAGGGAGTGATCGCAAGAGGAGTGCATCAAAGTGGCTCATCCTGTGATCTGGATGAGCACCATTACCTCCTGTAAAGCCGCAGGGCCAAGGGCTGTGTTCAGCATCCAACACTCTCTTTAATGATTGATCTGCTGTACAGTGGAGCCCCGGATGACTTATCACAGATAAAAGCTACCATTGAAGATCAGTATCTGAAGAACTTTGGTATAAATCAGCCCAATGCATTCTTGTCAGAAATGAGGAAAGCTAGGCTCAGGTCAATTAAATTAAAAGGTCACACACCCATATACTGGAAAATTCAAACTCTGATCCTTATCCCCTGACTTCTATTCTTAGATTCCTTTCTGTATACATCATTCTCTCCAATCTCTGGGAAGAATATTAATCAGTTCAGAGCACCAGTTCATCCACAGGTTCTTCAGTGTTACTCTTACTACTATTAAGTCTACTGCTAATTCCAGCTAACGTTTATAACACACTCACTATACCTCAGGCTCCATTCTAAAACACTTACATATGCTAGCTCATTTCATCTTCACAAAAACTCCAAGATAGATGTCATTATAATCCCTATTTTAGAGGAGAGAATGTTGACATTTAAAGGGGTCAAGTATAGTGTTCAAGGTCATAACGCTAGTCATTATTTTAAGAAAATAAATCTCTTAAGCATTCAGATATTCCACTCTGTGATTAAATTCATGAGAAGTATAACTGTACGGTAGATTTTGTGATCTGACTGGCTTGATTTCTCACTCTGTCTCTCTTTCTCTGTCTCTCTCACACATACACACACACACAGTCAATGACGTATGTTAAAAATGTGACTGAGGATGTTTAATAAGACAATGGTTCCAAGAGTCTTCTTTAAAACCCTGCGTTATTGTTTGCCTTTTCACTTCCTTCTTTTCCTCCTTTTCATTCTCCTCTTGTGACCTCTGTACACTCTGCCTTTTCCATGGTTCTTCTCTGTCATCGTTTCTTCGCTTTTCCTTTCTTCTAAATGTTTTGTCAGCATTTTCATGACCTCCCTCCTAAGCATCCCCTTTATAATCATTGGGTCATTTGTTCCTTTTCCCCAAAAGTTAATTTCTCGTTTTTTTTTCTTACTAGGGACATAGCTAAAATATTGGATCTATCTCTCAAATAACTTCCTGCTTTTTTTCCTTTTGGGTGTTGACATTAATTACAGTAGCCAGCGCCCTGTCTTTACTTGTTACAAGTGCAACCAAACCTTTTAATCCTTACCTACTCAAAACCATACTTTCTGAAGATCAGTGGATTTGTTCCCAATGCTGAAAAGAAGATGCATTTTTTTTGCCTTTCCTCTGCTGTTTTTTCTTTTTTGCTTACATTGTTTCAGCATTTTAAAGGGCTGTAGCTTTCAGACATAACTGTGCTTAAGGAAACAAAAACATAGGCACCATGAAAAGGATTGAAATGAGAAACTCTTAAAATAATGCTTCCAAAGGCATGATGACAAGGAAAAAATCATTCAGAGGAAGATGACTCTTATTATATTAATAATAATATATAAATATTTGGATGGATTAGAAGTTTGGCTGGGGTAGATATTAACTCCAGACTGTTCTAGGAAGGATGTGAAACAGAGACAGTGAGAATGTTTTTAAATTAATTATCATGTAATAGAATTTCTCTAAGAAAAAGAATGCATAAATGTTTGTAAAGAGGTAACAGAAGTACGAAATTAATCAGCTTGTGTCCTCTCTCCCATTTGCTTTCCCAAATCTGAAGTATTAAGAAATATCTAAAAGAGGGGGTGAGATTACTCTTCAAATGAATACTATCAATCATTTTTAAAGATTCAAAAATTGGATGAAAATTATTCAAAACATTCTGATAAAGAGAGCAGAGGAAGGGATAATTTGTCTTGAAATGATGCTGACAGGAGAGAACAAGGCAATTAGTGGAAGCTGACATGGTCTGACCTTTTGGAATAGAAGTGACCAAGCTTGGACATCCAGAACTATTTTGGGGGAAATCAGTCAACATATGTTTCTAGCATCATTCAGCAAATGTAAAGTTCAAATTGTTAACTCACAGCTGAGGTGGGCAGCCTGCTAACACAGAACAGAAGCATGAGAAGTAGCTATTGGCCGCCCTCATCTGGAATAAATTTGCATAGGCTTCTGCAAGTATTTGTGGATTAACAGCCATTAGACTAATGTTTACAAACATGCTCGGGGCTGCTGGCGGTAAGAGGAAAGGGAAAGAAAGGTTTGAGGTTTCCTGTTGGTCCAGAGCAGTTTTAGGACAGTAAATGTGTTAACAGAATAATATTTAAAACTGCTTTTAAAGTCTATCCATAGGCAGAGACATCTTGTTAAATTAAAAATTTAAGAGCTGCTTTTGAGGGATGTAGACACTTTTATAATAAAGAAAACACTGACTAACAAGATGACACAAATTACCTTCTGTGTTTATTTTTTGCTGGAATTTGTTTCGGGGGAATGGAAGAGTCATAAAACATCTTTACTAATTGTTCGGAATGTCTGAATCTATAAATTGGAAATAATGACATTTAATACCAGTAAGTGGCTCACGTTAACCTTACTGTTAAGTATTAGTCAGTGAATCTGAAGCTTTATGCGAGGTACGCAGGTGGCCGTTACATTTATTTTACCAAGGAAGAAAGTCGTCGTCTGCAAATCACCCCTTCAATGAGTGGAGCAGTTGGGGCTGTTGGAGCCCAGACCCTGTGTCAGCTTTCACATGCCTTTCCATGGCTGTGCCCCCGGGGTGGGTTCTGTCTGCCCAGTTTTAGAGGCCTTTGGTAGATTCAGAGGTTTAAAGATTCAGCTGTGTGAAATCATTTAGGGATTTACCACTTCTACAGAGGGATCCTAAGAAGAATGTGAAATTATGAACCCTTGAGATAAGTTTATTGAACAATTAACAAACCTATTAGGTGATGCTTTCTAAGGCTTGGGAGTCTGCTTTAGGGAAGGCAGAATATGTTGATAGGAGAAATTAATATATGAGAAATGGTACTGAAAATCAGTGGAGAAAATATGGGTTGGGTAGTGGATGGTGTTAAAACTAGCTTATTTTATATAAAACATTACATAGAGATATGTAAGCTTTAATATCTACATTCAGATACGATAAATATTTATGATTACATATGTGTGTGTGTGTGTATGCACATATAATCAAGGTGGATTAATGACTAACTATGAGGGGTAGGAATTTTATATTAATAGAAGAAAAAGTAGAAGAGTATTTTTTGGACCTAGGGAAGAACTTCTTAAGTAAAGCTCCAAAAGTTTCCGTGCTTTGGAGAGCACACTGGTACTAGCCATTCTGAAAAAAAAAAAAAAAAATCTGATAACATTTAGTGAAATTAAGTGGTCACATCCCCTGTGACTTTGCATCTCGATCCAGGATATACATATAGCTCAGAGAATTCCCACAGAGATCCATAAAGAAAATAATTAAATGGGAATTTGTCAGAGGGTTGTTTTTTCTTGTAACAAGTTATTGGAGACAACTACTTATGGTAATCATTTTGCAATACATATGTGTATCAAATCATTACATTGTACACCTTAAACTTACACGATGTTATATGTCAATTATATCTCAGTGAAACTGGAAAAAAAAAGAAAGTGGAGACTAGTAGATGCAAACCCCAGAGGGAAGTGATAAGTAAAACACAGAATACTATGGAATATATAGTTGACTTCAGGAGGTAAACACCAGCTCTTGCAGAAGGAAGGAGGGAAGGGAATAATCAGGAGAGAGGATTTGATAAAGGATGGCGGTGTGAAAGACAAGAGTGGACAAGATCTGATACAAAGCGCCTGCAGTTCTGAAAATAAATTTGACCGAAAGTGATAACTGAATTACAAAGGCATTTTAAAACCTGAATTATAAAAGTCAATGACTTTCAAACAAGTGTTTGAATACTATGGAATGGTATGTAGCAGTTAGAAACCACTAGATTTGCCTACATAATCTCTTAAAAACAAATGGCTCTTAAGAAAGATAGTGCTGAATTAAAACAATAAGAGAAAAATTAACCTGCATGCATAAATACAATGCATGTAAAATAGTGAATACCTAACATATTAGAAAATCAATCAGTGGCAGGAAATGGAAAGAGTGGATGGGGATAAAAGAGAATAAATACATAGAACAAGGGATCAGCTTTCTAGGGATGACTCTGATGTTCCATGAATGATGGAGTATGATTAATTCAAACTGCTGCAGCACACAAAAAGCCAAGCCAAGCAAACAAACAACCTAATAATTAATGACTTATAAATGCAGATAAACTAGGTATTATTGGACAGGGAGAGATTGATTTATTCTAATGACCTCAAATAAAGCAGATGGCATAATGGAGAGGAGCATCTTGGTAGAGTGGGGAACAAAAAGATCAATATAAGCTGGGGTTGAGCCTTGAGTTCTGCCAACACTATGTCAGCTTTGCAAGTTATTTCAGCTCTCTGACCCTCAGTTTCCTGATTTGCACATGGGAATAATAATGTCCTGCATACATATTACAGTAGTGCTTTATACATGTTTAAGAGTCAGAAAATATTACTGTAAGTATTTACGGTCCACAATTGGCTTTTTTAATGATGGTGTCAGTTATTTTGTGTATGCTGCTAGTTCCCAAATCTGTCCAGCCACAGTTTCCATTTGTTATCCAGAAACATATACTTACCTTCTGTCCTGATATCTCTACTTGAATATCCAGCAGGTACCCAACTGAATCAGGATTCTCAGCTCTTTGTACCTGTTCTTCCTAATGTTTCCCCGCCTCAGTGAATGGTATTGCTATCCACATACATCTAAGACAGAGTCCTCAACATGTAGTCACTCTTTCCTCTCGTTTTTGTAAACAATAATGAAGTTCTGTTAATTATAACTTCTTAATGGCTCTTCATCCTCAAAACAACTATCTTCATTCTGGTACCATTGTCTGGTACAATTGCTTAAATGACCTCAAGAAACTCCTAACATTGACTTTCTTTCCCAGAACCTTTTCAGTCATTTTTGAAATGATTTACAAATGATCTTCCTCAGTGCAAGCAGTATTACTTCACTCTCCTGCTCAAAATCCTTCCATGACTCCCCATTTCCCAATGCATAATGTCTAATCGAAATAGTTCGTTATGATCTGACCTTTGCTTATTACCTCTGAACCTTCATATGAGTGTCTTTCAAACACCAGGTCATGGTACCTCAGTTTCTCAAGTCCTTTATGTTAGTGGGTGTTGACTAATGCTTTTAAATGGGATAGAAAATAGAGTGCTTTGCCTGTAGTGCAGCGAAGTATTATGTCGTGACATTTCGAGTCACACATGATCCATACACACATGCATATATGCACAAATATACATACATACAGACTCTTGATGTAAAATTTATTTCTTATCCTGACACCCAGAATCCTCCTTCTCACTGTCATTTCTGTGTACCAATGAACCCGCGTAGACTGCGTGCAGCTTCCTCGGCATACTGTGCTTTCTCTTTCCTCCAGGGATTTCCATTCTCGCTGCCAGAAATGCCTTGCTCCACGTGACTTGCACAACTCTTACTCTTTCTTTATTGATTTAGCTTCAGAATTATCTCTTCAGGGAAGTTATTTTTGATCCTCACAGAGTCCCCAAAGCAAGAGATAATGTGATTTATATGTAACTCTGTAATATTCCATGGTTCTATCTATTTGCCCTCCATTACACTAGATTGTAATTTCCCGTTTTGGGATTCTTTTCTCATGAAACTGATAGCTGCCTGAGAACAGGGAATTTGTGTTACTGTCATCGTCTTGATGTCATTTTCTACAAAATTGGTAGATCAGACAAGATAATCTCCAAGACCCCTCCTGGCTCTTAATTTCTAGAGTAGTTGAATTCTTGGATTTAATATTTTATGGGATATTTATGATAAATTGCATAGGTAGTGACTGATCTATTTTGGTTGTCAGTGTGGCTGAGCTACTATTTAGGATTTGGCAGTTTAGACATGTTTGTGTCTGTTACCGATCGAGTCTCATACAGTTGTGATTTGGGACAATTTCCCAAATTGTCCCCAGTCGTTCACAATATATATGATGCAAGAAAAAAATAGTAAGTTTCTACGATTGGATGGGAGCACTCAGGCCCTTTCTGTATGTCTGTGAACATGCTGATAAAGTGTGAAAACTCAGTCATGTGTCCCCAAATATCCAGTTTTCTGATAATGAAAATAATGTATCTCATTGCCATTTCTGTTTTAATCCAAATGTTCCATGTTTTATATGCATATACCTGACAGTGCCCTTGCAGTAGGTATATTTTAAATGATAAATTATATTTTTCTCAATATCCAGTCATCCGAATACCTAATAAACCATCCTTCCCTTAGTATTTTCAATAAATTAAAGTTATGTTTCTCTAAGGGAATTTTGCAACTATGAAATTAATGACAGTGTCAGAACCAGCATTTGTGTTAAGGCCAAGAGCAAAAGGGGGAAAAAAGCTTTAGAAAACGAACTATTTACCTAATGAAAACAAATCAATGGTAAGAGAAAGGACATTGTTATAAATGCCCCGCTCTGTTCACTAATCATCACATTTTTCTTCTTAGAGGGAAAAAAAGTCCGAGAGAATCCTTTGGGGCAGACAAGTTTTTCCCTGAATTTTGGTAACACATATTTTTAATTCTAAATTTATATTGCCAGATGCTTCTTTGAAATTGACTGACTTTTGTAATTCTAGTTTTAAGATGCCTTTGTAGTTACATTATCACTTCAGGTCTCAGGTTTATTCACAGAACTTATCTCTGAAGTCAACACCATTTTCCCCTTCTCTTGAAGAAACCAGGAGAGAACCCAAAAATATTTGTTTCATTTTACCTTAACCTCCATTCATTCATTCATTCAATAAATATCTATTGAACACCTACTCTGTGGTAGGCTGTGTTTTAGGCAGTTAAGATCAGGGAACAAAAATGTCTGCCCTTGTGAAGCTTACATGCCAGTGGATTTCTGGGTCTGTCTTTGCATAATCTAAATGATCTATTAGTGGACTCTCTTAAATGTAAGCGCCTTCTATTTGTGAGATAAATCCAGAGGATATTTCACTTAGGAAGATCAGATTTAGTGAAATCTCTAAAAGCATTATCAGTTAATGATGTAATATTAAGGTATGGAGAGGTATATGAACAATTCCTGGCTGTATTCATATGACCATGCTGTTAAATACTGTAATATCTTATACACACATATGTGCTATTTAGTTCAGTTAAAAAAAAGAAAACTTCAATAAGTGGAACGTATTGGCAGTTAAAAGAGCTAGATTCCAGTTTCAACAGCCCCTGTTCACAATTGGACACTTTCCTAAAAGCTGATTCTTTTATTATGCTTTTGTAAACTGGAGTTCTTTTTCCATGTTAATAGAGTGTTAAAATTCCTAGATTTACAAAGTTATTAGGGAGCCATGTCAGAAGACTTTCTGTTCACTTCAGGCATCCTTCATGTGTCCTCACATGGTGGAGAGAGTGAGAGAGCTCCTTGGGGCCTCTTATAAGGGCACTAACCCCATTCATGAAGATGCCACCTGGTTATCTCTCGTCCCCAAAAGGCTCCATCTCCTAATACCATTACTTTGGGGCTTAGGTTTTAAAGTACGAATTTGGGAGGGGAACACATTCAGCCCATATCTCATAGTGTAGCAAACACTACTGAAGTGCATTTCTAATGGTCCACAAAATGACAAGACTAATTAGAAAAATGAAACTTAAGAACTATGAACCATCATCATGAAAAAGCATCCATGTTATCAGCTGTAGGCAACAGATTAAAAACTGTGTAACTTTGGGGAATAATTAGCTACTCATTCATGCCTCTACTACATTCATCTGCAATAGAACAAACTACCACACTCTGAATCATAACACAGAACTGATATAATTGGGGGTGGAAAAATGGCAAATGGCAGTTTTTGTCCTTTTTATCTGTATATTTTACTATTCAAAATCTCAAACAAGTTCTGTGAAGACAGGTCTATACGTATCTGTCCTGTGGGGACAAAGTGTGTAAGAGATGCTTTCTTTCTTTGACACCCAGGGATAGCAATTGACATAGACGTGGAGGGTGAGGGCAAGGGGAGGGTATAGGATATGGTAGCATTTCTCTCACTTGATCTGAGAGATTTGATTTTTTTTTTTGAGATCTGACTTTGTTATAAATTGGAATATGTGCATTAAAAATTCAAGTAATATAGTAAATCTACAAAACTGAATCAAAATCATCAGAATTCATCAGTGTTAGTATTTTGGGAATCATTAGCGACATCTCATATATATATACAGATAGAAAAAATGGATAGAGAATTTTATAAAAACTGGATCATATTATATATACTAGTTTAAATAAAACTGCTTGATTTATGTCTTCAACGATGAAGACAAAGAAAATGAAGTGAAAATGGGGCCATTATTTGTATTCTTCAATACAAAATGTACCAGTTCCTAAAATACCCATTTAAGACATAGACAAAAGGTTATATAAAGCAAATGATTTGCTTCCATTCCGCCCTTTTTAAAAGCTGGGTCTCAATTTTAGGTAGCATTCATTTTACTCTCTCCTATTAAAGATAAAGTAGTTAACAATCTTAAAATTTATTCCACCTTTTGATTTTTGTTGTGCATGTATTTTTAACTTTGCCAAGATTTAGAGTAGAATCTTTAACTTACGCACTGATTTTACAAGCTAACCTTTAATCTTCATAATCACAAGCAACTTTATCAACATTTATTATGTTTACAGATGCTTGGTATTTAAACAAATTGGAGTAAATTCCGTAGGCAAGGAAGAACTCTTTAGAATTCTCAATCCCTTTTCCATTCACCACTGGGTTCTATTTTTTTTTTAATTCCCAGAGAGCTGTGTAGTGAATAAATGCATAATATTAAGACAAAATGGAATCAACACTGCAGGAGAGCAGAAATAGTTTTGAATTCTTTACCAACCCCCCCATTCACAATGAGTATTTGATAACTAGCTTACAGGCAGAATTGTTTTGAATACCCAGTTATCTGCATAGAGATTTCCTTTTGTTCCCTCCATCTGTCTAGGGAGTAGTTTGTCAAGTAAGTGATAGCATTTATAATATTTAATATATTATGGTATAGGCACAAAACCATGTATATTGAACTCTATTAGAGGTTTAAAGGATTTTTAAGGGTAACTTTACCTTAATAAGACTGTTATCTTTCACATATATTAACTTCAAGTTAAGTCACGGTCCTGTATAATATTTAATATATATATATGTGTGAACATATATGTGTGTATATATGCATATGTGTATTTATGTTTGTATGTGCATATATAGTGTGTGTAGATATATATGTGAGAGTGAGTGTATGTGTATATGTTTGTATGTGTCCTGATAATTTAAGCTTGGTTCTATATTTAATTTCAATGTTCCTCATTGGTCCTTTTTCTCTCTTGGTTTTCTGAATTTTGGTATAGATTGTCAAAAAGTGTCTTGAGGAGTTGAGTTATTTAATGTTTAAAAACATCTGTCTTTTGCTGATCTTAAACAACAGTGAGTCCAGATACCCCAGGCTTGATCCTCAGACTGTGTAGACAGTGTTCCATTGCCTTCTGGTGTCTGGCATTAACTGCTCAAGTGGAGAATCTGAGGTCACTCTACATTTCCCCCTTGAGAGGTGACTTGATTTTTCTGCCTGGATTCCCGAAGAATGATTTTTTCATATTTGAAAGCTTTTTGAACCTTTGCATTAGAACCTCATCATCTTTTGGCTAGCGTGATCCTTTGATTTTAAGATTCTATTCTTCACTCTTTGACGTAATATTTCCAATAGTTATCAGAAAAAACGTTTTTATATTTGAACTATTGGATTCCTTCTATTTGGAACATAGTTACCCATATGACTTTCTTTTCAGACAAGGAATCTGTAGCAGCTACTCTCTGTATCTTTGAATATCAGATATTAAAATGATCTTTTTGCTCTTTTAACATGGGAATGACTACTTGGCTAGATTTAAAATTTTAAATCTCTTCTTACATCCTTTTTTAGATTGCTTTTTTTGCTACATGAAAATAATCAAACATATACAATAGTGGAATAGTACGCTGGCCCTGATGTATCTGTTTCTCAGCTTACAAAGTTACCGTATATAACTGATGCTGCAGGCTGTGATAGGGTAAGGACTGGATTTACCCTTCTGTAAATACTGGAAAACTGGAAAAAATACATAAGGCAATAGTTTTTGGACATTGGACAACAGGAAATTCAGAGCTGTGATCTCTGTGAGGAGGGAAACAAGCAGAGCCTTGTGACTGCCCTGGCCTGTTGCCCGGAAGCATTTGCTATCCTGACATGTAGCGAGTGGGACCCAGACAGAGCATGGAAGCTTTCCGGATTTGAACAGACAGAAAGACTGAGGTGGTTGGAACTTGCTGGGTAGAATATGAGCGAGGAGGGAGCTTCATGGAGATAAGGCATCAGAAACCTGCAGAGGATCACCCTTGAGTCTCTTCCTGAGAACTAAGCTGTGTGTGTATGTGGAGAGATTCCGTGAAGCTGGGCAAAAGTTTACCAGAAAGCTGTAAGCTGCACAGCTTGCAGAGCTCATGGAGAACTGACGGCTTCCAGCATTCTGCTGTTCCAGTCCCAGCTGTTAGTGGCTTCCCAGTATCAACCACCAGACATGAGAGTGAGCAAGCCTGCAGATAATTCCAGCCTCCATGGAGTCATCCCAGTTGATGCTGTGTACAGCAGAGTCAGGCTTTCTCACTGAGTCCTGCCCAGATTGAAAATTCAAGAGCAGAGTAAATGTTTTAAAACCAAAAAAATCTGAGATGGTTTCTTATCCAGCACTAGATATCTGGACCACATCCTGTATGCTTTCAGTTTGCAATTGCTATGTGCTTTTCTCAGGTATTGCATTATTTCCAAATGTCAAGGTATCTCTTCAGAGTGATTCCTCTTTTCTGTGGCTTATGTTTACCTCCAGTACTTGCCCTTCTAAGTTAGGGGCACCTCCTAATTAATTCCGAGAAGTGCTTCTCTCTATCAGGCTGATGCTAAAGGCCTGGAAAGGATGGGCCTCTGTAATAGCACTGCCAGAAAGTTTTCTGGTGGTGAGTCTCTCCCCTTAGAGCTGCCTCTGAATGAAATTGTCTTCAGAGAGAAAAAGTGCTGTAACAGCATCATTCTCTTGCCCCCCATGGTTGTTCGGAGGTTTGGATGGGAGTTTGCCAGGTTCTCCTTCACTCATTTCCTACCTCACAGCACTCTTTGTTTTGGCCAGAGTCGCATTGTCCCTAAGAGACTTTTCTTCAGTCTGAAATTCTTGTCATTCGTTTGAAACTATTCCCTAGTTTACCTTCTGAGGAAGAATGTCCCTTACTTTTCTCCCCTTTGGTTATATAAAGGTCAGCTTTTCTCACCTTATTCTTAAGCTGGCTCATCTAGCTGGGATATCCTCTATTTCCCAAATAATCTATTAGGACCATATATTGTTCCTTCAATGGGACTAAGTGCACACAGACACACAATGTGTGGGGAAAGTGTTATGTATTCTAGGAAACTTACTACAAAGAAAATTTAAGAGCCAGAGATAAAATGAGAAACTATTTCCTGCAAATATGATAGATTTAGGGCAGGCCCCAACCTAAGCACTATGAACATTTTGAGTTGGATAAATTTTTGTCGTGGGGCCAGTCCTACATACTGTAGGATGCATAGTAGCATCTCTGATCTCTACTAATCGTATGCCAGGCATATACCTCTAGTTGGGACAAATAAAAATGTCTCCAGACAATGCCAATATCCCCTGTGAGGTGTAAGACCCACCTTCAATTTAGAAGCACTGACTTGCGCTAATCCCCTTGTGCGCTAATCCCCTTGATTATTTGTCTGGGCTGTGTTGTATTAGGTTCTGTATGGTCTCAACATAAAATGTTTGTTTTCACTAACATCACAATCCTTTGCAGGTCAGCTGGCTCTTTATAGCTTTTCCCCAAGGAAGGACATCTAGGCTGGTGTGGGTAAAATTGTAACATTTCCAGATTATCTCGCCTGGTTTTAGTGCATTTGCATATCCTCACGGGTGGAGAGAAGTTCATCTCCATGCCAATGGGTAATTACCTGGGCAACCGAGGGTGTGTCTGAACCTGAAAGTTTAAGGGGAGGGGCAGGCTTGCTTGCTTGCTTGCTTGCTTCCTTCCGCGGAGCAGGGGAGAGAGACGGTGCTGGACTGCAGTTTGTAAGCAATAAACGGGTTTTAAACTTTATTTCTCCCTTTGACTGATTTCGGTTTTTAGAGGTATTTTGCCCCAGGATTTCCCTTCCCCGAACTTACAGCTGGCTTCTGTAGTTATGATTCACATCTTTCCCTTGCAACTGCAGGCTTCCTTTTTTGCCATCCCAAGTGTTCTTCACTTCTTTCCATGTGGCTCAGAGAGAGAAGAATTCACACTTTTAACTGCCTCAGACTAGAAGTGATACATGACTTCTGCTCATTCTGACTTCCAGCTGATGACATAGTGGTCATATCCAAGTACAAAATATGCATCCCAATCTAAGTACAACAAAGCTTGGAAAACAGACTTCCCATGTACATAGGAAAACAATAATGGGGTACATCAATCTCATTGTCATTGCAAAGCAAATCTTATCTGAAAATGGCCCCTTGAAAATAATTTTAAAATGTTTAGTTTTCACGTTCATTGTGAAAATTATAAAACCTTTAGAGCAATAATTTACCAAGGGAATACAAATAAGTAATAAACACAAATCTTATCTGAAAATGGCCCCTTGAAAATAATTTTAAAATCTTTAGTTTTCACGTTCATTGTGAAAATTATAAAACCTTTAGAGCAATAATTTACTAAGGGAATACAAATAAATAATAAACACATCAAATTGTTCAAGCTAGCTAATAATCAAAGGAAAAAACACAATTATTTTCTTATAATAATGACAAATATTAAAAAATAATAGTCAGAGCTGACATGCTGATGAAGATAAAGTAAGATAGCACTTTCATATATTGTGGTAAGATGGTGAATTATTAAACACTGTGGAAAAACACTGACATGTTACAAAGACTTTATAATGCTCATACTTTTAAAAATTGAAATACAATTGACATGTAACATTAGTTTTAGGTGTACAACATAATGATTTAATATTTGTGTATATTGAGAAATGATCACAATAAGTCAAGTTTATATCCATCAACACAAAGAGTTACAATTTTTTTCTTTTGATGAGAACTTTAAAGACTTACTCTCTTAGGAACTTTCAAATATATAATACAGTATTATTAACTATGATCACCAGGTTGTACATTATCTCCCCAGGACTTATTTTATAAGTGGAAGTTTTTACCTTTTAATGCTTTTTGATTCAGTAATACCACACGCAGAAACCTATATTATGATAAAAGCAAATCAGATATCTCTGATTTATGGGAAATTATTTTTTATTAAAGCAATTTTATAGGAATAAATACTAGAAGCAACAAATATATGCAAGAATCGGGGAATGAGTATATACAAACTTTGAAACATCTCCTTGCTCCTCCTAAGTTATAATCAACTGTAAATAGTTACAGAGAATCAAAAACAGGCTCACATTTTCAGCTCTATTGCAAGGGAAGCTGGAATGGAGAACAAGACAGCACCTCTAACCTTCATCTCCTAACCTATGTCTTGGGACCTTTTCAACTGTCAATAATTCCATCAGTAGGTCAGAGAGGATGGAACAAAGATGTCAGACACCTGTGATAGGCCTGCTAGAGGCTTGTAGGTAGGTAGTTTAAGAGAGACAAGAGCTTGTGGCCTGTTTTGCTTTTGGGCACCAATGGTAATGTGGACCAGTGTGCTGTGGGCTCCCAGCAGGTCCCTTCAGAGAATCCATGTCTCTTTGTAAAAGTGAGTTGTTGGATAACTGGATAAAAGGTCGGAAGTCCCATGACGGTACTGTCCCTACTGGATGATGAGGCAGAAATTTCCTCATCAGTCTGTCAGAATTTAGGGGACGTGTATTCGCTCACTGGCATTGGTGGACCACACACGTAATTCCTACCTGCATAAATCAGCTGCAGAGGAAGATCATGCCAGGCTGAAGGTAGAATCAGATCATTGCTTCAAAGAAGAAGCAAGGGCTGGGGAAATGGTCACACCGAATATAAGCGTCCCTTCAGTTGTGAGTCAGCTAGATAAGCATATTTAAAAACAAAAAGGTAATTTATATGTGGGTGCAGGCTGGGGAGGGCAGGAAGTATGTGGCTGAGTACCTGTATTGAAGGGGGACAGCCATAAAACCTTATGTTTTTATAGTCTTCTTCCTTCAGCCACTGAATTCATATTTTAATTTCTCTGATCTTGGTAAGAGTCTCTGTGCACTTAAAGTAATTATCCTTGTCTTTTCTCGACAGTGTGGACACTGAGCATACACACAATTAAGATACTCTGAATGTATATGTGTTAACTTGTCATAATATTCTTTGAGGATTCCTTTATTGAAAGGGCCAAGGACTTGAAAAATTTTGCCTGCTCAACTCCATTAATATTTAGTGACGAGCCCAGATTAAATTGGGCTGATCACCGAACAGGGGCAAAGGGACCTGCCTAATAAATGGAGTATTTCCATGGCATCAACAGTTATGTTCTTTGTAGACAGATGAATGTGATTTAGTTTGTACGTACAAAATGCAATTTCTCCGTTGGCCCAGATGTTGATTAGCAACACTAGAAGTGAGGGGACCAATCTGAACATCTGGGTGCAAAATTAAAGCATTTGTTCAGAACCAAAAATATTTGTGACTCAGCTGGCTGAAAAGGTAAAAATTTCTATGCTGTTTGGCTTCTTTTCCACTCCACAGATAATAAGCACCAGAAAAACAGTCCAGATTATGCTGCCTAGGAAGAATGAACACAGAGCAGGAGTAATCCAATTTATGTGGTTAAAACTGTGCTGCTGATATCTTTGCTCATTCTGGCTCTTGGAATAAAAGTGAACAGGAATGTAAAACTCTAAAATGAGCACCAGTCCCTGAGCATTTCCGCTTTTAGTTTTGAAAGGGAAACAAAGGAAACTGAACGAGCAGCAGTTATTTGAGTAGCTTTATTTTTATTATAGTAAGAAACAAGTTGCTTTAAACAACAGGAACAATTGTAACTGAGATCTGGGTTCTGAGGCCTTGTATTAAATGCGAACATAAGCATCCATAAACAAGACTTATTGACAGAGTATGATTTAAATTATGGCTCCCTGTTCATAGTCTCAGCGATTTGAAATCCATCACTAACTGAAACATTCAATGTTTCTGTCTCATAATTTATGCAGGTTCTAAAAGCCTGACATTGCTAAGAATCAAGAGCCTCACAGTTCTTTATTCCTTTAAGAGAGCAATCATAATGAGATGGAAAAAGGAGAGTTGAAAGCTTGCTGGAGCTGAGGATGGATTGTGGGAGTCAGTAGCACCAAGAAGTCAGGACAGGCACATTAAGCTTTATGCATTAAAATTAGGGTTTTCTTTTCATGCTAGACAAACCTGAAGAGGGAATGGGGGAAACAAAAGCCCAAGACAAAGTAAAAACTAGTATTTTTATTTCAATGAAATCAACATTAATGAACATTAATGAAAAGAATTAGTTTTAATTTGGTAACTAAAAATGTACGAAGGGTCGGAACCCCTCATTTATTGCTGCTGGGAATGGAAAATGGTACATACAGCCCCTTTGCAAAGTTTGGTATTTCCTGAAATTGTTAAATGTAGAGTTACCATACGACTCAGCAATTCCACTTCGAGATACATACACCAGAGAAATGAAAATATGTCACCCAAAAATGTGGTCATGCATGCTCATAGCTGATTCTTTATAATAGCCAACAAAAGGATACAGCCAAAATGTTTGTCAACCAACGAAGCTTGTTAAAAAAGAGTGTTTATCCATACAGTAGAGTATTATTTGGTTCTAAAAAGCAACGAAGTACTGATACTTGCTACATGAATGAACCTTGAAAACACTTTGCTAAGCAAAAGAAACCTGTCATAAAAGACCACATATTGGTGGTCTGATTCATATTATATGAAATATTCAGAATCAGCAAATCTATAGAAATGGAAAGTAGATCAGTGGTTGCTTTGGGCTGGTGAGAAATGGAGCAGGGGGGAAATGGGAGCTGACTGTTAATGAGCACAAGACTTCATTTTGGGGGTGATGAAAATGTTCTGAAATTCAAGAGTCGATATGTTTGCGTGACTCTGGATATAGTAAAAACCACTGAATTGTACATTTTAGAAGGATGAAGTTTATGGCATGTGAATTCTATCTCAATAAAGACTTTAGGTCAAGGGGGAAACGATAAAGTAATGATACTAAATACTGATTACTTCAAAGAAGCTATGCCTAGAAGAACAGCAGAAGTGGTATAGAATTGATCTTCTATACAAAGGGAGTAATGGAGATGGGTGGGGACTGTGTAATTAAGTTGGCAGAAATATAAACTTTCTTATCCAAAGTTTAAATGATGTAGAAAAAGAAAAATTCACATCATGTCTGAATTCAGGTTTAGACTGTATTGAGGGGAAAGAAAGAACCCTCAACCAACCAAATTTAATAATTCATTGAAATCAACAAAATAACTGGTTTTCGAGGCTATTGTATGAAATTGCTTATTGAACAGGGAGTAAGTAATATTTCTGTACATTGTCTAATTTGCTGAGGTACTTCTTTTGTTTTTCTGTTTGTTTTTTTGGTGTGCCTAAGAATGTGTGAGATGTTACTCCACAGAAAACCGGAGTGCATAAGTTACTTTATGAATTACCATAGTCAAGATTAACTAATGAATTATTTAAATATTCCAAAAAACATTATCCAGCCCAGGGAATTCTAGGTATATATTTTTTCTCAAGTATTAAGGGATTTTGAATTTTCGAGTTGGGATTTCTTATAATGTCCTTCCTGTCACAGTAGTTATAGAGTTGAAGCCTGGGTGTATATGAAGATAAGTATTGTCTTTTCTTTTCGTAGGTAGGTATAGCTGAGCCCTCAAGTAGACTAGTCCATAGAGCAATGATTAGTACAGGGTGGGCTATCAGTGGGATCACATCATATCGGCATGGAATTATAAACAATCATATACAATGAAGTAAAGGTTAATGGGAGGCAAGAACACACATGTTCTCACTAATTCCATCCAGGTGTGGAAGTCTCCAGAGACATTTAGAATGAGTTTGTATGGCAGAAAAAAAATGGATGAGGAAATCAGGAATGTAATTTGGGTCGTCTATTAAAAGACTGAGGTGAACAGGTATGTGCATGACAGTGTTTCAATACTGTGGGTCTGCTAATTCTCCAGTTTACTTTGGTCAGTTGTGATAAATACTACGGATTTTCTACTTTTTCTCATAGATTCTAATACTCATTCTCATCTCTGATTGAAGGAAACCTCAGAACCCAAAGCAGGGTAAGTAATTAGCTTTCCTATAGATATAGCTTTCTCAATGCTCAACATTTATTTTATGGAGATTAAAGCAATCTAGAAATGGGCCAGTGGAATTAGGAGCTATCATGGAATTCTAACTGTAATGTGCTATAATCATTTGTGCTTTTGTATCTTACGAGCTAAATATTGTGGGTCACAATATAGGGATTATAACAGTGTTTTAGATGGCTAATTTATGACTTTTAATATGTAGTATATTTACTTGATAGTTTTCAATATTAATTTGGATTTTTTCAGATATCTTTTGTCTGGGGTTGGGAGAACTTGGAGTGAAAATATATACCTAAGGGTTTCTGTAAAAATCAGAGTTCACTAGAATTCTTGTGCCCTCAAATGAACATTGATAAAGGCAAAGTGAACTAGAACATAGATTAAAATAATAGATCTCAAATATGGGGGTTCAAGCATATATTTTGGTTCATGGGAATGAAAACTGGAAGATTTTATACAAAACCTTGAAATTCAAGTATTTATTGTTTTTTCCACTAAGTGTATGGGTTTAATTTGTGATCTGAAGTGCTGTAAGCCTTTACTATTTTGGTGTTCCTTTGAGATTAGTTTGTTTCTAGAGCAGCTGGGCTTCGGTGAAGTTGGCACAATAGATCATGTAGACCAGATTCCAGCCAATTCTGGATAGTTTGGCCATGGGTCCACATGAAGAAAAAGAAATACTTATGAAAGGAGATTTAAAATCTTTATGGACAGTGGCATCACTGTAATTTAACACATACACAGTATATAGCATACCATTTTTAAAAGTGGCTAACTCTAAAGATGATAATAGTGATGTAATCCGCTCTCATAGTAGACTAAAGGTAAAGTTAAGTTAAAGTAGAACTAAGTTGGAAAAATCAGTATGAACTCCTGATCTTCTGACCCTCCTCCTCTTCTAAGGGAACACTTTTTCTTTTTCTTTTAATGGAAATACAGTTGATATACAATATTATATAGGTTTCAGATGCACAACATAGTGACTCAATAACTATATACATTACTACATGCTTGCCACAGTAAGTAGTTCCCCGTTACCATACCAAGATATTACAGTATTATTAGTTATATTCTCTATGCTGTACTTCCATTTATTTTACAATTTGCAGTTTGTACTTCTTTTTATCCCCTTCACCTATTTCACCCATTCCCCCACCCCACTCCCTTGTGGTAACCAACAGTCTGCTGTCAGTATTTATGGGTCTATTTCTCTTTTGTTTGTTTCTTAGATTCTACATGCAAGTGAAATAACATGGTATTTGTCTTTCTCTGATTTTTTTCACTTAGCATGATACCTTCTAGGTCCATTTACATTGTCACAAATGGCAAGATTTCCTTCTTTTTTATCACTGAATAATATTCCATTATACATACATACCACATCTTCTTTATCCATTCATCTATCAGTGGGCACCTGGGTTCCTTCCCTACCTTGGCTAGTCTAAATAATCTTGCAATGAACATAGTTGGGCATATGTATTTTCAAATTAATGATTTTTTTCTTTTTGGGTAAATTCCCCAAAGTGGAATTGCTAGATTGTATGGTATTTCTACTTTTAGTTTTTTGAAAAACCTCCATACTGTTTTCCATAGTGGCTGCACCAATTTACATTCCACCAAGTGTAGGGGGGTTCCCTTTTCCCCACATCCTCACCAGTACTTGTTATTGCGTGTCTTGATGGTGGTCAGTCTGAGTGGTGTGAGCCAATAAAGTGACCTAAGTAATCTCTGATGTCATTAAATAGAGCAATCTACTATTTACTCCAGTTTCCCTTGTTTTTATCCCAGCATTATATTCCACAAAAAAGGAAGTATCTCTTATTTGGGGCAGCAAAAATAAAGACTTGGTTGGAATATCTTATTACCACAAGAAAGAAGGATTAATTTCGAGAAATATTTCTTTGTTTATATAAAGAGAAAGTGGTTGGCATAGAAAGAGGACTGTTAGTTGCCAAGTAATGAAAATTTGACATTAAAAGGGGATAGAATGATTAAAGTCAACTAGAACAATGAGTTTAGAAGCCCTGGTTTCATGTTGATACTGTAAAGAATAGGGGCATTCAGAATTTTAAAAATGTGACTGTAGTACATAAACTGTAGTCTATGAATTTCTAGTAGTGTCTATAAAATACGTTATATATCAATTAACATAAATGAGATAATTCCAACACTGGATTACTGATAGACCATCAGGCTATAAAATACAGACCTTTTAAAAAAATCGAGGAATAAAAACTTCAATAATGAGAATGCTGAGTACAATGGGAATGTTGAATGGGAAGTAATAAGAGTGGATTTAAATGGTAAATCTATTACAGGAGGAGGGGATAGCATAAATTTGTAGAAATAAAAGGAGCGACTATATGCATGTAACATAAATTTTAGAGATTAGGTTGACCTTTAGGGGAAGGGAGAAAGAGAAGGAAAAAAACAAGCACAACTACGGAATAGTTTGCATTCTTCGGGCCCCAGAAAAGATGGCAGTACAAAATATAGTAAAGGTAAAACTAAGTGGGGTTCTTACTCAGACTGAGGGTGAATTATGTATGGTCCAGTTGTGTTGCAGTGACAGTAGGTCCCAGTCCCCATGCTAATGGAAACATGATTAAAGGAAAAAAGTCACATTGAAGTAGTTATCTGTTGAGAAGTGAGGATACATGCTGTCTACTTTTTTTGACCTAGATGGAAGGTCCAGGGCCACATTTGGCAAAGATTTGTATGGGAGACAGAGAAGATATGTCAGTTGGGGAATCTGAGTTTTATGAAAAAGATGAACACAAGCCAGCACCTGATAATGTTTTCTAGGTACTGCAGACCTGTTTCTTTTCCTGCTTTCTGTGCTCAAATTAGTAGAGTTTTCAAATAATGTAGTTTTTCTATCTTGTCTTAGACAGTCCACTTACTGGCTTTGCTGTTTGGGAGAATCCTTTAGGAACTTAACGTGGAGAAAGACTGGGTCACTTGGCTTAGGTTTAGAGTACTATAAGCAAGCAGGAGAGTGTTAGGTTCTATCACTCAAGGTAAGGTGGAGTAGAACAAAGAAAGAGCAATCACAATGTCTTAGTAAATCCTCACTATCAAAGACTAAAAGGCTAAGCCAAATTTAATGTATAGGCTCCTTGAACATTGGCAGGTTGAAGTTTCCTCTCCTCATATTACATATGCGATCTCTGAGGCCTGACATGGTAAAGTAATTCACCTATGATCACCCAGATGCTTAATGGCAGAGCATGCCCTTTGGCTTTTCAGTTCAGTGTTCTATCTCCTGTAATGAACTGCTGTGGTTAACAAAAACAAGTAACTTTTTCATGTGTGATCTGAAGAAGACATTTTAAATGGTAAGTTAGCAATTTTACACACACAAATGACATATACACAAAGATAACCAGAGATTTAGAGAAGAAAGAGTAAATAGGAGAAGAGTAGAAATATAATATGACTTTCATGTCAGAAATATATAGACAGACTCATTTGTCTGAATTTTACCAAATTTGGTTCTGTTCACCATGTTAATGATGTGTAGAAATACCCAAATGCATCAAAATTTAATTCTGGCAAATGAGAGGCTGGCTTGATTTAATGGAAAATCTAATTTCTGAAATAAAATTAAAATTAATGGAGCTTTATTACTTTTAGGTAAACACAGTAACTAGTCATCAAAGTGTTTTTATTTTTTGTTGTGCCAAACTTACTCATATCAGAATAGTTACTAACTGGTGTTTTATTCCATATAGGGACAACAAAATTTTTTAAAAATGGTTTGTTCTTTTTGGTATGTTCACTACCTCTCTTGCTTTTTTAATACTACAGATTTGCTTTAGAAATTGTTTTTGATAATAATTGCAAAGGTAAAACACTCAAAACCCTGTATTTTCATTTTCATGAATTTTATTTTTAATAAGCTTTTATTGAACTGTAATGTGCAAAAAGAAAGTAGGTGTCCAGTTTAATGAATTACTGCAAAATGAACACATGTAAACACTCCCAAGTTGAGAAATAATTATTTACTAGCACCTCTGATAGCCATCTCTTGCCCCTTCGTATTTACTAGTCCCTCCCTCCCAACCAGTATATGAGCACTGTCCTGACACCATAGATTAGTTTTGTCCATTTTTTAATTTTTATAAAGGATATCATAGGATATATATATTATTTTTCTGTTTGGATTTTTTCTTTTTTTTCTTAGTTTTTTTATTAAGGTATTATTGATATACACTCTTATGAAGGTTTCACATGAAAACACAATGTGGTGACTACTTTTACCCATATTAGCAAGTCCCCACCCATAGCCCAATGCAGTCACTGCCCATCAGTGTAGTAAGATGTCTGTTTGGCTTTTTTCTGTTTGAGAGATTCATCCATGATGTTGCATGTGGAACTAGTTCATTCATTTTCCTTGCTGTAGAGTTTTCCATTAAATGATTACATCATGATTCATTGTCACTTTTACTATTGATGGACATTTGGATTGTCTCCTGTCTTTGGCTGTTATGACTACTGTTTTGAATGCTCTTGAGAATATCTTTTGGTGCACTTGTATACCAATATCTGTTGGATATATCAATAGTAATATGGTTGCTGGATCTAAGTGTATGAGTATGTTCAGCATTAGTAGGTATCAAAAGTTGTACCTATTTATACTCCCACCTGCAGTGTATTAGAGTCCAGTTGGCACATATGTATGTCTTGGAGTTGTTAAATTTTGTAATTTTAGCAGTTCCAGTGAGTGTGTTATAGTATGCCATTACTAATGAGGTTGAGAAACATTTATATGTTTAGTTACTTCTCAGGCACCCTCATTTTTAAAAGGGCTGTTCATGTCCCTTTCCCATTTTAACATCAGCCTCTAGGTCTGTATCTTTTTGATATTATAGGAGTTCTTTTTGTATTATAAAGATTCTCTATATAGTATATATAATGGTTGTGAGTTCTTTGTCAGTTATGTGTGTTGCAAATATATTCTCTCAGTCTGTGTCTTAATTTTTTGGTTCCCTAATGTCTTTTCATTAATAGAATGTCTTAATTTTCATCTAGTCCAGTTTATTAATTGGCTACCTTATGGTTAGTGCTTTTTGTATTCACTTAATACATATTTGCAAGATACTGAAGATACATTCTGAAATTTATTTTTTCTTTCACATTTAGATTTGCAATCCATATTTTTAATTGACCCAGTGTCTTTTATTATAGAAGAGGATCTCATCAGTTTTACCTTTCTGCTTCCTCAGGTGTCCATATATGTGTATATCTATTTTATACTTTGTTATTTTCTATTGTTTTATGGGCTATCCTTGGGAGAATACCATACTCTCTTAATTCCTGACTTCATAAAAATCTGTGATAACAAATGAATCAGTTCCTTCAAGTTGTTTGACTCCTGAGGATTTTTTTGGTTTTTCCTGGCCCTTTCCATTTCCATATGAAGTGTAGAATAAGGTTATTAATTTCCATGAATAAACTTCCACATGCTAGGTTTATAAAGGAAATTCTGTTGAATATAGATCATTTTGAAGGAGAATTGACACCTTTCAATATTTAGTGTTCCAACTGAACATGGTGTAGTCTTTCATTTAGTTCTTCATCTTCTCTTAGTAATATGGTAGTTTTTGTATAGACATCTTGCATATTTTTTATTTGATTTATTTCCATTTTATTGTCCTGTTACAAAGCAGTATTGGTTTAAAATAGTTTTTCGAACTGTTTATTCAAGTAAAACATACATACGTAAAAGTGAACATATATGTGCAGCTTGGGTAACTGTCACAAACTAAACATAACTCATGCCAAGAAATAAAACTTTACTAGTTCAAAAGACCTCATTGTTTTGCATTCAGCAACTACAGTTGACCCTTGAATGACACAGGTGTGACCTGCATGGGTCCACTTATACGCAGATTTTTTTCAATACATATATTGGAAAATGTTCTGGAGATTTGCAACAATTTGAAATAATGTTTTCTGTAGGTTAAGGGTATAGTATATAATACATATACAAAATATGTGTTAATGAACTGTTTATGTTAATGTAAGGCTTCCAATCAAGAGTAGGATATTAGGAATTAAGTTTTTGGGGAGTCAGAAGTTATATGTGGGTTTTGACTATGCGGGTTTTGGTACCCCAAACCCCTGCATTATTCACAGGACAACTGTACAGCCTTAAGTGTATCCCCTGTCCTGGTTTTTACCAGCAGAGATGAGTTTTACCATAAATCTAGAATTATGTAATATGTACTGTTCTCAATGGTTATTCTTTTGCTCAATCTAATATTAATGAGTCATGCACATCAATACATGTAACTGTAGATCGTTTGTGCTAACACTTGTACAGTATTCCATTATGCAGTATACTACAATTTAATTATCTATTGTTGTTGATGGGTATTTCATAGTTTTCAGGTTGAGTGTATGTGCTGGTATTGTCACCCTTTTTATTTTAGCCAATCTAGTCAATCTAGAGTAGTTAGTATTTCATTGTGGGTTTCATTTGCATTTCTTTAGTAATGATATTAAGCATTTTTAATGTGTGTATTTGCTATATACCTTTGATAGCATTTTTGTAAATTGTCTAAATCTTTTGTTATTTTTCATTACATTGTAGGACTGTGCAATGCTTTGTATATTCTGGATACAAATTCTGTGTGACTTGTTTTGTGAATATTTTCTCCCCAGTGTGTGGCTTGTATATATATATATTTTTTTATTTACAATTTATTTTGGTATCATTAACCTACAGTTACATGTGCATTATTATGGTGATTAAACTACCCCCTTCATCAGGTTCCCCCACCAACCCCATTACACGCACTGTCCATCAGCCTAGCGAGATGCTATAGAATCACTACTTGTTTTCTGAGTTGTACAGCCCTCCCTGTGCTCCCCTACCATACGTCTGCTAATCGTAATGCCCCTTTTACCCTCTTGTGCCTCCATTCCCACCATCTTCCCCAGCCCCTTTCCCTTTGGTAACTATAAGTCCGTTCTTGGGTTCTGTGAGTCGGCTGCTGTTTTGTTCCTTCAGTTTTTTCCTTTGTTCTTATACTCCACATATGAGTGAAATCATTTGATACTTGTATTTTTCGGCCTGGCTTATTTCACTGAGCATAATACCCTCTAGCTCCATCCATGTTGTTGCAAATGGTAGGATTTGTTTTCTTCTTATGGCTGAATAATATTCCATTGTGTATATGTACCACATCTTCTTAATCCATTCATCAACTGATGGACACTTAGGTTGCTTCCATTTCTTGGCTATTGTAAATAGTGCTGCGATAAACATAGGGGTGCATATGTCTTTTTCAAACTGGGCTGCTGCATTCTTAGGGTAAATTCCTAGGAATGGGATTCCTGGGTCAAATGGTATTTCTATTTTGAGATTTTTGAGGAACCTCCATACTGCTTTCCACAATGGTTGAACTAATTTGCATTCCCTCCAGCAGTGTTAGGAGGGTTCCCTTTTCTCCACATCCTCGCCAACATTTGTTGTTGTTTGTGTTTTGGATGTTGGCCATCCTCACTGGTGTGATATCTCATTGTGATTTTAATCTGCATTTCTCTGATGATTAGCGATGTGGAGCATCTTTTCATGTGCCTGTTGGCCATCTGAATTTCTTCTTTACAGAAGTGTCTCTTCATGTCCTCTGCCCATTTCTTAATTGGATTATTTGCTTTTTGTTTGTTAAGGTGCATGAGTTCTATATATGTTTTGGATGTCAACCCCTTATCCGATGCATCATTTCTGATTATATTTTCCCATACTGTAGGATGTCTTTTTGTTCTACTGATGGTGTCCTTTGCTGTACAGAAGCTTTTCAACTTGATATAGTCCCCTTGTTCATTTTTGCTTTTGTTTCCCTTGCCCGGGGGGATATGTTCATGAAGAAGTCGCTCATGTTTATGTCCAAGAGATTTTTTCCCTATGTTTTTTTCTAAGCGTTTTATGGTTTCATGACTTACATTCAGGTCTTTGATCCACCTTGAGTTTACTTTTGTGTATGGGGCTAGACAGTAGTCCAGTTTCATTCTCTTACATGTAGCTGTCCAGTTTTTCCAACACCAGCTGCTGAAGAGGCTGTCATCTCCCCATTGTATATCCAAGGCTCCTTTATCAAATATTAATTGACTGTAAATGTTTGGGTTACTGTTTGGATTTTCTATTCTGTTCCAGTGGTCTGTGGGTCTGTTTTTGTGCCAGTACCAAATTGTCTTGATTACTGTGGCTTTGTAGTAGAGCTTGAAGTCAGGGAGCATAATTCCCCCTGTTTGATTCCTCCTTCTCAGGATTGCTGTGTCTATTCGGGGTCTTTTCTGGTTCCATACGAATTTTAGAATTATTTGTTCCAGTTCATTGAAGAAAGCTGTTGGTAGTTTCATAGGGATTGCATTGAATCTGTAGATTGCTTTAGGTAGTATAGCCATTTTGACAATATTTATTCTTCCTGGCCAAGAGCATGGGATGCATTTCCATTTGTTAGTGTCCTCTTTAATTTCTCTTAGGAGTGTCTTGTAGTTTTCAGAGTACAGGTCTTTCACTTCCTTGGTTAGGTTTATTCCTAGGTATTTTATTCTTTTTGATGCAACTGTGAATGGATTTGTTTTTCTGATGTCTCTTTCTGTTAGTTCATCATTAGTGTATACGAAAGCAACAGATTTCTGTGTGTTAATTTTATATCCTGAAACTTTGCTGAATTCAGATATTAGTTCTAGTAGTTTTGGAGTGGAGTCTTTAGGGTTTTTTACATACAGTATCATGCCATCTGCAAATAGTGACAATTTGACTTCTTCTTTACCAATCTGGATGCCTTGTATGTCTTTGTTTTGTCTGATTGCCGCGGCTAGGACCTCCAGTACTATGTTGAATAACAGCGGAGAGAGTGGGCATCCCTGTCTTGTTCCCGATCTTAGATGAAAAGCTTACAGCTTCTCGCTGTTAAGTATGATGTTAGCTGTGGGTTTGTCATATATAGCCTTTATGATGTTGAGGTACTTGCCGTCTATACCCATTTTGTTGAGAGTTT
>JAQQAC010016209.1:19372138-19469404 GCA_029783875.1 Phataginus tricuspis
ATCATGTGGTTTTTGTTCTTCTTTTTATTGATGTGATGGATGATGTTGATGGATTTTCGAATGTTGTACCATCCCTGGGATGAATCCCACTTGATCATGGTGTATGATCCTCTTGATGTATTTTTGAATTCGGTTTGCTAATATTTTGTTGAGTATTTTTCATCTACGTTCATCAGGGATATTGGTCTGTAATTTTCTTTTTTGGTGAGGTCTTTGCCTGGTTTGGGTTTTAGAGTGATGTTGGCTTCATAGAAAGAGTTTGCAAGTATTCCCTCCTCTTCTATTTTTTGGAAAACTTTAAGGAGAATGGGTGTTATTTCTTCTCTATGTCTGGTAGAGTTCAGTGGTGAATTCATCAGGCCGGGGGTTTTGTTCTTGGGTAGTTTTTTGATTACCGATTCAAGTTTGTTGCTGGTGATTGGTCTGTTTAGTTTTTCTGTTTCTTGCTTGGTCAGTCTTGGAAGGTTGTATTTTTCTAAGAAGTTGTCCATTTCTTCTATGTTTTGCAGCTTGTTAGCATACAGATGCTCATAATATTCTCTTATAATTCTTTGTATTTCTGTGGGGTCCGTCTTTATTTTTCCTTTCTCATTTGTGGTTCTGTTTATGTGTGTAGATTCTCTTTTTCTCTTAATGAGTCTGGCTAGGGGTTTATCTATTTTGTTTGTTTTGTCAAAGAACCAGCTCTTGGTTTCATTGATTTTTTTCTATTGTTTTATTCTTCTCAATTTTATTTATTTCTTCTCTGATCTTTATTATGTCCCTTCTTCTGGTGACTTTGGGCCTCATTTGTTCTTCTTTTTCCAATTTCAATAATTGTGTCTTTAGACTGTTCATTTGGGAATGCTCTTTCTTCTTTAAATAGGCCTGGATTGCAATATACTTTCCTCTTAGAACTGCCTTTGCTGCGTCCCACAGAAGTTGTGGCTTTGTGTTGTTGTTGTCATTAGTCTCCATATATTCTTTGATTTCTGTTTTGATTTGGTCGTTAACCCATTGATTAATTAGGAAAATGTTAAGTCTCCATGTATTTGTGAGCCTTTTTGATTTCTTTCTGAAATTTATTTCTAGTTTTATACCTTTGTGATCTGAGAAGTTGGTTGGTAGGATTTCAATATTTTTGAATTTACTGAGGTTCTTTTTGTGGCCTAGTATGTGGTCTATTTTGGAAAATGTTCCATGTGCACTTGAGAAGAATGTGTATCCTGTTGCTTTTGGGTGCAGAATTCTATAGATATCTGTTAGGTCCATCTGTTCTAGTGTGTTGTTCAGTGCCTCTGTGTCTTTACTTATTCTCTCTCTGGTTGATCTATCCTTTGCAGTGAGTGGTGTTTTGATGTCTCCTAAAATGAATACATTTTTGTCTATTTCCTCCTTCAATTCTGTTAGTATTTGTTTCACATATGTTGGCGCTCCTGTGTTGGGTGCATATATATTTATAATGGTTATATCTTCTTGTTGGACTGACCCCTTTATCATTATGTAATGTCCTTCTTTATCTCTTGCTATTTTCTTCATTTTGAAGTCTATTTTGTCTGATACAAGTACTGCAACACCTGCTTTTTTCTCTTTGTTGTTTGCATGAAATATCTTTTTCCGTCCCTTTTGGTCTGTGTATATCTTTGGGTTTGAGATGAATCTCTTGTAAGCAGCATATAGAAGCGTCTTGCTTTTTTATCCACTGTGTTAATCTGTGTCTTTTGATTGGTGCATTCAGTCCATTTGCATTTAAGGTGATTATCGATAGATATGTACTTATTGCCATTGCTGGCTTTAAATTCGTGATTACCAAAGGTTCAAGGGTTGCTTCTTTACTATCTAAGAATCTAACCTAACTTTGTTAAGTTATTGTGAACACCGTCTGATGTTTCTTTATTTCTCCCTTCCTATTCTTCCTACTCCATTCTTTATATATTGGGTGTTTTATTCTTTGCCTTTAGTTAGTATTTGGATGGTCTGCTTTCTTTACTATGATTTTATTTTCTCTGGTGACATCTTTTTAGCCTTAGGGGTACTTCCCTCTAGAGCAGTCCGTTTAAGATATCCTGTAGTGGTGGTTTATGAGAGGCAAACTCTTTCAACTTTCGTTTGTCTGGAAATTGTTTAATCCCTCCGTCATATTTAAATGATAATTGTGCTGGATACAATATTCTTGGTTCGAGGCCCTTCTGTTTCATTACGTTAAATATATCATGCCATTCTCTTCTGGCCTGTCACGTTTCTGTTGAGAAGTCTGATGATAGTCTGATGGGTTTTCCTTTGTAGGTGATCTTTTTTCTGTCTCTCGCTGCCTTTAATACTCTGTCTTTATCTTTGACCTTTGCCATCTTAATTATTATGTGTCTTGGTGTTGTCTTCCTTTTCCCTTGTGTTGGGAGATCTGTGGGCTTCTGTGGACTATGAGACTATTTCCTTCCCCAGCGTGGGAAAGTTTTCAGCTATTATTTCTTCAAAGACACTTTCTATCCCTTTTTCTCTCTCTTCTTCCTCTGGTACTCCTATAATGCGAATATTGTTCCATTTGGATTGGTCACACAGTTCTCTTAATATTCTTTCATTCTTAGAGATCCTTTTATCTCTCTCTGCCTCAGCTTCTTTGTATTCCTGTTCCCTGTCTTGTAATTCCTTGATCATGTCTTGAACCTGATTCAATCTGCTGTTGAGCCCGTCGATGGCTTGTCTCATTTCTGCATTGTCTTTCCTCACTTCCCTCACTTCCTCCCTCAGCTCTTGCACATTTTTCTGTAGATCCATCAGCATGGCTATGACTTTTATTCTGAATTCTTTTTCAGGAAGACTGTTCATGTCCATCCCTTCAGGCCCTCTCTCTGGGGTTGTCTGGGTCTGAAGCTTTGTACCATATTCCTCTGTCTTTTCATGGCTATAGAATTGGTTGCTGGTATTTGCACGTATGTCAGCTGGGCTCTTCATGACCGCCTCGCCGGGTGCCGAGTTCTCTCAGGGTGTAGCTGCCTGCTGGTGCACTGGGATGGGGGAGCACTCGCGTCCTGTCGGGTCGTGGCTCCGTATCTTACCCGCCTCGCCGGGTGCCGAGTCCTCTCAGGGTGTAGCTTCCCACCGTTGCACTGGGGTGGGGGAGTTCTTGGGTGCTGTCGGGTCGCGGCTCCGTACCTTACCCGCCTCGCCAGGTGCCTAGTCCTCTCAGGTGAAGCTGCATGCTGTGCGCTTTCCTGTGTATTCTGGTCTCTCTTTTACGAATAGTTGTATTTCCTGGGTTTTTGAGGATTAATGTAATGTTGGGAGGAAATTTCTGTCGTTCCGTTCACGTCGCCATCTTCCCGGAAGTCTGTTGTATATTTTTTTATGATGTCTTCTGATGAAAAAGAAGTATTTGAAAACAATATCTGATTGACCACTTTCTTATGTTATAGTTAATTCTTTTGTTATCCTATTTAAGAAGACATTGCCTATCTCAAGTTCATGAGGACATTTTAAAATAGTTTTTTCTAGAAGTTATATTTCTTAACCTATATATTTAGGTTCTATGAGCAGTAGTGAATTAGTTGTATATTATATGAAGTAGAACAAAGCTTCATATTTTTAAATATATATCTTCAGTTATTCTAGGGTCATTGATCAAAATGATGTCTTTGCTCTGTTGAATTTTTTTGATACCTTGATCTAAAATCATTACACTGTATAGAACATGTTCAAAATCTGTAAAATAGCAAATACAATTAATAAATGAGTTCAGCTGTGTTTCAGAATGACTCAGTATACAAAAATCAATTTTCTGTAGACTGAACAATTGAAAAAGAAAATATACAAAAATATTTAAAATGGCATCCAGAATTATAAAATACTGAGGATTAATTTTAATACAAGATGTGAAATACCTCTTTATAAATATTAATAGTGAAATACCATAGGATTTCACTTACATGTAGAATCTATAAAACACAACAAATGAACACACAAAATAGAAACAGACTCATAGTTCCAGAGCACAGACTGGTAGTTGCCATAAGGGAGGGTGGGTGGCCAGATGGGTGAAATAGGTGAAGGGGCAAAAAATTAGTGAGAATGTTTGATATCTTGATCTGGGCAATGGTTACATGAGTGTATATTCATGTCAAAATTTATCAAGCTGTATACTAAGATTTGTCTGTTTTTTTATTGTAAGTACCTCAGTATAAAAATAATTTAAAACATTTAAAAATATTAATACCTCTATAAAATAGGATTATTTTATATAATAATAATACATTGCTTGAAAAAAAATTAAAGAACAACTAAATCATTGTAAGTATGTACTAAGTTCATGGGTTGGATAATTCATTGTTAACACATAAAATGCTTTCAAATTGATCAATATATTCAGTACAATCCCAATCAAAATCACAGTGGGTGTTTTACAGAAATCGACAAGATTGATTTAAATTTTATATGGAAATGCAAACAGTATTGGCATTTAAATTCCATTTTCTAATTATTTGCTGTGTGGTATATAGAAATGCAAATGATTTTTTAATATTAGTCTAAGTTTGGGACCTTACTAAATTACAGTTATACTAATAAACATATATTTTATGCTAATGATTTGCCTATTCTTTTGGATTTTCTAAATGATAATATTACTTTGAATAGCAAGTGTTTCTTTATTCCTTTCCAGTGTTTATGACTTTTGTTTCTTTCCTTCTTGGCACTAAGACACTAAGACCACCAGTCTAATATTGACTGGAGAGAGTGCTTATAGGCATTCTTATTTTATCTCTGTATCAGAGGAAAATCTTTCATCATTGTATCACTAAAGATTATGCTTATTCCAAAAACAACTTTTATCCAGTTAGGTAGGTGTCTGTCTATTTCTGTGCTGCAAGAGGTTTTTATTGTTATTATTTTTCTTTTCTGCATCTGTTGAGAAACTGTCATTATTCTTTTAATATAGTGGCTTATACTGATTGATTTTCATAGTTAAGCCAAATAGGCATTCTTCTAATAAATTCAAGTGTTTTTTTATCGTTTTTGGATATTGGTGGATTTGATTTGTTAATGCACTGTTTAGGATTTTTTTTTTTTTGATCCGTGTTCATGAGAAGGATTGGCCTTTAATCTTCCTTTCTTGTAAAACCTGTATTATGTTTTGGTATCTGGATTATGTTGGTCATAAAATTAGTTAAAGCAGTTTCCCTTTTCTCTAATTAATTGAAATGCTTTGAGATAACATTATTCTTAAATCTATGAATGTAATTTACTGGTTAAAGTTATGTAAGTCAGAAATTTTCTTTGTGGGAAAACATTAAATTATGATTAAATTTTGGTAAGAAATATTCAAATTTTCTATTTTTTGTGACAGGTTTAGTAAGTTTTGCTCTACAAGGAAATTGTGTCCATGTCATATAGTTTTTAAATGTACTGATATAAACTTTCTGATAATAACCTCTTATTTTTTGAATGTCTTCTTCTTGCATCTCTGAGTCTTTCATTAGCATCATTTTTTTTTAAAATTGAAGTATAGTTGATATACAATATTATATTTGTTTCAGGTATAGAGCATAGTGATTTGACAGTTACCTACATTATTAAATTCTCACCCCAGTATGTGTAGTTACTACCTGTCAACATACAAAGGTGTTACAGTATAATTGACTATATTTCCTATGCTGTACTTTCATTCCCGTGAGTATTTTATATTATAATTGGGATTTTGTGCCTCTTTATCCTTTTTACCTTTTCTCCCCACTGTCCTCCCACCTGTTGCCCCAATAAACAGCCTTGCATTTCTTTCTTTAGGAAATGATCTGTGTGTAATTAATTGTGTTTTATTAGTCTGAAAATGATTTTTATCCTTACTTTTTAAGAATTCTTACTGGAAATAGAAATATAAGTTGGCAGTCATTTCTTTCAGCCCCTTGATTCTGTCATCCCATTGTTTTCTAGTTTCTCTTATTTTTGTAGGAAAGTCAGCCTTCAGTCTCATTGTTACTCTTTTGAAGATAATGTATTATTTTCCCTCTGGACACTTTCTATGTTTTCTTCTCTGTCTTTAGTTTTGTACAGTTATTACCATATTTGTAGATATGGTTTTCTTTTCATTTATCCTGCTTGAAGCTCATAGTGCTTCTTTAACCTATAGCTTGATAACTTTCATCAGACTAGGAATATTTTCAGGAATTTTCTCTGCCAATAGTGCTGCTGATCCAATCCCCCTTTACCTCTTTCTGAGCCACCAAATTCTAGAGTCATTTCCCTTTTGCATCTTAGTTCTACAAATGCTCACTGCCCTTGCAGCTTTCTTATACCTTTAAAAATATACATTGATGTTTTGTAAAATATTTGTCCATATTTTCTAGTTCTTATCAGTGGAAGAGTTGGTCTGAATCAACCTATTCTGTCATTGCTAGAATTCAAATCTTTGAAATACAACACCTAATAATTTGTTAGTTTTTTCAACTGTTAAAAATATTCAGAATAGTTTTGCATTGTTTTTATATGCTACATTAATTTTTGTATATTATAACATATATTACATCTTTTACTAAAGCCTGTCATTTTAATATGACATATTATTGTTTCTTCTACAAGAGTACATTTGTGCTCCTCTAATTTCTGCCAAGGGTTTTTCTCAGATTAATGTTGTAATGCAAGCCTGGCAACTAATAGGAAAAAAATCTTCTCTCGCTTCCTTCCTAGTAGAGTTATTTGGCTTTGTTTCTAAGCTACCCAAAGAATATCGTCAAAGAACGTAGACTAGGAAAGCAGAATGTATCACATAGTCTCAAAATGTGGTATCACATGGAAGTGGTATTTTTTCAAAAGTCTCTTGACTCCTGTTGAAGTGACAACTAAACTTGACATGGATTCTTGCCATGTTTTTATTTCAAATGTGTTGTGCAGTCCCCATCATTAGACCAATATGCACCTGCCCCTTGCAAAAAAGTGTTTGTAGGCTTATATAATAATGAAATGAAACCATTAAGGATTGGGTTGCTTAGAGCTTAGATGGAAGGAGTCAGAATTGGTATAGAGAGAGTATAGGATTGAGAGCCAAAATTTAGTAGCTCCTCAGTGATTCTCAGGCCCAGACTCTGAACTTCCAACTGAGTCATAGTAAGAGAGTGCTGGACTGAAGTGAGAAGTGGTGGGCATAGGAGACTGTGGTCTTCCCAGCAGAGTTGTGGCAGGCAGCAGAGGGCATTTCAGCATACCTCACGAAGAAGGGGTTGGAATAGGCAAAGAAGATGAGGGAAGATTCCACTGTGAAAGACAAATTTCTTCTTTGTGCACATATGGGTATTTTTCTACTGAGATGTGTCTTCAAAATGTAGTGTATTTATTTCTTTTTGTAAAACATGTTAATGGTAGTAATCTGAATATCCGATGAGAAATCATGACTCAAACAGTCATTCTCTCTCTATTGCTGACACTCTTTAGCTAAGCTTTCTGTGGCCAAAAGTAATAATAATAATAGCAACTGACACTGTCTGTGAGTTAACTCATTAGCTGCTTCTAATCATGGCAAGTTGAGAACCCTTGTGGGGTTTTCTCTATCACACAAAGAATAATTATCAACACTACTTTCCTAGCTGGGTAATAATAATAGTTGGAAGCAGGATTCCTTCCTTTGTTTATCATTCCTTCACTAATTCATTCAACACTCAGGTTCTGAGCACTTTTGGTGGCCCAGACACTGTAGTTTCCTGGAACTTCCATTTGCTTTGATGTCTTGCCTGAGGGTTTCAGCCCTGGGCAGGTTCACTATGGATTCATTGAGACCAAGGAATGACAATGGAATGTTTTGGGGGTAAAAGGGTTTATACCTGGCTTTATTCTCCCAGCCATAGGTCAAGCACTAGAATCACATCTGCACCCAGCAGTCTGCAGGTCCGTAATCCACCTCCATCTCTACCTTTGCCCAGAGCACTGTGCAGAGCTCTTTATATAGTGACTCAGTCAAAAATAGATCATTCCTGACGGGTGTTGAAGTAGTAGCCTAGCAGTAGGCCAATTACATCATCAAGTAGTTTAGGGTCAGGTGATGATCCTGGCCACAGGAACTTCCATTTTCCCCACACTTGGATATCCCCTCTTGTGTCAAAAAAGTCCTCACTGCCATGATGGTTCTCCAATGCCTTCAACTGATATTTTTTTCTAGTTATCTGTATGTTTTACACCATAACATCTAGTTCTTAGCAAGACATTGATTCTGACCCATAAAAAACTTCAGGGAGTACTCACTTTGCAAGGTAGTGCAAGACCATAAAGATGACTGTGTAGTTTCAAATCATGCAAAATTATCTTAATAATCAATGGGGAAAATTGTGATGATTCTGTGACCTTTGAACATTCTTATCAAAATATCAAATTTCTTTTTCTTTTTAAACAACTTATCAAGAGCAGTTTGAATAGTGCTTGCTTTCTTCTTAGAATGTAACTTATGATACAGAAGAAGAATTTTTTCTATGGTTTGGTGAATTATCATACTCTGTTCAAAGACTGGATCAACTTACATTCGTGTCATGAAGTATCCCTGAGTTCCTTGTTAATCTTGTGAAGATTTTGTTGTTGGTATCATTTCCTCTGGGAAAGCCACATCCTTTTTGTCATAACCACTTCCCTCAATTATATCACTAAGTTCACCATCCCCAAGTTCTTCCAGCAGCGTATCTAGAGTCCCTCAAATGGTAGTGGTGTTAACATTTTAACAGCCAGCTCTTCTTCCATAAATCCATTTATGTTCTATTTGACTTTCACTTCTAGTGAAATCACTTTCTGTTTCTTTGTTGCACTTACATTTTGTTGCCCAATTCCCTATTTGGATTATCCATTTTTTTTAAATGTCACATGGATGGATTATCACAGAGAAACAAGGAGGCAGCACAACTGTCCACTTTGCTGTCTGTGGTGAGCTGTGCGAACTGCTCAGTGACTAATCACTGACAGACTTTCAAAGAAGGGACTTGATTTGTCATTGATCATGATATAAAACTTACGGAATGATCTGTGAATTGAAGAGTTGGCATCTTGGTTTGTATTTTAAGTAATTTTTCATAGTCAATATGCTTTGGTAATTGAAATTCAAATCATGTTGTCCAGGACTAGTATCATTTAACTAAATTGGGCTAACTGAAATTTGTGCTTATCAAGACCGTGAAAATGGAAAACTGTATGTATAAGCATTTTTCCTACTTAGCAAAAACCTCTTACCATGAGTGAAGCTTATGCTGGTCAAGTCACCACAAAGAGGTACTTTTCTCAGGATCTTGATTAGGCATTTCACCAGATGACAAATTCAGTTGCTTGATTCTTGGTAGCCTGGTACCATTTCAGTATTTCTGGCTCATCTTTGCATAATGAAGGGGTCTTTTATTCAACTAACATGTAATGAGGCACTGATTTTAGAGTATAGTATTGGCCACAGAGAATATGAAACAATTCAGACAGTTCATGATTTGCAAATGTGAAATGACTTGTGAGCATTAATGGAACCAAGAATTTCTGCTTGACTGACTGTGGACCCAGTATAAAAAGGAAGCAAGCTGCTTGGATGACTGTGAATAAAATGAGCTGGGCTATTACAGGTGGCTGTAACTCTGCAATGAAAGAGATAATGATGCTGCTGGACACCAGGTGAGGTGCCACTATGAAGTCATGAGCCAGGTTGCACTGTGTTTTAATGTTTTCATCTGCTTCATTCATTACTTACAATCACCAAATTATTTTTAATATTTTCACTTAGGTAGAATAATGTTGGAGGAATATAGTTTATTATATGAAAGCCAAACAAAATATGTCCCCTGATGTGACCTTGTGATGTTGACTCTATGGCAGAGAATAAATAATGTCCTCTAACTCAAGCTCTTACCAGCACTGTTGAATCATTGAATGATAGCAGAAAGCTACTTACATTTTTATGTTTTAGCTTCTAAGTTGTTTAAGAGTAATTTTAAGAGCTTACCCACATCGCAGAGATCTGATATTTATGATGTATTGGTTTAAAATATTTTGAAAATTTCAGATAAGAAGTGTTAAGGTTATTTTAAACATTGTTACTAAGTTACTACTTGAATCAAACCATTGTAGTAATGGACATTTTCTAAATTTAAAATAGTTTTTAATATTATGTGCGTGCCCAAATGAATCATTTAGACATCAATACCAAATTAAGAATTTCACAGGGAGTGGTAATGTGGGTAATACAACTTCTAAGATTGAGGCAATGTGATTGGCCTGTTTAAGTACTTTGTAGAAGAATGTATTAGGTTGAATCATATGAGAGTACCATTTTTGTAGGTCGAAAATGTTAAAATACTGAGAATTTCATACATTTATCCTGAATTAAAGGCCAAAGTTCAACTCTGTTTCTGTTCAAATCTCTCTTTAAGCCCCAGTTTCTCTATTATAAATTGGGGGTGATGTCCGCTATTTCAAAAATGGATGAACAGGAATATTTATTTTTCTCCATCATCTTATCCCTGTATACATATCTCCTACCTGCCTGTCTATAAAAGACTGATCCTTTATTTATTGGCTATGTCAATTTGACCCAGTTATTCAACACTTCTAAACCTCAATTTCCAAGTATAAAATAATAATAGTAAATACTAAACTGGACTGCTATTCAGATTAAGGGAGACAATTTTCATGAAACATTTAAATAATACCTGGCACTTAGTACATGTTTAACAAATGTCAAGTATTAATTTTGTAATTTAAGAGCAGAAATGAAACAGTATTCCTGATTTTAGTGCTATCTTTACAGAAAGTCAGAAAACCTTCTGTTGTCTGGCATTATCTTGGTGTGATTAATAAAATAGTCCTGATTAAGAAGGGTACCATATCTATCATTCAACTGTACATAATAAGTAGGTAGTTAAAATGTTTAATTGAGTTAATTTCCCATTTCAGAAAAAAAATAGATTAAAGTTGAGTTCCAAACTATTCAAAATCTAATCTGTTCATCAGTTACCAAGAAAGCACTTCAGAATGCTACAAAGCCTGAGGGTCTTAAAACCATCTGTTATGAATGCCTTGTGAATGTGCAGATGACTCAGTTGATAGAGAATGTTAGTCAATAGAATCTTGGATAAAGTAGATAGTATTATGTTGTCTAGTTGATTCATCTTTAATTCTTTAAACATTTTCTCACTTTCACTATTGGAAGGCCAAGTTTTCTTGTTTTGTTTGTAACCTGTTCTCTGTAAGTGACCTAGATGAAACATCTCATACTGCAAAAGTACTGCTGTGATGCCTCTTCTATAAATATTAGTGGTACCAGTTGGAAGAGCACTGGTATCCATGTTGATCTTGCCCTTTTTGGATGGCAACTCTGCCAAAGCTGTCTTGTTTGCCTCCATTTGATCTCATTCAAATACAACATCCATCTGGCCTCTGACTCTTGGCTCCATCTCTGCCATCAGTGACCTTGCGTCTGTCTTTGGACTTGATGCTCTTTCTGATCTACTTGGTTTTAAGCACCTACTTTGAAGTAAACATTTGCACATTTATGAGATTTATAAATGAAAGCACTTGGTTTGACTGAGTTTAATCATAAGAGATACATATTTCAGGAAAGTAAAAACTGCTATTTTTTTCTATTATCTGGTAAGTGTTCCTGTATAGGCATTTGTTTTAAACATGTCAGCTTTATTTAATTACTCATTTTTATCAATCACTAATTGCTGTGTGTTATTTCAGTGATCTGGGAAGGTCTGTAGGCTAAAGCCAAGGTCAGTGTTCTGAATATGTGAACAAGACTCAGATATTTTTTCTAAGGTCAGACAAAGACTGGCCTGAAGTTGAGGGAGGCCATGTTAGAGAAGGATGCAAACCAATTACAAGATCAAAGCAGCTGGATACTGGAGTTTGGGAGAGGGTGAAGCACTTGACAGAAGGCAGAATTAATTAGGAATTAATTAATTTCTAATTAATTGCATTGAGTTGAGCTCTGATGATGTGTTTGAGAGAACCAGACTCTAGGAAACTAGGGTGTAGGTAAAGTCAATGAAGTCAGAAGAGAAGCTGCAGAAGTAGTGGCAGAATGTAATCAAACATGCTTAGAGAACAGTGATGGGAATCCAGTTATTGAGGACTCAGAGGAAACAAAGGGTCAGACCAAACTTGATGCAGTGTATTACTTAGTTGATTACTAACATTGCCTGGGAAAAAATTAGTCCCAGGAATGGCGTAGGGGTAAACCTATATGTGGGAATAAAAATGTTTACATTTCTGTGTTGAAGTGTTGTAATTAAAGAAGCCAAACAGACTACTAGAATGTGAACCTTGTCTAGGATGCTGGCAGTTAATGAGGAAATTCAAAGATAGATTTGAAATGCATCATGAGAGAAGAATAGATTGAATTGTGAATTACTTGGGGGTTGAGAAGATGTCAGTGAGCTTTTTAAACTTTGTGGGCCTTGGTCCTGTTGATAGCAAAAGGATAGGTCAATAGCAGTTGCTCTTTGGGGTGAGGAGGAGAATCAGTTTTGTTTTTGGCATACTGAGTTTGATGTGATTGTGGAAACAGAAACAACTGAGCCATGGGAAGAAAAATTTTGCATGTCCCCACTACTGTAGATGTTCTTTGCATAACCATTTGTTGGTACATTAATAATGTTTCTGCGGTTTGCAGTTCTGAGTGAACTATTGAGGTGATAACGGTGAAGGCAAATCATTTAAATTTATAAAGAATATTTTCCTTTTTACTTAAGACTAATTAATTTGAAATAAAAAGTAAGGGGCATTAGAATATACACTTTTTAAATTATAAACCCAACTTCATTTAAATATGTGAAATATTGAGACTGCACACAACTCCAGGGGACTATCATTTATATCTCAGTGTATAGATAAAAAGCACATTAGAATTGTACATTATGCAGTCTGAGCAGCTATCCTCAATGATGTCAGATACATTCATAAATAAATTTAAAAATAACATTTATGACTTGAAAGTAAAGAAATATAACACATTAGAAATAAAATGAAGCAAAATATTCTAATCCCATCAAACTAACTTAAAGCTTAAGGACAAACTTAACCCAAAATGTGCAAGACCTATATGAAGAAAATCATAAAACTTTAAGGAAAGTCTGAGAAGAAGGATTGGCTAAATGGAGATGCATACTATTTTCCTGGATGGATGCCTTACTATGGTGAAGATGATAATTGTATCTCAAGTCAATCTATACATTTCACACTGTTCCCATAATAATACCAATGGTGTGTTATTTTTTTCTGAACTTGACAATAGGGATTTTAAAGGTATCTAAACAAGTGAACATGTGAGTATAGCATGGACCAAATTTTAAAAGAAGTGTATTGAGATGTATGAAAAGTTGTGGTAGTATTTAATCTTATAGGTTATAATGTATTGGAAAACTACAGTAATCAAAATGGGTATTGATATACAGGTTGACAGATGAGAAGAATTGAAAGAAAAGGAAGAAATATAATTTCAGATACAAGTTTATCATAATATGGAATTGACATTTCAAATCAGAGTTGAAAGGTTGGACTACCCATTAAATGAGATAGAAGTAATAGGTTAAGTATGTGAGACAAATAATAAATTTATATGGTTATATGTTGCCTTAGGGAAATTACAGATATGTTAAAGAATGGATACAAAAATTAAGCAATAAAAGGTATCATGAAAATAATGTTGAAAAATGATATAATTTTGACACAAGGCAGTAATTCTATGAGGGGGAAATCTGACAGAATAACAAAAGCAATAAAGAAAATTATAAAATTGAGTACATATATATTAGTAATATCTATTTACCTAAAAACATATGCAGCCTACTGGAAGAAATACAGCGCAATGTAGTAAATAGAAGAACTTAAAATAAAATAAAAGTCCTAATTGACTAATAAGAAAAAGATGAATCTTTGAAGCAAAAGATGTGAAAGACATGAAGAGGTAATCCACAAAATACAATGACAAACTACAAAATTTTAGAATTCCAAATCATCCTGGTGATCAAAGAAATTAAAATTTTCAAATGTAAATTAACATAACCTTGATACTAAAACATGAAGACAACAAGATGGAAATATTATAGTCTAATATCTCTCATGAAAATAGATGTACAAATTTTAAACCAAATATGGTAACATATCTGTTTTGGGTTCATTTATGCCCCCTGCCCCATTCATATTTTGAAGTCCTAACCCCCAGTACCTTAAAATGTGATCTTATTTGGAGATAGGGTCTTTACAGAGGTACTCAAGTTAAAATGAAGACAGTAGGGAGGACCCTAATCTAAAATGACTAATATCCTTACAAAAAGGAGAAATTTGATAAAGAACATGCACAAAAATTCTATAGCAATCTTTATAGTTTATGATAAAATATTGAAAGCTTTTTGCTGTAGACTGGGAATAAGACAAGGATGCCTGCCCTCACCACTTCTATTCAACATAATAAAGGAGGTTTTAGTGTAATAAGTCAGGAAGAAGAAATAAAAGGCCTATGTATTAGAATGGAAGAAATAAAAAGGAATATGGAGTGTCACTGAAGAAATAAAACCAAAATAAAAGAAAAATTGAGAAGCATCTGCAAGAAAATAGAGTTACTTAGCAATATAAAAAAATACGCATAAATCATTATATATAGCAGAAAAAAGCACATAGAAAATGAAATGTTAAAATAGATCAAATGCCTAGGAGCTAACCCAACAAAATATGTACAAATATATACACTAAGAACTACAAAATATTCTCAAAAATAAAGACTCAAATAAATGCTGGGATATACTGTGTTTATGGATTGGAAAATGCAATGTCCAGAGATGTCAAGTCTCCCCAGTTTCCTCCAAAATCCTAGTTTCGTTCAAAATCCTAGAAGATTGTTTTATTTATCTAATTTTGGAGAACCTAACAAACTGATTTTAATATTCATATGGACATCAAAGGGCCAAAATAGCTAAGGCAATCTTGAGGGAAAACATAGCTAAAGATCATTCACCAAAGATATCAAGCCCATCTATAAAGTTGGGATGATTAAAACACTCCAGTGTTGATACAGGGTAGACAAACAGATGAATCCCCCACACATATGATTATGTGACTTATGACTTTATGATGGTGCATTGGGAAAAGAACAGTTCACTAAATGGTGTTATACTGATTATACACATTGAAAATGGCGTATCTGAACTCTACAATACACTATATGTAAAATCAATTTTAGATGGATGTCAGTATTAATTATGAAATTAAAACCACTATAATTTTGGGGGAAAACGTAGGAGGACCATCTTCATGATTCTGGAGTAGGTATAAAGTTTTTGAACACGATATGAAAAACAATGCCCATAAAAGAAAGAAAAATGACAAATTAGAGTGTACTACAATTAAAAAGTCCTGTTCATTAAAAGGACAAAGTTAAGAAACTTAAAAAACAACCCAGAGACCGTAATATTCCCAATACCTTTCTCCAACAGAGATTTGATTACAGTATATATACAGACTCCTACAAGTCTATTAAAAACTATACTGCAACAGAAAAGGGGTATAGTTAACAGGCATTTCACAAGAGGACATCGAAATGGCTAAGAATTTTATGAAAAAGCACTAAACCATCACCACTGCTTATCACAAAAGGGGGTGGCAAACAAACAATAGATGCTGCCTTCCCAGAAGCCTTTGCACAAGACTACTGTCTACGTCCTGCTGACCAGTACTTTATCACTCGATCAAGCCTAGTTGCAAGGCAAGATGATAAAGGAGTGTTTGGCTTCTGTAATGTTTATTGTGTAACTGGCCAAAGAGGAGGTTGGATATTAGTAGTGAATAGCATCTGGCACAGTTTGCAATAGAGTCCAATGAGAGAGAAATAGGGGGAATCACAAAGGAGTTTCAAGGCTGCATGAGAAAATCAAGAGAGGATAGTGTTTGGGGGACCAAGGGGAAATAAGTTTCAAGAAGAAATTAGCCAAAACTTGAAATACTAATGTTTCATCTGGATAGGCAAAGTCTGAGAGTCCTCTTAAAACTCAAGACAGTATGAAAGTGTTAGGCTAATCAGAGAATACTTAGTGAGTTGAGGGAATCTTCACTCTAGTTCTGTACATATTTTATATCAAATGTATGGATTTTTTTTTGGTGCTGTATGATTTAAAGCTATATATGCAGGTGACAACAGTTGGAACAAATTTCAGAATTTAACCAACACCTCCCCCAACGGTTAGACTTTGGTCACGGGCCCCGTTGAGTGCTGCATCATAAGCCCCTGATGGTCACCTGTGCAATTCATTGAGACGGATTGGAGACTTTCAGAATGGGTGATCTCAGTACTGCTTTGTTAGCCAGATGGAAAGCTAGGTTGGTATTAGCCTGGGTCTCATTGTTTCCACTGAAGGTGATAATGGTTTCTTTCTCCCAAGTTTCCTAACAGCTGTAAAGGGACTCACTGGGGGCTAATGGCTGTGCCACTGCTGTGGTGAGTGACGCTGAAAAAGAATGTAATCATTTGTCATGTAACACACTAATCAATCCATACCTCTATCTCTGCTAACAGTACTGAGTGTCACATGTACTGTAATCTACCTAAATAGAAGTGAAATAAAAAAAAACCTGTTGGTGGAACAAAAGTGCTACTTTTAATGAGATTTTGTGCTGTTTCAAACAATTTCCTGTGTCTTTTGGTTAAATTAACAAGTTGTAAATACTGTAAAGCTAATTTCCCGCAGAGAAGGAAAGCAGTAGGGTAGACACTGAGTGTTCTTAAATGTATTGAGGACGAAGGGGTTGATAAGCTAATTTGTGTCCATGAGAATTGACCACTTTATTATGTTGCTTATGTGTGGTTTTTTTTTAGGTTGTGTTGTGTTTTAGGTTGACTTTTTTCAGTTATCGAATTTATAACCTTTATTTCCTAAGTTACCAAATGGTATGTGCTTGGCGAATACCAAATGTTATAAAGAAACTGAGGAACTGAAATGCAAAATGGTGTGTTTAAGAGCATATAGGCGTTGCAAGCAGAGTAGTTTGCAATGTGATCTTCCGTTTCTGTGCCCACAATTTAGCTCCTGTTTCCCATTTCCCTTAGATAAAAACCATAGATTTATCTCCTCCATGTATTTATTTTTCGCCACCTCACCCCCGCCCCTGCCAGGAACACTTTTGATTTTTTAGTGTCCATTTAATATTTGTGCTTTTTAATAATAAAAATTTCTTAAAATTAAGATTTCGCTTTCTACGTACCGGTTCCTCAGACACTGCTACAACCTGGAACCAGAAAGATAGGATTGAGTCTATATTGCATTGTCATGTGCCATTTGGATGATTAGATGAAGTTTTTTCTGTTTTGGACTTGATGTTTTTATCAACATGGAGACCTAGTCAAAAGTATATTTCGGTACTGTAGTTCACTGTAGTCTACTCTTAGGCCGACACAACTTAGAGAAGTAGCATGTCCCAGAAATTCTACACGTAAGACTCCTCTGGTGCCATTATCAGTTTCCCACTTTACACAGCTGTGCAGTTGATGTGTTTCAGCCTTCTTTCCTCTCATTTGATCATTTTGTATTTAGATATATGTAAATGACATATCGTTTTGAAAACTTCTCAGAGGGATTTGAACATGGCTTTCCTTCAGATTTCTTCATTTCCTTCTTTCCCTGGCTTTCTTCTTTCCTTCCCTTCTCCATCTCTCCCTCCCTCCCTTCCATCTTTATTTCCTTATTTTTTCCCTTCCTTCAACAAAGATGTATTAAATGTTTACTATGGGCACTGGGCTCAAAATAAAAAGGCAGTAAGGCCATGTCTTGACGTAAGCACAGACTTATTTAGTCTGACTGCTTTCTTCAGCAGGTGCCTTGGGCTTACACAGCAAAAAGTTCATGAACTCAAACTGGATTTGTTTAGCAGATTCTTTATCTTGATTGAAATTTTGCAAATATAGAGGACTGTGTTTAAAATCGTTCAAAGCTTTTCAAAGCATTTTGGGAAGGATGTGTTTCTGTACAGTTTGTATTCTTGTTATAAATAATTCCTATCCTAAGAACAGTTAAATAGCAGAATTAGTGAACTTTATTAGCTTGGTTTGCTTTCTCTATTATATTCATTTTAAAATAAAGTCTTGAGAATATTCTTCAGTTCGCATTCTCACAGTCAGAATCATCTTTGCCCTGGTCCTAATTGCTGTGGTTTTCTGCATTTTCGTCTCACAATTACGATGTTACACCATGCTTGCTTTTTTCTTCATTGCATGTCTTGGTGAGGGACAAGTGGAAAATGTGAAGATTAAACATTCTACTAAAAGAGTTGCGATTTTTCTATTCATAAGCTAAGATCTTTTTTATTAATGACATAAGTATGTGAGAGGAAATTTGATAGTGTTTAATTATGTGCTTATATTAAGATCTACTAACTTACCAAAGTAAATTTTTGTAGCTACATCTCTGCCTCAGTGAGGCAGAGTTTAATGATGTTGTCAAAGAGCTGACTGATTCCTTTGATAAAGTCAAATTCTTTACAAATTTTTGTTTGCCACCAGTAGTGCTTATTTTTCCCTTAGAAGTTTGAAATGGCCACTGAGTGCCTTACTAGGTTTCTTAAGGACTCTTTATTTCTGCAATGGCCACTGGGCCGTGAAACTGGAAAGAGAATTGCCATTTGGCAAGATGGTCATTGCATGAGATTAGGCAGTTTGCAAGTTCCATGTTCACTTTATTCCAGGCAATACTGCCATCATCATAGACTTTTTTACCCCTTTAAGGTGCTGTGCCTCTTCAAAAAATATACTGCTAATGTCTTCATAGCTTCATTTGACCCAGGAAGGGCTGTTTTGTGCCTGAGAACTAGTCCCAGGGCAGGTGGTCTTTGCTGGTCCACAGGAGTGGACGAGCATTAAGTTTGTGCACTGTCTTATCCCTCTATGGTTCAGAAACCAGAGTGTCTCCGGCCTGCTCAGTTTAGATTTGGATTCTGTCTTAGACTGAAGCTCACAGAGCTACTCACAGTCAGTGTATGGAATTTCCTTCTCTCTTTTTTTGTTTTTGTTTTTTGAATCTACACATTGGTGTTTTTCACATAACAGTGTGCCTGCCTGTGAAAAGAATATCATCTATTTCACTTCATTTATCTCTCGATCACTTTCAGATGTTAGGTTTTGTTTCATCTTGTCTGAACTTCAGGATTTTCCGTTTCTCTTCTGATTTTATCTTATTTTTATGTTCTAATAATAAATCCTTATCATGTCAGTGTTCTAAGTAATTTGAAGATATTTCTTACACAAATCAAGTATCCCAATGAAACAAAATATTACAGATACCAGTGATCAATACCTACATCATTTTTGCAAAGAAATTAGTATATATGAGAACATTATAATATTATATGATAAAATGGAGGTTATATTTAGGAATGATGTTTAGGTAGCATTCATTAAAATCCTCACCAACTTCAAGAATGAAAAAACTTTTTGTACTATATATTTTATATCTGTTTTAATAACATCTTTATTTTAGAATTAACGGTATATAATAAAAAGTAAATGTGCAAAAATGTAACAAGAAATAAAATAGGTAATGACTTTTGACTTTTTCGTACTTCAGGATATTGTTTATTAACGCTAAAGGATGCATTTGCTTATCTCTGTAAGGCAACATGCGTTGACTCCAAGTTATGAAAGAGGAGGATTAGTTCATTATGTGGTATATCACCCTCCTCTGTTTGGGTAAAAATCAATTTGCTGATTACCTGTATTACTTTTAATAATTTACATGAATACGTATTTCTTTATCGACTTTAGGAAGTATGTCTTGATTCTCCACCATGTAAAATGAAGAACTTAGACCCTCTACTTCCCCGCAGCTCTGCTTCCCTCTTGCACCTCTCACTTTCCATCAGTTATAACAGCACTTGTACATTCTGGTCAAATGGTTCATGCTATGGGTTGACGCTGATAAAAAATTTTGAAAGTCATCGATTACATTTACAGAACCAAGGAGTGTGGCCTCCAAGGTCACTCTGGTCATGGCCATTCCAGTCAGGAGGGGAGGTGAAAGAAGAGAGCAAACTTACAGGTTCTTTGGAATAGGCACCCGGGATATCTGCTCACATTTCACTGGGAAGAATTTAGTGGTGTGGTCATACCTAACTAAAAGAGGGGTTAGATGAGTGTCTGGTTCACATCTTGTGTTGTGTGTGCACATATGTGTGGGATTAGTTTCCAGAGGCAGACTGTTTGGTAGAGTGGCATGTGTATTTCTAAATTAGAAATGCATGTGAATGCTTGTTTCACTGTAATTTCAAAACAGAGAGGGTTACAAAGTTTTTGATTTTTCCCAGTTTGAGAGATGAAAAATGGTATGTCCATGTCATTTTAATTTGCATTGCTTCCATTTTGAGCGAGGTTCAGCACGTTTTCTGTTTTTAATATCCATTTGAATTTCCTTTTCTGTGAATTGCCTATTCACGTCTTCTGCCTACTTTTCATAATAGGATATTGGTGATTTCGCTTAGTTGTAAGATCACTTTTCATGTGGGAAAGGCAGAAGTCAATGTGTAGTATGGAGCATTTGTTAGTAGCGAACAAGAAACTAATATACTTATTTATTTAAATGAAGGTCAGCCCGTTTCAACCACATAGCCGTTTTTTTAATTGAAGATAAAAATTTTCTTGGATTATTTGGTAATCCAAATATAAACTTTATCTTAAATGAGGTACAAATTTGGAGAACAGAAGGTTCACATTTCTAAACAGTACTTGCCCAAGGTAGGAGGAGCTAGATTCCCCTTTAATTTTATTCCCTCTTAAAATTTTGTTTTATAGAAGGGACACTTTTGATGCCCTCTTTTTATCTTTGGGATGAAGACAAGAGAAACTAAAATACATTGAAAAAGTTTCCCACTTTGTATTCAGGAGAATTTAAACCTGCTATGGGGACAAAAGTAAATGATTTTAAATACTGACAAACTGATACTTTCCCAAAATTTAGAAAATAATATACATTTAGGGTTCACTGAAGTCAAAACTAATACATAATCATTAGTAGAAAATAATTAGTAAATTGCAGTGTGTTGAAAGCTCTAAAATTTGTAATCTGGGGCATGATATTTTTCAAGTTATTTATTATGTAGTTATCATTGTTATCTGAAAAAAACTAAATCACATAAAAAGTTTTTAATGACAAAGTGAATTGAGGGGGAAAGAAGTAATATTAAAGAATAAAGTTATTTAAAAGTTGGCATGTCTACAATTGTAATTCCTGTATCTTCAATCTGTTTCATTATCTTACTGCAGCATAACATTCAGTTTTATTAGGTGAATCATTTCTTTATGCTGTATATTGTACAAATAAATAGGCAATATCACTTAATTTGCAACTATTATATCTTTCATCAGTAATATAGGACTTTTGAGGGCTATAGTCCCTAAAAAAAAAACAGAAAAATGATGAATGGTGTTCTCAACACAAGGCATTGCTACTGGTTATTGGCAGAATGGAGACATTAATACCTGTTAAGTGCTTGTGGTTGATATGAAATAGTAATGAAATCATCAAAATAACAAAATACTATTGATATAAATAATAAGTATGATTAACATTGTAGAAATAAAACTATTCCATGATCAAATGACTGCATTAAATAGTTAAGTCAGAAATTAACAGATGTGGAAGAATGCAGACATTGAACTTAATCTAAAAGTAATGGGAGTTGTATTATTGTAAATTTTGGCCTGAAAATGGTTAGGGTGCAGAGAAGTAAGATTTTAAAATTCTACTGTAGATTTTCTTCCTTAAGGTTTTAACATTTTTTTCCAATGTATTAAAATTCAACTTGAAGAAAATTCAAGGAAGGAGAGATTTAACAATTGAATTGCAAAATTCGTGATAAAAATGACCATATCATTGAAATCTTATTTAATGTATCATATTTCAATGTCTTCATCTTCTATTTACTTTGAGAAAACTTCTCTTTCCTATTGTTTCATTAAGGGAAATTAATTGGCCATTGATTTATGTTTCTAGTTCCTTAAGTAATAAGATAATCAGTAAAAAGACTATGGGATATAAAAATTTCAAATGTAATTTCTTAGGTTGCAGACATTATGGATCTTTTAAGTGTATTTGACAGTCAAAACTGACATGGAAGAAAACAAGCAGAACACAGTAGTATTTGCAGTAACTTAGAATCAACTAGGTAGAATATCAATTTCTTTTTTAAAAAAGTTTGTAGGTCACTGCTACTTTTTATTAAAACCACTTTCATAAAGTCACAAAAATTTGTTGTAGAAGAGATGGATTTCAAACATGCACTAAAGGTCATGAACCTATTCTGTGTGTTTTCATCCTGAGATTGCATTCTGCTCTGTGGTGTGTATTTCCAAGGATAGTATCAAATTCCCAAGACATATATTACTCCCCTACTCTCTGGTTTGTTACCTTGTCTGTGTTTGAATTAGAAATGATGCCAGTATATTTTAAGACAGCACCCTGCTGACTTAGGAAAGGACTTTTATGGTTTCTGACGGTGTTGTGTGTGGACATGTCTCATGGCTTGTTTCTCATTCTGCCATATAGTTATTTGTAATTTGCTCATCCTCAGTACTAAATGTACATTCATTTAAGGAAGATACTGTGCTTTAAATCATTTTTTATCACCTGCCAAGAATCACACACTGCTTTGCCTATAATAGGTACTCAAGCAGGATTTTCTTGACTTGCATTGCTCTGGACGCATTAAGCTGGCTGATGATATTGCGGAGACATTTCCTTGCTGGCTCATAACTTTTGTTAGAGTTCTAATTGTCCCTACATTTGTCATGGTGTGGTGTACAAAAGGCATTATTATTTTTGAAAGAGATTGCTTCACAGTTTTGTGTTTTATGAACTTTCTCTTCCTTCCCTGACTTATTCTAAGATGTTAAATCGTGAAATATGCAAAAACTAAAAACAAAGTGCATTCACATATATTTGCAGTATGAGTAGGTTAAGGACTTCTTATATCCACAAATTGGATCATTTCAAAGTTAAATACTCTACTGATTTCATCATTCATTTTTTCAATTTCAGTGTAGACCTTAGAATCTAATGGGGAAGGCAGTTAAACTAATAAGTGAATAAACTAATATGAATTATTTATTTGAAAATTGAGAAATTTTCTATGAAGATAATTAATAGGAAGATGTGATATGTACTAAGGTGGGCAGGGACTGCTGCTTAACATGGCTAGAGAAGGCCCAACTTAGAAGATATTTAACCCAAGACTACAAGGATGAAAAGAGCCAGGCATGTGATGGATTGGGCAGGCAGGATCGTCTAGGTGAAGGGAAGCCCATGTTCAAAATCGTAGGAAAGGATCAGTCACTAAACTGAAAGGAGACCAAACGTTTCTCTTTAAGTTTTAAATACATGTATTCAATAGCTTAATAATAATTCTTCTTGGGGCAGAAGGAAAGTGAACTACATTTTCTTGACCTTCTATTATGTGCCTGGCTCTTTCCTGGATGCTTTATATTTCCAAATGAGTGTTTCATGAATACCTCTTATTCTGGAGGGTTATCATCAAACACACCATCATCCCACTTATATATACTTCTTTTCAAATCTCTTATATTGGTGAGTAACAACTACCACCCATTCAGTTGTCTAAGTTCCAAACCCAAAAGTCCTTCTTGATCTCCCCACCTCCCACACCCAGTTTGTCCACATACTTATCCACTCTGCTCCCTAATTACGTTCTCCATCTATTAACTTTGTCTCCATCCCTAATGCCACTACTCTCACCAGGTCTCACTCAAAGAATGTCCTCTTCACTGTTCTCTCTTCTTTAATTTTATCCTTTTCCAGTCCATCCTCACAAATCCTTTGAGAATGATCTTTCTAGAACAAACATGACATCAGCTCTTTGCTCAAAATATCTCATTGGCTTCTCATCACCTTTAGGGGGAAACACCCACAAGATTCCTTGGCATGAAAAACCAGTCTCTTCATCCCCTGGCCCTTGCCTACCTGATCAACTTAGTTTTCTATAACTGTTCTTTAATATCCTCTTACCCAAGAGCAGTCTTACCATCTTCATGTCATTCACACCATTCTTTTGTCTAGAATGTTATCCTTACTTTAGAACTTTTATAAATGCATATTTGAATCCTTAAAATCTCAGCCTGAGGTTATTTTCCTTGGGAGGAGTTCCTGTGTTCTTCTAGATATTTCTGGACTTCCTTCCCTTCTCCTTCCACTGTGCATTGTAATTACACCGATCAACATATTGTACTATGATGATTTATAAGTGTTTTCCTACCACCTCTAAGTCCCCTTGAGTAAACGGTCTTCCTTTTAGCTTCATCTTCTCAGCCCTTGTGCCATACCTGCAAAATAGTTCATGTGCTATAACTATTTATTGAATAACAGTCTAACCTGACTGAATAGCTTTCAGTCTTCTCAGCAGGTCTGCTCCTTTTGCTAATGATAATCTGAAGCTTCAAGGAGTTTACTAGTAAGTGGTAGAATTAACATTTGATATCAGGATTGTTGGATTGTAGAGTAATTGCTTCCTCCTTAGAGGGGACTGTTCCTCTACTGGTTGACTACACTTTTACTTAACAATAATATAATATATTTACTTAACTGTAGCTATCCCTGTAGACATTATGAGCCTAGCTTCAGGAGTTCGTGTGCGTTGCCTGACCACATCTGTCAGGCAAACCAGGATGGAAGTATATGGAATCAATAGCTAGTTCTCTCTTGTGTCTTCAGCCCTTAGCCCTTTCCAGGTAGTCTCATTAGCTCTGCCAGAATCTAGGAATATGTCATCCTGCCTGAATTCTAGGATAACTTTGAGTGAACAAATACATCCTTTCAGCTAGCCAACTCCCCTACCCTGGCCCCCATTTATGAACAAGCAGAGCTACAGTGAAGTGGATGCAGACAATAGAGACTTTAAATAAATAATTATTAACAAATGTTATGGTGATATTCACACCAAGTAATTTATGACATAGTGCTTTCTCATCATTATATTTGTTTTTCTAAAGTTTTAGGTTATCGCTTCAATAGAAACAAGCATTTTGTAAGATGCAATTTGAGAAGTTCCTTAATGAAAATAAATAATGCATATATTTCAACTGAGGTAGATACTGAATTGTTTCATTGGTCTTCAACCAGTGTCATTAAAGAATGTGCTGTAAGAAAGTACCTAGTTTCCTCACTGAGAAAATGGATTAGTTAATGATGGCTAAATCAACTGTTCCCTCAAATAAATAAGACTCAGAAGTCCTCTGTTCTTTGAGAATTGAGAGACTGTCAATGATGTATCTATAATACTGCAAGCAGAAGGGCCATTGAAAGAGTTAATATCACTATTGGCTATGAAAAAGTACAGCTATCCAAAATCTATCTAGTTAAGCTGGTACATGGGAAGTATTAACATTCAGTGATTCTCTGTCCTCTGTAAACTTGCAAAGAGAATTGGCCCTAAAAATAAATAAATAAATGAACAAGTTTATATATATTTATGTATATACCGTTATGTGTATATATAACATTACATATATACATATATATTATGTGTATATTTTATATACATATAAATATCACAGCTTTCTTGTTAACATGCTGCCACTCTATCTGTATTTAACCCTGTTACTGTATAGCATCCATCAGAGTAAAGTTTTCAAATTGTTTGAGATACAAGCAGCAAATCAAATTGACTAGTATTAAGGAAGAAAGAGGCAAAAAGACTTTAAGTAAAAATTCTGGTGTCGAAATGAGAAAGGTGACAGTAAAACGTGTGTGTGTGGGCTTGTGCGTGCACATGCACGCTCGCACACATACACACTCTTGAGGAGAGTACGCACTAAGTTGTAAAAGGCTTGAAGGGAAATGGACCTAATGAACTTATTTTACTAGAACCATTCAGGTAGTAGGAATTTCTAACAATCTTAAATTCTTTCCACAGTCCTGGTCTAGAACTGTTATTTTGTTTTCCCTATCAGAAAAATGCCCCTTACTCCTCCGTAATGTAACACCAACAAATTTAATAGGTAGGATTTATTTTGGAAATGGAACTTCCAGATAACATTTACTTCAAAAATACTGTTTTTAGATTTTAACAAACGTATATACACATGGTCACATTATAATCAATCTAGACATTAATAAGCCTATGTATGATTCAAGAAATAAAAAAGAATTAGCTATGGTTTTAGAATCCCTATGGCAAAAAGGCTCCTTATGACAGCTGACTTTATTCCTAGCAAGTCCTTAAGCAGTTTCACTGAGGGATGCTTAAACCCCTTTTTCAATAGTTTAAACATAATTCCTATGTTAATATTTCACTAGACTTAATGACTTGAATCACATTGATTTAATCAACAAATATTTATTGAACAAATATAGTGTTTAATTATCTGGAAAGTGTGACCTCTTAATAATGTCTAAATCATTACTATTAGCTAAAATAGTGGCTCTGAACATCAGAATCTTCTAGGTAGCTTTAAAATAAATCCCAATTCTCGGGCCACACCTAGTTGAATATAATAGGAATTCCTGGAGACAGAACCCAGGCATAACTATTTTCTTAAGCTCCTCAGGTGAGTCCAATGTGCATCCTACAGTTGGAAAACACATCTCTTTTGTTTATAATTTCTGCATATAGTAACCCAACACCTCACTTGGGAATTTGACATTTATTGTGCATTGGTGTCTTGGTTTAAACTTCAATTTTAACTGGTTGTTATATAAGAGATCTGAATTAGGTTTGGGTTTTTTTTCCTCTAACCTCCTCTCTTAAATGAGAATAAAAAGCAGAAACAAAAACTTCCTCTCAAAGTTTACAGGCTGAATCTAAAATATGTGTTAGATTGAGTTTAACTGTTATTTGTTTGAAGTCTGAACTTTGTGCCCCTGATTCTGAAAAAAAGATGAAGGATGCAAATAGTGTTAAAGGCAGAATTGGAATTAGAACCCATAGTTTATACAGCATGACATGATATTCCACAGAAATAAACTCATAAATTTATTTACTTCAGACATTTATCAGTGTTTGATAGAGGGATGAATCACGGAGAAAACTGCAAAAAGAGGAGAAGTAGAAATATAGCTAGACTTAATGGAATTGAAGTGGCAAGCTTAAAAACCTCAGAAAGAAATGTTTACGCTCAAAGTGCACTGTTTTCCTCGTCAATTTATGGCTGCATGTTCCTAGCTTGCACTTAAGGCAGGAGTGGGTGTAAATTTGTGTCAGAGCAGTTGAGTTTTTCAGGACTTGGTACAAAATTGAAAGATCTACAGGCACCTGTTATTCTGATGGAGCACTGCTTTGTTTTTTACGCCAGTCCTCATCAGTGAATCCAGCTTTGCTAGTTTCCTGCCTGAAAGCTTAAACTTTGGAATATCTAAATATATTTTAGGTTAATCCTACAAATCATTTGTTTAGGTATGAAAAAAAGGTACAGTTCTTCATGATACAGTGTCTGAGGAGGACAATTGATTTCCCTTATGTCTATGGATCATTTATTATTATTCAAGATGACTCATAACAAATAAGATTGAATCCCTTCCTGTGTTCAGTTGGCCTGATTAAGCCTCTGCATGAGGAAAAAATAAAATGTGCGAGTCCGAATCCTGGCTAGGAACCTTAGATATTTTTTTTTTTTTTGCTCTTTAGCATGTAAGTGTAATGTTTGGCACTGCCCTAGAACATTGAAGTAATATTTTTCTCACAGTCCTTGTGATTTCCTTATCAGTATCATAAATACTCAGATGATGTTCAAAAGGAATGTTTTTCCAAGCAAATATTATTTTGAATAGTTATAGAAGTCTGTGTGCTTTGAGAAATGGCTTATACAATCCTGAAATTAACGGTAATAGAATTCAGACACACGCATAGACACAAAATGATGTGGTTGGGGTCAAGTTCATGTCAATATTTCAACGGTTTTGTAATTGCCGGATTACATATTATTTTTCGTCACTTTATAAAAGAGATGTATGTGAAAAACAAGTTGAATGATATTTAAAATGGATTTGTTACTGTAACATCAAAGAGCTATGAAAACTGACACCCAGGCCCTCAGTGATCTGGTCTCTGTCCATCTCCCCAGTGTCCTGATGGGCCATTTGACCTCTCATTTCCTCTACATCGCACTATTGTTGAGTTCCTCCCATGGTTCCACATTCTGCTCCCATTCTGCCCCAGGGTCATTACATGCCCTTCACCTGAAACATGCAGCCCCCCCTGCCCCACCTCTGTTCCCTTTACTCACTTTTAAGAAACAAATTTTCCTCCTTCATCTCATAGGATAAAGTTACTTCTTTGGAAAAGCATCCTTTGGTCCCCAGAGCGGGTTTATTTCCACTGTATTATGTGCTCCCTGCTACTTACATTTCTCCTTTGTAACACCTGTCATGAGTGAAAGTGTCCACTTAATTGTTTAACATCTTCTCCCAACTAGACTGAAGGCTTCATGAAGAAAGGGACTATACTACACAAGGCATTTCTGAATGACGATATTAATGTTCTCCCACTGATTTCAGTTTTCCTCCCAAATGTGGGGTCTGTGAAGGTAAGGCCCACATTATTCTTATTCACTGCTCCATCCTTAGCCATTTGGTGCAGCATCTGGCTCATGGTGTTCATTCAATGAATGACTGGTGAATGAACAGATGAATATATGGGTGAAACAGAACTTTTAGTATAGTGAAGGGTTATCTGTTTAGTTTTATCTGTTCTACCAAGTCTTTTAATTTCATATATTAGGTTTATTCTTTTTTAATTTCCAGTGTTTAAAATACATGCTTCTTAGGTATATTGAAAAGAGGCCCTTGCAAGTCATATCAACTTTCAATCAAACTGTCTTTTGTAAAATTGAGACTGCAGAACATAATTCAAAGCAGGAATGCTTCATTATTTACAAACTGATTGTAACACAATAGCTAAATAGAAAGAGATGGTTGCATATATCTGTTCAATAATTACTAGCATTAGAAAGTCAGAATTTGAGACCTAGAACCACCATAGGTTTAATTTAACACAACCAAGACATATTTATAAATAAACACAAGTGATAAGTGAATTACCCAAGGTCACAAAGATAATTAGTGGTGGAAGAAAATTTTAATTTCCATTTCCTGACTTGTTTTTATATTGGACAGTACTTGACTGTTTTTCTACATTTGAAGCATTAAATTTGGAATGAATGTGAGGCCAAGCAAGATTTCTTCATTTCTCTTCAGTGCAATAAGAAGACTGGAATAAAGGCTTTCGGCAAGCAAACACAGCTACTAGACACACCACCAAAGAGCTTTACATTGCTTTCACCATGATGTGCCATCCGTATCTGCCAGTTTTTTTCTTGGATCTCAAAATGGATAAGTGAACTGTCTCTTACTGCTAACTTGCCGCACACATCTGTATGAGTGATTTGCCTGGCAGCCCTGAAAATGGCTGGCCCTCTAGGTAGAAGTATCTTCTGTGGCAGGCCCATAGCTCTGTCTTTCTGGTGTTGGCCCACAGAATGTGGTTGAACCATGTGAATTTTTTATACTATACAATACTGGGATCCTGGCAACAGAGTAAGCAGAGGTCCAGTTTGAATCATGTGCTATGCCACTCAACACTGGACACTCAAGGTGTCCTCTGATATGTGACCGTAGGTGTTTGGAAGGTATTAGAAGTCATATAAGCCAAGTTGGAAACAACTCATGTTTACATTTTAATACCTTCTGTATTTTGCCTGATAGAGGAAATTATAGTAGCTATGAATAACCATGCTTGGTGGGGGCCAAAATCCAGACATGTGAACAGGTTTGGGGAAATACTGAGATCCTTGAAAAATTAGCACAACATGTTTTGGAAGCAAATACCTTAAAACCTCTTGGACATGGATATGACATAATACATTAGAACAGTTTGTCCCTGATTTTCTTCCCACTAGAAATGGGAAATTATGCAGACAGAAAACACATAACCTGTATTGTAGAGGTTGACAAAGAACAAAAGCTTTAACAAGATTTGGTTGGACACTGGGTCATAGACCCTAAAGATACCCCAGATCACTGTCAATAAAGGAAATCTCAGTCATTGGGGAAATGCCACAATTGGAAGGAAAGTGCAAGCACCATTCTCAAAGAACTATTGATTCTTTGCTTTGGGGCTATTCATTTGTTTAAGACTAAATGTGCACACTACACCACAGAACACCAAATCACCTTGGAGCGGCTGTCTCTACAGTGGCGTGACAGCTAATAGAGACAGGCTGGCATTTTCTCCTGAAGTCTTCTATCTTCCTTTAGTGTCATTGAACAAGGGCTGCTGAAGTGTCAGAAAAAATATTTATTGCTCTTCCATATGTCACTGCCCTCCTGCCAGTGACATGTGTACTCATCAGTCAACCGGAAACTACCCACCATGTTTGATTTGCTGCAGTGGAAGGAAATCTGTTTGTGTGTCCCTATAATATAAACCATTTTGCTAGAGATTAATGCTCTCATTTGCATGCAGCTCATGGGACTTATATCATTAGTTTTCATGATGTATCAGGACTAAATGTAAGAAATGCAACTCTGTTTTTTCTCTGTGGGGTCCTGCTCTTTTTCTTTCCCCTCCCTAACCTTTTTATTAACTTTCCCCTTCTTGTTTGGCAAAGCATTATTTACCTGGTGCCTTCTTGGGTCCAGGTAGAAGATTAAGTGATTAAGTTTTAGCAGTACAGAAACCATGAATAAAGTCCCTCTTTGGAACACCTGGAAAATGACTTGAATAGCAACAAACTTCTAGTCTTGGCAATGGACTTCTAACAAACATAATATGAGAACCAGCAGAAAAGTAACATTGACTTTTCTCAATGACATCTATATTCCTTTTATATTCTCTGAGAAGTGTGGAGTAGAAAAGTTTGCAGAGGTCTCAGGTTGCTCAATTACAAGAAATTTTTCTAACGAATTGTAATTCTACTGTACAGAATTCAAAATTTGTATTGACATTTTCGTGCTATGAGTAAAAACATTAGGTACATAAGCAAATCTACTTTGACTAGCCACACCTGATTGCTTCATTGCTCTCTGTGATGGAAAGAATTAATGACTAGGAACAGCTCTATTTATTCAGGTGAACTTTCAGATGTGGAAAACAATTTATTCAGATATTTCTTCAATATCCCAATACCTTCAAGAAAGTTCCTGAAGCTTATCAAATTCTATTTTAACAGTGCTCTTGCTACGAATATATTTTTTCTAAGTAAAATAAGAAAGGGTTTTTATTCTAATATACAAAAACGGAATCTTTTGCATTTTTCAGAAATTAGCCAATATATTTATAACGATCTCACAAAGTTTAGTTAGCTGAGTGATATGTATCTTGAACATGTAGCAATTAGGCCTAAGAGGGGATATCAGTGATCTGAATGTCTAGAGTGGCCCAAGAATATTTCACGGCCTGACTTCACACAGACACTTACTGAACTCACATTTGAGACTGGAACTAAGTGCCATTATCATATGGCCAATGAGCCGCATGCTGGACATACCATCTCTTAAAGCCTTAAGTGTCACTCATGGTGGCCACATATGGGTCCTTACCTGAATTTTTTACTTCTCACGTGTGCCACCTTGTGGAAGCTTAGTGTAAGACCCCTTACTTGAAGATTATTGTGACCAATTAGGTCCCAGGGTATTCTGTGATTCTAGAATTTTCAGTCATCCTCAGTACGGTCTGTTTAGCCTCAGACCATCAGAAAATGACTCACAGCCAGTATATCTGTAGTCGCATTTGGATAGCAAGTCATATAAGAGTGGTCAAGTACTTGTTCTGTGAAGTAGGACACACATGGGGTTTGAACAGCTCCACCTTTATTATCTCTGATTTTGAGTGAAGAATACAGTCTTTCCAATCCTCTGTTTCTTCTTAAAATATGGTTAGGAAAATGTGTGAAACATTTAGCAAACTGTTTGGCAGGTAGAAATTACTTATCAATACTGGCTATTGTTAAGAACGATAGTTCGTCCTTTAGAAATTACCTGCTGGGAGTATTGAACTTGGTGAATTAAAGTAGATATCTTTTCAGATTTGTTGGCAGAAATCCACTAGGCAAGAAGAAACCTAGGGAATATCTGCTGTGAAGACTGAGGCAGGGAATATTGGGTCTGTGGACCTAATTGTGAGGTAGAAATGGAGAGATGTTGAAATGCCCTGAGCCAGCCACAGTCTTACTGGGATACCTGCCACTGCTGTTGCTAGGAGATTGGGTGGAATGTACAGTGGTATGTAGGTGTATGTGCCTTGAGGGTAGATGTTGTATCATTCTGCTTTTTATAATTATCAGTATTATTGGGCATCTTTGATACTCTATTAATAGTTCATTAAAAATGAAGTAGCTACTACCACCTGATCAGTGCTCCTTCTAGGTGGGATATGCAGTCTCTTTCAAATATTTCAATTTATGGCAATGCAGATGTATCATGACAAATAAGAAAAATGATATTGATAAAAAATTTCCCTCAATTTTGTATTGAAAAAGTGAGTCATTTTATATTTGCTAAGTTACTTATTCTGGAGTGTATGCACTGGTTTTTAAAGCTTTCTGTGTATATTACCTTTTCAATCATGACAATTATGGAGTCATTTAGTACATATTCATTGATGGTGGCCTCACATACCAGAGTTTCTTGTGATCTTATTTATTCTGTTTATTTTGCTTCTCTACTCCCTCAACATACTTTCCTCACAGTTGTGAAACAAATATTTGTACAATGGTGATAGCTGGTCACCCTCTTACAGACATTTTAGCAGGAAACAAATAAAAGATACCCCTGGAAAAACCACAGAGAAGGCTAACAAGCATTTTAATAAAAGCAGGAGGAATTCCTTTTGACTGCACAATCCTTTTTACAAGAACTTCCACTGAATAATTAAATATAAATGGAAACCAAGTTTCATCCTGAAACTTACAGGATTAAGATTGTAATCTTAAAGTAAGCTTTATGACTTAACGCCTGCCTTCTTAGCTACCCATACATAAACACAATCAAACACATAGCTGGGGATTATATTCTGGTTTACCATCTTTGTCTGCTGGGTTTTTTTTAGAGATTATCTGTACTGTTTCTGAGATATTGAACTATTAGGGTTAAGCAGGCTTCTTAGACATACATCACCTCATTGATCAGGAATATAATCTTCAGCTGTTCCAATTCTAAAGGCTTTAATTGGATCTCTTTCTCTATGTTTCATTAGCTTTCATGTTGAGTTTCTCATGATTCCAAGGGTATCATTAATGCCTTTGTGAACCAGTTGCTCCAGCTCTCTCCTGACTTCTGACTGCATTTGGGTATTCCCTTTAGAACAGTGTGCTGTGGTCACGAGGGGTATTGTATACAGGAGAGTAGAGATGGGTTGGGTCATGCCCTTTCTTTTTTTTTTTTAATTAAGGTATTATTGATATACACGCTTATGAAGGTTTCACATGAAAAAACAATGTGGTTACTACATTTACCCATATTATCAAATCCCCACCCATACCCCAATGCAGTCACTGTCCATCAGTGTAGTAAGATGCCACAGATTAACTATTTGCCTTCTCTGTGCTACACTGTCTTCCCCATGATCCCCCCCACACCATGTGTACTAAGCATAATACCCCACAGTCCCCTTCTTCTACCCGCTCCACCCACCCTCCCACACCCCTCCCCTTTGGTAACCACTAGTTCCTTCTTGGAGTCTCTGAGTCTCCTGCTATTTTGTTCCTTAAGTTTTCCTGCATTGTTATACTCCACAAATGAGGGAAATCATTTGGCACTTGTCTTTCTCCACCTGGCTTATTTCACTGAGCAAAATGTCCTCCAGCTCCATCCATGTTGTTGCAAATGGCAGGATTTGTTTCCTTCTTATGGCTGAATAGTATTCCATTGTGTATATACATCACATCTTCTTTATCCATTCATCTACTGATGGACACTTAGGTTGCTTCCATATCTTGGCTATTGTAAAAAGTGCTGCAATAAACATAGGGGTGCATATGTCTTTTTGAATCTGAGAAGTTGTATGCTTTGGGTAAATTCCAAGGAGTGGGATTCCTGGGTCAAATGGTATTTGTATTTTGAGTTTTTTGAGGAACCTCCATATCGCTTTCCACAATGGTTGAACTAGCTTACATTCCCATCAGCAGTGTAGGAGGGTTCTCTTTTCTCTGCATCCTCACCAGCATTTGTTGTTCTTAGTCTTTTGGATGGTGGCCATCCTCACTGGTGTGAGGTGATATCTCATTGTGGTTTTAATGTGCATTTCCCTGATGATTAGTGATGTGGAGCATCTTTTCATGTGCCTGTTGGCCATCTGAATTTCTTCTTTGAAGAACGTCTCTTCGTATCCTCTGCCCAGTTTTTAATCGGGTTATTTGCTTTTTGGCTGTAGAGGCATGTAAGTTCTTTATATATTTTGGATGTTAACCCCTTATTGGATATGTCATTTATAAATATATTCTTCCATACTGTAGAATGCCTTTTTGTTCTGTTGATGGTGTCCTTTGCCATACAGAAACTTTTTAGTTTGATGTAGTCCCATGAGTTCATTTTTGCTTGTTTCCCTTGCTCAAGGAGATGTGTTCAGGAAGAAGTCACTCATGCTTATATTCAGGAGATTTTTGCCTATGTTGTCTTCTAAGAGTTTTATGGTTTCATGACTTACATTCAGGTTCGTGATCCATTTCGAGTTTACTTTTGTGTATGGGGTTAGACAATAATCCAGTTTCATTCTCTTGCATGTAACTGTCCAATTTTGCCAACACCAGCTGTTGAAGAGGCTGTCATTTCCCCATTGTATGTCCATGGCTCCTTTATCAGATATTAATTGACCATATATGCTTGGGTTTATATCAGGGCTCTCTAGTCTGTTCCATTGGTCTATGGTTCTGTTCTTGTGCCAGTACCAAATTGTCTTGAGTACTGTGGCTTTGTAGTAAAGCTTGAAGTTGGGGAACATAATCCCCCCAGCTTTATTCTTCCTTCTCAGGATTGCTTTGGCTATTCGGGGTCTTTTGTGGTTCCATATGAATTTTAGAACTATTTGCTCTAGTTATTGGAGAATGCTGTTGGTATTTTGATAGGGATTGCATTGAATCTGTAGATTGCTTTAGGCAGGATGGCCATTTTGACAATATTAATTCTTCCTATCCATGAGCACAGGATGTGTTTCCATTTATTGGTATCTTCTTTAATTTCTCTCATGAGTGTCTTGTAGTTTTCAGAGTATAGGTCTTTCACTTCCTTGACTAGGTTTATTCCTAGGTATTTTATTCTTTTTAATGCAACTTTGAATGGAATTGTTTTCCTGATTTCTCTCTCTGCTAGGTCATTGTTAGTGTATAGGAATGCCACAGATTTCTGTGTATTAATTTTGTATGCCACAACTTAGCTGAACTCAGATATTAGATCTAGTAGTTTTGGAGTGAATTCTTTAGGGTTTTTTATGTACAATATCATGTCATCTGCAAACAGGGGCAGTTTAACTTCTTCTCTCCCAATCTGGATGCCTTTTATTTCTTTGTGTTGTCTGATTGCCGTGAGTCATGCCCTTTCTTACCATTTGTATGACAACTCAGAGGGAAACCTACCATGACTTGCTAGGAGTTTTGGTGGAGTTGTATGTAGGTGTATGTGTGTCTTGAGATGTGTGTGATGTGTGTCTTACAGGTGTGTATGCCTAGAAATGGTGCACCGGCAGTGCCCTCTTTGGAGTGGAAGGATACAGAACTATCTCATTTCATGTGGCCTAAACCTACACCCATATTAATACAGCTACTTATCTAGTGCTTCAATCATGAAGGAAAGGGAGTTCCTTCCTTCACGAGCCACCTCCCTTTTAAATTCTCTTCTGAACACATTGGCTCTTTTAAAACCATTAGGAAGTTCTTCTTGAAAAACATAAAAATAAAATGAGTTTTCCACCTCTGACTTGTAAAATTTAAAATATTGTAACAACTTCCAGCTATATAGTAAATAAGTCAAAGGGGTGTAATGTACAGCCTTGGGGACTATAGTTAATAATACTGTATTGCATATTTGCAAGTTGCTAAGAGAGTAGATCTTAAAAGTTCTCATTACAGGAAAAAAAATTCTGTAACTATGTATGGTAATGGATGTTAACTAGACTTACTGTGGTAATCATTCCACAATATATATATAAATACTGAGTCATCATGTTGTACATCTAAAACTAGTGTGTTATATGTCAATTATACCCCAATAAAAAAAAATAATAAAGGTAAGTAAGCACATAAAAATAAACCATTGTAATATTTCCCAGTTAATCTTTCTTGGCTCTGGGTAGACTTGCTTTTTAGATCTTTCAGATAAATGAATATCTCTCATTTAAACATCTTCATGAAAGGATTCATTCTCTTTCCCAGGGCCTCACCAAGATTTTGTGAGGAATCGAACTTGACACATTTCCCTCAAGTCTCCTTCTCATTGTTCTTCATTCCTTCAGTCCTAATATAGGACTGCACATTTGATTTTAGGCTCTTCTTTGATTCTTCATTTCCCTCATTTCAAACTTATTTTGACTCCTAGCCAAGTCTTAAAGAATTCTTTCTTTAATTATTTCCAGAATCTATGCTTTTTACCCATCATTGTTAATAGATTCACTGTCAAGCTTGGTCCCTGGCAACTGATCTCCCTTATTCTAGCTTCACAAAAGTAAGAGTTCACCATTTCAATCAATAGTAAAGATTGTGGTTAAAAACTAAATTTGCTGCATATGTGGCTTGATGTAAATCTGTACAAACTTTTCTGTGTGCTGCCTTTTGTACTAAGGTAATTTATGCTCTTTTCCAACACCATCCCTCCATTGATTCATCTAATCCATCGAAAAAGAATCTTCTTATAATCATTGTGTTTCCCCTGTAAATAATATCCAAAACACATATACACACATACATTTATATCATCTAAAAGCTTATATATAACTTGATTCTGGGATGAATAACTCTTCCTGTTTGATCTGTAGAATCTGACATTAAGTACACTTTAAATTGATACTTATTGATAACACTCGTAAACATCCAAAAGTGAAAAAGATTTTCCTCATGAAAGATGGTGCATTATCTAACTAAATTGAAAGAATTGACTTCTCAGTTGGAAGTCAATGACATTTGGACCAGTTTCTTATCAGATTCTAGGATTAAATCTTACAAGATTTATTTTTCTGTGGATAAAACAAAGAAGAGTGTGCTATTCAGTCCTTCAGTTTGAAGTTTTATGGGCCTACGAGGCAGTTATTAATGGACTAGGAAAAGGAAAGCTAAATAAAATAAAGTCTTGAAGTGTTACCAGTACTTTTTTATCAAGCTACCAAGTACATTCAAAGGCACTCCAGAGATGGGTGAATAAGCTGCAGGGCTAAAGGGGTCAGGATGGTACAAGTGAAATAAGTCTTTTTCAAATGCAAAAGAACATTAAAAGGACTAAGAGATAAAAAGGAATCAAAACTGAGAAGGAAGAGATGAAAGGGAGGAGATGAAATTTCCAAATACATTATTAAAGGTGAATAGATATATTTCACCTGGGAAACTTTAAATGTGTTTTGTTAGTTTTAGAGTGCAATACAAAACTGTCTGTATTGTGATCAAAAACAGACTTCATATTTTCAACAGTTATATTCTCCTTTTCACATGGGAAAAACTTATTTTACATTATTCATCAAGACAATATCTTTCACATGTGGGAAATATTCTTTTACATCAAAAGAACTAAGGGTATTTAAACGATATAAATTAATTCTGTACTTTAAGCATAGTGAGGAATCCAGGTGAGGAAAGGTAGGGGAGCAAGATGTTTAATCTGAAAATGCAGTCCATAGACCAATGATTTGATAATGATGCTAGAATTCTGGGAGTCTAGGAAAGCCTTGAGCAGAGAGAGTGGGAGAAAGCATCCCCACATACAGGAAAGTTGCCTGGAGTCTTGGGAGATGAGAATCCTGGCGTTTTTGTGTGATGCTTAGTGGTACCACGTGATTTGTCTCTAGTACATCCCAGAGATGCTGTTTCAAACTCTAAGCTGATTCAGGTTCTCCTCTTGGAAGCAGCATAAAACAACCACCAAGTTCAGAGAGAGAAAAGGACACAAAGGTTGGTCCCTGAACAGGAGGTGACTATAGCAGTCACAGCAGAATCATTAGCAGCCAATTTAAGCAACTTTAGTGGCTGAACTGGAAGAGTTCTAACAGTCTCTGAGATGAAAACAAAACCCTCCATGGGATTCAGATTTGAAATATACACACCTACATGCACAGATCTATATGTAGATAGATTTTCTTCCTTGTCTTTTAAAACTGAATACAGAGCACTTCCAATCCCAGCTAAGAAGGAATAACAGGAAACTGATTTATCCTCATGCCTGAAACAACACGGAAAAAAAAAAATGAAACTCTGGACATCAGAAAACAAACGCAGGGATCTCTAAGAGACAAGAAAGAAATGATGACAGCCATATGATTGGTCCAGTTTAAGCCCTGGAAAGGAGAGAGTTTTGCAGAGAACTCTAAAAGTGTGCCAAGAATCCCACTCAAGCATTTAGCTGACTACTGATCAGTACATGTATGAGAGGATACTGCTCAAGGCAGGGAAAAGAAAACCTAAAAGAATTAGAGGTAATATATACATACATACTGCCCGATAGATGCATGGGACTGCGAGTAGTGCCTCTTCCCACCAGTCAGGCTGGAAAATATTATGATTCTTGGGGCACTGGGTTGAATACACAAGAAAGTCTTACTTTAGTAGAGAAGAGCATAGTGTAGGATGTCTTTTTGTTCTACTGATGGTATCCTTTGCTGTACAGAAGCTTTTTAGTTTGATATAGTCCCACTTGTTCATTTTTGCTTTTGTTTCCCTTGCCTGGGGAGATATATTCATGAATAAGTTGCTCATGTTTATGTCCAGGAGATTTTTGCCTATGTTTTGTTCTAAGAGTTTTATGGTTTCATGACTTACATTCATGTCCTTGATTCATTTCGACTTTACTTTTGTGTATGGGGTTAAACAATAATCCTGTTTCATTGTCTTGCATGTAGCTGTCCAGTTTCACCAACACCAGCTGTTGAAGAGGCTGTCATTTCCCCATTGTATGTCCATGGCTCCTTTATCAAATATTAATTGACCATATATGCTTGGTTTTATATCTGGGCTCTCTAGTCTGTTCCATTTGGTCTATGGGTCTTTTCATGTGCCAGTACCCCATTGTACTGATTACTGTGGCTTTGTAGTAGAGCTTGAAGTCAGGGAGCATAATTCCCCCTGCTTTACTCTTCCTTCTCATGATTGCTTTGGCTGTTTGGGGTCTTTTGTGGTTCCATATGAATTTTAGAACTATTTGCTCTAGTTCATTGAAGAATGCTGTAGGTATTTTGATAGGGATTGCATTGAATCTGTAGATTGCTTTAGGCAGGATGGCCATTTTGACAATATTAATTCTTCCTATCCATGAGCACGGGATGTGTTTCCATTTATTGGTATCTTCTTTAATTTCTGTCCTGTAGTTTTCAGTGTATAGGTCTTTCACTTCCTTGGTTAGGTTTATTCCTAGGTATTTTATTCTTTTTGATGCAATTGTGAATGGAATTGCTTTCCTGATTTCTCTCTCTGCTAGGTCATTGTTAGTGTATAGGAATGCAACATATTTCTGTGTATTAATTTTGTATCCCACAGCTTTGCTGAATTCAGATATTAGATCTAGCATTTTCAGACTGGATTCTTTAGGGTTTGTTATACACAATATATCATGTCATCTGTGAAGAGGGACAGTTTGACTTCTTCCTTACCAATCTGGATGCCTTTTATTTCTTTGTGTTGTCTGATTGCTGTGGCTAGGACCTCCAGTACTATGTTGAATAAAAGTGGGGAGAGTGGACATCCGTGTCCTGTTCCCAATCTTAAAGGAGGGGCTTTCAGCTTTTTGCTGTTAAGTATAATGTTGGCTGTGGGTTTCTCATATATGGCCTTTATTATGTTGAGGCGCTTGCCCTCTATACCCATTTTGTTGAGAGTTTTTATCATGAATGGATATTGAATTTTGTTGAATGCTTTTTTAGCATCTATGGAGATGATCATGTGGTTTTTGTCCTTCTTTTTGTTGATGTAGTGGAGGATGTTGTTGATAGAGTTTCGAATGTTGTACCATCCTTGCATCCCTGGGATGAATCCTACTTTATCATGATGGATGATCTTTTTGATGTATTTTTGAATTCGTTTTGCTAATATTTTGTTGAGTATTGTTGCATCTATGTTCAGGGATATTGGTCTGTAATTTTCTTTTTTTGTGGTGTCTTTGCTTCGTTTTGGTATTAGAGTGATGTTGGCCTTGTAGAAAGAGTTTGGAAGTTATCCCTCCTCTTCTACTTTTTGGAAACCTTTAAGGACGATGGGTATTAGGTCTACACTAAATGTTTGATAAAATTCAGCTGTGAAACCATCTAGTACGGGGTTTTGATCTTAGGTAGTTTTTTGATTACCAATTCAATTTCCTTGCTGGTAATTTGTCTATACAGATTTTCTGTTTCTTCCTGGGTCAGCCTTCGAAGGTTGCATTTTTCTAGAAAGTTGTCCATTTCTTCTAGGTTATCCAGTTTGTTACCATATAATTTTTCATAGTATTCTCTCATAATTCTTTGTATTTCTGTGGTGTCTGTAGTGATTTTTCTTTTCTCATTCCTTATTCCGGTTATGTGTGTAGACTCTCTTTTTTTCTTGATAAGTCCTGCTAGGGGTTTATCAATTTTATTTTCTCGAAGAACCATCTCCGGCTTTCATTGATTCTTTCTATTGTTTTATTCTTCTCGATTTTATTTATTTCTGCTCTAATCTTTATAATGTCCCTCCCTCTACTGAATTTGGGCCTCATTTGTTCTTCCTTTTCTAGTTGCATTAATTGTGAGTTTAGACTGTTCATTTGGGATTGTTCTTCTTTCCTGAGGTAGTCCTGTATTGCAATATATCTCCCTCTTAGCATGGCCTTCACTGCGTCCCACAGATTTTGCAGTGTTGAATTATTGTTGTCATTTGTCTCCATATATTGCTTGATCTCTGTTTTTATTGGTCTTTGATACATTGATTATTTAGTAGCATGTTATTAAGCCCCCATGTGTTTGTGGGATTTTTCATTTTCTTTGTGTAATTTATTTCTAGTTTTATACCTTTGTGATCTGAGAAGCTGGTTGGTACAATTTCAATCTTTTTAAGTTTATTGAGTCTCTTTTTGTTGCCTAGTACATGATCTATTCTTGAAAATGTTCCATGTGCACTTGAGAAGAATGTGTATCCTGTTATTTATGGATGGAGTGTTCTGTAGATGTCCATTAGGTCCATCTGTTCTAATTCTTTGTTCAGTGCCTCTGTCTCTTTCTTTATTTTCTGTCTGGTTGATCTGTTCTTTGGAGTGAGTGGTGTGTTGAAGTGTCCTAAAATGAATGCATTGCATTCTATTTCCCCCTTTAATTCTGTTAGTATTTGTTTCACATATGTAGGTGATCCTGTGTTGGGTGCATAGATATTTATAATAGTTATATCCTTTTGTTGGACTGACCCTTTTATCATTGTGTAATGTCCTTCTTTGTCTCCTGTTACTTTGTTTGTTTGACATCTAATTTGTCTGATACAAGTGCTCTAACTCCTGCTTTTTTCTCCCTATTAGTTGCATGAAATATCTTTTTCCATCCCTTTACTTTCAGTCTGTATATGTCTTTGAGTTTGAAGTGAGTCTCTTGTAGGTAGCATATAGATGGGTCTTGTTTTTTTTATTTATTCAGTGACTCTATGTCTTTTGATTGGTGCATTCAGACCATTTACTTTTAGGGTGATTATCGATAGGTATGTACTTATTGCTATTGCAGGCTTTAGATTCGTGGTTACCAAAGGTTCAAGAGTAATTCCCTTAGCATCTAACAGTCTAATTTAACTCACTTCATATGCTATTATAAACACAACCTAAAGGTTCTTTTTTTTCCTCCTTTTTCTTCCTCCTCCTTTCTTCATATGTTAGGTATCATATTCTGTACTCTTTGTGTATCTCATGATTGACTTTGGGGGTTGTTGCTTTGATTTTGCATCTGCTTATTAATTGACTGTTCTACTTTGCTGTGGTCTTATTTCCCCTGGTACCATCTATTTACCTTAGGAATACTTCTAAAACAGTTGTTCCAAAATGCACTGTAGAGGTGGTTTGTGGGAGGTAAATTCTCTCAGATTTTGCTTATCTCAAAATTGTTTAATCCCTCCTCTAATTTAAATGATAACCTTGCCAGGTAGAGTATTCTTGGTTCAAGGCCCTTCTCCTTCATTGCATTAAATACATCATGCCACACCCTCTGGCCTGTAAGGTTTCTGTTGAGAAATCTGATGATAACCTAATGGGTTTTCCTTTGTATGTGATCTTTTTTCTCTCTCTAGCTGCTTTTAAAAGTCTGTCTTTATCTTTGATTTTTGCAATTTTAATTATTATATGTGTTGATGTTGTCTTCCTTGGGTCCCTTGTTTTGGGAGATCTGTGCACCTCCATGGCTTGAGAGACTATCTCCTTCCTCAGATTGGGGAAGTTTTCAGCAATTACCTCCTCAGTAACACTTTCTGTCCATTTTCTCTGTCTTCTTCTTCTGGTACCCCTATTATGCGGATATTGTTCCATTTGGATTGGTCACACAGTTTTCTCTATATTCTTATTCTTCAAGATCCTTTTTTCTCTCTGTATCTCAGCTTCTTTGTATTCCTCTTCTGTAATTTCTATTCCATTTAACATCTCTTCTACTACATCTAGTCTGCTTTAAAATCCCTCCATTTTATGTTTCATTTTAGATATGGAATTTCTTAATGATTGAATCTCCACCTTAAATTCGTCCCTGAGTGCTTGAATATTTTTCTATACCTCCATGAGCATGTTTATGATTTTTATTTGAAACTCTCTTTGAAGCAGATTGGTGTGTTTTATTTTCATTTGGCCCTTTTTCTGGGGTTTGTGAGATTTTAGTCTGAACCAGGTTCCTTTGACGTTTCATATTTCTATGTGGTGCCCTGTAGTGCCCAGAAGCTCTAGTTTCTGGAGTTGCTCAGCCCCTAGAGTGAGGTTGGGGGTCATAGGGGAGTGGCACTACTGCCTGGGAGGAGGAAAGAGCTGTTTCCTGATTCCTGGCTGTAGTGCTTGTCTCCAGTATCAGAGCCAGTGGTCCAAGCACACAGGTGTAAGCCTCTGTGCTTGGTGTCTCTTGCTGTTGTAGGCATGGCCTCCCTCTGACTGGGCTGATGGCAGCACAGTGACTGCCAGTTTGCAAGCAGGTGCCCACAGGCCAGGAGGAAGGCGCAGCAGGCTGCATGTCACAGTGGGGGACCTCAGAGCTGCCTAGTCAGCCAGGGGGATGGAGCACCTGAAGCTCCTTAAAGTTCCCAACCTGCTGGGCAGAGTGCACCCAGACAACCTTGTCTACCTATCCCTTCTCCTGTTTAGCAAGCTCTGTGCAAACCCTGCCCCTTTAGCATACCTCTTGCTCCTAGGAAGCCTGACAGATCGCCCGCCTTTCCTTTGTCCCAGAGCTGCCCAATATGGATCCCCAGTCTCTCAGGCACTCTGTCTCAGCTCCCCAATCCCACCAACCTCCAGAGCACCACACAAAGTAGGTTTGTGTTCCAAAGCAGACCTCCAGGGCTGGGTGTTCAGCAGCCTTAGGCTTCCACCCCCTTCCCGCTCCATTTCTCTTTCTCCTGCCAGTGAGGTGAGGTGGGGAAAGGGCTTTGGTCCTGCCGGATCAAGGCTTTCGTACGTTACCCTGTTTTGTGACGTCTGCTCTGTTTGTGAGGTCTGTATGCAGTCTGGTGTAGCCTTCTTTCCTTTTGCTGTTTTAGGGCTAGTCATATTAAATATATTTTCACACTACATGTGGTTTTGGGAGGAATTCTCTGTCTCACCTGTCACGCCGCCATCTTGAATCTCCTCTTCGAAATCATTTTTAATTTCCATTTTTAATTCTCATGAATAATTTACAAATATGTTACCACATGTCTAGATAGATAATTTTGGCCACCATTTTGATTGTCGATTTCTACTGTGTGATATTTATTTTTCTGGACGGCTGAGTTTTTTTTGTAGTTTAGCACTTAGTCTATTTTTATAAATATCCATATGTGTTTGAGAAGAATATTTGTGATTTGATTGCAGTTCTGTAACTATGTTTATATAGAGAACTTGTTAAATGTTGTAATTCAAGTTTTCAATGTTTCTTGTTTTTTTGTGTCCCTGATCTAACAATTTCTGATAGAGTTGTGTTATCATCTCCCACAATTATTGTTCATTTACTAAATTGTCCATGCAATTTTATTGAGTTTATGCTTTACACACTTTAAAATGATTATGTTAACTGAATAAAGTCCATGAGTGTCTTATCTTCTAGATAAAGAACTTCATTCATCAGTGTGAAATGATACTCCCAGTCATATGGGGGGGGATGTTTTCATTTTTTGTTTTTTTGCTTTATTATATGTCTACATAATTAATGTCTTTAATTATTTTTGTATATATTATCCTATTCCTTTATATTCAACCTATTTAAATTCTTTTCCCATTGATTTAAAATCCATTATGAGGATTTAAGGGGAGAATTTTGAACCTTTCACATATACCATGATTTTAATATAATCTTGCTGACTTCTATTATTTTTTCAGTGTATTAGTATGGTTTATATATTATATCCTTCTCCCCTTTCTGGCCTTTTAATGGATTTATTGAATTTCTTTATTTATTTTCATTTCCTGTTTTCAAATTTCTAATTTTCTATTCTATTGTAATTTTCTAATATTCTTATTTTTATTCTGAAAATTGCTCTTAAAGTTTCAAATATTCAACTACTTATAATATTCTATTTTGTAATTATAACTCTCCAGAAAAAAAGAAAGTAAATTTAGCATAGTTACCTTATGGTCCTTCTTTCCTCTTGTCATTTCAAATTCTAATGCTGCTACTCTTTGAATTTTAGTTCTAGATTTCTTATAAGCATGATATTTTACAATAAGTATTTAGATTTAACAAAGAGTTCCTGATTTTTTGTTTTGCTTTGTTTACCATTGCTTTTTATATGCCATTACTTATTACTAATTTTCTTTTTTGTTTGAAAACATCTTTTATTAGCTCTCTCAGAATATTCTCATGAGTGGTATTGTTTTTGAGTTGTTGTACTTATGAAATGTTTTTATTTCTCTCCTATTTAATGATATATACAATTGTATGTTCAAAGGTTTTCTCTTTTTCTCATTTCTGATTTTAAACTCTCTTCACAGACTGTTTAGTTGTAATGTTTCTCATTAGAAGCCTGATGTCATTTTTTTCCCTATTATAATAAGTAACCTGGCCTTTCCCTTTATCCTTGTTCTGAAATTACATTCATGTGCCTAGAAGTAGGCCTTAAAATCCTTTGCTTTGTGGTTTTTGGTTGTTTCAAACTAGAATATAGTGAATATTTTCAGCTTGGAGAAATTTCTAAGTATTACATTTTTTGTCGGAATTGTCGCCTTTTGTAACTCCTATTATATGGACATTGAAAATTCTGGATCTTTTCTGCATTCCACTCAACATTTTTCCATACTTTTTAGTACAGCATCATTTCTGTACTTTTCAAAAACTCTTGTCTCATTTTCCAGAGTTTAAATTCAGTAATAATGTAAAATTCCTATTTCTGCATAAGTTTCATTATATTCTGTTGTATATTCTCATTTCAACATCCTTACATATGGATGGAGCCATTTGATTAGCTCTAGACAATTTGTTGGGCTACATTTCTAGGCCTGGAATCTTAATTTTTCGTTACCATTCTCCATGCTCTTTCTCTTTGTTTCTCAGCTATCCAGATGCACAGCCATTAGATGGTTGGGGACTCAATCCCTGAGTCACCACCTGGAGGAAAATCTCCTGACCAGGAAGATCTGTGTTGGACTCTGTAAGAGAAAGGAAGAAACTTTGGGTAAGCTGCTGAGATTTTGGGTTTATTTCTTGAAACAGCTGGTGTTCTTTAACTAATGCAGGTATTATACAATGGGATCTAGTATTATGATGACATTTGATAATATTAAATGAAATAAAAAATCTAACAGTTTTATTTACATCTTGTTTCTTCTCACCACATGGTTTCAGAATTCACTGTCTTGTCAAGAATGGTGTAAAGTTTGTTTACTTGTTTGTGCCTTTACTAATAATTATTATTTTGCAACTCAACACCAACACAATTCATTACTCATTTTAAGTTTTCAATAGCTGCTTTAAAAAAGATTAAGTTTATTCTGTATCTGAGGAATATACTTTTAAGCTTATGTAAATCAACATTTTAAATAAATTTCCTCTGAGGATTTGAGTTTTTGCCATATTGTACATTTTGTATACTTTTTAAAGGTTATTTTACAACCCGATTTATTTGGTTAACTCTTGGCTCTTGAACTGTCCATAATAGGGAATTTGAATATCCATAATTTGGTGAGGTAAAGGTGACAAAACATTGAAGAATACTTACTGTTTACCAAAACTATACTTAGTTTAATTTACATTTGTTGTATTTTATAAATAGAGCAAAATTCATAACATAAAACATATCATGTACAGTGATGGGCACCAAAAAAATGCTAGTTACCAATATAATGAAAATGATGAGAGCAATACCTATTATAGATAGGATAGACAGGCATGCTAGGGTCCTGTGGTACCTACTAAATCTCAGTGACGATATGGCTATGTTGTATTTCTCACTTAAAGTACTTGTCCAAAAAGGGCAAGGAGGAACCTGGTACCACAGTTACTCAGAGACCCAAGCTGGAAAGAGGTACCAACTTATCAAAATGCCATCTCAGTATGGCCTTCCAAGGTTGCAACAGCAGAGGCAGAGAGAACTAGTAGGCTGGGTAGTGAATATGAATTCATTCTTTCTCTCACTAAGTAACTCATGTCACTTCAGTTTATATTTCATTGGCTGGAGCTATTCTTATGGCCGGGCCTGTCTCAAGATGGGGAGGTCAGCCTTCCAGGAGTCAAAGGAGAGGAGAACCAGTTATGCATGAGCACTAATAATGTGTCTGAAAGAGCTAACATTTACTGAAAGTACGCTATGTACATTATCACATTTAATTTTCAAAGTGGTATTGTATGGTACCTACTTTTAGTACTGCCAGTTTACAGATGAGGAAACTGAACCCTAAATATGTTAAACAACTCACCCAAAGTTTGAGTTAGTAAGTGGAAGATCCATAACTTAAAACCATGTCTGTATTATTGCAAGGATCACGTTCTTATTCACTACAATATTCAACCTCCTAATAATATATATGTAGCAGTTATATTAATATTTTCCTATACTGATAGAGTTCCAGATGATCAGGAACATTGAGGGGAGACTGAAGTGACCACAGTGACTCCCTATTTTTTCCTCTTTCCAGCCCTATAGTTGTGTCAGTGGCCAGAGACCTCAGTTTCAAGCCACCCTCATATAGACCATGAGACTAATCCTTATGTCAGGCCAGAATGGTTCAAGAGAATACACACCACCAACAGGGTAAGTCTTGTACTAACTGTACTTTGCTAAGAAGTACTCTTTTATTTTGTTGATGTGTCCGAACCCCTTGCTTCTACTGTAAGACAACACAGTTTGGTAGAAACCGTGTGGGCTTTGCTGGCTGTCCAATCTGGGCTTAATTGCAGATTATAACACTTATTCGCTATGTGACCTTGGAAAAATTACTTCACCTCCCAAAGATTCTGGTTTTTTTTATTTGTAAAATGAAAGCAATAGTGATAAGTATTGTTATTGTAAAAACTGACATTTGTTGGGCACTTACTATATTGCTGCCACTGTGCTAAGTGCTTTAGCATGAATTGTCTTATTTAATCCCCTCATTAGCCTCCTGAAGTAGGTGCTATTATTCTGCATATATCATACACAAAAAATGATATAATTTTCTCCCAATTAAACAGCCAATAACTGAGTGAATATTCAAACCTACAATCTACTAGCTCCAAAACCACACTGACTACTAAAAAGTATTTTTACTAACATAAGAAATATGTATGTATTCACTTATTCTTCCCATTTCCTCCAGTAATTTGATTTTTGCTTGTTCAAGTATGCTGAAGTTGTCAACTTAAAACCCAGTCTAGTGTCCTACTCTAGTGTCTTCCCTGGTTCCCATAAACACAGTGCATTTGCTGGTTCCTTTCATCCCTTAAAGGGCCTTCTGGCTCTTTCCCCACTGGATTCAATGTCCAGATATTTCTTGCCTTGTACATCTCCATTCTTGATCTTCACTTGCCTCCCTTGTCTTTCAGTTATTCTATTTCTATATTCAATTTCAGTCTTTTCTATTATTAGATGGATCCATTTAAATCAACATTTACTAAATGCCAGCTAAGAAGGATACTTGTGAATCAGGCATTTATCCTGCTCTCAGTGAGCTTGCACATGTAGAAGTAAACCATGCCTTTAAGAGGGGCATAAACATTTGTATAAGTGTTCAGAGAAAGGAGAGTAAGAGTCAGCTGACATCTTTGAGTACCTAAGATAGACCAGATGCTGTCATGTCTACTGTAAGTTTCTCATAACTTTGTGAAGAAGGCATTGTTATACCTTTTTTTTTTCCAAGTAAGAAAACTGAGGCACAGAATTATGAAGTAATTTGACCTGGAATATTGTGCAGCTTGGACACAGTGATCAGCTGGTCTGAATCGACCCCTTTTGTTCAGTGGACACATGTAATCTCCATACCCTAAGTCCTCTTCCGTTTGGGTAAGCTATTGTAGGCTTCCCCAGTAATTCAGCCTCTCAATCTTGGCATCTTTTGTCTTATCTTCCTCTACTCAATGGAAAAGGGGAGGGAAAAGATGGTGGAGAGGGATAAACAAGTTATTTAGAGATATGCATCCCTAAACTTTATGAAATCCCACCAATATTGAGTATGTAGAATTGTTATGTAGGGAAAGTTTACCTGGAGTGGCTCTGACACCTGATTTTGCACCTTGTCCCCAGTGAAAGTGTACTACAGTGTTTGATTTGTCCCCACCTGTGTTCCAGGGCTCCCATGCTTGTGTGGTACTAGGAAAACAACTTCCTAAGTGGGGTTGGCTTTCTATCCACACATAGCACAAGTTTGTAATTATCTCTACCAGCATTAAGGCAGGCCTACTCAGCATTGACTCTTGGGGGTTGAGTAGGAAATGTAGGCATCTTTTAGTCGGTTAGCAAACATCCTTTCTGAACTGTAAGTATGCACGATCTGTTCTTCAGCTTATTTGCTTCCCCTGCTCCAGTTCCTGTTTCTCTTGTACCTGCTTTTCTTGATTGTTGGGACACATCTCATTCTTCCCCTTTAACTATTGCACCTCTCCAAGTTACTGATCTTTTTCTTGGACTTTGAATGCCTAAACCGTCCATCTTCCTTTTGAATCTACCCGTAAGGGCCATCAGTCTTAAGATGTTTGGTTGGTGTCAGTGGAGCATCTTTTTTGACAAACGAGGCTCTGTAGAAATTGGAGCTTCCTAAAAGTAATTAGTCTAAGTCTTGAGTGTTGAAGATATTTCTTTTGTTCCTGAGAGTCCTCTGTGGGAGCAGTGAATAAATTAGAAGCATTTTGAATGTACAGACATGTGTGCATATCTGGGAGACAACAGCACATGGTGGTTAAGCAGATGAACCTCATGGTCCTGCATGGAATCAGATCCTGGCCCCAGTATTTGATAGTGCATGATCTTAGGAATGTTCCTTTACCTCGCTACACCTTCTTTTCTTTCTTTATTAAACAAGAATATCAACCAAAATAATAAAAATAGTAATAATAATTTCCTTTTTTGGGATGAGGATTATATGAGATTATACATAGAAAGCACTTAGTTTGCGATGTGGCATATGTAAGTTTATGAATAAATTTTGGGTATAAAGGAAATGTACTTCTCTTAAAAATGTTATTCCAGTAGGTTTCAGTGGAAATTGTTTTTATAATTCTGAGATGTCAGTTTTCTTTTCAAGTAAGATTTGCATATGCAGGTAACTGCGGGAGAAAGAGACAGGGGACCTTATCTTAGACACTGAGACACTTCTAAGGGTACTTTGGAGGAATTAACCATTTACACTATACACTAATTTATCTGAAAGCACAAAGATGCTTCAAAATGCCTACAGTTTAGTCCAACATTAAAAAGTAAGAGATTATCTTCCATTTTCTTCAAAAGCTTCAGGAAGTTTTAAAGCAGAGAAAAAGAGGAGCAGAGAGAAACAAGAGAACTAAGTGAGGTTCAAAGAAAAGCTGTTGTTTATACGAGATTTAAATAGTGGGGAAAACGGAACTGCTTTTTATATAAGCAAGAAACCAGGATGAGAACGATTAGGTCATTGCACATTTCAAATGGTAGGAGTATTTAAAAATACTTACTTATCTATCAGAAAAGAAAATGGGGCTTGTTTTACAAGGATCTCATTGTTAAAAATGGATGTTTCTTTATATGAAAAAATAGTGCCAAATGTTTGGATTTAAATATATATTTTTAAAACTTTGAAAATGGATGCAAGCTGGGAGGATTAAAGATGATAAGTTACATTTATTTTTTTTTGGTGATGTGTGTCTGCTAGAATTTGAATCGGAAGTGCTTTCATTCAGATGCTTGTATGATAAAGACCCATAAAACTAAAACTTTGCTGTAGCCATCAGACATCACAGTTGAATGCAGTTCTAATTATGAGATCATTGAAATCACCTTAAAATATCAGCAAACTCATTTCTTGAGCTGTTGGCTATCTACTGGTGAAGATAGGAATAGCTTCCTGATCTTACGGTGTATGCTTCTTAGTTCAGTGACTATGATGTGGCCAGAAATATTGCCTGTACTTTGGGGATGGGGTATTTTTGAAATGTGCGTTAGCATTCTCACCCAACACATGCTACAGTTTCACTCCTGAATGTCAATTTTAATAGTTGTTCTGCCTTTATTAATCCCACATAACACAGAAAGAGTCTGGTTAAATATATAGCAGATTGCTAGACGTGGTAAGAAATATGTTAGTTAGATCCCTTTAAGTTCTTGCTTTGTATGTATTTTTTAATGGTGGGCTTTGAAGTCATGTATTTACTACGTTTTCCCCCCATTTTTCCATTTTGAAATTCTATTTACAAATTATAAGGCTATGTGGCCTAGCAATTCCACTCCTAGGTACATATTTATATGTTCACCAAAAAGTATGCATGAAAATGTTCCTAGCAACACTACTTGTAACAAACCCAAACTGAGACCACTCACATTTTCAAAAAAGAGAAATAGGATAATAAATTGGGGGATGTGTGTGTGTGTGTTGTGTGTGTGTGTGTATACACACGTATCACAATGCAATACTATACAGCAATGAAAATGAATGATCTATAACCATATGCAACAATGTGGATAAATCCCACAAGCAATATTGGAAGAAGCCAGTTACAAGAGAGCCCCTACTATATGATTCATTACATAAAGCATGGCATCAGGCAAAAGCTTATCAAAGTCATCAGAGGAAGGATAGTTATTAGTCCCGGAGGTGGAATGACTGGCATGGGGAATTAGGAGCCTTCTGGGATGTACTTAATGTTCTGTTTCTTTCCTTTTTTTTTTTTTTTTTTGGTGCATCAAAAGACAATATATTTTTTTAATTTTGGCATCGTTAATGTACAGTCACTTGAACAACATTATGGTTACTAGACCCCCTATTATCAAATGCCCCCCACCAACCCCATTACAGTCACTGTCCATCAGCATAGTGAGATGCTATAGAATCACTACTTGTCTTCTCTGTTATAATGCCTTCCCTGTATCCCTCCCCGCTACATTATATGTGCTATTTGTAATACCCCTTTTTCCCCCTTATCCCTCCCTTCCCACCCATCCTCCCCAGTCCCTTTCCCTTTGGTAACTATTAGTCCGTTCTTGGGTTCTGTGAGTCTGCTGCTGTTTTGTTCCTTCAGTTTTTTTCTTTGTTCTTATACTCCACATATGAGTGAAATCATTTGATACTTGTCTTTTTCGGCTTGGCTTATTTCACTGAGCATAATACCCTCTAGCTCCATCCATGTTGTTGCAAATGGTAGGATTTGTTTTCTTCTTATGGCTGAATAATATTCCATTGTGTATATGTACCACCTCTTCTTTATCCATTCATCTACTGATGGACACTTAGGTTGCTTCCATTTCTTGGCTATTGTAAATAGTGCTGCGATAAACATAGGGGTGCATATGTCTTTTTCAAACTGGGCTGCTGCATTCTTAGGGTAAATTTCTAGGAGTGGAATTCCACGGTCAAATGGTATTTCTATTTTGAGTTTTTTGAGGAACCTCCATACTGCTTTCCACAATGGTTGAACCAATTTGCATTCCCACCAGCAGTGTAAGTCAGTTCCCCTTTCTCCACATCCTCGCCAACATTTGTTGTTTGTGTTTTAGATGTTGGCCATCCTAACTGGTGTGAGGTGATATCTTACTGTGGTTTTAATTTGCATTTCTCTGATGATTAGCGATGTGGAGCACCTTTTCATGTGCCTGTTGGCATCTGAATTTCTTCTTTGGAGAAGTATTGTTCAGCTCCTCTGCCTATTTTTTAATTGGCTTATTTGCTTTTTTTTTTTGTTGATGTGCGTGAGCTCTTTATATATTTTGGATGTCAACCCCTTATTGGATATGTCATTTACGAATATATTCTCCCATACTGTAGGATGTCTTTTTGTTCTACTGATGGTATCCTTTGCTGTACAGAAGCTTTTTAGTCTGATATAGTTCCACTTGTTCATTTTTGCTTTTGTTTCCCTTGCCTGGGGAGATATGTTCATGAAGAAGTTACTCATTTTTATGTCCAAGAGATTTTTGCCTATGTTTTGTTCTAAGAGTTTTATGGTTTCATGACTTACATTCAGGTCTTTGATCCATTTTGAGTTTACTTTTGTGTATGGGGTTAGACAGTAATCCAGTTTCATTCTCTTACATGTAGCTGTCCAGTTTTGCCAACACCAGCTGTTGAAGAGGCTGTCATTTCCCCATTGTATATACATGGCTCCTTTATCATATATTAATTGACCATATATGCTTGGATTTATATCTGGGCTCTCTGTTATGTTCCACTGATCTATGGGTCTGTTCTTGTGCCAGTACCACATTGTCTGGATTACTGTGGCTTTGTAGTAGAGCTTGAAGTCAGAGAGTGTAATTGCCCCTGCTTTATTCTTCCTTCTCAGGATAGCTTTGGCTTTTCGGGGTCTTTTGTGGTTCCATATGAATTTTAGAACTATTTGCTCTACTTCATTGAAGAATGTTGTAGGTATTTTGATAGGGATTGCATTGAATCTGTAGATTGCTTTAGGCACTCTCTGTTTCTTAATGGAGGTATTGATTATATAGTGGTATTCTTGCTAAAGATTTATCGAGATGTAAAGTATGAAATATGCCCTTATGTATTTTTATAATGTACTTCGATAACATTTTTAAAAGGAGAAAAATCTCCTTTATAAAGGAGATTGGTAATCTCCTTGATTACCAGTTTAAGAGTTTTTGATGTCATAAAACGTTAAGAAGACAAATTTCAGATGACATCTAGAACAGACTGTGGCTTTGACAGTGCCTTACACACTACAGTTGAACAAATGTGTGTGTTGATGGACCAATGTGCTTTATTCTATTGTGATTATTTTAAAGCATGTTGTTGATGCTAAATGATAAATATTCACAATGAAACTAGGTAAGACAAATTATACACTCCTTAAAAGTTTTCCCTTGGAGTATTGAATGCTGCCTAATGTATCTTTCTTAAAAGCTTGGAAGCCTAATAATGCCTGTTAAAGTATTCAAATCCAAAGGACATTGCTAACCTGCTGCTTTATCTCTATTAGTAATTCCTATTTGGCTTCAGTCTTCCTTTTAAATGGTGTTCATTGAATTTACCAAGGACAGTAATTTGTTTACCATTAGGGTGGTGCTTTGCTCTACAGATTAGTAGCTTGATATTATTGTTTTATCACAAAGAAGTTATCTTTTGTAATGATAATTTATTGTAGAATAATTTATTTTTTACTTTTTCTTGAAAAGTATTTCTTTTAGCAAATGGATGGTCATTGTCCTGTCAGGATGGAAAGAGATTTTTGTAAACAAATGGATCACTTTTTTGAATGAGACCTGGAAGTCAAAATAATGTGTCATGCATAGAGAAGTTTAAAAATTATCGAAGTTTATATGCAAATAAAGCCCTTGATCACTAGCCTACAATTTGATTGTCAACTTTCAAATGAAAGATTTTTTGAAATCTTGTAGCCTCTGTAGGTTCCTCCTTGGATTGTATCACATCAAAGTCCCATTGTGGAATGCTTTTGCTTGATACTCTTTTTTATCTAATGGCAGTAATCTATTTTATATTAATAATATAACTCATGCAAATATTTTATGCTTCAGTAAGCCTTACGTATAAATCAGGGTTAGTTGGTATATATAGTCCTTCTCATATGGACCAAGTAAATGTTTTTATTGAATGTTGTGTTTTCAGGCCTTCTTTCAGCATGGCACAGAACTTTAAAAAAAAATACCTGTTTTCTGCCCTCTTTTGTTTATGTTCAAATCCAATTTCGGTATTTTGTTCAAATCTTAATTTGCATGTGTTAACCTTTTTTATTATTTTCTATTTCCTTGACATGGGGGCTCAATTTTTTTTCTCTTTTTTCACAGAGCTCTAATTCCATTTTCCCCTCAGTGAAGGCTTACAAAGCTTGTTCAGATGCAGCCCTGGTGAAAAGTCTAGAGCCAGTTCTGTCTTACTAGGATCTTCTGTACTGATCCCATGCGGCTCTATAAGTCTTTGTTAAGGGAAGCTCTGGAGGGCTGAGCTAGGTTTAAAAACCTAGTTGTATCTGAAAGACACCCCAGGGGGAGCAGAATAAATGCCAGATGCTAAGAAATAAGAGTTACTGAGGGTGAGGCTTGGGCTATTGAGGTTCTCAAATGCAAACCTATGAGTATCAGAGTATCAGATCTCAGAGGATTTTGAAGATGTTGCAGAAGGGAAGGAAGAAGAATGAATCTGAAACAACTCATAACCAATCATTGTTTCTTGGAAGCACATTCAAAGTTTATAAGGATATAAGAAAGGAAAGTATCTCTGAGTTATGTAAAAATTAAGAATTAAAAAGCAAGAGACCTACTATTCTTAGTTATACAAATTAAGTTCATTAGGTTCCCTAGAGAAGCTGGAGTTTTTTTCAATACACCAAGGTTCTGAAATAGCTAAAAAATATGTTAGATAGCCTTATATAGTCTTCGCCATCATCATCTCATAGAGCATCCTTATCTCATGTAATTTTTAAGTATTAGAGAATATCTAAATTAAATATAGACTAGCTCCTCCTGTTGAGTTTTGTATGATGTTTACTTAAAATGCCTCGGTATTCTGAAGCATCACTTTAGAATTTAACCTGCTCTAAGCTGTCTTCTATTTTGTCCATCAAGTCTTTCAGGATAAAACTTATCAATTATTGGTCTTCTCTTCCCTCAACTCTGTGGGATTTTGGTTACAACTTATGTTCAGGTCTTATGATGATCTGCATGTTAATGTTTGCTTTCTATTAATGCACAGGAGATCAAGGTAATTTCTTTCTCCAGACCAACATTTTTGTATGCTTCCAAGGAAAATGACATACTTTCCCGCTCGCCCCTCAGTAAGAGTGATTTTAAGGCGGTAGTCTCATGGAAAGTATGTTTATGATGTTTAATCAGTAAAAATCAAGCAGCAATAATGGAATGAAATTTAAGCCCATAATGAAATTTAAATCCTGTCTATTTGGTTTTAAACCTTACTTGGGTTTTTCCTATGTTTTTATTGAGAAATTACACTTCACCATTTCCAGTGATTCTGACATAATAGTAACTCACCATTTTGTTAAATAGCCAACCTTCCTCTGAGCATTATAAAGAGTAGACATTCAGAACCAAAGGGCTTGCATTTACTTTGACTTATTGGCATGTTTAATCTTCTGTAATATTATATTTTCAAGTTAATTTGATTTTAATCTAATTTGATTTTAATCTAACATATTTTGACATGCACTAAAATATTTAAGCAATTCATTTTGTTAATGTTGGAAAGTACAATATGCTGTTTAAGCATACTCTTCTTGAAATTTTGCAAATGTGCATATTATTATATCAACTGAATACCAAATTTTTAAATTATCTTTGCTGCTGGATGAATTTATGAGTAGAGTTGAAACTCTTTCATAACACGTGATTACAGCCAAAAATTTACAACTAATTGAAAAAGTTGTTAAAATGAGGAATAATAAAATAGGTACAAACTAATACCTTTAAATTTTTTTTACTTAAATGGTAGGAGATGTGCATCTATTTGCCAACCTTCCTTTGAGCTTAACCCCACTACATGAAATTTACCTTTGCTTTTTTTTTCATAAATTACAACCGTGATAGATTGTGATTCCCAGTTTTGTTTGTGAAAATAAAGATTCTAAAGACATTTGTGAAATAAGCTGAGTACAGAGTCCTCCTAATACCTTGTTTGGTCACGTTCTGATTCCCTTCCACAATCATCTTGCCTTTGTTTACTCTTCAGAGCCCTCAGTTGGTTGTTTTTATATATGGTCCAGAGATCTTGTTGCAACCAGTTGGAGAGAGAGACTGCAGTGAGTTTACACTTCTGTAGTGGAACCAGAACCTTGCTATCATTTTATTTTTTAACCCTTACTTTTAATACGTATTTGAAGATAAAAGACACAAGAATGCTAGAGATCCTCCATAAATCCTTTATCAAGTTCACCGATTATTTGCATATTATTTTGCCCCTTTTACTTTATCATTCCCTCTCTCTGTAAGCATGTGTATATATGTATATGAACACATGTTTCTGAACTTGGTTACAGTGCTGTCTGCCAGAATTCACCAATGTAAAGAAACTATATTTTCTTTGTAATTCATAAGTAATTTGTGAGTGATGCATTGAGGCTGTAGAAATCCTCTCTCTCATCACATTTTTATTCATTAATTTTATCTTTCCTTGATGACATTCTAACCCCATCAGTCCTTTTACATCTATTAGTTGGCATTCTATGAAGAAGAGCTCTTCCTTCTCCATTCATTTATTTGTTCACTTATTGGTTTATATTAATTTGGAAATATGGATTCTTATTATTCATTAGGTTATAATATCTTATTACTTATGTTGATACTCAAATTTCCCCAGATTTAGTCTGTGGGAGTCCCTTCTAGCTGGCTCTTGTGTGCTTTGATGCATTCTCATGGTTCTTTGAGCACTTAGTTGTTTTCTGGCATTGTCTCAATGCTGGCATCAGCCATTTTTCTAAGGAGTCATATTTCCTTTTAGTGGAAAATGGTAGTCAGAAGCCAAGATCTAGGTGCTAGGTACATCATGCTCCTTGGGAAACTACTGTCTCAGTGAACTGAACTAGGAAACACACACTCATGCACTCACATTTTTTCACCTGATATCTCTGATTCCCAAGCTAAAGAGTTTATTCTAGTTTCTTCTTCCATCTTGGCAACGCTCTAACAATGAGAAAACTTCCACCTACTATCTTTAATATACTTATTCACATTTAGAATCAAAAATTAACTTCAGAACTGTTAACCCATGCCACTACAAAAAGAAAACCTACTACAGTTCAATATTTGTTTACAGTTCTTCTTTGAGGCAGTATTTATGTACAGTTAAGTGAATATTACTTGTTCTGACCATAATATAGCCATACCAGGTTTCTTAAGACCAGTGTTTTCATGGTATATAATTTCCCCTTATTTCTTGCTTTCCTAGGGTGGATAGCCTGTTTTTAAAATTTCATTTTGCTTCCAGTATTGACATTTTAGCTCTATCTAACCTTTAGACATTTAGCTATATGTCTTTTGCCATTTTAGTGGTTGCTCTAGAGATTACAATATACATCTTTAAGGTATCACAGGCAAAAGTCAAATAATATTTTACTCTTTCACAGAAAGTGTAAGGACCTGGAATTTAGGGAATTCTGGGTTTAAAAAAAAATTATTTCAGCAATTTAAACATGACATCTAGCCCCCTTTGATGAGAACTCAGTCATTATTCATATTGTTCCCCTGTATATAATGTGTTGGCTGTTTTTTTTTTTTCTGTATGCTTTAAAATTTTCTGTTTATGTTTGGCTTTCAGAAGGTTGACTGTGATGTGTCTAGGCATGTTTTTCTTTGTATTATCCTGGTTTGGGTTTTCTGGGCCTCTTTAATCTGTAAGTGGATATTTCTCACCAAATTTGTAATAGTTTGGCTATTTGTTTTTCAGATTTTTTTCCTGCCTCACACATCTTAGACCACTTAGTACTGTCCCACAGGTCACTGAGCCTCTATTTTAGTTTTTCAATATATTTTTTTCCTGTTTTCCTGACTAGATAATTGCTATTGACCTAACCTCAAGTCCCCTAACATCTTTCTATCCTTTCCCAATCTCCTATTAAGCATAGCCATTGAAATTTTCATTTCAGATATTGTTCTCACCTCTAGACTATTTTGTTATTTAAAAACCAAAAAACAACTTCTGTTTCTCTCCTGACATTTCCCATGAGTGTACATATGATTACCATCGTTGTTCTTTAAGTCTTTGAGCAGACTTCTAATATCTGATCTTTGCTGGGAATTAGTTTCCGGGTTTATTTCTACTGGCTGCTTCCCGAACATAAGTCACATTTCACTGTTTAATGTCTAATACATTTTGATCCTTTAGTAGACATTTTGGGTTATATGTGGTTTGAGAGTTTAGATTCTGTTTTCTTCCTCTAAACAGTGTTGACTTTTGTTGTAATAGGCAGTTATCTCCTTGGCTGGACTCAAACTCCTGTCTTCCCTGCAATGGGTGGCACAATTGAAGTCTCTTCAGTTATTTTGGCTCTCCACGTGTTCTTTCTTGGGTCTTCTTTGCACTTGCATAGTCTGAAGGCTAGCCAAGTGTTTGAATGGAGTTTGTGCAGATTTTGGAGCTTCTTTCTCTTTGCTCTTTCTTTTCTGGAAATTCTCTCCTTAATTTCCAGCCACTAAGGCCGCCTGAAACTTTAAGTCCTCAAAGCAATAAGTCTGTTCTGCATTTTGAAGACTGAAAAGAGTCCTCAAGTGAAAAGGTGTTTAATTTGTTCACAAAGTGAGATTCCCTTATTTCGAGATCCAAATTACCTTCAGTTTCTGTCTGCTTTGTACTTGATTTCCTCAGGAGTCTTAAAAAGGGAATATTCACAAAGCCAATGAAAAAAACAATCTAAACAGAGGTGGTGATATTAGACTCTATTAACGTATGTGCTAATCAAATGAAGTCTGTGATAAAGTTTCCATGACATTGAAAATGATGTCTAAACTTAGAAAATCAAAGTATGAATTATTTGTGGCAGTAAATCAGAGACTATTATTACAGGTGAAATTTTGGTGAGAAAAAAATTAAATTAGTGTTCTGTGATTCTATTTATTTTTAATGATAGAAATCATTATGCCCATGAAATTACTACCTGCGAATGTGCTGTGCCCTGCTAAATGGATTTGCATTTTAACACATTCCAGTTGTTCTAACTATTAAACTAACAAAACAGATTGGTACTCTTTATCATTCGTTTGAACTGTTTCTGCTGAATATAAATTGTACACACTATCTAAAATTCATCTGTGTTACTTGCTGTTTCTAAACAAAGACATACAAATTACATTTCTTCAATTATGTTGTTTACCTTTAATTCATACTGATTTGTTAAGTAGCACAAAGCATGCATCAGGAACAGGGAAGGCTCAGTCATGGTTTTCACTAGGGTTTTAAGAAACATATTTTATTCCTTTAGTTGACATGGATGAAGGAAGAAGCATTTGGATTTAGTCATTACTTATTTATTGCATGTTTGAGAGGCATTTGAAAACTCACCATGGTATTTAACCTCAGAGCAGTTCCCTTTTATTTTTTTCTAATTAGATTTGAGTGCCAAATCATGGCTAGTAAAGTTAAAAAAAAAAATTGGCAAGATCCAATTTGTGGTTCAGATGTAGTTGTATTAAGTCAGATAATCATTTACCAAACACAGTTATTGGAAGTATTTGCCCTTGTAAATACTCTGTATTAGTCAGCAGATGGCATGCATTATACATTAACTATTCCACCGTGTTATGGCACGTACTTTAGAACAGAAAGCATCTGGTTTTCTCAGAAAGACACATTATCCCCTCATTTGCAGTTTAGTGTTATTTTGTGAACTATTTAGTGATAATCAAGAAAGGTGATATTTCATCTTCATTTAGTTTGTGTCGTCGGTTCAACGAAGTAGAAGATGGGTAAAAATACATTTAGCAAATTGCTCAGCAGGCTTCTGCTCCTAAAGAAAGCAATCCTGAGCAACATTTTCCTGCTTTGGCTAGAGGCTTGCCCAGGAGGACAGAAGTCTCTTGGATGCAGTTTCTGAGTGCCTTCTATCAATTTCAGGAATACAAAACCATTTCCTGTTGTGTGTAGATAACCGTATAAATTCAAAATCTAAGAAACAAGTAGATCTACAAACAAGGGTAACTAAATGTACTTCGGAGTCACCTACTTAAGATCACTCTAGAATAGCCTAACTGGAAGAATCTTTGTGTATAAAGCTGTGCATGTGTTCACAGGCCTCCCTTTGCGTTCACAGGCTTCCCTTTGAGTAGTTGCAAAGCAGAATTTGGCTGGTGATGCTCTAACCTAACATAGCCTAGCAGAGTTCCTGTCAAACTGATACCCGTCTGTCAGCCTGGCCGGATGCCAATTCCTAAGGTACTGGGTCACTTTGTGGGGCTTGAGTTGTGTCTGTTAAGTTATCTCCTGGGCACTAAGTTACACAAGACATTTAAAAGTGAACCCGGAGAGAAGCAGACGCATAGACTGCACGTACCTGACCAGTCCAAACAGAGAGAACAGACATTTGCCTCCCTTCCGTCCACCAGGGTTTTTAGTGTGCGGTAAACGTATACTGACTCTCTCAGGCTGATGCTGATGCTCTTTTAGCCATGAACATGCTTTAAGGCCAATTTTATTTGGGGGAAGCAGAATAACTATGTAGCTCCCATGATAATATTAAAGTCCCTTATTCCTAAAAATAGAGATGAATTAAATGGCCATTGAAAAGCAAAAACCAAAAACCCCTAAAAACCCCCAACAATTTTGCTTCAGATTTAGAGAAGTAAATGGATGTATATTCCTCTGAGGACATAACAAATAAGTGTGTAAATCTTAGTTACTGTATCCCTCACCAGTTCAGATCTGTTTCATTTGGAGAAATGTTTCCATTTTCAAAGAAGAGTAAAATACCTTAAAACAAACAAACAAACAAAAACCTCACATCACTTTGGTGCTAAAGGACTTTGGGGTTTGATTTCTTCAGTCAGTGTCTGTGTTTAGAGTTGTAGGAGATCAAGGGCATTAATGAAAAGGTTACTTATTCAAATTGTTTCATATTCTTCAAAAGACTGGAAATATCAAATGATCAGCCAAGAAGAAAAGCTTCTCAATTTTCCTGTGTCGATAGGAGCAGGCTATGTATGTGGGAGTTGGGAGCGGGGCCACCCTTCTAGCTGCTAGCTTCCAGAACTGCTCCAAATAGCACACAGGTGGTTGTTGATGGATGCCTGCATTTTGCCATCCATATTTTCCATACCCTGGAGTGCTGGGAGCATTTCCTTTGCATGGTGCTCTCCTTGTATCCACTTCTTAAGGAAAACTGGGAGTGTACAGTGGGTGAGGAGATACATAGGAACCAGGGAAAGTTGTTAGCTGTTCTGCGTACCTAAGACACTTGGGAAAAATCCGTTTGAGGGTTGTGCCTTGAGTCTGTCTTTGTCAATTGGCTTGCATCCCAAGTTTCCTCTGGCCCCAAGGCAGCACTGATTCAACAGCTTGAGAAGAAATTCCGTCCCTCTTTTGAGGGAATTTGTCTCATACAGGTGCCTTGAGGTTATTGGCTGCTTCAGGAGAGCCTGTTTTTATTGGCAAGTAAACTGACATGGTGGAAATTTAAAAAAAAAGGTCCCCGATTACCTCTCCAAGCGACAGGAGATGGATGCTTTGAGTGCTGAGTCTGCATCACTGTAATGACAAGAAATGCAAAAATCAAATTGTCACTCCTGCCTGGTATATGTAAGTGACCTGCAGCTGCAGGTAGGTCACCATACCTGTAGGTGCCATATACTCCGGGATTTGGCATCGGGCCTGTGTTCTGCTCAGAAGCTAGCTGGCTGAGTGTTAGGAAAAACCAGGGAGATGTCAGCTAATTGGGGGTTAAAATATGGCTGTGTAAAAGATGCATGAGAAAGCAATGTGTCTCTTTGTAATTAAACATCATCATTTTGATTAAGAGAATAAACAGATCTCAAATGCATGCTCTTACTCCTCATGTCTCACATTCCGCCCTGTCTCAGCCTGTCTTGGTACCCCTTGCTCAGCAAAGGCACCAGGCAGCATGTAATCATGTCACTCTGTCACCGAGTCTCCTTCTCAATGAAATTCAGGTGTCTAAATAGAAAGGAGTGATGGCAGATTTTCCCCTCTTTCAGCAGAAAGCCAAGGAAATGCTTTCAGAGAGATGAAAACTACACTTTTGTGTCACCACAAATCATCTGTATAACACTTGGTGCGCAAATATTGAACCTCTTTGTGTCAGCTGTTTATTGCTTGGGTTAGGACAGGAATACATTTTCTATGTCAATACTTGATTAGGTGAAAAATCTTCTGCAAATAGAAGCTGAGTTACTTGTGAAGAAAAGGGTTTCATTGAAAACAGGGCAGAAGCCCTTGTGAGATAATTAATGTTATTTGTTTGAGAAAAATCAGTATTTCACAACAAAACAGTATTAGCAGACTGGAAGTTTATATGTAATATGTTTTCCATAAACTTCAAATGTTTTAAATAATCATTAAGACAATATGCCTGTGACAAAATGTGGGTCAAGAAATATCCTTACTTACAGAGAAAAATACAAATGTTATGATAAAATTAGAAGAGCTTTTACTGACCACTTACCTACTATGTGTCATGCAAGTTTACATTCTATGAAAATTCTGCCTAATACTAGCACAATAATGCAAGTTACTCCCATTTTTCAGATGACTAACCCGAAGGCAGAATTGGATTCAAGGAATCTCTCCTCAAAAGCAGATTCTCTCTTTAGTATGAAAATCCGATACCATTCATCCATGTGGGTCAGTCTTTAGCATGCATCCCCTGCTGGTGTCTTAATTCCAATTTATGTATATGTGCTTTAAAAGTTGAGGTCAGCGTGCAATTTTATTTGCATTTTCCATCTCTTTGATCAATGTACTTGCTTAATTCACTGCTAGAAGTGGTAAAGTATCTACCAAAATATCTACATCTGCTGGAATGTTGCCACTGAAATGAACTGGTGTTTTTTCCAACTGCCCAGAAAAATACATTGTTTGCTTTACTGTGGAACCTGAAGGCAATAGAGTGAGTTTATTCACACAGAAATTAATTGCCAAACTGTTACTCTGCATTTGGTCTTAAGAAGTAAAGGGGGAATCACAGCATCTTGACAATAAGGGAATTTATATTGATGGGTGACAGTCTTTGAAATACTGAGACTTTTACTGACTTTTTAATTAAAAAGTAAAAAACAAATACACACCATCAAAAATTGATAATTAGATCATAAGAGCTCTGAATACCAATAGATTCCCGCCATATTTTTCACAACTCTGCCTGCCAGGCTGACATCTTTTAAAATAGAGCAAAACCCATATCAGAGTATCTACACTGTGAAGGCATGTATCAGAAGACCCAGGGCATATTAAGGAAAATCAAGGAAGTGTTGGAGTGGTAGCCTGGAGGGCTGGAGTAAGATGAGGAGGTGTGAGGCTTCCTTTAAGTTAAAGGATCCGCAAGTATTAGAATTTGCAAAAATGTCTTGATAGTGGCACAGCTCCTTTCCTTTTGGAATGAGTGAGTTTAAAGTAGGTAGAGACAGATTACAAACATTATCAATGGTGTCTTTAAAAAACAGGGGTCAATATGGAATATTCTTTAGCTTGGCATGCAACCTAACCTATTATTTGCTAATACTATTTCTTATCAGCAAAAGCATCATATATCCACTTACTATTCTTTAGCCCCACGTCTACTTTCTGTTCCACTATTTATACCATTTATTTTCTTCAAACATGACAAGTGCAGTCTTGCTTCTTTCTCTGCAGTGTGACTCCCTCTGTCTTACATGCCCTACCAAGTGCCCCTGCTCCACTCCTCCTCCTTTCCCTATGTCCAAATGTCTCCAATCTTCAAAAGTCATTTTTTCCAAAGAGCCTTTGTGGATAGCCCCGCCAGCTGTATACGATCACTTTTTCTTTCTTTGATCTCTCAGATGTACAAATTATCTGTATTATGATATATCCTAGCATTTCGCCTTTGGCGTTATGATTGCTTGATTCTATGATCTCTCTTTTTTCTGAAAACTAAGGTGATTTTCTTTTTGTTGTGTTTTCTGGCACCTTTCCCATTTTTCTAATAAAAAAAACAGTCTCAAAAATTGAATTTTCTGGGTTTGCTGGTTCTTTCTGTGTTCTGGGAATTGTTTATGTATCTGTTGAGAGTTGAACTTGTTCTCTCTTATCTTGTCACCTCTCATGGACTTCAAACATCTCTGGACCATGTTTGTTTTATTCTCTTAGTTTGAAGATCATGATCCTTGATAGTGATGATTCAATCAAAATAAATGTTGAGTGGGTCTTCATTCTCAGATAAAATTGCCTGCTTCCAGATACCATATTCTGTTCTGGATTCATAGACGCTTCTTTCTTGCCCTTAGTGTTATAAATCTGACAAATTTTGAGCTTTTACTTTCCCAGGTATCTTTTATCCTTTGGCATGTACCTTATGTTTGTAATCTGCAGTCAACACATCACAGTGACTTTTACCCTGAGTTTTCTAGAAGCTATCTACTTGTGGTCTGGCCTATTTCAGGCTTAGTACATACCTTTAATTTCAGCTGGAAATTCTCATCTGATCCACTCACTTTCTCCTAAAGTCTTATCAGTCCTGCTTCACCCCCAATTTTCTAGTGGATGGAATTTAGCACTTTTGCATATAGTGTCTTAAATTGGCAGAGTATGTTTTCTCTCTTTGACAGTTTTGAAATCTGCATTAATGAGAGTTTTCTTTGTTCTTCCTTGGAGGTCAAGAAAAGTCATTTAAAATATTAGACTTCAATCCATTCCTTCTCCTCAGGAATCAGAGCCATATCCCTCTCATAGCTGCTATCCTCTTCCTTGTATCTCTAATTTCTCTCTATATACTGAATGTTTCCTCCATTTAAAACATATTCAGTAAAGCAAATCTAGAGCCTATGTCTCATAAAAACTAGTGCCCAACTTCTCTTATTCCTTCTCAAGCTTCCTAATGAAATACATTTTATGTACTGTCTTTACAATTTCTTAGTTAAGGATTTATTCTTCACCAAGAGAAATGTAGCATTTCTTCTCACCACTTTTAGAAAATGAGCAACAAATCACTAAATCCAATGACCATTTTTCTGCTCTTGTTTCCTCTTAAAATTCTTTTTTACTTCTCAGATTTCTGTAAGACTAGTTATATATTTTATATCTATCCAACAATTATTTTATTTCCTGTTACGAGTTTTTCTTTCTCTAACAATTATTAAATATACTTGCCCCTGGGGTAAAGTTCTATCTTTAGACATTGCCTTGAACCTCTGAGGTCATTTTATGTATTCTCCCAGCGACATCTCACCTATATACATGGCTTCAACTAGTTTCTAAATGCTGTTAAAATCCTAAAGTACACAGCTAATCTAGAATCCATTCCTGAACCCTGGATACCTATGTCTACCATTTCCTTGCCTCTTCCAGAGGCTCCACAAATTACTGAACCCCAAGTCCTAGAATGGCTCTTTAGTCATTGTCCTAATGTTCTTCTCTCTGTCTTATCTCTTGACTTTTGTGCTATCTAGTTTTAGATATTTGCCTAGACATCTCTCCCCACTATCCAAATCCTAATTTCACTTATCATTTGAAGATACTGGTGTTGCCTGGTGGCATGGAGGCCATGGTGGTATACAGGTTAAGTGTTGAGGATAGAGAGAATATAATATTAATTCTACACCTGTTGAAATAATTATCTTCCCAGATACTGGATATTACCTAATAGTAAATACTTCCCTCTCCTTGTCCCTTGTAGCCATGTGATAGAATTAAATAATTTTGTTGAATTTAGAGCCAAAATTGGCAGTTAATTAGTTTTAGTTACTGTGTACCAACTGTGTGACAGGCAATTATTTAATTCTTCCAACATCTATGAAATAGAACTTAAGATCACTGTTGTAAAATTACAGAAAAAAAAGAAGAAAAGAAAGAAAGAAAAAGGAAAAAAAAAACAGAGAGGTTAGTTAGCTTTCCTAAAGGCAAATGGGGTTCAAACTCAGGTGTCTGGGTTCCAGTGTCCATCCTCTTTCCACGGGAGCACACAGCTGATTTATAGGTTTGACGACAAAAATCCTGTAAGTAACTCTTTCGTTTGCTGATGGATTCAACTGTTGGCATGATTAGGAGAGAGATACACAGTCACTAACCTCAAAAATCTTAGGTAATCTATACCCTCAGACCAATGTCAATATCTCTAGATATGCTCAGAGTCATCTACCAGCACAAACCATGGAGTAACTGTGCTCTGAACTCTCTGATGCTATAATCCTTAAGGATCCAGTATCAAAGCAAAGCCTTTATTTGGGGATATGTCTGATTCATTCTGGGAAGCTTCATGATTTTCTTCACTGAAACTGTGCAAGAGTGAATATTACCTAAGATTGGCTAAAATTAAATGCTGGGAGGAATGGAACTTTGAAATCCCTTTCAGATTATCACATAGCTCAAACGTTTTTTGGAATCAGCAGATTTTCTAAAGTGAGACAAGACAACCATTTGGAAAAAAGACAGAAATTAAAACAGCATTTTAAGAGGTAGTTAAAAAAAATTCAGAGTCAAAAAAAAATAAATGTATTTGCAAACAGACTCATTAACTTGTACTGAATATTTTCACTGAAACAAGATAATCAAGCAAATAATACAATTTAAAAAGCAGAGATTTTCCTTATTTTTATGGCAGACAATTAGTATGAGTATATCCTCTAACACTTACAGAAATTAATGACTAATAACATGAATTTTTGAAGTTAATTGCTCAGTTTATGTCTAAAATCAAGTGGTTGTTGTGAAATAAACTGCAACTCAGTGAGGAGAGAGTGTTTCATGGGGCTTTGGGGAGCTGGTATGGCTATGTCTCCAACAAAGATTTAGCATGTCACAAATTGAATTAGAGATGCATTTGCCCTGCTATGAAGGAAAGATACTCTTGATGGCAGTAGAATTCTTGTCATAGACTTTCCAAGTACATGGCATTATTTCAGTTTCAGCTTTTTATAATATATACCTCTGCCATGTGGGCAGCTGAACACCACCTATAAGATTAATCCCTGTTAGGAGAGCATCTAGACTGAAGGTGCAGTTTAGAACATTAACAGTTGATGAACTCGAGCTGTGCGAAGCAATGTCAGCATGTCTTTATTTTAATAACGTTGAAAGGGTGGCATTCACATTTCCATTTCTGGGTGTGCTCACTCCAAGCCCACCCTCACACATGGAATTCCTCTAAATAAACCCAATGCTGGTAATCATCTGACTCATTAGCAAGTGTTTGTTCCTGCCTGAAACTAAGTGGGTGCAGTGGAGGATAGATTAATCTTTAAATCCCGTGGAATACACATCTGCTCTTTGCTTTCTGACATTTCTTCTGTCAGTAGCATAATTAAAAGTAAAAATGTATTGCTCTGTTGATAGAGACAAACTGGTTAATACTCTTGACAAGGAATATAATCATCCAATAATTAATGATCATATTAATGAAATATTTCAATATTTATGTGGGATTTATGCTTTAGATAGAAGGAAGAAAATCCACCTAGAAACTCAGAAAAGTTCCTGAAATTTTTATCTCTTTTTCTGCCTGGAATTCCTGGAATTCTTTGTGCCTCTTCCCACAGCTTATTTCTCACTATTTTCAAGATACCTCTTCAGGTAACCCTAGACCTAGACTGTAATCCATTATCTCTCCTTTTTAAATGTACCACACATTTGGTACTTGTTTAAATATAGCCTTATAGCAATGTGATTTTTCATTTTTATAAAAGAATGGATGTTTGGAAATTCTCATATATTTGGCTTAAATCCCCAACTAAATTATCATTTCATTGAAGGGGATGGTCTCTGTTCTATTATTCTTATCCCTAGCATTGGACTTCATAGCGTTCATCCTCAGTGGTGCTTTGGAAATTGATTTATATTTTAAAAATCATGATGGTATATTTTACTTGAATGACATTATCATAATATGAATTGCCAAAACATTAGATCATTAGGAATTACTATATGGTGCCCTTAATTTTCTTCATATCATTGACCCAAGAAAGCAGGCTATCCCTCACCCCCTTGGCTCACCTCCACGACTCTGCACCTCCCCTAATCTGCCCCCATGTCCCAGTGCCCACCTCCCCCAGTCCTTTCCCTGGCTTCTGGGAGCCCATGTTATTCCTGCATCAGCAAACCTTCAAATGTCGTACTCCCTAAATCCCAAATCACTTTTTAAAATGTTCCCTTTATCTTCTTCCTTGATCTCAAACCTGTCTTTCCCCTGAGAACACGGCTTCCTCTGCGACTCCTTCTTTCCCGGCTCTATTATTTCACAACCCCCTGACTGGTAGGTAGTCCTCGAGACTCACTGAGACGTGCTCTTCACTGGCATGTCCCAACCACTTTTCCTCCACCTCCCCGACAATGTTCACCTCCCCACAAAGGAGCTCTTCCTGATCTCTATTTTAGTTGCTTTCGCCCTAAACCTTAGAGTTATTTTTGATTTTCCCTCTCTCTCTCCCAACTCCACAGCAAATACCGTTGGCTCTACCTTCAGGTATATCCAGAGTTCAGCCATTTCCCATCACTTCTACTGCTGCCACCCTAGTCCCAGCCATCATCTTCTCACACAGATTGACATGGTCGGAAATGGTCTCCCTGCTAAGCCCCTTGTCCACATATGACTTATTAATGACACAAGAGGCCAGAGTAATACTTTTAAAGCATGTCAATCCTTTTAAATTACATCTCTCATTTTCTCTTCATCTTCCAATGGCTTTTCCCAAGCACCCTGAACTAAACGCATATCTCTTACCATGGCCTACAGGGTGCTCATGACCTAGTCTTCTGCTCCTTATTATTGTCCTACCACTGCCAATTTTGCCCCCTCACTTCCTGCCCCACCGGTGTACTTGCTCTCATGGGAACACATCAAGCAGGGCCTTCAGACCTGCTTTCCCTCTGCCTGGAGTGCCCAGAATCCCCTTGGCTTTCTGCCACACTTCCTTCAGGTCACTGCTTGGCTCCTACCTGGTCAGTGGGTAGTCTTCCAATCACCTTCTGTGAACTGCCAGGCTCTGTCAGTAGCATTCATAGCCCCATGCCCTCATTTCTATTTCTCTCTAGCATTTGTCACATTGGACACAGTGCATATTTACTATTCTGTGATTTCCACTGGGATGTGAATTTCAGGAGGACAAAGACTTCATCATTCCTATTCACTCTTCTCTATGGAGCCCAAAGAGTCACTGACATATAATAAATATTGAATAAGTATTGCTGAATAAATGAAAAGTAAATTCAAGTATATTATTTATTTTTAATCGAGCACTGTTGAGTCCTACATCCATTTAATGAGCTGCTTCTATTTTTGGATAGAATTTGCTTCTTAAGTGATCTTGGAACTTCAGCAACCTACTAGTCAGTACCTTCAACTTTACTTGGTCAACATAAGTGTGATTTTTTTAAAAAAGAGAAATCCCAGTTGGAAAGTCACCTGCTATATCTATTTCCAAAAGCAAATAAAGCATACATAGATGTTACGTCTCCCAACTGTTTTGTCAGATGCTAATGCTAGCAAAACATTTTAAAGCGCCTCAATATTTGTATAGCTACTTATATTTTATATACACACAGTAATGTAATAATATGTGCATTTTTTGAAAAACACCAAAATATAAAAATCAAGAAGAAGGTAATTCTCAGTTTAACATTAATTTAAATAATTTTATTTGTCACTAATGTACCAACTGTGACATGTGACCAATATGGAGTGACAAAATCAGTCATATTAATCTGTGAATTAATATCAGCAAAATTTAATTTCTTTCTCATTTTTAGAATTAAAAGAAATAGAAATAGAAACTGCATTTCCTCTTCCACACAAGCTGAATATCTTACATTACACACAACCCACTTTGGAGAACAAAAATATAATTTAATGTGATATTAAGGTACTAAGGTATAAAAATCCATGTGGAGTAACAGATACCTGAACTTATTTAATGTAAGCTAAACTTTAAAAAATATCGCTGTATATCACTATGTGCCCAGTTATTAAACAATTAAAATGTCACAAACAGTGGGATGTTAGAAGGAATGGCAAAAGTCCATTCAACATTTTTGAGGTGGGTACAAGGGGTGTGCTGGGCATGGGGGAGGGAGCAGTGGGTATCCTTTCTTTAAACAATTGAACTAATTCATATCTTTCATTCTTTGGAAATGGTATTCATTGATATGTCACTAACATGTTAGTTCTCTCAGGGGCTCTAGACGGATCCCTACAAAGTTTTGAAATAATTTCTGTGTGTGGAGTCTAGAATTGTACAGAAATAAAAGCTCCTTAACCTGATTCACTGCTGATGATGGCAGATTCTGCTCACACCCAGTATAAAAGAATTGCATATCTCTACTAACATTTTTGTATTTCTACTAATGCTTTCTGTGGGCTTGTTTAGCATTCCAGACACATTTTGTTTCCAAACCACTACATTCATGATAAACAGTCTGTTATGGACTGAATTGTGTCCTCCTACAAATTCATATGTTGCAGTCCTAACCTCCAGAGCCTCACATGTGACCTTATTTGGCGATAGAGTCCTTACAAAGATAAGCAAGTTAGAATGAGGATATTATTATACTAAGAGGAAATATGGACACTGACACACACAGCAGATGATGTGAAAAGACACAAGGAGAAGACAACGACTTGCAAAACAAGGAGAGGGGCCTGGACCAGAGCCTTCTCTCACAGCTCAAAGAAGGAACCAAGCCTGCCGACACCTTGATCTCAACTTTTGGTCTCCAGAATTGTGAGACAACAGATTTCTGTTGTTTAAGCCACCCAGTCTATGGTACTTTATTACGGCAGCCCAAGTAAACTAACATATAATCTTAGAGTGGTGTAAATTTTATGTTCTTATCATCCTCTCCCCATCGAGCCATGCAAATCTTCATTTGCCTAACTGGTTTGATTTTTTAACTGACTCCTAATAATTTCTGACGCTGTGGTATTCAGCATTTCTCTCTTAAACTACCACAATTGCTTCTTGCTTCCAAACTTATTCTGCTACAACCCAACCCACAATCAACCACTGTGAGTAATGTGATTACTGATCTATATGGATTTGAGTCAAGTATCAAATCATATGCTTTCTAACTTCCCCCACCTTTTCTTCATTCATTTCTTATCTTCTTTTGCTTTAGTTTTTAAATATAGCCTGTTTCCTCTGTAGCAGCTTATAGATTATTTTAAACTGCCCTGAGTATTAATTTTAGTGATGACAGTACTGATTATTGAGTCATTAGAGTCTATTATGAGTACTTTAATGACTTCCAGAATGACACCAAGACCCTAAAATACTTTAACTTCCTTTCACTACCCTGTCCTATTTTGTGTCCCTATTTTTACATAATTTTGTGATTTATATATATTTTAGTTCACATGCCACAACATCTTTATTTTTATTTTTTAAACAAACAGCTGATATTCATCTATATTTATCAGAGGCAATGAATCTTTGTCCCTCTTCTAGCTTCTATGGTTCTATTAGTTTTTGGCAGTTTTACTATGGTACACTTAGGAATGATTTTCTTTGTGTTTTTCCCACATGGTGTTTGGGGTGTTTCTTGAGTCTTTGGCTTGATGTCTTTCATGAATTCGGGGAAATTCATAGTCATATTCCTTCAAATGCTGCTTTTGTCCCTTTCTGTCTCTTTTTTCTGAGATTTTGATTACTTGTATAGATGTTTTTACCATGTCCCCTATGTTTCTTATGATTGCATCTGTATTTTCTACTCCTTGTCTCTCCATACTTCAGCATGCATTTTTTTCCACTGACCTATCTTCTAGCTAGGTTATCCTCTAGGTTTGCTGAACCCTTTTTATCAACTGTATATAACGTGCCAGCCATTAAACACATCCACTGAGTTCTTGATTTCAGCTGTTGCCTTTTCTAGTTCCAGAGATTTTGTTTTTTTCATAGCTTACTGTTCTCTGCTGAAATTCTCTACGCTATCAACTGTTTTCTTGAACAAATTAATTGCAGTCATTTTCAGGTTTACCTCTGAGAACACCAATATCTGGATCTCTGCGGTTTTTCTTCTGTTGTTTCTGCCTTTTGTTCATTTGGTCTTCGTATGCCTGCTTCTTTTTTATTGATTGCCAGGCATTATATAGAAAGTGCCGAGAAATAATTTGAATCGCTGGGTGATGTCCTCCTGAGGGAATTTGCTTCTAGTTTGGGCAGATGTGATGTTTGTGACAAGTAAATTTAATCTTGAAATTGAGCTGATTCCTAACAGGCTTCAGTATCTGTATAGGCTAGTGTATTTCTATTTCACTCTCAGCTCTTTGGCCATCATAGCTGAACATCTGGAGTGCTCCCCAGGCCCTCTCGTTTTCTGTGGGTCACGGTCTCAGGTTTTGCCCCTTTAGCCTTATACGACCACTGGAAGCTCTACTCATCCTCTCATCCTCAATGTCACTGCTTTCTACTTGGCTTCTTGGTTAGGAAATGCAGCCTGGGACTTAAGGCTCATTACGCTGGGTTTCTTTCTTGACCCTTGAGATCTTCACTGCCTTGATATTTCTCCAATGTCTTTAAGCAGCAGTCTAGTGATGTGTTTCAGCTTTCCCTATATTTATTGCAGTTGTTCTAAAATAATACAGTTGATTGCCCTCAGGGGTAAGCATAATTCCTGTTTTGCAAGTAAGATTAAAATTCACACAGAGGTAAAGGAACTGGTATTTATAGCTCATTCTTGCTTTCATTCAAAGTTCTAAACAATAATATAGCATATTAAGGACTAATACCAGATCTTGACCGACTTCTCAAGCAAAGTATTCATCCTTCTCCTGTCTGTGCAAATTAAAATTACTACTGTGAAAAAACCCACCATTTAGCGCTAGCTTATATAAATGTGAAATGAGAGCCATTTTAGTATGATAATTAAATTTGCAAAGAAGAGAAGATTTTAGAGGGCTTAATTTTTATTTCGTCATCAGCCTTTTTTGACATGCTTATTGGTGCCTAGAAAAACGTTAGTATTTTTCTCAGTATTGTTTACAACTAAATGGTAAAATATTTTGTATTGTCTTAAAAGATAATTTTGAGTTAATGCCTTATATACATGCTTGATTTGAAAAAAAATATTGATGTCATGGTTTTGTAGAAGAAAAAACAAACCAAACATACAATGAAATGAGAAAGAATAGTTTGATATATGCAGCTGGATAAACATAAATAATCTTAATGAAAAAATAACTTTGAAGCCATCTCAAAAGCCATATATTTCATAGGTGTATTTTAAGATACTCTTCTAGTCTTCTTAACATTAAGTCCCCTTATTTAAGCTCATCTTCTATATTTCTACAGCTTAATCATCTAATAATTTCAAAACTTGTCATCAAATGGCTCTCACTTTCCTAGTGAATAAACATACACTCTCCACTTCCACATAGAAACAAATTTCTTCAAAGTGTAATTCCCCATCTATATCTATAACCCTCCCTCCTACCATTTTCTCCTAAAACCCTATGTTCTAACTTCTCCCCAGCTTTGTACATTTCATAATGCTGTTGCTTCTTCTTGGGTCGCCTTTATCCCACTCTTCACCTGGGAACCTTCTACTCATCTGTATGCCCCCACACCTACATCACCTTACAACTGTCCCAGAAAGTTTCATTATCCACCTCTCTTTTATATCCATGGCACCTGGTATTAATTATAGCGATATAATTAGAATTGCTAATGTCTTTTTTAGCATTTCCTATATTGCAAAGTCAGCGGCAAACGAGTTACCTAGCAATCATAGGATTTACAATATTGTCTTGTGATAGATTTCTATCTGCCCACATCATTAGGTTTTTGAGATTTTGTGTTATTTCCTGTGAATGCTCATGGTGGACACAAATTCAGAGACAGCCATATTAATTCCAGAAGTATATACACCAAAACTTAAAATTTTTAATGTCATGTGATAGGATTAGAAATTGTTTTCTTTACTTTTTTTCTAAACTTTCTTCAAAGGATATATCATTTGAAAAAATCTAAGAAGGAACCAAATGGATATTTTTTAAACTGCTCACAAGAAAGACTATAATATCGCTTATTTCAGTCTGAGTGTGAATTTATTTCAACTTGTAACAGTCTTTAGGAGCACAGAGCTGTACCTCTTCATATGGAATTGAAGGCTTTGATGCTTTCAGAGGAATTTTGGGTAGTGGTAAGCATGGATTTTCTTTGTTGTTTTTCTTGTCTGGGTTAATAGACTCCTTATTTATTATCTGATTCTATTTTTACTCTTCTATAGGTCAAACTTGTTATGAACATATAAGATGACTTCTATTTCACTTTGATTTTCCCAGTAGCACCAGAACCCTTTCTAGAAACAGTGACCATCTTTTCCAGTCGTTACTTATTTTGTATCTGGATGCTTTATGACTTGAAATCATTCCCTCAGGAGCTACTTTTCCTGTAAATCTCATATGGTTTGTCTTCAATTTTTCCTGATCTTTCCTTCACCAAGTCTTCATGCACTTTGGATGTCAGTTTAAATAACTTATTCCCAGGTAGAGAACTGAAGCAAGGCCCACTTTATGTTTAGTTTCAACCACTGATCGAGTACTCTAAATATGAAAGAGGTACCAGACGGGATAGGGGGAAATGAACTAGGGAATTTTGTGGTAAAAAATTCCTCAAACAGCAAATTTTGCCTTATGGTACCTTGTTACACTGGTATTTATTTTGTTTATCGAAGAACAGAAAAAAAAAATCATGGGAAGTAGGTGAACGCTTCTAGAATCATAGGATACTATGGTAGACGTAGTTCATTGATCATTTTGGTTGAAGAAAATACTTGAAGCTAACCTTACTCATGAGCATATACTCCTCCCTGATGTGAGTAGAGGGATGCTAAAAATTTCCTTAAGCACGAAATATTTTCTCCCAAATATTCAGCGAAACCTGCGATTTTCACTTGGTTGTATACTTGGATTCTTTCAGTATAGTCATTGAAGACTTTTTAAAACTAAATACTTTCTAGTATGGACAGTATATTAATGAGTAATCATTAGCATACTATCTGAAAAATACAAATCATCTCGTCTAGAGGGACCTGAATAGTCAAGGCACAGGACAGACATCCTTTTTATAGGGCTGGAAATCAGTAAAGGACAGTTTCTGATCCCCTGGGAAGTAAAAGCTTGAATATCCTACTATAGTGGGGTCTGATAGTCACTGAGAAGAACAAGAAAGAAGTGAAACACAACTTTCTCCAGGACATGTGTGGTAACACTGCTTATGGATTCAACTGAATCAACAAATAATGTGAAGACTGCCACATGATCTATGTTGTGGTAAGGCCTATCTCTTTCCTAAAATGTGGTATTAACACACATTTCTGTTGCCCTTCTTAGGTCCTGATCAAAACAATGCTAGGACAATAGTGAGATGGTAAGATGAGCAAAAGAGACAGATGCTGTTAGAATACCAGCACATTGGTGGTATATTATGTTTTACTGAGAAAAATATTTGTGATTTTTTTCATTATACCATTTCAATTCATCCCTGCCTCCTGCACTCAGAATCTAAAGCCCCTTAGCCCAGTGTGGGCAATCAGATTGCACCAAGAGACTGACAAGAAAAGGAAGTGGGGCTTGTAAGGTGGAAGGGATCCGAAAAGCCCCAAGGGACTATGATGGAGTGAAGTAGATGAAATGGGACCACTGGGAAGTCCAATCTGATGGGGATTCATAAGGGTGATAGGAAGAGACTTAGGGAATGTAGGAAGTAATGGTTTGGGGCTATATATGAGATTAATCATCAGAGAAGAAAAAAATGTTTGTTTTCATGTAATGGCAGCTCTTCTGTGAAATTCCCATTATATATAAAGTAGATAAGATACAGCTCTACATATATATAGTGTAGATAATGTATATAAAACAGCCCTTTAAAAATATGTTGTTCAACTTTTTCATTTTAGAGATGAGTAAATTGAGGTTCAGGAATTTAAGAAACCTGTTAACAATTACTAGTTAACTACATTTGCATTCCTCAAGAACTGATATTTTTTCTACCTATGCTCTGGTGTTTTAGTGACTGTCATTCAGGAACTACAAGAGTAGGGAGCAGCTTTCTGAGAATGGGGCAATCTGCAAACACTAATCAAATCTTATATAAACTTCTATCATGGACACATGATTTGGGACTAGATGGCCCCCAAGTCAGCAGCAGCATTGTCATTATCACGGTGTAAGAATCAAGGTTTAGGAAAATGGCTTAGGGCGTTTCATGGGATGGCTTGTTTCAGACAGATTCGTAAGGAATTTTCTTCTAAAGAGAAAAATTGTCAAAGGATACACAGTAATTTTATGTAACAGGAGGTAATAGAATGAAACCTATTCCAGTTCCATGGCTTGTATGAACCTGGCAGTAGGGTAGGCACCCTGCCTGCACTGTTTAGATGGCTATTCCATTTTAAAGGGATCGCCAATTTGCATTCCTAGAGTGAATAAAAGCAAAGTCAGTGAAAGCTCCTCAGAAGCGAGAACAGGATAAGTGAAGTTCATAGCCATTTAATGGTATTTTTCTCTAAGCAACAACAAATATTGTCTTTTATTAGGAAAGAGTGCTTGCATTTTGTCTCCTAGAATGAAAATGGGTCAAGAATGTGATAAAGTTAAATAAGGTAATTGTGAAAAGGGGGAAACCAGGGAACACTAGGAAAATAAATACTGAGGTTTTTAACTGACCAAGATTGGATATAAAAAGTGAGCACAGGGCGATTATGTGACAGGAAATGAAAACAAGTCATGTAAAAAAGATAGCAGATCGAATTTGAAAGAATATCCGAATGACCTAAAAACAAAGAGGCATTAGTCTGTATTTAACAGCATCTTTACTCTTTCAGATAGGAAAGTAAATGCTATAAGCATATGCAAAAACAAAAAGAAACAGAGAAAAAGAACAAAGAAAGCCCTACCTTTGTTCCCCAGGAGTGAATCCCAGTCTAGTACATCCTAGTCTAGTTCAGGTGAATTTACATTTGGGCAAAAAAGACTGTGCTATACATACTTCAACCATGTTTAGACCAAAACAATAAACACACCATGGACAGTGGCTTCCTTTTCCTTGTTGAAGTCAGTTTGGCAAATTTGTGGTTTAGGGATAGGTGAGGCTTCCATTGCACTCATTAGGGACACGGTCGTCGTGTCATGGCTGTACTCTCATACTTTTCTCATTCGTGCTGAATGAGAACAGAGCCACTCCCGAGTTATATGAGGGCTGAGGCGAAGCAATTATCAGTTCTTTTTTTCTTTTTTGCCCTTCCTTTAACCAGAGAAGCAGAGAAAAGAAAGGCTAGTAAAAAGTGGTAGCTGTGGGACAAATACCTGTGTCAGTCATCTCTCCCTTCCTCTGGAACTCTAGCGGTTTTAGTGTTACAAATATGGTACTTACTTTATACATAATACTGTGCGTTTTCTGTCTAAATGTCTCCTCCATAAAATGGAAGCCACTTGAGGGCAAGGACTTTGTGCAGGCTTCTTGTAACCTTCCCATGCTCATCACACAGCCAGAAACCCTACTACCTGGTCCTTTGTTTACTGTCAGTGAAATCAAAACTTGGTGACACAGAGCTAATAATACCCCCCTTTCATTTGCACAGCATAATGCGGGAAAAATTTCTCAATCTAGGAATATTTCACATTCTGTGAATTTTTTAAAAAATTAAATGATTTGATGCTAACAGCCCGAATCCAGAGCAGAAAACTAAATTTTGTGTTGTCTACATTGGTACCCACAGACAGTTTTGGAGCATTCCCTCCAAAGACCAATAATCTTTAGGTCACAGGAGATCATTTTAAAAAGTGGTAACTGAATGGCCGTTGAAGGGGCTTGCAGACGATGTCATGGCTTGCCTTTTTTTGGCACAATGTGAAGACAAGCCTTCAATTCCCTTCTTGACCACTGGCATGGAACTAAACAATTCAATGTGTCAGAGAAAAGACCTGCCGTATTTTAGGTACAGTTCCATGCATTGTATTACCTTCTATCCGGCTACTTAGAGGGGTTTAAAAAAGGACAGAAAGCATGTACCTGTGGAAGCAAACTCAAACTGCAAGCTCAGCTTCCAGTTTCCTCAATGAGCCTGGGGTTTAGCTTGAGTGACAGTGGAATCCCCAGCCAGCCAATTAGAGCGTGGTTGAATTGGAGAACGGATGAGAGATGCGAGAAACAAAGTCGTGCTAGAATGTGCGGGTGGGCACTGCAGCTCGCAGAAGTGATTAGGTTTGATTTAAATTGAGTTTTCTAACACTTGTGCTGGAGCAGGGAGCAGCCAGATTTACATGGAATTGATGGACTTCTTCTGAACAGTAGCTGCCACAAAGGCAGAGGCAGAAATGAGCATGATGCAAACCGTTCTGAAGGGCTCATTAGCTACACCTCACTTTTATGACATTGTGTAAATGGTGTCCCGTATAGCTTTTGCCTGGATTTCTTGCTACCCAAAGTCAGGGTTTTTACAAGTGGTGCCTTTTTATAATCAGTCTGAAAGATTTTAAAGACAATTAATATTTCTGAGAATTCGTACAGTTTGTAATAACTCAGTATAAGTTCTAAAACCTAGGATGTTATTATTATTATTATTTTTACCAAATTGGCTCTTGTTTTTATGATTTTTCTCTAGCATGGTTTAAGAAGTCAGAGACGACCAGTGTGAGGGTATCCTGTCCTTGCATAAATAAAAAGAAAGAAGCACATAATCTTTTTGTGTTCCAACTGCTGAGTCCCTAAATATGTGCGCAGAGATTGGATTTCTGTGTGTTTGTTAAGTAGTTCATATCCCACTCTTACTATCTTACAAAGCACACCCCCATACTGCTTTCTGGAAGCAGCCCTTCTCAGATGGCATGTAAAAAGTATGATGTTTCATCTCTTAAACTTCTGTGGGCCAGACAGGTCTTTCAATGGTAAATCCAACTGTTTTTGACTTATCTAATAAAGATACTATTTTCCCTTGGAATTTATTATTTAGTGAGCTCAGTCGCAGTCTTCTACATCAGGAGCAGTCGTGGCAGTTAAATTCGACATCATTGTACTACAGTAACACTTTCTGTTTACTACAGATGGTAAGGTAGTTGCTATAGTTTAGAAGATAAAATGACATCATCATTTTTATAAACCTCTTGAAGGTATCTTACTAACAAGTTTTAAAATGACTTCCTTAGAAAAACAGGTGACTCATATAGTCATTAAATTGATGTTAACCAACTGCTACTTTTTCTCTGAAATACATACAATTGAACTTTTCCTATCATCATGATTAATACAATAACATTATGAATTTTTCCATTCATTTCTTGGTGCAAACTGCTGAGAGAAAGGTGAAGATGTTACAGCTGTTCAGGCCTTTATTCTGTACAACCCATGGAACATATTGTACAGAAGCCCATACACACCACAGGTATAAAAAGTAGAAGAAAATCCAACAATATGGTGTGCATGTTTTTTGTTTAATTATGTTCTGCTTTGTTTGCTAAGGACATTCTAATTAATACCAAAATAACACATGATGGGTAAACAATATTTGATGGTATATATTTAGATAGATAGATAGATAGATAGATAGAGTTCTGAGTTATGGGATAAATAACCTTACTAGGTTTGGAAACTATCATATTCTAACAGAATATACAAAAATGATTACAGTTGAAAAATATACCTAACCTTCTTATTGCCTATATATACTTTAATTAATCCATAATTTACATGTATTGACCCAAATTAGACACTGGAAATCACTTAATTTGAATGGAAACTGCTGTTTATGCTGAAAGTACATGCATCCTTTTTCTTCCTTGTTTCAACTATCATGTATTTATTTACCCTTCTGTCCAATATTTAAGGCAGTAGACTTACTGGGTTCAAATCCTAGGTCTGCAGCTTGCTAGTTTTGTCTTTAGGTAAGTTTTCCTCAGTTTATACCTCATCAGAAAAATGACAATAATATATAGACTCTTTTAGGTTATCATTAAAATTAAATGAAATAATATAAATAATTATAATATTGCTACCACTATGTTAGCACTTATTAAATGTTAACTACTATGAATTTAGGCCTACGTATTAAATGCAGCATCTCCTAACGACCCACAAACCTATCTATGAAGTTACAGTAAAAAAAAAAAAGAAAAAAAAATGCCTAATATTGAAAAGTAAGGCTAAGCAGTAATCTATTAACAGAATATAAGGATAGTTACCACTAACTAAGCAGTCTTAGGAATTGCATTTAAAACCTCAATAAAATTTTCATAGGACCCTAAAATTCCACATCAAGTTAATTACCTGAGAAAGAAAATATATTTTTATATAGACTTATATACTGCTGTTTATAGAATCTTTATCCCTAATAGTCAAAACCTGTGAGGCACCCAAATGGACATCAACAGGTGAGTGAAGAAACAGATTGAGATATGTCTATACAATGCCATATTACTTAGCAGTAAGAAAGAAGTGCTAATAATGTGTAATGGCATGGATGAATCTGGAAAACGTTTTGCTGAATAAGAAAGGCCAGGCAGAAAAGAGTATGCATCATATTCCATTTATATGAAATTCTAGAAATGACTAAATTATAGTGTTGGAAAGCATCAGCAGTTTTCTGAGGCTGAGGCTGGGAAGTAAATAATTCTTTGTGTTAAATTTCCATCTGTTGTAAATGTTTAATATGATTGCTATTTTCTGGATCCTGCCTAAGAAAACAATTGTGTCAAGACATTAGAAAAAGAATGGCATATTTATTACACACAAATGTAGTTTTAAAAAAAGGAAATGATAATGATAATAGCAGAAATGAGTAAAATTGGAAATTATAGAGAACGTCAAGCCAAAAGATGGTCCTTTGAAAATGCTAAAAAATATTGATAATCTACTGGCAAGATTGATTCAGTCAAAAAGTGAAATATATATACCAGGAATGAAAAAAAAGAGAAATTGTTACATACTACTTAAAAGAGTGTAAGGATATATGATTAATTTTGGAGTAAGTTAAAATCTTAGATGAAATGGAAAGTTTCTTTAAAAAACAAAATCACCAAAATTGGCACAACAAAAATTAAAATTCTGAATATTCCCATTTTACTAAAAAAATTGAATCTATTACTACAGGCATCTTATGAAAACTCCAGGTACAGGTTACTTCACATATAAATTCTTCTAAACATTTAAGGAAAAATGACATCAAGTTTATATAAATTGTTCTAGAGAACAAAAAATGAAAAAAGACTTCCCAATTTGTGTTGTGACTATAATGTAAACTGAGTTGGAAAACTTAATGACGATCCTACAATAAAGGAAAATTGCAGGCAAATAATATAAATATAGACAGAAAAATCCTAAATGAAAATTAGCTTATCAAACCCAGCAATATATAAAATCAAATGTGTCACAGTCAAGCAGCTTTATAGACATACAAGGTGGATTCACATTTGAAAATTGATCAATGCCATTTTGCACATTAACAAAATGAAAAATAAAATCACATTGTCATCTCAATAGATGTAGGACAAGCATTTGATAAAATATAATGTCCAAATATGACTTCCCAAAAAAAAATACCTCTTAGAAAACTAGGAACTGGAGACAACTTTCTTAAGCTGATAAAGATTTTCTACAAAAATGAAACATAACAAAACTATCAGAGACATTGTACTTAATAGCAGAATGTTGAAAGATTTCCTTCTGTAATAAAGAATAAAAGAATGTATTCTATAATCACTTCTATTCCTCATTGAATGTGAGGCCCTAACAGTATAAAAATATAAGAAAAATGAATACAAGTATATAGATTTTTAAGGAAGAAATAAGCTGTCACACTCATTGCTGCAGATTTAGAAAATTTAAAATAATCAACAGAAAGACTAATCAAATGAATAAGGGTATTGGCAAGGTCATTGTATGCAAGGTCAGTGCATAAAAATCAGTTGTATTTTTATATGTCAGCAAAACAGGAAAGTGAAATGCTAAAAAAATGATACCACATATAGCTGTATAAACCCCACATATGTTCTCGGAATAAAGGTGCATCAAAAAATAGACTAGAATATTTGTAGCAGCTTTATTGGTAACTGCCAAAATGGGAAACTATCCAATGTCCATCAATAAATGGATAAAGGAATTGTAGTAGAAATGATACAATGAAATATTATATAGCAGTGGTTATTATACTTTTAGACATCAGGACACCTTTTCACTCTAACAAAAGACTGAAGACCTTAAAAAGCCTTTGTTTATGTGGGTTATATCTATTGATATGTACAATATTAAAACAGACTGAGATTTAAAAAAAAATAAGCTGTTTAGAACTGTGATATGTCTGAGATTTTACAAGTTAGTCTGCCATAATTTCGTGGGTGCTGGCAAAAGAAACAAGATGCCTGGGTCAGAGACAAAGGACATTATAACTCACAACAATAGCAATAGCCAGAGTTATCACCATTTTATTTTACCAGTTCTCCAAGCCCCAATTCCCACAGGGAAAAGGGAACAGGGCCAGGTAACACCATCACATGCAGTGAGTCACATTACAGGAGAGAAACTGTGAGCTTAAAGGAGTCTGATTCTTTTACAATGGGCAGTATGCATACCTGTCTTTTGCTCTGGAGGGAGACATTACCTCTGTCTTCCCATGTGTTCACTATATAACCATTCTTGAAAAAATAGCTTATCACAAAGGTAGTGAGTGCCTCTACTTGCAAGGAAGTGAAGAAACATGAGAGGCCCATAGATAATTGTCTTCCAACCCATTTATGTTAACATAAGTAATGTATTTTATGAAAAATAACTATTTTCCAAAATAAAATAAAATTAGCAAGAAGAATGTTGTACAATTTGATTTACAATTTTGCAAGTCTATTTTAATAATTAGGTAGATTTGTATGTGCTGATATGAAAAACTACTCAAAAAATATTAAGCCTATATACACACACACACACACACACACACACACACAGACACACACACACAGAAAAAAAGACATTTTATGGTTACCTTTGTGTAAAGGAAACTAATATACATATGTATATGTGTGTCAATCTGTACAGATTCAAAAGAAATATCAATAGTAGTATTTTTGTGGCTGAATGATCAAAAAGGAAAAATCAATCCTTCTTTGCTTTAATTTCTTTTACAATGATTGTGTAGAGTTTTTATAATTGAAAAATGCAAATCTGTTCCTTTATTTTCCTAATCCCTTCAATGGGTTTTCTTTGCCCAGAAGGTAAAGGCCTAAATCCTTACTGAAGGCCCAGAATGATGTTGCTTCCCCAATCCTTGGCTGTACCACTTTCTGTCCCTGCTCTCTATTCTTCTCCTAGTAGAACTTCTTTTAGTTCCTCCCATTAGAATGCAAGCTCCACATAGGCAGGAACCATATCTATCATCAACTGCTCTATCTCCACACCCTCAATTAGTGCCTGGCACATAGAGCGTACTCAAACATTTGTTGCGTGAACAAATTAATTAGTTAACTGCTCCAATTCTCCATATAGTTTCATAGGTCACGGCCTTGTTTCTAAATATAACACTTCCCATTCTTTTCCACCAGTTTCTTTCCCATCTTATGGGGCTTAACCTAAAGGTCACTTCTGCTTGAAAGACTTCTTGACATTGCAAACTTGGCTAGGTTTACCTGCCTTTATGTTCCTGCAACACACTCTTATTTTTTTCTCTTAATGTTCAGCATGGTGGTAATCTTGTAATCACAACCCTGACTACCACCACCACCAGTCCTTCCAACTCACGCGATACTTCACTGTCGTTTCTTAAGTACACTTAAACCTCCATTCTATTTACATTATGTTAATATTTCTGCACCCACCATCACACCACTCATACTCAGCCTCAAGCAAAGGCACTTCCCCTCTCTTACCAGCTTTGATTCCAGAGTCCTCCATTACAACAAGGCCCTGACCATCAGTAACTTACTTGCCCCTCGCTCCTTCTGTTACACTTGCCTGGCACAACGCTGCTACAGCCTCCACATGATCTCCTGAACCTGCTCCTTGTCTTCTAAAAGATTTTCTTCTTGCAGTGTCTTCCTCCTGAATCATCAGTCATTCCTTCCCAAAGACATCAGCTTGTTAACATACAAATATGCTCTAGGGCCTCTCATATGAAAACTACCCTCCCCCTATAAACCCCCTCATCTCCCTCCATCCACTGTAACCTCATTTTTCACTTTAGAGAAAATGTCACGAAAACAGTTATCTGTAGCCACTGTCTCAACCTCCTCACTTGGCAGTCTTTCCCAAATCTGTTCCATTAAGGCTGTTCTGTGTATTCTACTTCACCAAAACTGTTGTTATCAAGGTGAATAACAATTTCCATGTTGATGGTCCTGACTTAGCAACATTTCACCTAAATATTATCTCTCCTGTTTCTGAAATACTTTCTTTTGGCTTCCAAAAGGCTTTCCTCCTGCCTAACAGGCAGCTTCATGGACTCTTTTGCTCCACCTTTCAACGCTGGGTTGGTTGCTCCATGTCTGGGTCTTGACCTCCCTTGCTGTCCGTATCTACACGCTCTTCTTAGATTTTTTGACTCAGTCCCAAGACGTTGAATACCATTTATCACAAATAAACTCTACAACCTTGACTTTTCTCTGAACAAAACATTTGCACACCAAACTGCCTATTTAGCATTTGCTACTTTCAAGCTTTTCCTTTTGACTGCCAGAAACTCTTAACAAGATCCTGCCCTTGGAATGCTTCAGTTTTATTTGACCATCCATGTACCAATGGGCAGGTCATTCTCTTGCTTAAAAAATTTTAATAGAAGCTTTCCACTGTTTCTAGGAGACGTTTTAGCTTTGAGCATAGATACAAGGCCTTCCATGAATCTCACGTTTGGAAATGTTTATCATTTTATTTCCAACTCAAAAAAGTTCTAGGAAATAATCTGTACCTGAAAAGCTTTTCCTCCCTCCTCTTCTTCTGTTCTTCCCTTATTAGTCTATTTGCTGATCACTTTCTTAATCTTTCTCCAAAACTTGTTACAGTATATTGTAAATGGTTTTAACGCCTGGGTCCTTCATTAGAATATGGATTCCTGTAGGGCAGGGACAATTATACGTGGCTTTTAAAAAGGCATATCCAGGACAGGTTCTGTCAATGTAGATTTAAAAATGTTTCAAAGTAAACATCTGTTATGCATAGATTATTTCTCAAAGACAAGTTTATACTTCAAAATCAAAGACCTGTTTTTATTTATTGCATTATGAAGTTGCCACCAAGATACGGGTGTAAAGACTGCCATGAAGTCAGTCTGTGACTCCAAGATGCTGAGCTTTGTTGGAAAAAGCATATGGGTAAATGTTCATAAAGTTCTTTTTGTGAGTCAAGGAAACTTCCTCTACTTAGCTTAAACGTACAAAAGGGGGGTGTTGGTATTTAATGGCAGGAGTCAGAGGCATGTCAATGAACTTTAAGGCAGGAGTTTTTCCAGGACTCAGAAATGAATTGCAAGCCAGCGCCTCTGAGATTCCCGATTTCCTTCTGCACATCTTGTTTGTCACTCTCTGCTTGTCTGCTTGTTTTGTTTTTCCCTCTGAGATAGGTTCCTCCTGTTTTTTTTCCTAGAGAAGGAAAAACGTGGCAGATAATTTGCTGCAAACCCAGAGATCCTGACTTTACAGTTGAGCAAACTGCGCCACTCCTTCTCTCAGCCTGGTTTCTGAATTCCCACGGAAGAGACCCTGATTGAGCCAAGTTGGGTCAGGGGCTAACCCAGCACAGATCATCTTCCCCTTCCAGGCTGCACCAGAAACACAGTTTCTGTGGAAATTTTACTTTTTTCATTTCCTATACTTGCCTCCATGCAGCAGTGATCTGGAGTAAGGGGAAGAGGTGAAAGTGTTAGTCTGGAGATTTGAAATGATAGTTGGCTCTCTTGCTATAGACCTGCTTCTTCCTTGTGTATCTTTTTACTGTTTGCAAGGACAAAATATTGCACCTTGAGGTTAATATATTGTAGTCAAGTATCATTTCCTATGGAGGCTGTGTGTTCCGCATTGGGAAAGGGTGAGTGAAGAAAATTGATGTCTGTCTTAGTAATTTCAAGAGTTAACTGAATAAGGTACTGGTACAAGACAGCTAACTTAAACCGCAAACAATATGGATTCCTTGGTGCGTGCAAAAAAAAAAGCAGCTTCAGATATTTATACCTGTTCTGAAATAATTTTTCTCAGAATTCCTGCTTTCATTAAACAAAATAAAAAGGCCATGCATTTAAGAGCTCTACTAGTCTACTAGTAGATTCCAACAGGCGGCACATCTCTCAGTAAACTGTAAGCCAGTTAGCAAATCTGAGCTCTCTCTCTAAGGCACCCCACTTTCCAGAAGGTAATGTTCTCTCTAGTCCCTGATCCTTGGGTGGGTGCTTCTGCTGATCAAAGCTATTTCAGAGCGGGTTGTCTTTTTCCATAGTGATAGCCATCTTAGGTATCTCACAAACACGATCACCAAGTGACCTAACCTTTGAAACTTAGAAGCAGCATAATAGATTTTGCCTTCTTATCCTCGCTTGGTGGAAAGCTCTGAATTCCAAGCACCTAATTACCAACTGAATGTTTTGCTTTTGACCATTTGGCTAAGTCCCTACAGGCTTAATTCTTAGCTTAAGCCACCTCAGAAGAAAGCCTATAAGGAGTACAAGCTTTACTATCTTGAGCCAAAGAAGATTTAAGACAGTAATTCCCAAACAAAGTTATATTCCTTCAACTCTGATTACCTGGCACTAGGTAATATCTTTCAACCAGGGAGATCAAAATGACCAGAGAGAAATAAAATCTTCACTTTAGATTCTGCCTTCAAAACTCAACTGTTTACTGCACATGAACAAATTAAGCCTCCTGTTTACTCTCACTTTTAGAGAGATGATGGTTGCTTTCCTGTGGTTGTTTGGAATGGGTTTTCTGGACAGATAAGAAAGAGTTGCTGCTACCGAAATTCCCTCATCTAAAATAATATACTTGAGAGGTGAGAAGCGAATTGGTTATCAATTTTTGAATGATAGAAAAGTACCAAAATTACTTTCTTGAGATGTTTCAGAGATTTTTCATAGTAGGAAATTCTTTTGAATACCAGACGTAAATGTCTAATGGTCCACAGGTTATAAAGCTTCTGTGTGTCAAGGTAACCTATGTGTGGTGGGGAAGGAAAAAAGGTGAAAGTGTGGAAAAGGCTTCCCTTTCTAGGGATAGGAGTGGTTCCCAGCCATCCATAATTGTGGAATATAATGCAAAGCTCTTTTGATTCATATTTCATAACTAAGAAAGTAGGTGGACTTAAAAAGAGGAGAGGCGCTTATGTTTCCTAAGGGTTAACCTTCCTCATAGTTCTTTGCCCAGGGGCTTGTTTTGATTGGACCTAGTTCCCTCCACTTGCTACATTCCATCTCCCACCCCATCCCCACCCCTCACCTCCCCGCCCCACTCTACTGCTATAGCTGCCCCATACCCTTTCAGGTTTCAGACTCATACAGATTCCTAGCACTGTGGCTCTTAACCTGGTAGTTCACATGAATCACCTGAGCAGTTTTAAAATGCACAGATGTCCGAGCCACAACACAGGGGGTTCAAACTAGGTAGTTCTTGGATGGGTATGTAAACAGCAACAATGACAGCAGCAGAGGTACTTTAAGGGTAATTCTGACAGGCAGCTTCAGTCAGGGTCTGCCTACTAGAAGCAGGAAAGACCTCAGAGGCTCCAGCCCATCAAATCAACCTTCCAGTAAGTTCTAAGATATCTCCCCACATCATATGTCAAAGTGAGGTTCTCTGTTTGTGAGTTCCTGACTTGGTGACTTCCCTAAAAGATATAAGTTAAGAAAAAAAAAAGGCAGCTTGACTTCAGTTGGGTGGAATGCTGCCCTTAAACTGAAGACCAATATTTGGAGCTCTGTTATCTACTTACAAGATTTCATGATCCCCAAATCTGTCAGTCCTGATTTCCCAGTGTTGACTTTGTTTCTTCCATTGCCATTGTCACAGATTAGGAAACCATGGTTTGATTTTGGATTGCCCAGTAAAGAGTTCTCTCCTGGAGTACCACCCCAGGCTTGGGTTTGCTATCTAAGCTAATCACTGAGATTAGAATATCCTCTACAATACTCCTGTCCAAGTGGGTATGTCTAGTCTGACATGGTGGCTCTTACTTAATCTGCTCTCACTACTGTCAGACCATAATTGGCAATGTCTAGAAATATATTCCATCATTTTCCTACCCCAGGCCACAGAGGAAGAATTTGTAGATGTTCGTAAGGTGCCAGTGGAGGCCATGGGAATCACTGGGATTTAGGGTCAGAATTACACAGAGGGATTACTGACAGCCACAGCATATGGGAGTCTGAAATGGTGACCCTGATACTGGGCAGGGCCCAAAAGTGGTCAGCAGGACTAGGGAGAATTTGCGTCTGTCTTGCCAATGGGTTTCAGCTCTGGGCAAGTTCACTATGGATTCAGTGAGACCGAAGAAATGACAGTGGAACATTCTTGGGGTGAAAGAGTTATACCCAATTTTATTTCCACCGTGGCAGGTCAATCACTAGAATCCCATCCACTCAGAGCAAGTCTGCATGCAGCCAGCCAGTCTCTGCCTCTGTGCCTCTCCACCCCCGCAGCTGTCTCAGTCTCTGTCCTCGGTGCTGCCACCACTCCAGCCTCTGCTCTCCTGCAGTCGCGCAGCTGTGCAGCAACCCAGAGCACTGGGTGGAGCTCTTTATGTAGATTCACTAACAACGTATTGCCCACACATAGTGAGCTAGCCGACCAGGGCCAGATGAGAATCCGGCCCATACGAACCTTCAGTTTGTGCACAAATGGCCTATACAAACATAGATTCATGGGCTCCATACATCAGATATTCTGATACAGTAGGTCTCTGACAGGACTGAGTTCCTGGAATTTGCAAGAAAGAAGCCTAGGTGATTTTGATACAGCTGATCAAGGATCTTACCTTGAGGCATTCTGACCACATAAAAAGTTGAAGTATCACATAGGAGGCAAATTGCCCCATATGTTGGGAGAGGGGAATATAAGCCTTGGATACCAAATGGGGCCTGACAAAAACTGCCATATTTCTTACATGCGTTAAAAGGTAAACTGAGACACATTAAACTTTTGAACTGTTTATTTGAGCAAACACTGATTTGAATTGGGCAGTGCCCAACCAGAGGCGGTTAAGAGAGCCCCCACTGCTGGGGGGAGAAGACAAGTAAGCAAAGCAAAGAAACCGTTTGATGGGCTATAGTTTAAATGGTTGTCTTAGTGGGGAAAGCCCAGTGGACTGTTTGTGATTGTCTGTCCTTAAGTTTCATTTACCCTGATTGGAGTGCATTGGCTCTGCCTTTGGTGTAGGTTGGCTTACGTAGGCTACCAAGGCATTAGAGCCTTCTCAGTCTAACGGTGTCCTCGTTTAAATGCTTTAACACGAGTAATGACTCGAGTGGTATGTTTAGCCATTTAATGTACCTTTTGCATAGTTCTCTCAAAGTAATTTTTTTTTGGCTCTCTTTTGTTTTGCAAGTCCCAAGTTAAGGATTTTAGTTTAATATCTTTAGTAGAAACACCTGAACTGCATGGCCTCCGCTGGTCGCCCTGTGACTTAACGGTCCCTAAGTAGAGCACATCCCTGATTTGGCAGTTGCCAGGTACGGCTGGCATCTTCAGGCCTCCTGCTGCCCCCACCACAGAGGGAGAGTCAGAGCAAGGGAGTGTGTCAAGAATGTCCTTTGTATTGAGTGGATCCTTCAGTACCAATACACATAAAAGCCTAAAAGCAGTGCGTTCATGGTTGGTCACTCTTCCTCCTTGATGAATTCTTCGCTCTGCGCGGGCTCTGGTGACATTCAACTTCGGGCATCCTTGCTTCTGTGAGGAGCAACTCAGGTGTCGTGGCCTCATGTTCACTCGCCTGGAGCCTCTGTGCTGTGTGTTCACAGGTTAAGTAATAAACTGAACTGAAGACAAGTTACGCTAACTCTAAATTTCATTCTTACCCGTCTTTAACCATGGATTACCATGTGTGGTCTGGCTTAGCTCTGCAGACAAGGCAAACTTCGACTAGCAAGTAGTGTAACTTAATGATCCCACATGGAGTTGCTTCAGTGTGAATATAATTACTTCATCGTTGTAGCAAAAAATGCCTACTAGGGAGAAACAAGGACATAAAGCTCCCTGGAGATGGCTCTTTTAAAGATATGTTGGCTTGACCATCTTGCTATGCTTTTAGAGATGTTTTCATCTTCCAGCACGGTTTTCATCATGCTCTCAACTGGCTCTCAAGTTGAATTCAATTTCCTGATCCTGGATGGTAAGGTTCACCACTTCGTTATTCTCCTTTAGCCGAAAGTCCCTATTTTCCATTCTGTCGTGTTCATAGCCCTCTGTATTCCAAACCTAATTATTTTTGAGAGTTGATGTTTTAGGCTTGCCTCTGAGTTTTCATATTTACTATTATTTCTCCTAGAAAAACCTCCCAATTTCTTTTGCTATACTGATTAACACTTCCTTCACATTTCTCCTAAGAAGAGAAAGGTCTTTAAAACACTTTCATTGGCATTTTCATTAATCAATATAATAGTTTCCTGATTGCACTGATTTTCAGCCTCTGCTGCACATTGCAATTACCTGGGGAGCACCAAGCCTACACCCCAGACCAGTTGTATCAGAATCCCCACAACCAGGATCCAGGCAACAGTGCTTGTTAATCCTCCCCAGGAGATTCCAATATACTGCAAGGTTTGATAACACACTGCCTCAAATTATTTCTTCAACTTAATGTGCATACACGTTAAGGGTGCAGATCCTTGGGCAAGCACCTCTTCATGTATGCATGACTATTGTTCATTTTCTCCTTGCCAGATCTCCTATACCAGACACCATAGGCATTTAAAAATATCATTTAAGGCCTTAAGTTTCTTAAGAAAAACAACCCCCTTTTTTTGTTTTAGCTTTTAACACTATATGCAACCACAGTGGTAGCTGAGGAGCTTTCTAAATGTGGTGACTTTTAGAGGTGACCAGGGTAGAGCGATTGACATACAGCTTCTGTGTTGTATTAACTGTATGGTGAAAATAGTGCTGTGTTTGGTTCTATGCAAACATAGCACATCTCTGACGTATATTTCTGAAAATACCCTGGCTAGGATGTTGGATCAAATATGGGGAATTTGAGCCATAGCATTGGTGGTACTCCAAAACTTAGCACTGCACTGATGGATCATTAATACTCTTCTGTTACTTTTGTGTACAAGCTGATACAAGCAAAGTTGAACAAGAACTTCCATCACAGCAGGGAAGGCAGTGTTTTATCAGGTGTTTCACGCTTTTGGACTTTACCAATAACCATGGACAAGCACAAGCCATAGCAGGCAGAGGTGAAACCCAAAGATGCTGATTGAAGAGTTCAGAAGTGATCCCCAAATCTGACACGGTAATAAGCTCCCAGGTCATTCTGAACCAGGTGGCATGAAATATACTTGGAAGAACTCTAGCCTTTCTGACTTCTCCAAAGTTCCATTTTCTCTTCGTGTGCCTGCATACTTATAGCTCAGAATGCTCTTTTGAAATGTGAAAGCACATTAAAATTAGTTAAACAGGGAATATGGTCAAATGAACACAGGCATTGCAGCAGTGAGACCCAGTTTTTGAATCCAGGCTCTGCACGTGAGCTCAGGAAAGAATTTAAACCACATCATTCCCACTGCTGAGGTTCCAGTTTGGGCATGCTTTGTCATCAGATTGGCCCTGCAGGTATTGGTTGAGAGCAGGGCTCTAGTGGACAGCTGTCACTGCCCAGCTCATTTTCTCTTTGGTTAAACTAACCTCCCCCTATCTGCTAGGGATGTTAATTACATGGCTTATCCTGCTTAGTAACAAGTGTTGGCAATCCGAATACACCATCTCCCTGGCCAGAGTGCTGGGCTGAGCTATGGGTCCAGTTACTCAGGTTGGAGCAATCAATTTCATCCCATTGATTTTTTTTCTGGAACCAAGAAGAATGAAGTGCTATCCTGCTATTCTTTCTTCCTTCCTCCCTTCCTCACGCCCTTCCTCGTCTCTTCGTTCCTTTCTTCTTTCCTTCTCTCACCTGAGAGCAAAGCCAACACAAAGAATAACAGAAAGAAGGAGGAAAAAAGAGACTTAACTTTGAAGATATCACTGAAGTCCTTGGACAAAGCTGTGTCTAAAGATAAAACCACCCTTGGAATTTCAGTTTGTTGAGCCAATAACATTTCTCCTCCCTCTACCAGCTCAACACTGAATTAGATTTTGGTTACTTAAAACCAAGTAAGTTCTGACTTAGGGGATGAGAAGGTCTTTAGGAGAGCTGGTTCTGAGGGATGTAGGAGCTAAGTAAAATGAATCTGACACAGTAATTATTGGTTATTACAAAGAACGGTCAACCCTAAGGTAAACATGATGTCTCTCTTTGAGATTCATCATATAATTTTCCCACCCCACCTTCCTCTTCCTGTATAAATCCTATGGAATACTGGGATAAAAATATTGGAGTGGGGGATTAAAGTTAGAAAAGAAAACCAGAAGAGGACTTCCATTGGGAATTTTGTAAAGCATTAGAACATGCCAGCATGTTTTGGGATATGAGGAGAGGGCGGCACTTGGCACCCCACCTCTGAACAGCTTTGCCAACAGGAGTGCGCCAGCGCTTCCTTTGTAGTGCTCAGCGACAACTCCAGATGTCTGACCTAACAGAAGAAGGGACGTGGTGATGCTCAGAGGATGCCTAGCAGGGACTGAGATATCTCTGGATGTTGGCCAAGTAACAGGGTGTCCAACAGTGACTGGAAATAAATAGCAATTTCCAGTGTATATCCATTACCTGTGGATATATTGGTGCTCGGCAAGTACAGGCACGTCTGTGAACACACATAAATTAACACCTGCAGACTCTCAAATATAACTGAGTGTGATGTTTGTGGGCAAATAGGGGGCCTTTATCAGTACCTGGGGGGAAAAGCTGCTGAAATCCAGGTTTGTGCTTTTAATGTGATGCCATTTGAACTCATAATGTGCTGGGGTCTGAGGAAATTCTGATAATAAAAAAGAAGGCATATGTGAAACTACTCAGCATATTCATAGTAAACATTCATTACAAATGGATTGTTAGCATTATCATATAGCTAGTGGTGAAGAAATTGTAATAGACTATTAGTAGAACATGGCTTAAGAAAGCAAATGATTAAAATATTCAACTTTCAATTTTCTGCAGTTCTTAAAGATGATGTTCTATATACTAAACTTTTGAATACATACTTTTCATCTTATCTAATTTATAGAAAAGGTCTGCCCAGAATGTATCACATAACCCAGTAATGTGTGCTTGGATTAGTTCAAATTTGATTTCCAGACTCTGGAGTATTTGTATCTCATTAACATTTTTCTGTTACCCAGTAAGATGAGAAATATTTTATTGTGGTACACGATGCTGCTTTTTTGAGTTTATTTTTTCTATGTAAAAAGAAAAGGGACTGTTCATACGTGCCAGGGGACATCAGAAGTGTCTAATTCTCAGGAAAGGGTCACCCTGCTCCCGTCCCCGGCCTTAGTCTTAGCTCCCCAGAGCAGCCCACCCAGCCACCGACGCCTGTGTGGGATTGGTCCACCTTGGCACATGCTTCCTAGGACTACTTGTTGCGGATGTTGGTCTTTCCATGTAAGCAGGCTGTCTTTTCATTTGCATCTCCCCTGCCAACTCATTCTCTGTTTTACTCAGGAATTTTACAGACTCTACCGAACAGACACCAAATTCAAACTGACTGAAAGTAAAAGGGAATTGACTGACATATTTTTGAAAATTCCAGAGACTTCAGTTTTTACTCTCTCTCCCTCTTTTGTCACTGCTGCTCTCCATGTATCCTTTGTTCTATGACAGGCTTTATCCATTTGGTACCTGGCCCTTGAGGCTCACCTCAGAAGCGGTATTGTGATAAACTGGCAGCTGAGCCAGCATCTCTCTTTTGTAGTGACCTGTAGAAATCCAAGGTAACCCTCATTGGCCTAACTTGAGTCACATGTCAGTCTTGAATTAACCACTGGGGCACAAGCCTGCTAGGCAAGTCCTACCCTCTGATACAAGGGTGGGTCATCCCCATCAGAACTTGGGATAAGAATGGACCTCCCAAAGAAAAGCTGGTGTACTGTAACTAGAATAAGGGGGAAACATAACTTATCAGGCAAAAAAGCATTTTTAGTACTCTCAGCATACAGTCACTGCCTCATTGCTCAAGGGATAATTAAGTTCTGCTGGCAGGCTTCACCTCCGGGTACTTCGTTGATAGCGAGAGTATGCAGTAACTCACAGAATATTACCTGTTCTCTAACTGGAGCAGTAACAGGTAGCGTTTTTAGAACACGTTCTACCCGACAGACTGTAAGTAAAGGGTTACTGTTGGGCCTGGCCTGATACAGACCTGACTGAGGATGACCTTGGGCTCTGCAGCATTGTATCCTTGGAAACTGTGAATACAATGGGGCTGTTGTGTCTGCCTTCTTTGTTGTGTGGAGTTGGCACTTATGATGGGGGAGCTGTGCTGCGGCATGCAGGACGCTGGCCTGTGACGAGGATAGTATAAAATATTAATAGGGGAATGGGCTTGTGGTTCCTGTATGTTCAAGGGACCCCCAGGCACCTTGAAGCTCATGCTCCGGGTGGGTGACCGAGCAAAGGAATCTGTATGCTTGGGCAGATGCTGGGACCCTTGACACATTGGTGATGTACATGTTCTAACTCCTGCCTCGAATTTTTCCAGAAAGCTAAGTAAATGTAGCATTTATTAAAAAAAAAAAAGAAAAATGAAGCCTGTTTTTATCTTAGGAGTCTTGCTGCCAGCTCAAACCTAAAACTCCAGCTGTCCTGCAGCATAGACACTGTCCCAAGAACTTTACATACAATTTCATTGTTTATTCCTTGTGGAGAATTCTGCTAACTTGGTATGATTTAAAGATGAGCAAGCTGAGACCCGAGAGGCTGCATGAGTCACGGTTAAGCAGGCAAAATGTAGAAAAACCAGGATTCCATCTAGACAGTCCAACCCAACCAAGATGCTATGCCCTCAGCCAAAATGCCAGGCGGGCATTTTTGCCTCATATCACCTTTTCATCTCTTTTTTGTTGGTGACCTCAGTGTTAATTGCAAAGGTTTTCACACTTAATCTGAAAAAACAATGTCGTCTTGCCGTTGGGGCTGAATTTTACTAATTTTGGTCAGGTCAGTGGGAGGTGTTAAAAGGGTGTTTTCTTAGTGACTTTTTGATAGTGGCCTACAGCCTGTTTGCCCTACAATCTGGTGACACATATTTGTTTATGTATGGTTTTAGAAAGCTACTGTATTTCTACTTCCTGCAGCATTAAAAAAAGTTTGTTCTTTTCTCTATAATACCTTTCTTAGATTTTTTTTTCCTCTTGACTGAAATTTCCACCCACATAGGATTAACTAAAATCCTTTATTAGGTACTTTTCTTACCATCTATGAAAGCATTGTTACTCCCTCTTCCTAATTGGAAACCATCCATCTGAAAGTGTTGAAGCTTGAATATTTTAATAATTGAAACTCTTTTTTAGAGTGTAAATGCATCTTTGCTGATAGAGGTGACTGGTTATTTTAGGCACAGACTATTTCAAAAGCAAGCAGTGGAAGTAACAGTCAATGTATTTAAATGGCACCTATACCCCTAATACTCAAATTATAATTGACAAACTCTAACTGTATATTATAATTAAGGTTAAACAGACATTTCATAGTTATTTTAAAGTTAAAGAAAAAAAACAGTTGTAAGTTATAAAGCTAAAGACCCAAATATCAGGGGTCTAAACTGAAGGGCTAGGAGTAAAATAAAAAATACATTCTTTATTTAATTTCAATTTATGGGGAATAAGCCACACCCTCTTTATTTACCTCAGAACTTTAATGTGCATCAGATTCCAGCTACATCTGTCAGTTTTAAAGATAGAAGAAGTAATAAAGGAGCTGTGTAGCTCACACAAAGTTCTGGGTTGCATTAAAATTGCCTCAAATAAAATCAGAAGATTAACTGGATTGAACTTGTCCTTTTGGGTGTCAATTTGATCCATTAGGATGGTAGTCATGGGAGGGGTATGAAGGCCAAGAAAACCAGCATGTTAAGTGGTCTGGGATTTGGGAATTTTTGTTTATGTGATACTATTCATTATTCAACGATATTTCTTGAGTACCTGTTGGTGTTCATATAGGAAAATAATAACACTGAGCAAAAGTAAAAACAGATCTGAGGAACGGAGAAAATGGGGATTAGTCAGCCCCATCTTTGCATTAGAATGAACACTGGGAACTATGAATTTAACTTATTAAAACACATAGAAAAATGTAGAGCCACATCTATCTCCAGATGTACGGAAAACACGGTGATTGAGCCTTTCATAAGTAATTGGCAAGATATAGCTGGATTCATTCTTTTCCGGAGTGCCTGTCTTTGCCAGTCCAAAGGATGCAAAATCACAATAGATAATAATGCTGCTAGACAAAAAGTAGTTAGAACATGGGTTGAAGAAACAATTGCATGCTTGAAATATTCATGATTACAAAGACTATCAATACACTTAGAGTTTTATTTGGACTTCAGTAAAACAGTTACAATACTATAAAGTGTGCTTTTGTTTTTTACTCCTAAAACCTTTATCAATTAATTGGTAGTACCACACAATGATTCCTACTTTCTTTTTTTTACAATTTATTTTATTTTACTATCATTAACCTACAATTACATGAGCAATATTGTGATGATTAAACTACCCCCTTCATCAGGTCCCCCCCCACCT
>JAQQAC010016209.1:19475973-19527495 GCA_029783875.1 Phataginus tricuspis
TGTGAATGCTGTAGGTGGCGCTATTGCTCCACTATTCCAGAGCCGTGTCCACGTCGCTCCACACGGCCCTTTAAAGCTGTGGCCAGGGTGAGAATGAATGGGAGGCTGTTGAAAGAGAGGGAAAGAAAAAAAGGAAAAGAAAGGGGAGAAAAAACAATAACAAACAAATAAATAAATAAATAAAAAGCCACTGAGAGTGGGTTCCGCGCGAGTGCTGTAGGTGGCGCTGTTGCTCCACTATTCCAGCGCCGCTCTATAGTTCTGGCTGGGTTTGGGAACAATGGGAAGCTGTTGATCTCCGTGGGGGTCTCAATGGCAGGCACCGTTTTCCAGTCGCCAGCCAAGGGGTCCAAAGCTCCCTAGGACTCCCAGCGTGCTGCGCTCAGTTTGCGGGGCTATCCGGCCCCTCTACTGAGCTCCTGTCCCTTTAAGACCGCTGAGGTAGAGCGCGCGCTTTTCTTCCCTTTTTTCTCCTTTCTTTTTCCTTCACGGAGCCTGCCGCGGGCAACTTGCACGTTCCGGGCTGGGACCCTGTGCCCTCTGTCTCTCCTATCTCCACTACACCGCAGGCTGTGTGTCGGCGCTCCCGGCGCAGACTTCCACTCCCTCCCGGCTCTGAATCCTCTCCTCCCGCTGGAGTGCTGGGGGAGAGGAGCGCTCGGTCCGCTCGCGGCTCCGTACCTTACCCGCCTTGCCGGGACTCCCGCCGGAGTGCTGGGGTGGAGGGGCGCTCTGGTCTCGCTGGATCGCGTTTCCGTCCCGCCTCCCCGGGTGCCGAGTCCTCTGTCCAGAGTGTCTGGCCGCCGGAGCTCTGGGGTGGGGGGGGGCGCTCTGTCCCACCGGGTCGCCGCTCCATATCCCGTTCGCCTCACCGGCTGCCAAGTTCTCACAGGTGTAGCTGTACGCTGTGCACTTTCCTGTGTATTCTGGTCTCTCTTTTAGGGATAGTTGTATTTGCTGTGTTTTTGTGAATAAATATAGTGTTGGGAGGAATTTTTCTGCTGGTCCGTTCACGTCGCCATATTCCCCCCTTTTCTTTTTGTAAGCTGATTCTATAGCCTAGAATTGATCCAAGGGGCATATTTTTCTGATTGGTGCATTTTTTTTCTCATGTAGCATTAGATTGAAAAATGCTTCTAAAGGTTTTCCCTTTTTTCGCCATTATTATTTTGTGTTCAGTTACATTGCTTTGGGAATATATTTCTTAAAAGGATAGTTGATATTCAGAATCTCATTTGTGCATATAAGAATTCTCACTCCCAGCTGAGCAGAAAGGGAGCTCATTTGTGTAGATACAGGTTGTTAGCTTCATATACCTGGCACTAGGTAATATGATGGATCAATTATATATATATAATACACAAGCTCTGTAACCAGCCTGCCTGGCTTCAGATTGTAGCACTGACACTAGCTGTTTGACATTAGACAAGTTACTTATCTTCTCATATCATTTTTCTCATCTGTAAAATGGGGATAGGAATAGTACCTGCCTGGTGGGATTGTTTTAAGTAGTCAATAAATGTTAGCATGAAAGAGTGTTGTGGTATTTTCTTTTGGTTCTTTATTTTTCCAAGTCAATCCTTAAAATTCAGTGGATTAAATAAAAAAAGATTGATTTTTCATCAGATTAGATCTTCCATGAATCAAGGCTATTATATCATATACTACTTTTCTAGGCTTGTTTTTAAGGTAAGATAATTAGTCTGCTTGTATTTTGATTTAGAATAATATAAAAGTGTAGCATTCATATCCCCAAATGTTAGGTATCTGTTTGTAGATAATGTCCTTTGGATGTTAATATGACCCAATAGAAAAGTAGACAGGATAGTGTTTGACTTCATTCATTCACAAGATTGTGCAGTGAAATGTACTAATACTCTGACAGATGCAAAGAGAGAAAAATGTCCAAATCTTACTACCTAGTAAAAGAGATAGGAAAATTAGACAAATAACTCCTGAAATTATTTTACAGAAGGTAAGCAGGACAATTCATATATTAGCACCAGCACTTGGTAAATATTCATTCCAAAATGTAGAAAATCTTATATCTTCATGACATATTGGACGTTTCACAACTCACTTGGGAGACAGGGCTTTTATTCTCATCTCCAGGGACTGAAATCAGTTTAACATGAGGGTTAGAGTTTAAAGTGAGTACACACAGCATCATTTGAAGTCAAAATTACCTTTGATCATTCTGAAGATAGGCGGGGTTGATTTTGTCTGGACCTCCCATCCCATTGGCAACTTTTCCTCCAGCTTTAGAAGAGCTCTCTTTCTTCTGTCTGGCAACAGATTAAGCAGATGGCTTATATTAAAATCATATTGTATGAAAAAAGTATTTTGAAATACTGGAATCACTCTCATAATAGCATGAAGCTTACAAATAAAGGGATTCAGAGATGGGGTGAACTCGATTAAAGGAAGAGTGGAATCGTAATTCCTACCACACCTTCATTCTGTGGCATGTTTGATTGACTGGAATAACTAAAAGAATCACTGGCGCCATTTTAATTCTTTCTCTCCCTTATTCCTCAGTTCCTCTCAATTGTCCTGAGCCTATATACTTGAATTAGTATGAGTTAAATGCATGTTTGTTACATTCCAACAGTATAAGGACAAGTACACATAGATTGGAAGAGATACACAGCATGCTAAGGGAGTCATCTGACCCAATTATATTGTTTTGCCCTCATAATCCACTTACTTTACTTTATATACATGGAAGTCTTTGTTGCTAGAAATGTGTGTAGAAAATGGAGTGATGAGCTCAAAAATGTAAGTCCCTTCTTCCCCTTCATCATACTGCTCCTAAATTTTAGTCCCGGTCTGAAGGAGACCCTAAGTCTAGGGGAGACCCACAGGTGGCTAGAGTAGCCTAGTTACACTCTGTGGGTGAGGATCCCCTGTTACTTACATGAAAATTATTCATTTGGGCATTTCTTAGGAGAACCTATGCCAGGGACAGATAGTGAATGACAGAAACCAGCCTTACCACACACTGTACACTTAGCTATATCATGTATGTGAGATTTAGGTGTATAATTTTTCTCTTTTTTTTTTTTTAGGCTGTTAGGTTTCTTTTTGGCATTATTTTTTTAAGGTATTATTGATATACACTCTTATGAAGGTTTCACACGAAAAAACAATGTGGTTTTTACATTTACCCACATTATCAAGTCCCCACTCATACCCCAATTCAGTCACTGTCCATCAGTGTAGTAAGATGCCACAGATTCACTGTTAGCCTTCTCTGTGCTACACTGTTTTCCCCATGATCCCCCACACCATGTGTAACAAACATAATACCCCACAATCCCCTTCTCCCTCCCTCCCCACCCACCCTCCCACACCCCTCCCCTTTGGTAACCACTAGTTCCTTCTTGGGGTCTCTGAGTCTGCTACTATTTTGTTCCTTCAGTTTTGCTTTGTTGTTAGAGTCTGCTACTATTTTGTTCCTTCAGTTTTGCTTCGTTGTTATACTCCACAAATGAGGGGCAATGGAAGTGGTCGCCGGCAAGTGGCACATGTGTCAGCTGGGAGAACAAAGTTCATTCCTGCTTGCTGGTCACCTTGCCCATCTCCGCCTCCTGTCCTGGTCAACCGCACACAGGGAGCAGCCTCTGGGTTAATCCCCTGAGCTGCCGTGGGCTCGGTGGCCCTCAGTATGGCCTAGGGCACTGGCGTGGTTGCAGGCGAGCTGCGCATGTTTGCCGCGAGAACAGAGCCCCTACGTGCTTACTGGACTCTGCACCAGCTTCCTCTGTCCATGCAGGTCAGCCGGGCACAGGGGGCAGCCTCCTGAGCTGCCGTGGGCGGGGCAGCCCTCTGGATTGCCTAGGGCGCTGGCGGTGGTTGCAGGTGAGTTGCATGTGTTCACCGCAAGAATAAAGCCCTTTTGTGCCTTCTGGACTCTCCTCAGGTCTCTGCTCTCTGTGCTTGTCAACTGCAGGCAGGGGGCAGCCTCTGGGTCTGGCCTGGTTAGCTGCGCGCTGGGAGAAGCCTCTTTGTGGTTGCTGTGGGCAGGGCTGCTCCTCGTCTTTTCCGCAGCAATGGTGGCTTAGCCGGTTCTCTTGCAGTGCTGGCGGAGGGGAATGAACAGCAGGCTGCTTATCTCCGTGAGGGGCTTCGGAGCTGCATTGCCACTCAGGGGGTTAGGGCGCCTGAAATTCCTTAAAGTTCCTAGCCTGCTGGGCTGAGCGTGCCAGGATGATTTTGTCCACCTGTTAAACCCTTGTCCCTTTAAGACTTTTAAAGCGCCCACTTTTCTTTTGTCTCAGGGTACAGCCAGGTGTGGAAACCCGTTCGCCTTCTTAGTCTCGGATTATGCTTTTCTGTTCCTCTAATATCCAGTACACCATGCAATGTGTGTCTGTGCTCCCAGTGCAGATCCCCAGGGCTGGTTATTTAGCAGTCGTGTGCTTCTGCTCCCTCCCCACTCTGATTCTTTTCCTCCCACTGGTGAGCTGGGGTGGGGGGAGTTCTCGGGTCCCGCCGGGTCACAGCCTTGTATCTTACCCTTTTCTGTGGGATGTTGAGTTCTCGCAGATGTAGATGTAGCCTGGCTGGTGTACTGTATTTTCTGGTCAGTCTTTTAGGAATAGTTGTATTTGCTGTATTTTCAAAATATATATGGTTTTGGGAGGAGTTTTCCGCTACCCTGCTCACACCGCCATCTTGAGCATCTCTCCCTGAGAATCGCGATAACCACAATTTATAGAGAAAAAGTACATGAATGTTCTACTAGATTCTTTAGTTATAGCTACATTCTTTGATTTAGCTAGTTTTATTTAGTCATTGTAAATGGTATCTGAAAGTTCATGTTCAGTTCGAAAATTCAGGTCATGGGTATATGGATGTTCCTTGTACAATTCTTTCAACTTTTCTTGTCTTTAAATTCTCATGATAAAATACTGAGAAGAAAAGTTCTCAAAGCTTTGGCTTTTGGAAATAGGTCTTTTCACATATTTTATTGCATAATTATTGATTGATTACTTACTATATACAGTTGTGTAAGTGTTATGGACAAACCTGAATTCAACATGGTATCTGTCTTTAAGAGTTACATCAGTTACCTACTGCTACAACGGTGCTGAATGGTGCACCATACAATGGTGCATGGTGGTATGCAACCAAAAGCATTTATTATCACTCTCCTGGGTATGCAGGCTGACTGCTGATTGTGTGATCTCTCCTGACTGCTTCAAATTGCAAGTTCTGGTACGTATGGTTCCTTGCTCTATTTTACTCAACATGTGTTCATTCTGAGACCCAGTCTTTTTTCATAACGATAGGAGAATTGCAAGAGGGTAAGCCCTACTAAAGTAGATTTCATGCCTTTTCCTTACATCACCTGTGCTAAAACATATTGAGCAAAGTGAGTCATATGGTTGAGCCCAACGTCAAGTGGAGGGAAGGTAAACTCTGCCTCTAGTGGGAGGAACTACAAAGTCACATGGGAAAAGGTATGATACAGGGAGGAAAGCATTAGGACCAAACTTAAGTCTACCCCAAAAGGTTTGGATTTTAGTTCTTAACAAAGGAGGCAAAACACTGCACTGCTGGTAATAAAATAGTCATCTTGAATGCACTAGTAATAGATTGCCCTATATGTTCACAGGATAAATGAATAATACTGAGTTCTAATCTGCAGAGGCATTTTCCATATTCAGTGATTCTAACCTTAGATCATTTGAGGGCTGCATAGATTAGTTCACCTTATTATCAGACTATTAATTTAATTCATTGTGTTTTAATGAAAAGTTTACATCCATTTAAAATTATACCCTTGTTGTACAGATCAACATTGAAGGAAATCAACCATAACGTTTTATAATTAAAAATAATGTGGGTGTGTAAGATCTTTACTGCTTGCAGAACTGAAAAACAAAGAGCAACTCAAGAAGCATTTGTTAAACCCTTATTATTTTTAAGATTCTTTTCTAGACCTATGTGAAACAGTTATAATTGACAACCAGTTCCCTTCTCTGAAGGAGCTCTCAATATAGTGAAATATAAGGACATTTAAATTTTTGTATCAACTACTTCTTTAGCAGTAAACTCATGAGTGGTAAATTACAGACTTTATTTTCTGAACAATTTCTGGGAATAAACTGAGTTTTCCTTGTGTTTTAATGAAAGGTTTACATCCATTTAAAATTATACCCTTGTTGTATAGATCAACATTGAAGGAAATGAACCATAATGTTTTATAATTAAAAATAATGCGGGGGTGTAGATCTTTCCTGCTTGCAGAACTCAGAAAAAATCTATTAATTTCCCATTAGTTGCACCATAACAACCCAACTGTTTAAATGGAAAAGAAAATAAACTTCTTGAATCAAATTTTGTGATAGCAACCCAGCATGTGCTATTAATTTAAGCTGTTTCTCTCAATGATTTGATTATATTTTATGATAGAACCAATTTGGTGGATTGAAAATGCAGGAAATGTTTCATTTGGTTCCTAAATAAGAGATAATGAAGGTCATAAAATGTCTACTAAAATGAATAAATTGCTATTGAGATAAAGTATGTAAATATGTCACCAACTAAAATCAATCTCTTTCTCTTTATGTAGAGAAAAATGGAGTGTGCATATGTGTGCGTGTGTATCTAAGGATGCATGAAACTTACAATGATTGATTATATTTACTTTATATAATTAACTTCCCCTAATCATATGTACATTAACCTATCCGTGTATGCTTAAATGCAAAGTTACATGAGAATTAAAAAAATCAGAATTTGTGAAAATAAAGTAATCTGACAATTTCAAGGATTATTGAGGTGGTGGAGTAACTGGAACCTTCATCTCCTCCTGGTGGGAGTTGATATTGGTACAGTTGCTTTGGAAAGCTCCTTGGCAATATCTTCTAAATCTGAACATACATATGCCCTATGACATAGGAGTTCAATTCTTAAGTATATAAGCCAAAGTAGCATACATTCATGTATCAAAAGATATGTACAAAGGTGTTCATAGCACTATTATGCTTATGATCTCTAAACTGGAAGCAATCTAAAGGCACATCAACTCTGGAAATAATAAACAAATTGAAGAACATTCACAATGAACAGTAGACAACAATGAGAAGGATTAAAATACTGCTCTATCCCATAACACAGATGAGCATGAACATAAAATTTAGCAATAATATTGCTAATTATACACTGTGTAATTGCACTTATATAAAGTCTGAGGTGTTAGAAATCAGAATGGTGGTTACTTTTATGGTGACACTTAGTGGAAGTGGGCATGAGGAGGGTCTCAAAGGTGTTGGTAATGTAATTTTTTATCTGGGCAGTGGTTATATGGGTATGTATAGTGAAAATGTATCATGCTGTATAATTAAGATTTGTACACTTTTTTGCATGTATTAACAGCATCATTGACGTATAATTGATATACAAGAATTGTACATATTTAATTTACAATGAGTTTGGACATAGACAAATACCTGTGATACCATCGTCACCATCAAGGAAAGAGGCATATCCAACACCTCCCAGTTTTCTTGTGTCCTTTTGTTTGGTTTCTTTGAATTTTGTAAAATGTTCACTTAAAGGAAAAAGCACATGTCTGATGTCTCATTATGATGACTTCCTGCCACCCTTATTTTTCACAATTTCTCAAACAGCTGCCTAATGACTGTAACACACTTTTACAACTTCCCATTACTTTTCTTCAAATCATGGAGGAATTATTGTAACCTTTTCAAGTCCCTCATCGTGTTTACTGACTCTTAATTCCTTTTGCAGGGATCAGACAGGAGCCCTTAGAGAATTTATATAGCCTCTCTTATTCTTGTATCTGCCAAAAGAAACTTTACGTTGCAAACCTTGATTATTGATTCTCTCCATGACATTGAAAATGATATCTTTCATAGGAACCTTGTCTGCTACCACCTTTCTGCCCAAAGTAATTTACAACAGCCATGGAAATTTTGAAATTACATTGGAGACCTTCTGTCCCAAACCACATGCTTCTTGAAAGAGAGGGAGTTCTGAGCATTGTGAGGTTATTCCTAATCCTGGCAATAATACCTAAGAATAACAGATGACTTAATGTGTTGATCTACTAAGTGCACTTTTCAAATCAAAGGTGAAGAATTTTTTTATTTTTCCTTGAGAAATCAAGGTGAGGTCTGTCTCCAGGCATGCATTAAGCAGAGAACATGAGTTCCTAAGAACGGAGGGCCTCCTAAGGTAAGCACAGGCATAGGCATTCAATCGGAAAGCCCTTTAACAAAGGAATTGCTTCCTCATGAGCAGTATTAAAGCAACCTCCCATTATAAAGGCATGTTAAGCTACCTCTTGGGCATTTGGCCAAACCTTTAAGCTGTATTGCAGGCTTTTCGTGTAAGATGAGTTTTCCTCTGAAATAGCTCACTCTCCTCTCTTTTTTTCCCCCCTATCCCTTACAGACTCTATCAAAGTTACCCAACTTCAAACATTAGTTTCTTCTATAGCTTTTAGGAAGTTTCACACAGGGCGCTATTGAAAAGCAAGAAATTCCATGACAGGGCTGAGTTCTTTTTTCACTAGAAGAGGTGAAACCCCTGTAAAATGCACAAGTCTTGTCAAAATTATTCTTTTTGTCTTATACGAAAACATAGCATATAAATACAGAAAATCCACATGTAAAAGATAAACAGCATGACTTAGGCACAAAGCAAATTTAATCACAAATTCCAGGAAATTCCTTCAAGTATCCTTACCAGATACAGTGGTTCTAAGTGGCCAGATGGACAGTGTAAGGTGATGCATTTGACTGCTAGTTCTGCCCTTTAAATCTGTTGTACCTTTTCCCCTGGTTATAGCAGGCAACCCAGTGGAGATCATGGTCCCCAGCCTCCTTTGCAGCCCCATGTGGCTACTCAACTGAATTCTTGCTAATAAAATATGAGCACAGGCAATTTTTACCTGATCTGGATTTTCTCTGTTTCTTCTTCACACAAACTGGAAGGCAAATGAGGTAGTGGACAGCTATGACAGGCAGAGGAGGGCTTCATGCTAGGGATGGTGCAACACCAGCATGAAAGGCGTCTTTCTCACTGACTATCTTGATGACTTTAAGGTACGCCGCACCTCCAGGGTAGATGTGGAACTTGCATGAGAAAGAAATGTACTTCTGTCCACTGTTAGCCATTTAAATGTTTTATAGTTAGGATAACCTTTATTCTAACTAATTCATATAGGTTTTTTGTTCTTGATTAATAATTTTTGGTATGCTTTCAAAGTATTAAAAGGAGATGGGCTAACTATCTGATAATTTTCATTATAAAAATGCTTTCTATTTCTGTAGGATATTTGTTTCATTGTGACTTTTCTCCACATTCTGTGATAGTTACACCAATCCTGTGGGAGCAGTGAAGATGATTCATTATCCCATTTTTTTGGAGCTCATGTTTTTAACTGGGAAAATTTATCTGCCCTGAAAAGGACAGACTTGAAAGAATATGATTCTGTAGCATCTAAATCCAGTGAAATACTCAAAAAGCATCATAGACAGAAGCAACTTACTTGCTAAGTTTTGCCTTGGGAACATACTTGTCAAAGAAAGTTAGCACGGGTACAAAAATATTTGGAATTACATGTTTGCACATTTCAATATGAAAAAACATTCCTGAGAATAGCCTCCATTTAGCAGAATTAGCTCAGATTTAGCAGGCACTTCAGTACCTGGATGAAGACACTTTCTTGAATTAATATTATTAATGTCTAAAGAGAAGAGGCATTTAAAGCTGTCACCAAAAAATTCATTAGCTTTCAAATGCAACTTAGAGGAAGTTGCAAATGATTTTTTGAAAAAATTAAAAGCAAGTAAACATGGGAAGAATATATTCTTCAGGAAAATACTAATGATAAGTTATTAGAAACATATATAGTTAAATGCCTGATAAAAGTATATGGATATATAACAAGAATAATCATTTTACCTATGTTAAAATTCGATGTTCAGAATATGAATTAAAAGATTGATTTAGTATATGCAGATACATGATTTTTTAGAAATTATTTTGGAAAAATAATTTCGGAATAGAACTATTTTTTTTGGTTCATTGACATAAATCAAATATTTAAAAATTTCTATTTTTGTCATTTTAGCATTCCCCTTTGAATTTAACATTTTCCCAGTTAGGGCAATAGATCACATGGTCACACTGCCTTTAAATCTATCATTGCTAAGTGATATATGCTCCCTTATTAGCTTAGTCACTATCCTTTTATATCTTTTACTAGTTCAGTTAATAAGGTTAAGTCACCAAATATATACTTTATATATATGTAAAAGAGTGAAAGAAAAGGTGGATAAAGAGTTTTGTATTAATAAAATATATGACTATGGTTCTCCTTTCTACAACTAGTCATGCGATTGTGTACAGTTATTTGTAAGTTCCTTCTGTTACACATTTTATGTTCCCTTTACCTTCATATAAGATTTCAACTGGTCACACTACTTTTCCTGGTGGGGTGACTCGAAATTTCATTTCTGAAGTTTCTGAGCCTAAGTGGTTCCATCTATATTCACTTGAGTATTCTGCTATTAAATTTTATCATTAGAATGATGAAAAGCACCTTTGTGTCCTTGATTTCATCAGGTAGGTAACTGTCTAAATGTCAATGAAAGACTCAGTCCATGGCTCTGAAGCTGATCCCCACCCCCCTCCTGCAAGTGGAGTTCCAGTCCTAGTCCATCTCTGGTCCTTTCCTCCATCTTGCATGGGCCCTTAGCTTTGTCTCCACCAATTTTTAGCTCCTCCCACTCCACTATATGTTTGTGCCAATGTTTTTTCCAGCTGGGGTCATGATTAAGGCCTCTTGGATTATGGAAGTGAAAAGTAGTTTTAGTTGTTTAAAATAAATTAACATACCAAACACATTTATTTTCCTGCTTTGTGAATGTTGAAAAAAGTATGTTCACTTTGAAGTTAGAGGTGGACTTATTATCGAATTTATTAGTACTTAGTTTTTAGAAGGTACTTACATTCTATAATATAAATTACTAGATTTTTCTCATATGAATTCCCAGGGAAAATCATTTATATTCTTTAATGATTTATACTTAGCCCATCAGAAAGCTGTATTTAAAGAAAAAACCTTTAACCAAGAGAATTGCATCTTAAAATAAACAAAGTTCAGATCCAATCTTGTAAGATAGGAGTTTGTTAATGAAAACTCATCACACTGTAATGGCTTTTTACAAAATAACAAAAAACTATTGTCCCTAATTTAAATTGCAGTTGAGAAGAATTTTACAATCTCTTAATTGAGCCTATTGAAAGGAAAAAAACCTATCATTGTCTAGCAGCCTCTTAATGTATATATGACAAGCATCATTTCAAAAAAAGACAAACATTTTTTTTGAAATTGTTAGTGTTCTCTTTATCTTACAGTACATGCTAGGCTTTAAAAAATTTTTTATTTTCATTTATAAAACAACAAAATAAAACGTACAATAACTACTGCAGCAAACAACAAAAGACTGAAGTTGAAAGAGCAATGCATTCTTCTGTTACATGTTTGCTAGCTCTGTCTTGTCACTATAATAATCTCTTAAATTCATTTAGTGCTTTATGGTTTATAAAGTACTTCACATGCTGTAATCTTACATTTGATCTTCAAAGAATTCTGAGATATCTACCACGGATAATGTTTTCCATGTAGAACAGAGATGTGATGGCTTACATGTATTTTTCCAGCTCTCATTGGTCTTGAGACCAATGATATTCACAGCTAAGACTGTTGACTGTGTCCCAAATTGACTCTGAGAAGTATTAAACCCATAAGCTCAATGTCATTAACATCATGGTTGACCACCAACCAGTGTTACCCAATTAGTTTAGTGTTATTCTTACAAAAATGTTATAAAAACATTTCAGTATTACTCTCCAAAGAGCAATACTGAAATGAAAGATTTATTATTCTGTGTCATTGGATAAAACAAGGTGAAGATGGTATTCAGCTTTATAGCTTGGAATGAAGATCTCCACTATAGGCTATGTTTCATGATTTAGGTTGCCCTATGATCACTGTCCTTTTTCTGTGTTTTGTATGCCTTAGTGTAGAATCTGTTTAAACATTCAGAATTATTTAAATGCTTCATGTAGAGCTCTGGCTTTAGCATTTTCAGAAGTTTTGAAATAGGACCTACATGGCTCGCTTGAATATATAATGCAATGAGAAAAACTTTTGGCTGAAACACATTTGACCTATATTTTGGTCAAAATCATGGTACAAAATCATCAGTCCTGGGTATTTTGTGTATTAGTAATATTGCTGCAGCCTGGAGCCATTTTGTAACCCTAAATGTTTTATATATTTTGTAGAAATTTCCAGGTTTTTTACACTACCTGTTTCCTTTCATTATATTTAATTCATTGTCAATCAGTTATTCCAGCTTTGTCCTGTCATGTACAACATAAGAGAATCAGTTGAAATAATCAAAGCATCTTACAACCGCATAGATAAATATGCTTTGTATATTTCTATTTTTATAGTGTTAATATCTCTATGTATTAGGCTGAAATTTGAAGTTGTTTATAGGTCAAGTGATTGAATAGTAGTTTCATGTGGTTTAAACTAATATATATGTAATATATGTACACACATCTACAATTTGGAAACATACATTGAGATGTTGATAATGGTTACCTTTGGAAAGATTAGATGATAATTTTTGGTTTTCTTTTATATATCTGTATACTTTATTTTTGAAGAATGAGAAGTCTTGATTTACAATAGGGACAAAATATTGAACAACAATGAAACAAGTGATTCTAGAAAAGAATGTGACTTGAGGTACATATTTTTAAATCTCCCACCTGAATTGAAGACTCCAACAATTTATTTCCTATTTTACTTTGATTTCTAGTAGAGTTCTCAAACAATATAGCCAAGGCTAAACTCTTATTTTCCCAACCTTAGCCCCTCTCCCCATGGAATTTGCTCCTTCTTCCGTTTCTCCGTAAAAGGCAATTCCATCTTTAATTGCCTCAGGCCTAAAATCTTTGTTTATCTTGGACTCCTTCCTTTCTCTCCCCACATTCGATCTGATAGGAAATACCAGCACCTCCACCCCTACTACCTTGTTTAATCACAATATCAAATCTTAACAGGTTTATTGTAGTTTGTCTCCTAACTGGTTTCCTTGCTTCAATAACTCGTAATCAGGCTGTTCCTTTAAAAATATCAGCCACATAATGTCACTTTTCTTCTCAAAACCTTTAAGGGCTTCTCATCTCACTTAAAATAAAATCTACACCCCTTCCTATAATCTCCAGTGATCCCTGGTGATGTGTTTCCTGGCTCCCTCTGACTTCCACTTCTTCCACCCTGCGCTTTCCTTAGCCCTCTCTAGTTATACCAGCGTCCTTTGTTTCCCCAAGCTTACTGCAGTTGCTATACTTGAACACTTTTTCCTCGGCAATATGGCTCCTTCAATCACTTCATTCACATCTCTGTTCAAATGCCACTACATCTGAGGCCCTCCTTGACCATCCTATCTAAAATAGCTAGAGAGACAGATAGCTAGATATACATACAGATAGATGTAGCTATAAATATAGATGTAGACATAGATATAACAGTATGTCTTCATCCACACATTGCCATCATTAGATTATGAATTCTACATGCAAAGTTCTTTGTTGACTGTTGTTACCTTTATGCTTTAAACATCACTTCACACCTAACAGCATCAAAAAAAAGTTGACTGAATGAATTAATATATAATCATTATCTAGTACATGGTGTGGGGGCAGGGTTGGTTTTTAGAAGAACAGAACCGTCACAGTCTGCCACTAATTGGTTTTCCCACTCACTTCACTTAGGATAACAGCAGCAGTAATTAAGCGCCTGACCTCACATTAGACTCTAGAATGACAAGTAGCCACTGTGAAAACATCGGCTTATTATAGAGTAATCCTTTCTGTGTCTCTGGGTTTAGAGTCATCCAGTTGAGAGATAATTAGCAACTGAGTTGTAGCAGTGGCAAAAGAATTAAAAATGCGGAAGATGGGTGGAGGCTGAGAATGAATTTATAGAACCTGATAACAGCTCAGGTGTGGAGAGTGAGGGAGAGAAGGGAAAAAGACTGATATCTCTATTCTGGGAAATTGGGACAAAGAGATAAAATTCTGCCTTTACTGTCATTAGGGAACTCTTACTGCCTCTTTACCAACAGCATTGCCTTGGCATCAAAATTTAGCAATTCTCTGGACAAATTAGCATTATCTGGAAGAAACAGCACTAACAATGTAAAACTACAGTGGCAAATGTGGTGACTGAGGAGACTGTAACATAAGATAGGGACAAGGAAGAAAAGAAAAAAACTAAAACAACTCTTAAAGGCAATATTTCAGGAATGAATATGATGGCATTTAAAATCCTAACTCCTGAGCACTTTTTCAAGCTGGGAGCCTTTGTTCAAACAAGTATTGTCACTTTTCAGCTGGCATTTCCTCCTTCTGGATCAACTAAGATCATTAGCCATTTTTGTGCCAACAGACGTACACGCTGTGTAATGAAATAAAACACTGATGGAGCCCTGTGGACTTGAACTAGTCTGTTGAGCCTTAGAAGGCAATGATTTAAGATTTAAATTACTAATCAATAGTGTAACCTAAGTCTTCTTGTATCACTAAATAATATATTTGCATGCAACATAATAAGGGACTTGCACAGACCGCTGGTTTCTCAAACTTTATCATTCATCAGAATCACGGGGTGGGGTGGGGTGTGGTGCTTATTAAAACACAGATTGCTGGGCCCAAGATCCAAAGATTCTGATTCAGTAGATCTGGAATGGGACTCAATAATTTGCATTTCTGACAAGTTCCTGAATGATGGCGATGCTGCTGATCTGAGGACCACACTTTGAGATTCACTGTCATAGAGTAATATTTTTCTGTTACTGGAGAAATTGTTCTTTAAAATATTACATTTTAAATCCAGGTGTAGAGTAATAGCTATGAGACTAGGATATTCCTTCAGCCTTGTCATTGTGCCAGGAGGGCATTTCACACTCTTCTGAACTTCTAAGAGATGTAATCCTTGAATGAAGTGTTAATTAACCAAATCACTAGTAAGACAGAGAAAATAGGGAAAGGAGAAACAAAGAAATACAGTTTCTAGGTCTGTGTGCTGGAAATGTAGTTCTGGCCTTTTATGAAAGGAATATTTTTAGGCATCCATCTAAATTGTTATTCTCCCTGTCTATTGTCATTTGATGAAATGGCCAGGTCAGGCTTGATGGTTTAGCCTTAGGGCGTCAAGCTAAGCGGACAGAAGAACTATCTGCAGGCAATTTCTCTAAATGTTTATGTAAATTATGAGCTTCTTTCCCTTATATCTAAATATGTTTTCAAATTTAACTGACTTTTCTCTAATACTGAGGATTTAAAAAAAATATTTTTCACAGAGAAGGAAATCTTGAAAGCTCTAACGTCTTTCTATAATTCACCAGTCCATTGTATAATATGAAAAAAATTTCCTACCCGAGATACCTGTTCCATGCTAAATGCTTTAGAATGCAATAATATTTTCACATCAACCTATTACAGACTATTTTCCACTCAAGTAGTTCCTGTAATATATTTGTGAATACCATCTCTGCAAATCAAACGAAGTAAAACCCCAAAAGTCCTCTTGTCTAAAGAAACTTTCTGAGTTCCCAGAGAAGCTAGGCATGCTGATTATGTCTTCAGTGAGGCAGAAATTCAGTCTCCTCTGTGCAGATGCTGCCTGACACTTTTGCTAACAAGTCAAAGATTTACTATGTGTTAATATATTTCACTGATTGCTAAAAAAAAAAAAAAGAAAGAAACTTTCTGGTGGTGAAACTTTCGTGGCTTCTCTGTCAATGACAAGAACAGTGCCTGGAACACAGTTGGCCTTTTATATCCTTGCTCAGTGATAAGAATGCATGAGTCTAATGAGTTGATGAAACATTACAGTAGTGATCCTATTCTCACACAGCTTGGCTTCCAGAAGAACTGAGTGAATTATGTATACAAAAATTGTGTTTATAAAGGTTGTATTTGGAAAATGACTGTACGAAATGGTCAAATAATTGGTAAGCGTAACAGCAGAGTATGAATTAATTTCAGTGGTGGTGATCTTCACCTAAGTGGAAACAGAATATGAGGTTAGTTGGTATTCATAAAAGTATATTGATCAACTTCCTTGAAAATATTTTTTCTAAGAGATATATTTCTGTACTTTTAATTTAGCAGGTTAGGGTTTGCTGGAATGCAACTTTGAAATAATCAGTGGACTTCGATACTTGGACTTCACCTATCCCTTATAGCATTTTTGCCTTAGCAATTGCAAGGAAGGAAACAATTTTCCGTGACCTTCTTAGGGTCCCTGGCTGAGTCTGAAAATTAAACTGACAAAGATTAACAGGAGGAAAGCATATATGTTGTTTTGAATTGTTACATGTGTCTGGGAGCCTACACAAGAGAATTAAGACTGGAAGAACTGACCAGAGCAGGAAGCATTTACACTTTTTGGACAAAGAAATAATACATTTGTGATGAATCGACAAGACAAAGGGATTTGGGCTAAGAGGCAGTACATGGTAGAGAAGTAACTAGGAAGACAGGGTTAGTTTAACAAGGTTTATTTATACAGATTTCTTCCCTGCCTCCCATAACAATGTCTTCCTTCCTCCTCGTACAGAGAAGGTACCTTTCACATGGGAGTTTTATGACCTGTTTCAGGGAAGGCTGAGAGGTGAGATCAGGGTGACTTTCATGCTGCTGCCATTTTCTAAAAGCTCTTAAGCTTAAGATATTCCATATGCCAAGGTACTATATTTGCGGGTAGTGTGTCCTGAACCCCATCACAATATTTCATTATTTCACATTTGTCGGGTGGGGACAAGTGTTGCGTAAGCCAAACTTCATAAGCCTTCTTAGAACTGTGGGTAGGTGATGGAGAAGAGAAAGAGAAGAGAATTCTAAGCAGTCTGTGCTTCCACAAAGTGACCATTAAAGCTGCTTTTCAATTATTATTTTAAGACTCCAGAGACAGGCTTCCAGTGCAGTTCTGTGGTGTAAGAAAGGCTTGTGCTAAAGACCATGGGGGAAAATCTAACTTTTAAAATATAATCAATGTATAAAATTGGACTTCTTGGTGATGAAAGTATAAATGGGACTGACGGACCACAAATATTAAAAAAAGATCTTGGAAATTTATGACAAACCAGGGTAAGAGAAGTCAATAGAACTTGAAAATCTAAATAAGGAAGAGCATGAAATGTTTGTGATATAGATAACAAGATTTAAAAGCATGTGATTGACCAAGACATGTCATGAATATACTGTATAATTCAGGCTGTTTGGGAATCCTGTTAAAATTAACTCCTCATAATTAAAACTGACTTTCTTAGTCACAGTGAAATTTTCACATTATATTTAATCTGGATAATTAGTATGGTATTGGTCTTGATATTGGAGTTCAACCAAATTGTGTATGTATAATTTTTAAATGTAATTATATTTGTCAAGAAGGTTGTTTCTGATTTTCAGTGGGTTTGGCTTTGACTGTTATTTTTTCACATTTACTTGGGACTGTAGTAAACTCTAATCTTACCATCAACCCCTCCCTAATTGGAAAACATGACTAGGGGCAGTCATTCATATTCACTGCCTTCTATATGAGAAGAGTGCCAGGACATATGAATACAGCTAGACACGCAGTTTACTACTCTGTGGACTTTTTCTCCAAATAAAAATGGAAAAAACACCCTGACCAACTGATCAAACCAGAATTTATTTCTTGTTAAACTATGCTTCCAGGATAGAAAAAACCGAGGGACCAATGAAAACAAAATTCATTGTATGCCAACATAGTGCCAATGAATCAAAATGACAGTTATATAGAAACCTCCATAATCATTTGTTCCTGTATTGAAACAATGATTTGACTTAAGGGGACATTGCCGAGGAAGCATCCTACCTGGTCATATTAAAATGGGATTTGCAGAGTCTTCAATAACAAAAGAGACAGTGCTCTGTTTAATCACTTAAATTTAAATAGTATCTTTTTTTCTCTAATTCCTTCCCCCAACACTGAGCAACCCTGCTTGGGCTGCCTACCTTATCACATTGGTTTATTTATTGATTTTTTTTTATGTGACTTCCTCTACCTATACATTGGAACTTCCCAAGGGCAGTGACTACCTCAGTACATGGCATATCATGAGTACTAAATAAATACTTATTGAACAAGTACATCTTGGGCAATATTAGCATAAACATAATTATTCTAACAGTCCAATCAGCCTTTATTTAGTGCAAGGTATGTACAAGGTATGTTGCTAGGCATTAAGATACAAACATACAGGAGACATAGTCCCCTTCTTATGTATCTTACAATCTGGTTTGGGAGGCAGATACATAATGAGGCACCTTTTGTACACTTAGTAAGAGAAGGATAAGTTATTCATAAGGTAGTATGGGAGTCTGGACTGGGAATACCCATGTTCTGTTTTAGAAATATCCTTTTGACAGGAGGTATGCAATTGACTCATGGAAGAGAAAGGAGAATGCATGAGGGCTAGTTATGATTGCCCCAGAACTTTCCATTCTTCTTTAAGGAAAGACTTGTTCAAGTCAGTATTTTTCAAGGGTTCTCTGTGTTCATTATATCCCTGAATGTCAGAACAGTGTCTCACACCTTTGCCAAAATTAACCCCATATCTATGATATTACAACTCTCTCTTTACAGCCCCTAAGCCCCATTTCCCATTTTTCTCTTCAAGGTGATAGATTCATAGCATCTGCTCTGTATCCTCAAGGAAAGGAATTTGATTCTTCAGTATGTCACTACCTGTGAGCCAGTGGGCAAGTTACAAAACAATCTCCTTGAAGATTAAATGTATTGATTCTTATAAAAGGTTTAGTATGCTACGTGGCATATTGGATGATCAAGAAATGTTATTTTTATGAATGTTCCTATCTTGATTACATAGATGACTTCTGTTCAGTGCCTGAAAGCAAAGGACAACTTTGGCAATCAGCTCTTTAATAATAGGAAAAAATAATTTTTGCATAAGGATATAAAATAAAATGAAGATTTTTAGCCATTTTTGACGCTTTGTTTAGTTCGCTGACATTATGTATTTTATTCATTTTTATAAAAATCACCTTTTTATAATTTTGTCAAAGTTATACATGCATATGTTTTAAAATCAAATAGTATACTGAAAGGTGTATAATATAATCAGTAATTTCCTGCCCTCAATCATCCTACCCTTGTATCACCTCCCACCACCACAGTAAACGATTAGAGAGGTTTCTGCTTTCTGTTCTTTTTATGGTTACTGTTTCTGTATGGCTACAATTTCTAAATACTATTGTTTTGTGATCATTTTTTACTTACTAATTTTACAATCTATCTATGGCTTTCTTGATTAATGATGAGCAGTTGGCTTGCTAACAATATCCCATAACCTTTCTGTTCCTGCCAAGTCTGTTCTTTATCAGGAGTCTCAGTTCTTCCACTCATATTTTCTTCCCTCTCAAACTTTAAAAACCTCCATTTTTTTTCATTACTCTAAGTGAGTTTTGGGGGACATGTGCATTAGTCAGGGTTTTTCAGTGAAACAAAATCCAATAGACTGTATATTATATATATATATATATATTTAAACAGACTTATTATAAGAAATAAGCTCATGCTATTATGGAGTCTGGCGAATTCCAAGATCTTCAGGGAGAGCCGGCAAGCTGGAGATCCAGGACAGTTGATGATGTAGTTCCAGTCCGAAGGCCCGTAGTCTCAAGACCCAGGAAGACTCGATGTTTCAATTCAAGTCTGAAGGGAGGGAAAATTCCAGTGTCCAAGTTTGAAGACTTTCAGGCAGGATGAATTCACTCTTACTCTGGGGAGAGTCAGGCTTTTTGTTCTATTCAAACCTTCAATGGATTGGAGGTGGTGCAGGCACATTATGGTATTTTCTGCTTTACTCCATCTACCAACTTAAACATTAATCTCATCCAAAATCACCTTCACCGAAACATCCAGAATAATGTTTGACTGAAGTTCTGGGCACCTTATGGCCCAGTCCAATTGACACATAAGATTAACCATCACATTTACTCTGGTGGAAACCAGGCACCATGTCCAGAAGACAGTCACGCATCCCTGGAGAGAGGCCCGTGTAGGGAGGGATTGAGGCCTCAGGCCATACATCATTCATACCAACTTGCCAGTCAGGTGAGTGCACTGTCTTCAGATCTGACCCTCCACCTCCAGTCAAGCTTGCAGATAAATGCTGCCCTGACTAATACTTTGACAAAAACGTCATGAAAAACAGCACACGAGAACCTCTTGCTAGCAACTTCTAAACCCTGACCTACAGAAACTGGGAGAGATGATAAGTGTTGATCGTTGTTTTAACCACTGACTTTGGGAGGTAAGTTTCCAGTGTCAAATTCAAATGGGTGATTTTTTATATCCAGAAAATTCTTCTACCATAATTTCAATAATGTCCAAATATCAATTGTAATGTCTATGGCATCTCTTCCATTCTGTCCACCACTCAGGGATGTCTACTCTTCTGTGATACTACAAACTGATTCTTTACTTGCAGTGTACCAATTGGTTGCTTGTCGTACCAATTCTCCCCATATTGGTTTCCAGGGAAGAAAGAGTTGGGAAGGTGTGGTAAATACCTAGATGCCAGGATTCTTTTTTTTGGGTATTATTAATGTACAATTACATGAGCAACATTGTGGTTACTAGACTCCCTCTATTATCAAGCTCCCACTACATACCCATTACAGTCACTGTCCATCAGCGTACTAAGATGCTATGGAATCACTACTTGTCTTCTCTGTGTTATACTGCCTTCCCCTTATCCCCCCACCCCACCCCCACCCCCGCTACATTATGTGTGCTCATTGTAGTAGCCCTTTTTCCCCCTTATCCCTCCCTTCCAACCCTCTTCCCCAGTCCCTTTCCCTTTGGTAACTGTTAGTCCATTCTTCGGTTCTGTGGGTCTGCTGCTGTTTTGTTCCTTCAGTTTTTTTCTTTGTTCTTATACTCCACAGATGAGTGAAATCATTTGGTACTTGTCTTTCTCCGCCTGGCCTATTTCACTCAGCATAATACCCTCTAGCTCCATCCATGTTGTTGCAAATGATAGGATTTGTTTTCTTCTTATGGCTGAATAATATTCCATTGTGTATATGTACCACCTCTTCTTTATCCATTCATCTACTGATGAAAACTTAGGCTGCTTCCATTTCTTGGCTATTGTAAAGAGTGCTGCGATAAACATAGGGGTGCATATGTCCTTTTCAAACTGGGCTCCTGCATTGTTAGGGTAAATTCCTAGGAGTGGAATTCCTGGGTCAAATGGTATTTCTATTTTGAGTTTTTTGAGGAACCTCCATACTGCTTTCCACAATGGTCGAACTAATTTACATTCCCACCAGCAGTGTAGGAGGATTCCCTTTTCTCCACATCCTCACCAACATTTGTTGTTGTTTGTGTTTTGGATGTTGGCCATCCTCACTGGTCTGAGGTGATAGCTCATTGTGGTTTTAATCTGCATTTCTCTGATGTTTAGCGATGTGGAGCATCTTTTCATGTGCCTGTTGGCCATCTGAATTTCTTCTTTAGAGAAGTGTCTATTCATGTCCTCTGCCCATTTCTTAATTGGATTATTTGCTTTTTGTTTGAAAGGTGCATGAGTTCTTTATATATTTTGGATGTCAACGCTTTATCAGATATGTCATTTATGAATATATTCTCCCATAGTGTAGGATGTCTTTTTGTTCTACTGATGTTGTCCTTTGCTCTACAGAAGCTTTTAACCTTGATATAGTCCCACTTGTTTATTTTTGCTTTTGTTTCCCTTGCCCGGGGAGATATGTTCATGAAGAAGTTGCTCATATTTATGTCCAAGAGATTTTTGCCTTTGTTTCTTTTTCCAAAAGTTTTATGGTTTCATAACTTACATTTAGGTCTTTTATCCATTTTGAGTATACTTTTGTGTATGGGGTTAGACAGTAATCCAGTTTCATTCTCTTCCATGTAGCTGTCCAGTTTTGCCAACACCAGCTGTTGAAGAGTCTGTCATTTCCCCATTGTATATCCATGGATCCATTATTGTATTGACCGTATATGCTTGGGTTTATATGTGGGCTCTCTAGCCTGTTCCATTGGTGTATGAGTCTGTTCTTGTGCCAGTACCATATTTTCTTGATTACTGTGGCTTTGTAGTACAGCTTGAAGTCAGGGAACGTAATTCCCCCCACTTTATTCTTCCTTCTCAGGATTGCTTTGGCTATTTGGGGTCTTTTGTGGTTCCATATGAAATTTAGAACTGTTTGCTCTAGTTCATTGAAGAATGCTGCTGGTATTTTGATAGGGGTTGCATTGAATCTGTAAATTGCTTTAGATAGGATGGCCATTTTGACAATATTAATTCTTCCTATCCATGAGCACGGGATGTGTTTCCATTTATTGGTACCTTCTTTAATTTCTCTCATGAGTGTCTTGTATTTTTCAGAGTATAAGTCTTTCACTTCCTTGGTGAGGTTTATTCCTAGGTATTTTATTCTTTTTGATGCAATTGTGAATGGAATTGCTTTCCTGATTTCTCTTTCTGCTAGTTCATCATTAGTGTATAGGAATGCAACAGATTTCTGTGTATTAATTTTGTATCCCACAACTTTACTGAATTCAGATATTAGATCTAGTAGTTTTGGAGTGGATTCTATAGGGATTTTTTATATCATGTCATCTGCAAACAGGGACAGTTTGACTTCTTCCTTACCAATCTGGATGCCTTTTATTCTTTGTGTTGTCTGATTGCTGTGGCTAGGACCTCTAGAACTATGTTAAATAAAAGTGGGGAGACTGGGCATCCTTGTCTTGTTCCCAATCTTAAAGGAAAAAGCCTTCTGCTTCTCGCTGTTAAGTGTGATGTTGACCGTGGGTTTGTCATATATGGACTTTATTATGTTGAGGTACTTGCCCTCTATACCCGTTTTCTTGAGAGTTTTTATCACGAATGGATGTTGAATTTTGTTGAATGCTTTTTCAGCACCTATGGATATAATCATGTGTTTCTGTCCTTCTTTTTGTTGATGTAAAGGATGATGTTGATGGGTTTTTTAATGTTGTACCATCCTTGCATCCCTGGGATGAATCCCACTTGATTATGATGGATGATCTTTTTGATGTATTTTTAAATTCAGTTTGCTAATATTTTGTTGAGTATTTTTGCATCAATGTTCATCAGGGATATTGGTCTGTAATTTTCTTTTTTGTGGTGTCTTTACCTGGTTTTGGTATTAGAGTGATGTTGGCCTCATAGAATGAGTTTGGGAGTATTCCCTCCTCTTCTAGTTTTTGGAAAACTTTCAGGAGAATGCGTATTAGGTCTTCACTAAGTGTTTGATAAAATTCAGCAGTGAAACCATCTGTTCTAGGGGTTTTGTTCTTAGGTAGTTTTTTGATTACCAACTCAATTTCTTTGCTGGTAATTTGTCTATTCATGTTTTCTCTTTCTTTCTGGGTCAGCCTTGGAAGGTTCTATTTTTCTAGAAAGTTGTCAGTTTCTTCTAGGTTATCCAGTTTGTTACCATATAATTTCTCATAGTATTCTCTCATAATTCTTTGTATTTCTGTGGTGTCTATAGTGATTTTTCATTTCTTATTTCTTATTCTGTTTATGTGTGTAAACTCTGTTTTTTTCTTGATAAGTCTGGCTAGGAGTTTATTTATTTTGTTTATTTTCTCGAAGAACCAGCTCCTGCTTTCATTGATTTTTTTCTATTATTCTTCTCAATTGTATTTATTTCTGCTTTGATCTTTATTATGTCCCTCCTTCTTCTGACTTTGGGCCTCATTTGTTCTTTCTTTTCTAGATTCATTAATTGTGAGTTTAGACTGCTCATATGGGATTGTTCTTCTTTCCTGAGGTAGGCCTGTATTGCAATATACTTTTCTCTTAACACAGCCTTCACTGTGTCCCACAGATTTTGCAGTGTTGAATTATTGTTATCATTTGTCTCCATATATTGCTTGATCTCTGTTTTTATTTGGTCATTGATCCATTGATTATTTAGGAGCATGCTATTAAGCCTCCATGTGTTTGTGAGCTTTTTCATTTTCTTTTGAGTAATTTATTTCTAGTTTCATACCTTTGAGATCCGAGAAGCTGGTTGGTACAATTTCAGTCTTTTTGAGCTTACTCAGGTTCTTTTTGTGGCCTAGTATATGATCTATTCTTGAAAATGTTCCATGGACACTTGAGAAGAATGTGTATCCTGTTGCTTTTGAGTGGAGTGTTCTGTAGATGTCCATTAGGTCCATGTGTTCTAATACATTTTTCAGTGCTTCTCTCTCTTTATTTATTTTCTGTCTGGTTGATCCGTCCTTTGGAGTGAGTGGTCTGTTGAAGTCTCCTAAAATGAATGCATTGCATTTTATTTCCCCCTTTAATTTTGTTAGTATTTGTTTCACATATGTAGGTGATCCTGTGTTGGGTGCATAGATATTTATAATAGTTATATCCTCTTGTTGGACTGACCCTTTTATCATTATGTAATGTCCTTCTTTGTCTCTTGTGACTTTCTTTGTTTTGACATCTAATTTGTCTGATACAAGTACTGCAACTCCTGCTTTTTTCTCCCTATTAGTTGCATGAAACATCTTTTTCCATCCCTTTACTTTCAGTTTGTATATGTCTTTGGGTTTGATGTGAATCTCTTGTAGGCAGCATATAGAAGGGTCTTGTTTTTTATCCATTCAGTGACTCTATATCTTTTGATTGGTGCATTTAGACCATTTACATTTAGGGTGATTATCTATAGGTATGCACTTATTGCCATTGCAGGTTTTAGATTCGTTGTTATCAAAGTTTGATGGGCAATTCCCTTACTATCTAACCTTCTAATTTACCTCACTTCATATGGTATTACAAACACAATATAAAGATTCTTTTTTTTTCTCCTTTTTCTTCCTCCTCCATTCTTTATATGTTATGAATCATATTCTGTACTCTTTGTCTATTCCTTGGATGACATGTATTTAGCCTTAGGAATACTTCCATCTATAGGAGTCCCTCCAAAATTCACTGTAGAGGTGGTTTGTGGGAGGTAAATTCTCTCAGCTTTTGCTTATCTGAAAATTGTTTAATCCCTCCTTCAAATTTAAATGGTAACCTTTCCAGGTAGAGTATTCTTGGTTAAAGTCTCTTCTGCTTCATTGCATTAAATATATCATGCCACTCCCTTCTGGCCTGTAAGGCTTTTGTTGAAAAATCTGATGATAACCTGATGGGTTTTCCTTTGTATGTGATCTTTTTTCTCTCTCTAGTTGGTTTTAAAAGTCTGTCTTTATCCTTGATGTTTGCCATTTTAATTATTATATGTCTAGATTTTGTCTTCCTTGGGTCCCTTGTGTTGGGAGATCTGTGCACCTCCATGGCTTGAGAGACTATCTCGTTCCCCAGATTGGGGAAGTTTTCAGCAATTACCTCCTCAATGACACTTTCTATCCCTTTTTCTCTCTCTTCTTCTGGTACCCCTATTATGTGAATATTGTTCTATTTGAATTGGTCACACAGTTCTCTCAATATTCTTTCATTCTTAGAGATTCTTTTTTCTCTCTGTGCCTCAGCTTCTTTGTATTCCTCTTCTCTAATTTCTATTCCATTTACCATCTCTTCTAGTGTATTTAATCTGCTTTTAAATCCCTCCATTGTATGTTTTGTTTCAGATATGGAATTTCTTAATGATTGAATCTCTGTCTAAAATTCGTTCCTGAGTTCTTGAATATTTTTCTATACCTCCAGAAGCATGTTTATCATTTTTATTTTGAACTCTCTTTCAGGAAGATTGGTGAGTTCGGTTTCATTTGGCCCTTTTTCTGTGGTTTGTGAGATTTTGGTCTGAATCATTGTCTTTTGACGTTTCATATTTCTGTGTGGTGCCCACTAGTGTGCAGAAACTCCAGTCTCTGGCGATGCTCATCCCCTAGAGTGAGGTTGGGGGTTGTCGGGGAGTGGAGCTGGTGTCCTGTTTTGTGAGATCTGCTCTGTTCATGAGGTCTGTATGCAGTCTGGTGCAGCCTTCTCTCCTGTTGCTGTTTTAGGGTTAGTTGTATTAACTATATTTTTACACTCTTTGTGGTTTTGGGAGGAGTTCTCTGTCTCACCTTCCACGCCGCCCTCTTGAATCTCCAAATTTTTATTCTTAATTCAATGGAGTCCGGAGCGGGTCACATAGCGCGTGGCCCTAGTGGGAGGTCCCACTGTAACTGCCACTGTAAGTGCTGCCGTGTCCTGTGGTTGGGCGGGCCACGTGCACCATGGTGAGGGCGATGCCAGGATTTTTTATGAGAGTCAAAAGAAGGCAGCTGTGGGCATGGGGAAAAATATTGGCTAAGTTAATCTGTTATTAGCACAAATTCTCACTCTTGCCCTCATATTTCACTTGTTGTTTGTGTGTCTGAAGTTTCTTCAGGGCCTCCAGGGCTGATATGTCAGCCATTGTACTTAGCCATCCTTTTGGTATTCCTGGTTGCAGATGTTTTGCTGATTCGTTAACATGGCTCATGGATATGGTTTATTTTTCACAGACATTTGTTGTCATTTTTTATCTATTAATGGCTCTACTCCCATGGTTTTGTGGCCTCATATGTTTTTGTTGCACGTGCTATAATTTTAATGAAATGTCAGGAGAGCTCAGAAAGATGTGTCTGCATTTAAAGTGCCAGAAGCCCAGCTTCTTCTATTTTGAAATATCTATTTCATGCTATCTAAGAAACTATCTGAATGAAAAATATTTCTCGATTAAAACCACAAAGCCTACTTTGACTTGGACAGTAATAACACATTTGAAAGGAAACATAATGTGCTTCACTATGAAGCAAAATCAGTGGGAAGTGGAGTGAATCATAGAATTTTAATATAAGCGATCTATTACAGAATACTGACAATATGACTGTGTTCTTTACTCTTTTAGCTAATTCACTCTGTGATGATAATTAACAGGTGATGCCCTTTGTTAAATGGGGAGGGGATCAAAAATATCAAGGTGTGATTTCTGTCCCCAAGGAACTGCTGAAATAAAAATTGACCATGTGATGACGTAACAGCAACAACAAGTCCAATTAAAAATGGGCAGAGGACCTGAATAAACATTTCTCCAAAGAAGATGTACAAGTGGTCAATAAGCACATAAAAAGATGCTGAACATCTCTAATCACTAGGAAAATGCTAATCAAAACCACAATGAGATACCACTTCACACAACTCAAGTGTTGCTCCAGATGAATAGATAAAATGTGGTATATACATATACTTATAGTTAAATATATACATACACACTTTAGTCAGCCTTAAAAATGAAGGAAATTTGAACATATGCTATAAACGTGGATGAACCTTGAAGATATGCTAAGTGAAATCAGCCAGACACAAAAGGACAAATATTTATTACTCCAATTATCTGAGGCACATCGAATAGTCAAATTTGGAGACAGAAAGTAGAATAGTGGTTACCAGGGGTAGAAGACAGGGAAGAATGGGCAGTTACTGTTAATGGGTACAGAATTTCAGTTTGGGAAAATGAAGGAGTTCCGGAGATGGATGTGGTAATGGTTGCACAGCAATGTGAATGTACGTAATGTCACTAAACTGTACACTTAAAATTGGTTAAAATGGTAAATTTTATGTTATGTATTTTACCATAATAAAAAGTCAATCACAAAGTTAAAAAAAATTGACCATGTGAACAAATAATTCCAATTAAATATAAAATGCAACAACTAGCAAATTAAAAATAAGAGATACAGAAGGGGGAGAGTGACACTGTCTAGACATGACCATGTTCTTATCTGCCTGAAATTCCCTAAGATCAATACAAGGTTTGGCATAGAGATGACACAAGTGGTTATTGCATGGATGGACAGATGATTGGGATGAGGTTGAAAGGATTCTGGAAGCTTCGTGATAGCAGAATTTGGCCTGAGTCTTGAATAATTGGCAGAAATTTGGTAGGTGAGGTTTGAAGATAAACAATATTCTTAGAATATTTCTATTAGACTTTGAAGAGCTGGAAAGCATGGAGTTTACTTTAGAAACTCAGCTGAATCCTTTCATTGACCCTTGAAAAGTAGCCTGACATGGGAACATTGAGTCAATTGAATACATGGTTAGAGATATGAAGTCTATTTGGTAAAGATTTGGCAGAGACCACTAGTTCTCTTCCATATCCTTTATAACTTTCTTCCTTTCAGTAATGGAATCCCTTGAGTTTAAGTTGGGATGGAGCCATGTGGTTGAGGCCAGTGGGATGTGAGTGGAAGTATAGAAGAAACTGAAGGTAGTTTTGGGTATGCTGGATTTAGCATGCCCATGTTAATCTAAGTACAAAGTTCACTTTGTCATTTTGACTTAAATTTCTAGAACTCCAGAGTGATATTCTGGCAAGAGAGCCCTCTAAACATTGTTGCCAAATAAGTCTCTCCAAACTCAGTAATGTTCAGCATGTAAAAGTTTCTTACAAAGTTTGATTTTCTTACACAAACAAAAACCACTAAACTGAGCTGTGCTTACTATGGTATTGCTCTGATGAAAATAACTTTTTTTATGTATTAGCTAAGGCACAGAATAAATTACTCTAAAAAGAGACCTCCACAAAACCATTGGCTCAAATAAGATAGATGTATTTTACTTTTTTATATAGAGGAGTCCAGGACAAGCAGATGAGTGTGCTTCCTGAAGATATCCAAGGGCCGTGAGGCAGCTCAGCCATCCTTAATCCACCACCTCGAAAGGTCCCTAGTGTCACCGTCACGTCCATCCAGTGGAAAAGAAGGATATCCAAGGCAAGTGGCTTAATCATAGTTTCAAGAACCCTTAAGCTGTACACATCACTTCCACTCCATGGCATACACTAGACACATGAGGTATTTGAGTTAAATAATATTTAAATAAATAATGTTTTATGTGAGAAAATGGAATTGAGATTTCCTGACAAACAGGCAAGTATAACTGTCCATGAGAAAATACACCCTACTCTGATTTGAAGCAGTAGCAATACATATAAGGAAAAGGTACCAATTAAAGAAATATTGAATCAGAAGGTTCGTTTGTGAAGGAAGAGTCACAGGTGTCTCTGGACTTTTGAAAATGAATGACTAGGATGATAATGTTATTAAAAACAGAGAGTCCAAAGTCAGAAGTCAGAGTTGATTTATGGAGGCAATTAATTAGTGTAATATGATGCTGAATTGAGTGTTCATAAGATATCTAAATGAAGTTCATCTCAAGAGGACAGATCTGAGTTTTATAAAGTTCCCTGTTTATTTTCATTTGCCAATAAAAATGATTCAAGGACAAGGCTTCTCCCTCTTCCCCCATCCTGGCTTCTCTATAAATTAAGTTATAAAGCAGATGTATATTGAATATTTGTGTTACACTGCATGTCTTTTCTTTATCATAATAATAGAGCTATACCATGAATTGCATTTTTGTATACATGTTTTCATTTAAGCATTTCCTTTTCCTTCTTCCCTTTAAGCACATGGAATTTTATTATCTGATTTTGTACGGCAATCCTTCTGTCTCTCTCTCCCAATCTTTGTAGCTGAGAAGAGACAGGAATCTAATCAAGCCCCCAATCTCTTTGAGGCCAAATGGGCACTGCATACCCCAGTCCACCCCCTCATACGGGTAATGTGAAAAAGAACATGGAAAAAACAAGCTCTGCTCTACCTCTGTGACTTAATTTGATTCTTCTTGCTGACTTTCTTGACTGCTGGAATCCCATGATTCTGGACCCTGCTGACCTATTCATAACTGTCAATTACTCGGCAATTATCTGCCTGAGTGGCAGTCTCTGGAATCCACCTCTTTTCTGTTTAGTTCTCTAGTATCTGAATCTAGTATCAGAATTGTTCCTTGCCTACTGGACTTCTCATTGAGCTCTTTATTTAAAAAAAAAAAAAGATATTTTATTATTGACATTTTCAAATATCTAGAAATCTAGAAAGAGTAATATAATGAGCCCTATGTACTGAAGTCAACCAACTTCAACATCTATCAATATTAGACCAATCTTTTTTTCACTGCTTATTTACTCCCCTCCTTTTTATTTATTAATTTTTCTGGACTCTTTTAAGGTAAATCTCAGACATCATATCATTTTATCCATAAATATCTTAGTGTACATCTCTGATCCACCCATCCATCCATACATGTGTGTGTATGTGTATGTATCTCCACCATGTGTTATTACATCTAATACATATAGCAATAACTTCTTAATGCTTACTTCATATTGGGTTTTTATTTGATTTCTGCGATTGTTTCAAATATGTTTTTTCATAATTTGTTTGTTTGATTCAGGACCCAAGTAACACCCACATATGAAATTTGGGTATCAAACCTCTAGTCTCTTTTATTCTGACCCCCTAGCCTTTACACCTTTGTGTCTTTGAGAAACGTTGTAAGTATGGTGCTGCCACAAATTTATTTGTTTTTCTATAATTTTCTGGATTCAACCTCTTTATTGTCCAGCCATCCTTAACTGAAGAACTCTTCCTGCCTGGTTGGCTTCTACACACTGCCTCTCTGTGAGAAACCCTATTCAATTGCTAACTGCAGTCTTGTGGGAAAAGCACTCTTTACCTTAAGAGTACTCATTTGCCTCCAGGTATTTCTTTGTTTTAACCAAATGCTGATGGGATTTCTCATAGGCATTCTTTTAGACAACAATAAATGTTATTTGAATACCGTGTTCTTCACTGAATTATTTTAAGACTTTGTATATATTGGAAATAAAAAAAATGTAACTATTATATTCTTGAAGAAATAATATTAAAAACAAAAGGTGTTTTTTATGAACAGAGCAGAAAGTAAAAAAATTATAATGTAAGAGCATCACACATATTTATCAGATGTGGAACTACATAGACCATCTAATTTAGTCTGTGAATTTTTTGTTCCTGCTACCAAAATATGACTCAAACACATAATATATTAGTATTCTAAATTAGGTCACTGCATATCATACTGAGCTTTCAAGATCCACATCTTTCTAATGAACATAACCCTCAACTTTTAATTGTGGATATTTGCTGCCAAGTGACTGTTTCATTTCTTTGTTTCTGTGAAAAAAAAATTGTGTACGTTCATTTGTTTCTTATCATCTTTATAAACTCTGCTGATAATAGGGTGTTAACAAAGTGCTTTTGCTTTTGTTCTCCATTTTTCATTGAGGTGCATACAATTAAATGCATAAATCTCAGTGTATAGCTCAGTGAATTTTGAAATGTGTATGCACTCATGCAACCATCATCCAGATCAAGATATCAAACATTGTAATTTTTTTTCTTCTTCACCCATTGCATCCATTTCCCCATCCCCTACCCCTATGGCAACTACCAGTCTTCTCTCTGTATTTTTGTTTTTTAGATTCCATATGTAAGTAAAAGCATATGCTATTTGTCTTTCTCTGTCTGACTTAGTTCACTTAGGATAATACCCTCTAGATCCATCCATGCTGTCGCTAATGGCAAGATTTCATTCCTTTTTATGGCTGAGTAATATTCCATTGTATATATGCACCACATCTTCTTTATCCATTCATCTTTCAAGGACACTTAGTTGCTTCCCTATCTGGGCTGTTGTAAAGAATGCTGTGATAAACATAGGAGTGTATATATCTTTTCCAGTTAGTGATTTGTTTTCTTTAGGTAAATTCCCAGAAGTAGAATTACTGGGTCATCTGATATTTCTAATTTTAGTTTTTTGAGGAACTTTCATACTGCTTTCCATAGTGGCTGCACCAATTTACACTCCCACCAATAGTGCGCAAGACTTCCCTTTTCTTCACATCCTCCCCAATATTTGTTATTTTTTGTCTTTCTGATACTAGCCACTCTGACTAGTGTGAAGTGATACCTTACTGTGGTTTTGATTTGCATTTCCCTGATGATTTGTGATGTGGAGCATCTTTTCATGTCTATTGGCCGTGTGTATTCTTTGGACAAATGTCTTTTCAGGTCCTCTGCCCATTTTTTAATCAGATTATTTATTTGTTTATTTTTTGGCATTGAGTTTTATGACTTCTTTATATATTTTAGATATATTAGCCCCTTTTTGGATATATCATTTACAAATACATTCTCCCATTCAGCAGGTCATCTTTTCATTTTGTTGATGTTTTCTTTTGCTGTGCAGAAGCATTTTAGTTTGATGTCATTCCCCTTGTTAATTTTTTATTTTGTTTCCCTTGCTTGGGGAGACTTGCCCAGAAAAAAAATTACCAAGGCCAATATCCAAGAATTTATTGCCTGTTTTCTTCTAGGGGTTTTATGGCTTTCAATCTTATGTCTTTAACCCATTTTGAGTTTATTTTTGTGTATGGTGTAAAACAGTAGTCAGGTTTCATTCTTTTGCATGTAGCTGTCCAGTTTTCCCAGCACCATTTATTGAGGAGTCTGTCTTTTCCCCATTGTATATTCTTGCCTCCTTTTCATAGCTTAGTTGACCATTTATAAGTGTGGACTTATTTCTGGACTCTCTATTCTGTTCTATTGATCTATGTATCTATTTTTGTACCCATACTCTATTGTTTTGATTCTGTAGCTTTTAGTATAGTTTGAAATGGGGGAGTGTGATACCTCCAGCTTTGTCCTTCTTTTTCAAGATTGCTTTGGCCATTTGGAGTGTTTTGTGGTTCCATACAAATTTCAGGATTCTCTGTTCTAGTTCTGTGAGAAATGCCATTGGTATTTTGATAGGGATTTCGTTGAATCTGTAGATTGCTTTGGGTGGTATGGCCATTTGAACAATAGTAGTTCTTCCTATCCATGAATATGGAATGTGTTTCTATTTATTTGTGTCATCTTTTCTTTCTTTCATCAGTGTCTTGTAGTTTTCAGAGTACAGGTCTTTCAACTCCTTGGTTAGATTTATTCCTAGGTATTTTATTCCTTTTGATGCAGTTGTAAATGGAATTGTCTTAATTTTTGTGATAGTTCATTATTTGTATATAGAAATGCCACAGACTTCTGGATATTGATTTTGTATCCTGTGACTTTGCTGAATTCATTTATTAATTCTAATAGTTTTTTGGTGGTGTCTTTAGGGTTTTCTATATGTAGTCATCTGTTAGTGAAGTGTTTTAAATGTTTTCAAAGATGGGAGCTATGCAGTTGTAACAAAAACAAACTCAGCTGGAAAAAAATGATATATTTCACTCCAAATATAATTAATTAAGCAAAATTATATAATATCTAAATCTTACAAAATATAAGAACCACTAATCAGTGATGGTATAGTGAGTTTCAAGAGCCTCTAGAGGACTGTGTCCTATCTTCTGTGTGTCTAGAAGAACGTTGATATTTCTAGGTGAAATAGCCACTATATCATATTGTGCCATGAGCAGTGGAGACTGTGTGTAAGAGAAAAGGACTTCTGTTTTAGGTGGAAATTTTTATATTAGACCTGAAAGATTATTTATACCTTTGGAATATAACTAACTTTTACGGACAAATTCTCAGTGTCACTTGAATTCATTAGCATGTATAGAATACCAACAAAATGGCAACTTAAATCAGAGCGGGAGGCCTAATTGAGTTAATGGGTGTATGTGTCATATTTCAGAAATACTTACTCAGGAAGAAACTATAGTAATTCCTAATAGTAGAAAAAGATCTATTTGGAATTTATATTTTTGTAATATATAATAATCTGTCCCTTGAGTCAAGGCATCTTTCCCACATATGGAAATGAGCTCATTTTTCCTTATGAATCTTAGAAAGGAAAATAAATATATTAAAAACTAAGTAATTAAAATGTTCTGAACTTTGTTCCAGATTCTGTGGGCTCGGAGGAAAGGTAACTCCACTACTTGCTATTGGGATAGAGGTAATAAAAGTATCCACTTTGAGACCCAGACTTGTCTCCTTTTAACTTCATAGGTATAAAGGTAGCCAAATGAATAATGCCATGCCTGAAGTGTTTGCTCCACTTCCAATACTGTCCTTTCTGGGAAATGTGTACCGTGAAAGTTGGATGGGTGTGGGCTGTGCTTACATTTCTTTAACATTGAATTAAAAACTGAGACAATCATTCGAATGTCTTTTCTTAATTTTTTATTATCAGGGAAAAACCCTGCATCTTCTAAAAGTCTGTCTAAAAACCCGCTTCAATGACCTTTAATAGAAGTAAACTAAATTTTTCCACTTTTCATGTAGGAGGGATTCCTTAGTGAAGATATTCCACCATAGTTTCTCATTGTCATTTTACTTTTCTCATTTTGCAGCAAGGAAATTAAAGTAAAACCATAAAATATTTTAAAAGCCTACTTTTCCTTAAATATGAATTTATGTTTTCATGTTTTTCATGCAATGTGTTACTGAAATTCTTAAACCTCAACTGCTTTTTCAGAATTTATCTATAGTAATAAGAATGAGAAATATTTCTCCTTCAGAAGAGACTTGCTTTAAATAAAAAGTGGAAAGCTCAGTACAATTGACGGTGAGACATTTATTTTTGCATCTTGAAAATGAAATCTGAATTGCAATACATTAATGCCCCTGCATGTGTTCCCATTATGGTGAAATTTGCAGGTGACAGTGATAAATTGAGATAAGACATAATAATTTATGCAATGATTTTCCTCCTGGGAACATATGTAGGATAATTTTCCATAGCCCTCATATTATTTTCTTGAGTATCTCCCAGATCTGACATTTTCTGGTACTGATTCCAATTTCTAGTAACAGTTTCCTAGAGACACAATAGCTATGAAAATACTGGACACCATGTGCACACAACTCTGAGTAAAAGAATAATTTTTCCTGTGATAGATCATCCAAATACTACAATACTGCCTTATGCAGTTTTGCTCTGACAAATTAAGTTTTAAATAACACTAATGCATAGCTTACAAGATGGTATGGTATGTATATATGTATGTTTGGGGGTGGGGGTGTGCATGTGGTGAACAAATAAGGAAAGCTGCTTATTATATAACCAGTGGACCTTAACTGAAGATTTTCCAGTCTACTGCTTTTTTTAATTTGTGACTATTGCCAAACTGTCCTGTTGCTTAAGGTTATGAAACACTTGTTAACTGTGCAATTTACATAATTTTCAAGCATTGCAATCTAGAGGGAAAATTCAATTCTAACCACTCAGTTGTTCACACTGTTAGTATTTCATGTCTTTCCATACAAGTTTTTGGTGTACTTTTCATTAACATCATTGTCATATTTATTGTACGTATGTTTCATGAATTAGCAAACCCTTTTGAATTGAAGAGTACATCAAAGCACTTCTCTGTATTATTATGTAGGTTCCCTAAGAATTTTTTCCAGTGGCTAGACAATATCCCATTGAGTTTAGCATCTGTATTGCTGTGGGATATTTCAGTAATTTCTCTTTTTCCCACTCTGTAAATAACATTATGAAGTCTATCTTAATGCATAAAGGTTTTATATATTTTAAATTTTGCCTTAGGATAGAACACTAGTATGTACTGAACATATAAAAGAAAAAACAAAACACAGCCGTGTTCCTTCTGTATGGGGCCCACTGCTCCAGATTTTCTCTGAGTCCACTCTCTGTGTCACTCCTCCCTGCCATAAACATTCTTATTTTAGTGCCCTCACCTTAGGGAAGAAAGTCTTCCAAAGCCATCATTCTCTCTGGCATTGTTTTCTCACCTGTTGCTTCTGGAGGATTGTCCTTGAGCACGAATCAATTTGTCTTCTCATCTACTTGTGTGTTCTACACAGCTCTGGTTTTCTCCTCTCTAAAATGAGAATGATACCTCTCCATCAGAATTGTTGTGACACTTAACAAAGAATAGCATCTATGAACACCTAAGGTGTAGATATAACTGAGGCTCTCACAAAATGTAACCTGAGTCTTACTCAAGACCCAAGTTACTAACCAGATACTGTATAGAATTTTTAGGGCAGTGCTGCCCACGTGAATTTTCTGTTGTGATGGATATGCTCTGCATTGTCCAGTACAGTAGCCACCAACCTCATGTGGATTTTGAGCACTTGAAATGGGGATGCTACAACTGAAGAACTGAATTTTTAATTATGTTTAATTAATTAAAACTTAACTAGCCATATGTGACTAGTGGCTTCTGCATTTGGCCCGTACAGTTCGAGGCTATGTCTTTGCTTTTATTATCTAAACAGTGAATGCCTTAGTAATGATGGGAATTTCTGGGTTGGTGAATCCAGGGCTATTCCATGAAAACAGATGAATGAAATACTTAGACTGAGAAGACTATGTTGCCCCGGCCCGTGGGGCTGGTTATTAGCGGGTCTCGAGGAGGATCCCTGTACCTGAAAGATGGGACGGAAAGAGAGAGACGGAGGCCAAGCAGATTGTCAAGGCTTCGTTTATTTGGGGCTTAGTAGCCAGCTTTATAGGGCGGGGATGAGGAGGTAGAAGGGGGAGGGCAGAAAAAAAAAATGCAGGTTACAGCATTTTGCGGTTGCAACATCTTGAGTAGTTGAGTCACTATCAGTTCCTGTTAGTCTATCTCTGAACTAACAGCAAAGGTTATGTTAGTTCCTCAAGCAATAGAGCATAGAGTAAAGAATGAAGCTGGGTTGGGCTAAGATCTTTAAGTTCTTTGTTCCTGTACAAAGTCCACGGTGGTCGCCAACACTATGTGAAAATTTTCAATTATGGCTCTTTAGGCAGGTACCTACTCTTTCTCCACTTTCATAAGGCTGAAAGTGGCCTTATAAGGACATTAACCAGGACAGCTAACCAGGCCCCCTTGGTCTTGTTAGAGCCATAATGGCTTCCCCACAACCAAGGTGATTATCTAGAAAAACTGTGAGTAATACATGAGTAGTTTATTGCAAAGTCAAAACTAAATATGTTAGTGAACAACTTTGGCTTACTGAATATACAACCACATCTTCAAAAAATGTAAAACACTGAACACTTTTAGCAATAATGAGCTATGACAAGCCATTTGAGTTGGTGCCCTGCTTGCTCAGCAAGGTATCCTCTTGAAGTTAAATTGATTGGTAAGATTTAGTTTAGATTGTGGAGAATATAATAATAGGAGCAATTTTTGAACCAATTGCTGATAAAGTGAATAAATAATGGCTTATAAATGTTAACATGTAATTCTATAGTATTTAATGATTACATGCTTAAAATAAATTAATTTTCAGAAATTCACATTTAGTAATATTACTAATTAATCATGGTGCATTTATAAATGTTGAAATTTATTCCTCTAAATTTCAGTGGCATAGTTACTACAGTGCGATCACTTCAGACCTGTAATTGTCAGAGGTATAGGGGAAAGTAGGCACTACATTTTACACAATTAATATAGAGGAATTTTTTTCTCGGGTTGGTGGAATTTATATTTATTACAAAACTCTGTTAACTACATGTAAACCTCTGATAATGTGTTAGATCAGTTCTAAACCTATTAATAGAAGATTAGAAATTATAATACAGATTATCAGTGAAAGGGAAAAATGTACCTAATAATAACACTTTTTGGCAGTATTTTAAATTTAGTAATGCATTACAGAAACAAAAATAAGCAAAGTATTTTATTTAAGAACAATGACATGGTCTTCATTTGAGTGTTTGTTTTCTATATTGGAGTCATTGTCCTAATTTACTAATTTACTATCTGATGTTGCATGCCCACTGAGGAATACTGTTTCGGGCAGAAGTAGCTTGCCTCTAATGTTCTTGCTGTGACTCTCACTTTTATGTGTCATATTGGCTAGATCATAGTACCCAGTTAATTTTCAAGCACTAATCTCGGTGTTGCTCTGAAGGAGTTTTGTACATGTGATTAACATACATGCTCAGCTGACTTTCTGTAAAGGAGGTTAGCCTCTGTAATCTGGGTGGGCCTCATCCAATCAGGTGAAGGCCTGATTCCTTCCCTGAGGAAGAGGCAATTCTGCCTGTGGGCTGTGGCTTCAGCTGGAGCCCAGGCATTCCAGCCTGCCTTTCCTGCCCTATGCTTTTGAACTTGCCTGGGCAGCTCCCACAATTGTGTGACCCAGTTCCTGCTGATTCTGTTTCTCTGGTGAAACCCTGGCTGATATGTCTGCCCCACTCAGTCACTGCCAGGGAGCTTCCAGGGAGATTGTGACCTTGGCATGAATTTTGTGCAACATTCCAAAGAAATGAGAACTGAAGTCTGTCAGCCAACTATATTATTTTCAGCAGCTTCTCTCTTGAAAGGAGATCTGAGCAGCCCGTGTTCATGGCTGCCACATACTTTTATAAGAATAACCTAGAAACCACAAAGTGCTAAATCCAGGGAATTCATTGTAGAACTTAACTTAGTTAAACTCTTTATAAAACTCCATTCTCTCTTATCTTCAGAATCACTACTGCCCCTAGTTTTCCATCTATTTCCAAATCTCACTTTCATTACATGTAAGATCCCCCAGCAGCAGACCCTAAGACAAGGATTTGAGTGCAAGTAGTTTGTCTGGGAAGTGAGCACAGATGCCAACCAGCAGCAGCAGAGTGAGGAAGTAAGATTTAGATGGAAGAAAAGCAAAGGGAAAAAAAGGATCGTTTTTCAAGCTAGTTGTCATGGTGGATAAATGAAGTTTAATTTGACTAGGGAACTCTAGGAGATTGTACAGGAAACCACCTCAGACTTGTCCCAGCCAGAAAGGTTGGGGAACTGGAGTATCTATCCAACAGTTCCCAGCAGTCATGGTAAATGCTGCTTTGCAGAGTGGGTGGCTGGTTATCAGTATTAACACCCCTTTACCTCTGTTGTGATCTGCATGCAGGCAGAGTGGGTCCAGGGGACAGAGAAACCTGCTGATAGGCACTGAAATATCACACCAAAGATTTGGGGAGCATAGTACCTGCATGTGCCACGTGCTACCTACACATGGCACAGGATAGATGCTAAAGTTTATTTATTGAATTGGTGAATGACTACGTAGACCTGGAGAAGAACTTCAGTGTTTGTTTGAGGTCCCATGATGAATGGAAAGGAGCTTTCTCTTTGTCAGTCTGACTTTCAAGCTGAACAATGGATGCAAACATGGGATTCCTAGCTCTGAATCTCCCTGGGTGTGCTCTTTCACAGTCATCCTCAAATTTGCCTTACTTTTTAAAATGTGCATCTTGAAGAAAATTGTACGTACCTGCCCTTAGCTTTCTGGAATACTCCAAAGAGTATGAAATGAAACTTTAACCATTTTATGATAGTAATAAAATAAAAAAAGTTATATTCTATCAATGATCATAGTAAGTAGAAACTATTTTAGGACAAAACTGTAAGAGAAGGCAAGCAAAAGTATACAGGTTTGGTAACTACTTCTACAGATTTTTCAAAAAGGAGAATAAACGATACCTGGTGATGCCAGAGTTCTTAGTCATGAAGCCGAAGAATGAGCTTCACAAACACTCAGGGTAGGAAAGCAAGGTACAGGCTTTTCTTTAGAAATAAAGCGAGAGGAAAGAGGTCCCGGCTCACACCAGGAGGGGACAAGAGAGTCCGCTGTGGGGTGTTGTCTAGGGGATTTTATAGGCAGATGAGGATTTTCTGAGAACATAAAAAAAGGTTTAGGGGTGTGGACCTGCTACATGGTGTCTGAACACCCTGAATTAACTTAACACAAGGAATTCCCCACCCCAATCTCTCTCTGGGATACTGGCATCTTGGTCATCAGGAGCATATCAAAAGGCGGCCTGCCCAGCCCCCAAGGTGGGCTGAGGTATTGTCTGTTTGCTAAAGAGTAAGATAAGAGTCTTGCTTCTTAAACTTCCTGGGTGTTAAAATGCAATCTTATCTTTAAGGTAGAATCTTTCTTCCCTTTTACTATGTTGTTTACAGCTGGGTCTGCATGCTTAATTAGTTGCCCAGTTTGTAAAATCACCCCATCAGATCTGAAACAGAAAAGACAGCACATAGGCCTGGGCCTTTTGCATGCTAAAGTGAATCTTACAAATGATTAGCATAATAAAAGCATAGGCTACTCTTCTTTATCTGAGAAACATTAACTGATCTTACTGAAGAATGACCCTAGAGCTTAATGTTTAACACAGAGTTTTGGTAGGGGGTTTCCTTGCATGTAGTTACATTGCTCTGCCTGCAAATATTCTGCTTTGCTTTTTCCGGAGGCCCGTCCCCTACTCTGACTACACCCACAGTTCCTGTCTCACTGGGTCAACTACTGAATATTTTAAAACTGCAGGGTTCTTTCAGCACACGTTCACACTACCTTGTCATCATGCTGACTTAATTTGCTAAGCAAGTACTACTTAAGAGGATTTCACATTACTGAGAGAAAAAAGCAACCCATAATATAAAGCATTATACTGCGAGGGAAGCCAGCCTGTTGGTAATACCTAGAAAATTGACTTGTGTTACTCCAGATCCTAGAGGCAACAGGGAAACTTCATAGCATTCAGCTACAAATATACCTTTTATCTTGCTGCCTTGTGTATTTTCCTTCCCCAAGACCCACAGAGATTTTCTGAATAGCTGAATTCTTCATAATTCTGCAACACAGACTGTAGAAGAGTCTTAAAGTGTTCAATAAATATTATCATTCATTATTATTATTATTATTGCAAATGGATTGGACCCATTTTCAACCTGACAAATTAAGAAGAGTGGTCCCAGAATTGTGTTCAAAGTGGAGTAAAAAATATGACAGTGAATATATACCTAGTTCAGAAATCAGATTTTGGGTGTTAAGACAAGTATGCTGAAACAACTATGGGTACCTCCAGTTTCCAAACAAATATCCTTTCAACAGACCCCTGGAAAAAAAAAAAAACCACACTGATTTTGAATTAGTGGTTATATCTGCTGTGTCCTGTTTCCATTTTAGTTGCATAGCTTTAGTTATGTAAATGACCATCTGCTCTCTCCCTGAATGGGGAGGAGGATAAAAGGCTATCTTGTCCATTACGCCCATGGCCATATAGGTTAAAAAGAATAATAAGAAACATTCTGACCAAAGAACTCTCTCATGTGCTCTTTTTCTTAAAGTCCCAATGGCTGGATAGATCCACAATGTCTCTGTCCCTTAAGTTCCTTAAACAGCCTGGTGTAGTCATATAACCTGTGCTCTGACGGTCAAGAATGGAGCTTCTGGAGGCAAGCAGGTCTGATTCCAAACTCTAGATCTGCCAAGTCTATCATCTGAGTCACCATGAGCCTATAATGTCTCTAAATCTCAGTTTCATGATCTGCAAAGTGGGAATAACACTGGTTCAGCATCAATAACAGGGCTGCTGTGGAGAAAAAGTGAGATCATTATGGCAACGTCAGTTCTAAGATTTGTGTTGACATTTGTTATTACGTTTTTAAAGCCTTATGTTTCTCCTGTCATCTTAATTGACTGCAAAGGACATCTACATACCATGTTTTTTCTGAAAATAATCCTTATATTTTTAAGTATATAACTTCAAGGACTGCCCTTCAATAGGGCAAAGCTATGCAAGTCATCTTCCTTTTTACCTTAACGACCAACAATAACATTAATTTCCTTCAAGAAAGCTTAGATTTAAAAAAATCAACCATGTATTCTATGACTTCACATACCTGTTTGGATTTCATATTGTTATTATTTCCTGTTAAATTGAGAAATTTGACTATCTGCCAATACTCTTTTTTTTTAATAGTTTATTTTGGTATCATTAATCTACAATTACATGTGCACCATCTGATGTTTCTTTATCTCTCCCTTCTTATTCTTCCTCCTCCATTCTTTATATATTAGGTGTTTTATTCTTTGCCTTTAGTTAGTATTTGGATGGTCTGCTTTCTTTGCTATGATTTTATTTTCTCTGGTGACATCTTTTTAGCCTTAGGAGTATTTCCCTCTAGAGCAGTCCGTTTAAGATATCCTGTAGTGGTGGTTTATGAGAGGCAAACTCTTTCAACTTTCGTTTGTCTGGAAATTGTTTAATCCCTCCGTCATATTTAAATGATAATCGTGCTGGATACAATATTCTTGGTTCGAGGCCCTTTTGTTTCATTACGTTGAATATATCATGTCATTCTCTTCTGGCCTGTAAGGTTTCTGTTGAGAAATCTGATGATAGTCTGATGGGTTTTCCTTTGTAGGTGATCTTTTTTTCTTTCTCTAGCTGCCTTTAATACTCTGTCCTTATCTTTGATCTTTGCCATTTTAATTATTATGTGTCTTGGTGTTGTCTTCCTTGGGTCCCTTGTGTTGGGAGATCTGTGGGCTTCTGTGGACTGCAAGACTATTTCCTTCCCCAGCATGGGGATGTTTTCAGCAATTATTTCTTCAAAGACACTTTCTATCCCTTTTTCTCTCTCCTCTTCCTCTGGTACTCCTATAATGCCAATATTGTTCCGTTTGGATTGGTCACACAGTTCTCTTAATATTCTTTCATTCCTAGAGATCCTTTTATCTCTCACTGCCTCAGCTGCTCTGTATTCCTGCTCTGTGATTTCTATTCCATGAACAGTCTCTTGCATCTCATCCAGTCTGCTGCTAAGCCCGTAGATGGCTTGTCTCATTTCTGCATTGTCTTTCCTCACTTCCCTCACTTCCTCCCTCAGCTCTTGAATATTTCTCTGCAGATCCATCAGCATGGTTATGACTTTTATTCTGAATTCTTTTTCAGGAAGATTGTGCATTTCCACCCCTTCAGGTTCCCTCTCAGGTGTTGTCTGGGTCTGGGTGATCTTTGTACCATATTCCTCTGTCTTTTCATGGCGATAGAAGTGGTCGCTGGTAGGTGCCACCTATGTCAGCTGGGCTCTTTAAGACTTAAAAAAAAGAAAAACCAAGAAAAAACAAACCAAAACAAACAAAACAAAAAGAGAAGGAGGAGAAAGAAAAGAGAAAAAAAGAAAGAAAGAAAAGAAAAGAAAGGGAAAAAAAAAAAGGCCCACCCAGAGTGGATTCTGTAAGGATGCTGTAGGTGGCGCTGTTGCTCCACTATTCCGCAACCGTGGCCACGCCACTCTTTGTAGCTCTGGCTGGGGCAGAACGAATCTGTTGTTCTCTATGTAAAGTTCTCTATGTAAAGGCTGTTATTCTCTATGTAAAGTTTCAGTGTGGCTACCTTGTCCCAGTCGCCAGCCAAGGGGTCCAAAATTCCTCAGGACTCCCAGCCCACTGGGCTGAGCATGCTGTAGCGATCATGTTCCCTCGCTGGGCCCCCCACCTCTCCAAGACCGCTAAAAAGAGCATGCGCTTTTCTCTTGTCCCGGGGCGCCGGCTGCAGGAACCCGGGCGTGTTCCCAGCTCAAAACCTGCACCTTCTGCCTTTCCAACATCCAATGCACGGGGCGAAGTGTGTCAGTGCTTCTGGCGTACATCCCTGGGGTGGTTATTTCGCAGGCCTGTTCTTCCACTCCCTCCCGGCTCTGAATCCTCTCCTCCCGCCAGTGCGCTGGGGTGAGGGAGTGCTCGGGTCCTGCCAGGACTCGGCTCCATATCTTACCCGCCTCACGGGGTGCCGAGTCCTCTGAGGTGTACATGCAGGCTGTGCGCTGTGCTGTAAATTCTGGTCTGTCTTTTAGGAGTAGTTGTATTTGCTGTATTTTCATAGATTTATATAGTTTTGGGAGGAGATTTCCGCCGCCCTGCTCACGCCACCATCTTCCCGGAACCTGCCAATACTCTTGACTATTTATTTAGTAAAAGCTTTGCTCTATCATTGCAAAAATATAATTGCTTTTCAATGTCAATTATTGTAAGATATTTAATTGCTTTTCCATCCAAAAGAAAACATTAGATCTAGTAGACAAAAGCTCATTAAACTCTGAATTAAATCTCAGCTGTGAACAAGTCAGCTTAATCCCATCTCCATAGGATTTTCATCTTCCAGTGTTTTATAAATAAGTTTCCATTCTTAACAATGACTTATTTATACTTAGTGTATGATTATTCAAGTGAGAATAGATATTAACAAACAATATTACAAGAAAATGTCCACCAAATACTGAAGGCGAAAAAAATCGTTACTTGAAACCAGGGATTCTCAGATTCTAACACACAAAAAGACATAGTTTACTTCCACCAGTAATCATGACTCACCACAGCACATATTTCACTTGGCAGGAGCAGGGAGGAGGGGTTGTGAGGTTCACTGGAGGGATGTGACAGACTGGGGTGTAGATGAAAATATTTTGCTCAGGTTTTTTGGCATGATCTCCTGGGTCCTTGGGATTGGACATCATTGTCAAACATTGAAAAATATTTTTAATAACTGTAATGGCTAACACTACATTTGGATGTTCATGTTTCACATTTAGACTTTAAGTCATAGGATTTGCTCATATCTCTAGTTTTGAGTATTTTTTGTTTTGTGTCATCTTGTTATTTGATCCAGGAGAGGCCATATTTCTTTATATTGCTGCAGGAATTCAACATTACAGAATTGGCCACTGAAATCAATCTTATGTGTGAGCAGAACAGATTAGCATTTGTGGTGTATGACTTTTTATAATCTTCATGCTATAAATAATAAATCAAAAAATAATATTGCCTAGGGTTTTAATTTTCATTCTATGTTGGCATGAATTCATTTCAATTGTTAAAATATTGAAATTCAATGACTCAGCATTTTGCTAGAAGAGAGGGACAAAAATGAATAAGAAATTTCCAATTTATCAAGATTTACTTGTTAATTTCACCTCCACATTAGTTATTTTTAGGCTGACTAAGCCCTTTACTGTTGCAAGTAACACCTCTGTGCCCTGACCCACAAAGTGCTCTGTGTTCTGATTTTATCTACCTCCCCAGTGCATTGTGACAAAATATATCTTTGTGAGGGAACCATGGCCTTGTCATTTCAATTAGTATTCATAAATGATCGGTAATCCTACGTAACTTGGTTAAAATAAATCCAGATAAAGTATATATGTTGTGTATATAAAGTATTAATGTTGTGTTAATAACATGATGGAAAATTAAACTTATAATTGTAAAATAGACACACATCTCATTTACTATTCATGGTTTCAAATTTTTGTACAAAATTGTGTAGGAGAAGAGTGCTTTCCAGAGTTCATAATGTAAATGCTAAGGTGTCTTTAGTAGCTGCTTTTAGGTGGGTGTAAATCTTGTTAAAGACAAAAGAAAGAATCACCAAAAAAAGTAAAATAAAATCTTAAAAAGGAAATGTACCTGCAGAGAAAGAGTAGGATGATCATTATTTGACTAAGTGGCAATGATTAGCTGCATTTCTTTATAAATACCTCCAAATAAGCTTGAGCCAGAATGGTTGACACAAGAAAGCCAAGTGGGTGATTCTGCCAAGTTGATAGGATAGGTTGGTATGTCAGACTGAAGAAATAATTTTCCTGTTTCAGAAGGGAAGTTTCCTACCTCCCAGCAGAAAATAAATCTTCAGACTTAATTCTGATGCCGGGGTTCTTGTTCACAAAGCCAAAGAATGAGCTTAGCAAACACCCAAGGTAGGAGAGCAAGGTACAGGCTCTTATTTAGAAATAACACAAAGGACAGATCCCCGGGCTCATGCCAGGAGGGGACAAGAGAGTCCGGTGTGCTGCGTTGTCTAGGGGATTTTATAGGCAGATGAGGATTTTTCGAGAACATAAAAAAAGGTTTAGGGGTGCAGACCTGCTAAGTGGTGTCTGAACACCCAGAATTAACTTAACACAAGGAATTTCTCACCCCATCTCTCTCTGGGATACTGGCATCTTGGTCTAGGAGCATATCAAAAGGCGGCCTGCCCAGCCCCCAAGGTGGGCTGAGGTATTGTCTGTTTGCTAAAGAGTAAGTTAAGAATCCTGCTTCCCAAACTTCCTAGGTGTTAAAATGCAATCTTATCTTTAAGGTAGAATCTTTCCTGCCTTTTACTATGTTGTTTACAGCTGCGTCTGCATGCTAAATTAGTTGCCCAGTTTGCAAAACCACCCCATCAGATCTGAAAGAGGAAGGACAGCACATAGGCCTGGGCCTTTTAGCATGCTAACGTGAATCTTACAAATGATTAGCATAATAACAACATGTGCTACTCTTCTTTGTCTGGGGAACACCAACTGATCTTACTGAAGAATGACCCTAGAGGTTAATGTTTAACACAGAGTTTTGGTAGGGGGTTTCCTTGCATGTAGTTTCATTGCTCTGACTGCAGATATTCTGCCTTGCTTTTTCTGGAGGCCCGTCCCCTACTCTGACTACACCACGGTCCCTGTCTCAATTTCATTAAGTACTGTCAGATGACTCCCCAGAAAGCCTTTATCAGTTTAGATTCCTAACAGGTGCCTGTTTCTCTTCACTCTTGGAAAACTTTTATATTATCATCTTCTAATTTTATTTATTTGATGGTTGTTGAGTAGCATCTCCTTTTTAATTTGCATTTTTTGTTGACTGACAGCAAAGATGAGCATTTTTTCATCTAAGGACTGTCTATCTTTTGCCCTTTTCCTATCGATATCCAGGACTTCATTGACTATTCTGGATGTGAATTCCTTGATGTCATAAGCATTATAAATAGCATCATACTGATAAATATCATGTTCTTAGGAATGAACTGTTTCATTTCTAGGTAATTCAATTGATGGTAACCTAATCATACATGCTTTTTTTTTTTTATCTTGTTTTAGAAGTTCTTCTGCATTCCCCCAAGCAAAGGTGATCTCATAATTTTTTTCTGCTCATTGCAGAAGTTTAGCTTTCACATTTAGGTCTCATATCCATCTAGAGTTCTTTGTGTATGCATTTTATTTTCAACACTTCTGTGTATATGTTGGCAGACATTTTTGGACTTTTTAAAAAAGTACTCCCATCTTAGTGCTCTGTGTTAAGGCGTGCTAAGAATCCTATTTACTTTTATTTCGAATACTGTCATATTTGGATTGTTTTTGTCATTTTATTCTTTCTATTTACATTCCTTTTCTCCTTTGCCTTTAATTTCACAGTTTTACAAAATTTTTCACATGCCCTGTCTTATGTTTGTTTCTTTGACCCATCACCCTTGTTTCTGTGGCATATTCTGAGTTGAACTTGGGGGATGTGGAAATAATTTAGTTTGCTATATTGTCAGGAAAAAGGTGAAGTTGCACCTTTTAGATCCCAGTGGCTGGGAGTGTGGCTATGGACAGTTGCCAGGGAATTGTCAGAGGCCAAAGGGAGCTGCCTTCCCCAATCTAAGACAGCCTGGTAGCATATTTAAAAAAATTAATTGATAAGAACTTTATGTATTAGGGTAATTAAAACTTGATTTTCTATATTTGTTGTGAACATCTACCAGCTGGATGTCCTTTACTTTTAAGATATTTTTGGACAAGGTAAAAAAATTTAATATGTTTAAAAATATTATTTGATACACTCAAAAGAATATGTATCTGTGTGTATGTATTTGTAAGCTATAAATCATCATAATATAATGAATACTCATGAACTTCAAACCCAAATCCAAAATGAGAACATGTTGGGGAAATAAAAACAAAATCTCTTGCCAACCCAGAAAACCTCACTGAGAAGAAAATGGTTGTATTACTGAATAAGCATCAAATCAGAATGTGATGGACATTCCAGGCAATCTGCTAAAGAGATTGCAAAGACAGAAAGCTATCTCACCCTTTTATACAGCCAAACAGTTTCAACCCATTACATCCATGTTCTCAAGAGAAAAAACACCTAGTCCTCAGATAAGAGGACCTGACAGCAACATCTGTCACACATAGTTCAGCCTAAATTCACTTAGTAGTTGGGGTGACCATCTGTGTTAACTAATTGGTTTTATCCAAAGGAAAAATTAATTTCTTATATCTTTATTACACAAGGTAGTTTTGGAGCAAGGCTCCTGCAGAAGTTAGACTCCTAGCCTCCCCCAGAAAATGGAAGATACAGATACTATCTTCTTTGATGATGACATTTCAAGGACATGGCTCCCAAGTCCTAAAGAAAGATATTCCTGGATTGTAAAGAGACTTATTTAGATTTAAAAATGACTTACATACATCTCAAGGAAACAGGGAAAGAACTTACAACGACAACTTTTCTAAAGAAAATGCTCGGAGAGGTGGTAGGGCAAACTTTTTTTTAATTTCAGTTAGTATTTACCCTTGCAAACATATATAATGTGATACCTACAAGCAACATATAATACTATCATTCTACATCCTTTCCAACATTTGATGTAGCCAGACTTCTTCATTTCTGCAAATACAGCAGGTATAAAATGGTGGCTGGTGTCTTCATCAGATATCTTTTCTTATGGGCCACTTTAGATTCTCTCAGCCTTGTTCCTGTTGCTGCACAGCACAGCCAGTGTGGCCTTCTAGCATTTTCAAGTGGACAGAGAATAAAAGTACTTTGCCTCATGCCCTTGCTAAGCGTGTGGAATTCCGCTCTGCGGCCACGCATATGTCCCGGTGGATGAACTCTGACTAGGTGATACAGAAAATGGAGGGTTCCTTTTTCCACTCCCCATCCCTCTCCTCCAAGTTGCACTGACCTGAGGCGTAACTAAACACCTTCTCAGAAGACAATCCTATAGACTAATCAGCCACTTCGCTGCAACAGGTCATTAGAACATTGTACTCTTGGCTGTCCTTCCTTCCCTGTCTCATTCTGCTTGTCCCTCACTCTTGCTCCTTGGGATTCCAGTCCCTTATAAAGTGAAGCTTTGCAAGGAACCCATGTTAAGATAGGGTCTTCATTTTCATTTTGCTGATTACATAGTATGTACTGGCCATAACTGAAATGTCTCTTCATGTGTTTTGTTTATTTTTCTTGTGGGGAGGTGGGATGTTTGTTTATTGTTTTCTTATCAAGTGGTAGGATTTCTTCACACAGTCTAAAGACTAATGGTTACTAAGTTACGTGTTGGGGTTTTCTTCCTTTTGTTTGTTGCTTGTATTTTCACTTTTCTCATTTCTTTCACTGACAGAAATTCTTAATTTTGCTTTGGTTGAATTGAGCAAACTGACTTATGTGTACCTTAGTAAATTATTTCCTATCCCAAGATGAGAATATATAATTCTGTATTTTCTTCTAAAGATTTCCAAGGTTTGCTTTTCCCATTTACATCTTAATACATATTTTATTAGGTTTTTCTCTGTGAATCTCATAGTTATTGTAGAGAGTACATTTATTAAATTGTTTTTGTATGTTTCTTGGTTATACTGATCTCACAGCAAGCCAAGTGGCTATTTTTATTATTTATACTACTTGTAGAAATTCTGGGTTTTCAAAGTCAACAATAAATCATCTCTGCATAATGAAATTTTTTTCACATTGTGATACACACACACACACACACATATATATTTAAATTTTCCATTGTCAAGATCTCTAGTACAATAATGATTAGAAACAGTGCTAACTGGCTTTCATGTTTCTTTCTGAATTTTAAGAGAATGCTTCTAATGTTTTTCATTTTAAGGAATGTTTGCTAAAGTTTTTTGGTTGGTTCCGTTTGGCAGGCTCTGGAGGTTCACTTACATGCCTGGTTTACTGAGTTATTATCATCAAAGGGTGATACATTTTATCACATTTTTCTGCCTTCTGAGGTAAAAATGCTGCTTTTCTTCTTTTATCGACTATTGTAGAGAATGGTCTTTACATATATTCTAACGTTAAGCTACCGTTGTGATTTGACAATACACCCATTTTGGTTATATTGCATTATGATTAAGTAATTGTCCATTCATTGTGGTTGCCTAGTACTTTGTCTGCGTTGTATGCATCTGCATGCACGGGTGAGCTTCCCATGAATTTTGATGGAGATTAAATTAAAGCAGTAAATTAATTTATAAAGACTCAATTGCAATGTTCTTTCTTTCCATTGAGCAACAAATCTTTTTATTTTATACGCTTATCAGCAAAATTTTAGTCATATTATTCAAAGATTTCTTCTTTTAGATCCCATTTTTTTTTGCTGTTAAAATAATTCTTTGGTGTAGCATTTATTGTTGTGGCTATTGATGCTGTTGTCATTGTTCTGATGTTTGATTTTGTGTTGGCCACTTTGAAGGGAACCTCTGTTTTTTTATGACTTATAGATTATTGAAATTAAACTGGAAATCTATTGATATATTCAAACCCTTGGAAACATTTTTTCTTGATTAGCTTGTATTTTTAGGTGTGAACCTGTCATTTGCAAATGATGATGATTTGCTGCTTCTTTTTCCAACATTGTATAATATTTCAATTCAGTGTCTTAGGTCTACCAGAACTTGAACTGGCTTTCTCTAGTCCTATTTTCCACAGTGACCTGAAAGTTTTGCATATGTTCATACTAGTTATATTTATGATTTTTAGCAATGTATTTGAATATATTTCTCTAATTACCCAAATAAAAATGCAATATTTCTTTGGGATTAGGCCTATATAAAACAAAAATTGCAATACTCTTTTACTTGATTTCTTGTCACTTTTTGCTATATGTTGATATAATGTGTGATTTGAAACTCTATTGTTAATATTACCAAAATTAGTTCTGAAATTTGCATTCTGCCTGGCAACTATATTTGCCTAACATCTTTATGTGACAACACAGGATGAACAGAACATTATGCAGGCAAAGTAAACAGCAATGGGCTTAAGTGAACCCAGCAACCAAATTAGAAGAAGCAACAGGACACCTATAGGGTGACTTTTATTGAGGTAGAACCGTTGACAAGATAGATGATGTGTTAAACGTAAAACTGAGAATCATGTTAAGGGCATTCATAAAACCCAAGAATCCAAAGAAAAACATTTCTGGAACTGTAAAAGAATAACAATTTACTTCTTAGTTTTAAAATTTAGTAGATAATGTGAAGAAGATAATCTGGCTTGAGAAGCTAACTATTAGCCTGAAAGATTAAGGGGATGAAACAAGACAAAACATATGATTTCCAGAAAAATTAAAAGTAGTGGAGAAACAATGCCAAGATAAATTTCCCTGATCTGAAAAAAGCTGTTTGCAGATTCAAAGGGTTCACTAACTTTTATGGACAACTGATAGAAAATGACAGGCATTTAGATTAAATTCCTAAATTCAATGTGAGAAAAATAAAATGTATAAGTTTCTAGAGATAAAGACAAGTTACGTAAAAGGAAAAAGGATCAGACTGTCAGTAAGACCTCTCATTTGCAATCTGGAAACTTCAGACAGGGAAACAGAGTATGTGCAGAATGTGGAGAAAAAATGATTATAACATAAACAAATTTACACCTAAGCATGATGTAATTCACTTCTCAGGGTGAACGGTGGACATTTGTGGTTACACAAAAAATTATGGAACATATTACCCATCTACCTTATCTCAGGAGACTACCAGAGAGATTATTCTAACCAGGCAACAATAAATCAGAACAGAACCTTCAAAACAGGGAGTGAGAAATAAAAGAGGAAACAGTAAGGAGTAAAAAAGCATGACCCAGCCATATTTATACATCTACTTAGATTGTGATATTGAGAATGAGGCTTTGAAATATGAATACTAAGTAATGAGACTTAGAATTAATGATTCTTGGGAGAGAGAGAAATGCTGCAAAGAAGGGAATCATAGTCCGGTATCAAAAGTACTAAACTA
>JAQQAC010016209.1:19527995-19595896 GCA_029783875.1 Phataginus tricuspis
TAGTTTAGTACTTTTGATACCGGACTATGATTCCCTTCTTTGCAGCACTTCTCTCTCTCCCAACAATCATTAATTCTAATGATTTTAGATAGGTGTACTGAAATCAGAATCCATCTTTAAAAGATCCACAGTTGATTAATATCCACTTTAGAGTTTGAGAAGCACCATACTTCTATTTCATCTATAGCGTCTATGGTCTTTTGATATATTATGTAACTTATTATGTTTATTTTTTGTTGTCTGTTTAACCTCACTGAGGTGAAAGCTTCATGAAGGCAACAATTTTTAAAATTTTGTACACCTATGTATCCCTATTCTTGAGGATGTCACCTGGGTCATATAGATACTTGGCAACTATATAAGTCAATGAAAATCTTTAAATAAGAGACCCTAAGCTTTATTCTTTATAAATATAATAATTACCTTTATTTCTTATTTTGTTCTTATTTCTTATTTTGTAAGGAGACACTCTTACAAATGGAGATTTCCATTGTAAATGTAAATGTCTCTTATAAAAGGGAAACTTCTATTCAGTTTTCAGAGCTTTTGCTATTACTGTTTCTTAAAAATACCAGAGGCATCTTTTGGGGTGGTATTGTTGGGAAGGAAAGAACTCGGCTTGCTGTCGCAGGGAAGTCAGATATAGTGAGATGAGAAACCAAAGCTGAGAAAGCAAAGTAAGTTTTAATGCCCTCTGCATAGAGTAGCAGAGCGGGCCTGCCTTAGGTGAGACACGCCTGCATGCTCATTCTGAGGCTTCTTCTATGTGGTTTTGGCAGGGCAGAGAGGTCCTTGATTGACGTCTTAGCTTCCAGGCTTGTTCTGATTGGTGAACTGAGGGCTGGGCTGTGCCTGTGCTTCTGATATTTCTTGTCTGGGGAGACCCTGGACATTTCCTGAGTCACTCTTGGACCCTCTGGCTTCATCTGATTAACTCTCTGAGTCATTTCTGGCTCTCTGGCTCTAGCTGATCAACTCCCTGAATCATTTTGGGGGGGCCCTCTCTCCTTTTCATCCCGCTCATTTCCGTCTTTCTGCCTAACAGTATTGTTGTTGGGTGATTCAATCTGGGGAGGTCTCCCTGAACAGTAGGTGAGACCTCCACCTGGGAGAGGGTTCTTGACTCTGATCAAGAAAGAATTCATAAGCAGGTCAAGTGGGTACTAGCACAGAGTAGTTTAATAAAGCAAAGGACACAGCCAAGAAGGGAGTGCGGCCGTGTGAGCGGCAATTGGGGTTTTGGTTAGGTGGTCTTATAGCTGGAGTTTAAGCAGGGGGTAGAATGTTCTTCAGGATACTTAGGGTTTTCTTGGAATAGGGAGGGGATTTCCAGGAACTGGGGTGATGCTCTCTTTTTGTCCTGAGATAGTCGGCCTCAGAACTGCCATGGCACCAAGGGGTGTGACTTTTAGAATGCTAATGAGCATATAATGTATTTTGAGGTAAACTCAGGGTCAACTTCTCCTCTGTATTGGAACCAGTCAGTTTTGTCTGGCCTGTTTTCTATACCCTCTCCCTATATCCCTCAAGAACAGTTTACATGGAATGTTTAGAATATAAAAAAGCATCTAATCAAGTATATACACCTGCCAGAGTCCCCAACCCCCCCTCACTGCTCATGTCTGGCTGTCTAACTACTGTTAACAGTATATTCTGGTTCTCTCCAAAGTATGGTTGAAATAGGTGGATATAAATAAAATAGAATATCATTAGTAGTATATTCAGTGGCAAACTGGTTACCAAAATGCTCTGTTTACCTAACATTTGACTTCAAATTCATCTTAAGTCCTATGAGTTTTATATTTAAAATAAATCTTGAGTCGGTCACTTAAACTGATTCCTCTCCCACTTAAAATACAATTAAAACCTCTTATTTCAACCTGCAAGATCTATCCCCTGCCTATACTTCCACCTCATTTGTTTTACTTGTGATATGATTATAATAAGAAATAATGTATTTGGTCTTTGTCCCTGTTTCTGGCATAGAGCACCTAAAAAAGAAAAATCTTGGAATTCCCTGTGATAAGAATGAGAAAGGGGTCTTTTGTTATGTTAATGTGGTGACTTTGAGGAAAGCACAGAAGGATGAGGGGTGGTGACCAGAAGAACTAATCATGTGATTAGAGGGACAGAACTTTAGTCCCCGCTTTCCACCCCAACCCTTGTTTCCCAAGCATGGAGGAGGGGCCGGAGACCAAGGTCGGTAGCCAGTGACTGATGATTTAATCAATCGTATTTATATAAAGAAGCCTCTATAAAACCCCCAAAGTATGGCATTCAGACAGCTTCCAGGTTGGTAAACTGTGGAGATTTGAGGAGAGTGGTGTGCTGGGAGCGAGGACGAAGCTCTCTGCCCTGTCCGTATACCTTGCCTTGTGTGTCTCTCCCAACTGGCCGTTTTTGAGTTATATCCTTTTATAATACACCTGTGATCTAGTGAGTAAAATATTTCTCTTGAGCTCTGTGAGTCACTCTAGCAAATTAACTGAACCAAGGAGGGGGATGTGGGAACCTCTGATTTATAGCCAGTCATTCAAAAGGACTGGTGACAACCTGGATTTGCAACTGGCATCCGAAATCCAAGGAAGGGGCTGATGGAACCTCCAATCTATAGCTCGTTGGTCAGAAGGACAGATGATAACACGGGCTTGCAATTGGTGTCTGAAGTAGGGGGTGGGACAGTCTTGTAGGACCGAACCCTTAACCTGTGAGATCTGATGTTGTAGCCAGCTAGAGTACTGGAATTGAATCTGAATTCTAGGACACCCAGCTGGTTTCGTGAGCGTTGTTAGTAGTGCACCAGAATACTCCCCTCACTCTGGAACTGGGTGCAGAACCCTTTTCTTTTTTTTTAAAATCTGTTTTTTTTAAATAGTTTATTTGGGTATCATTAATTTACAATTACATGTGCAGTATTATGGTGATTCAACTACCCTCTTCATCAGGTCCCCCCCACCAAGCCCATTACAGTCACTGTCCTTCAGCATAGTGAGATGCTATAGAATCACTACTTGTCTTCTCTGAGTTGTACAGCCCTCCCCGCGCCCCCCCCAACATTACATCTGCTAATCGTAATGCCCCTTATTCCCCCTTGTCCCTCCCTTCCCACCCATCCTCCCCAGTCCCTTTCCCTTTGGTAACTATTAGTCCGTTCTTGGGTTCTGTGAGTCTGCTGCTGTTTTGTTCCTTCAGTTTTTTTCTTTGTTCTTATACTCCACATATGAGTGAAATCATTTAGTACTTGTCGTTTTTGGCTTGGCTTATTTCACTGAGCATAATACCCTCTAGCTCCATCCATGTTGTCGCAAATGGTAGGATTTGTTTTCTTCTTATGGCTGAATAATATTCCATTGTGTATATGTACCACATCTTCTTTATCCATTCATCTACTGATAGACACTTAGGTTGCTTCCATTTCTTGGCTATTGTAAAGAGTGCTGCGATAAACATAGGGGTGCATATGTGTTTTTCAAACTGGGCTGCTGCATTCTTAGGGTAAATTCCTACGAGTAGAATTCCTGGGTCAAATGGTATTTCTATTTTGAGTTTTCTGAGGAACCTCCATACAGCTTTCCACAATGGTTGAACTAATTTGCATTCCCACCAGGGGTATAGGAGGGTTCCCTTTTCTCCACATCCTCGCCAACATTTGTTGTTGTTTGTGTTTTGGATGTTGGCCATCCTCACTAGTATGAGGTGATATCTCATTGTGGTTTTAATCTGCATTTCTCTGATGATTAGCGATGTGGAGCATCTTTTCATGTGCCTGTTGGCCATCTGAGTTTCTTCTTTGGAGAAGTGTCTATTCATGTCCTCTGCCCATTTCTTAATTGGATTATTTACTTTATGTTTGTTGAGGTGCATGAGTTCTTTATATATTTTGGATGTCAACCCCTTATCGGATACGTCATTTATGAATATATTCTCCCATACTGTAGGATGTCTTTTTGTTCTACTGATGGTGTCCTTTGCTGTACAGAAGCTTTTCAGCTTGATATGGTCCCACTTGTTCATTTTTGCTTTTGTTTCCCTTGCTCAGTTAGATATGTTCATAAAGAAGTCGCTCATGTTTATGTCTAAGAAATTTTTGCCTATGTTTTTTTCTAAGAGTTTAATGGTTTCATGACTTACATTCAGGTCTTTGATCCATTTTGAGTTGACTTTTGTGTATGGGGCTAGACAGTAGTCCAGTTTCATTTTCTTACATAGCTGTCCAGTTTTGCCAACACCAGCTGCTGAAGAGGCTGTCATCTCCCCATTGTATATCCAAGGCTCCTTTATCAAATATTAGTTGACTGTAGGTGTTTGGGTTAATGTTTGGATTTTCTATTCTGTTCCACTGGTCTGTGGGTCTGTTTTTGTGCCAATACCAAATTGTCTTGATTACTGTGGCTTTGTAGTAGAGCTTGAAGTCAGGGAGCATAATTCCCCCTGTTTTATTCCTCCTTCTCAGGATTGCTTTGGCTATTCGGGGTCTTTTCTGGTTCCATATGAATTTTAGAATTATTTGTTCCAGTTCATTGAAGAAAGCTGTTGGTAGTTTGATAGGGATTGCATTAAATCTGTAGATTGCTTTAGGTAGTATAGCCATTTTGACAATATTTATTCTATCTAGCCAAGAGCATGGGATGAATTTCCATTTGTTAGTGTCCTCTTTAATTTCTCTTACGAGTGTCTTGTAGTTTTCAGAGTATAGGTCTTTCACTTCCTTGGTGAGGTTTATTCCTAGATATTTTATTCTTTTTGATGCAATTATGAGTGGAATTGCTTTTCTGATTTCTCTTTCTGTTAGTTCATCATTAGTGTATAGGAAAGCAACAGATTTCTGTGTGTTAATTTTGTATCCTGCAACTTTGCTGAATTCAGATATTAGTTCTAGTAGTTTTGGAGTGGAGTCCACAGGGTTTTTTATGTACAGTATCATGTCATCGGCAAATAGTGACAATTTGACTTCTTCTTTACTAATCTGGATGCCTTGTATGTCTTTGTTTTGTCTGATTGCCGAGGCTAGGACCTCTAGTACTATGTTGAATAACAGTGGAGAGAGTGTGCATCCCTGTCTTGTTCCCGATCTTAGATGAAAAGCTTTCAGCTTCTCGCTGTTAAGTATGATGTTAGCTGTGGGTTTGTCATATATAGCCTTTATGATGTTGAGGTACTTGCCGTCTATACCCATTTTGTTGAGAGTTTTAATCATGAATGGATGCTGTATTTTGTCAAATGCTTTTTCAGCATCTATGGAGATGATCATGTGGTTTTTGTTCTTCTTTTTGTTGATGTGGTGGATGATGTTGATGGATTTTCGAATGTTGTACCATCCTTGCATCCGTGGGATGAATCCCACTTGTTCATGGTGTATGATCCTCTTGATGTATTTTTCAATTCGGTTTGCTAATATTTTGTTGAGAATTTTCACAGCGACGTTCATCAGGGATATTGGTCTGTAGTTTTCTTTTTTAGTGAGGTCTTTGCCAGGTTTTGGTATTAGAGTGATGCTGGCTTCATAGAAAGAGTCTGGAAGTATTCCCTCCTCTTCTATTTTTTGGAAAACTTTAAGGAGAATGCGTGTTATTTCTTCTCTATATGTCTGGTAGAATTCAGAGGTGAATCCATCAGGTCCAGGGCTTTTGTTCTTGGGTAGTTTTTTGATTACCGATTCAATTTCGTTGCTGGTGATTGGTCTGTTTAGTTTTTCTGTTTCCTGCTTGGTGAGTCTTGGAAGGCTGTATTTTTCTAAGAAGTTGTCCATTTCTTCTAGGTTTTGCAGCTTGTTGGCATATAGATGCTCGTAATATTCTCTTATAATTCTTTGTATTTCTGTGGGGTCCGTCATTATTTTTCCTTTCTCATTTGTGATTCTGTTTATGTGTGTAGATTCTCTTTTTCTCTTAATGAGTCTGGCTAGGGGGCATCCACCTTTTTTTCATGGCTGCTTCCAGGGACATCTACAACTTAGTACTTCTGGCTTGCTCCACACACAGGTCAAACATGCTCCTGTAGTTCAAGACCTCAGGCAGAGAGTTAATGTGCGCTTGAAATAGGAAACTAAGACATGCACATGAACTGGCAGTCAGGGCCTATGTAGCAGATAGCGTCTGCTATAACAGGTAAGAGAACTGAGGCCAAGTGAGGAAAAATGACTAGTCCAAGATCATTGCTAGACTGTGTTTGAGTCAGGGTTTCAGTTCAGTGACATCTGACTTCAAAGTATTTGCAGTTGTCACAAAATGATGGTTAGTGATCACGTTATAGGTGGAGACTTTGACAGGAGTATGGCTAAATATGAGGGAAGCAGTGAAAGAGGATGGAAAGGAATAAAGATAGTAAGCCAGACTTTGTCACTGTAACTGAATAACCTCCTGCTGTTGGAAGCAGAGATTCAAGAAAATAACCTAATTTGTCAATTTACCATTTGGTAAATATCTTCTAGTGAGAAGTATTAGAGTATCTTTTAGTATGAATTTTATCATATATCATAAAATATATTTTACATGAAGATATCATGATTTGACTCAGGCAGTATGACTTGAGAATCTATTCTTTTATTCTAAATTGCTTTTCATACTCCCAAGTATTTAACATTTCAGATTAAGAGTCAGACCAGATTCTGAATGTTGATTGTGCCTCTACACAAATACATATCCTTTGGAAAAATTATTTAGTCTATCAATTTCTTAATTTAATGTTACATAAATATAGTATAAGTATCTAGCTCCTATGGTGGGTATAATAACCAATGTGAAGATTCATTGGAAGTGATTAATATAAAGAACATGAAAAACAGGCTTACGAAAACTGTGCAAAATAATTTGCAAAGGGCAGATCTAAAAGTGAGAAAATATGGCAAACATGAAGAATAATACAATGTAGCACAAACATGTAACATTCCCAAAATCTGAAGACCATAAATAAATTCTAATACGGTAGAGAGCAGATATCCTGAAATAAAGGGCAACTTAAATCTGTAGTTTAAAACAATCAACATGTTTCATATTCTGGGAATAATTAACAGAGATCAAGACATAAATATATCCTGCAAAATGTTTAAAATTAAAGGCTAAAGAACAAATTCTAAAAGCATGCTTTCAGAAAAGCAAGGGGAACTATATCAGCCTCGCCCTTGAATTCTGGCTTTATCATTAAAGACAAATAGGACTGTATTAGTTTAAATAAATTTTGCCTACAAATTGCAGGAACCATGACTTAGCTAGTTATAAATAATAAAGAAAATACATAAAATGATAGAAAACCCATAGGTAAATTGGCTTATTCATTGATTCACTAATCTCATTGAAGACCCATATAATGTCTAATCTTCTTTGCTATTGTCAACGTTGGCTTAATTATTGGTTTTAATGCAAAATGGCTGGATGTCAATGAATATACAAACAATGATATGCACAGGAATATAAAAGACTATCTATTATTGGCATTCTGTCTTAGGAATAAGGAATCTTTCCCAGGGGTATTCAGTAAATTCCACCTATGAATTACTAGTTAGAATTGATTCACATGCTTAATCCTGAACCAGTCCCTGGTAATGAGAATAAGATGGCTATAGACTAATTTGGAGCTCAGGATAGGTTCAACATCCCTTGAGTCATTTGGCTATGAGAGAAAGGGGAAGCAAGAGCGAGATAAGTGATCATTTTCAGGGTTGGTAAGAAAGAGAGCAATGGGTCCTAGGAAGGCAGCTGATACTGTGTACTGCAAAGACAGCAGAATAAATAGAGCAAATTCTAAATAAATTAGAGGGGAAAATGCTATGATCCCAAAACTCTACACCAGTGCAACTTACTGTTCATATGTAACAAAAGCAAATTCTCAAATATGCAAGGATTCAGAAGATTTAACAACCAAAGAGCAATTCTTAGAAACAATGTGAATTTATAACTCAGCCAACTGAATTATTGAAATATCCAAGTACTGATGATGAATCTTGAATTCAGCTGAAAATATCATGAAATCTAAATTACTATTTTACTATTGTAAAAACAGAAATTAACATTAAAATTTCTAAAGAGAAGTTATAAAATAAAAACATTTTAATTTAACTATAATAAACTGGAACCAAAAATACAAATCCCAGAATGTATTACAATTGACAGGAGAAGATGAAGTATAAGAATATCAATTGTCTTTCATTGAGATTTTTCAGTAAATATATTTTGGTTTCTGAAATTAAGAGAAGATAAGTATAATATAAAGAAAAATTAACTGCATAAATTTCAAATTACTTGAGGATAAAAATAAAGCAAAATAGACCATTAAGCTAAAAAAGAAAATAAACATATTAAAAGGAAAAAATAACAGAAAAATACAGAAATTTGAGCATATAAAAGAAATTCAGCTAAGCATTACATTAGCAGAAGAACATCAAGCTGGCATTTCAGGAATGTAGGTATTCTGCCTGGTATAATCAATTGCATCAGTAGGTTAAAGGAAGCACTGTAAAGGATCATGAAGAAATTAAAAAGCTAATCATGGCTCCTAAGAAGATAGAAAAGGAAAGGAAAAGGAAGGAAGAAAAGGGCAGATTCTTGATAATCTCACCATAAAAAGAAAGATACTTACTAATCAAGATGGAAAATATCTTCTTCAAACCAAGAATTGAAAATCACACCAATGACAAAACACAAGAAAACTACACATTAAAATCAGCTCCTCCGATAAAAGGATGCCTCAAAATTCTATTACCTAATATTGTTAAGAATTTGAGCCATTTTAATAATCTAAACTCAAAAAGTAAGATAATATGATCAAAGAAGTAGTCCAAGATAATTTCAGAAAAACTATTTCTAGAGAATTTGGTAAAATGATATATCAAAATTACTTAAATATAAGAAATTAGCATAAAATATATGTATTATACAGATAAATCTAAGTATATAATTTATAAATAGATTAGAAGAAAGGAATTAATTAAAAAACCCATTTAAGGCCAGCATTATCCTTATTCTAAAGTCAGACAAAGATACCCCATGAAGATGAAAGTGCAGACCAGTACTACTTATGAATAGTGATATGAAATCAACAGAATACTAATAAGCCAAATTCAATAGCATATACCATGATGAAGTAGGATTTATTCCTGATCATATGAAAATCAATATAGTCTACCACCTTTATAGAATTAAGAGAAAAACCACATGATCATTTCCACTGATGAAAAAAAAAAGCATTTGACAAACTTTAACACCCTTTCATGGTAAAAACACTCGACAACTAGGAATACAAGAAAACTACTTTATAAATAAAGGGAACATATGAAAAACCCACAATTGACATCATACTCAAAGGTGAAAAACAGAATGCTTTTCCTCCAAACTCAAGAATGGGCAAGGATATTTGCTTTTACCAGTTCTATTCAACAATGTACTGAGAGTTATAGCCAAAGCAATCAGGCAAGACAAAGAAATAAAAGACATTCAAATTGGAAAGGAAGAAGTAAAATTATCTCTGCAGATAACATGATCTTATATGTAGAAAACCCTAAAGATTGCACCTACATACACACTCATACATTCACACACTATTAGAACTAATAAATGAATTCAACCAAGTTGTTGGATACAAAATCAACACACAAAACTCAGTTTCATTTCTATACACTATCAATTAAAAATCCAGAAAGGAAATTAAGAAAATAATTCCATTTACAAAAGTATAAAAAAGAAAAGAAAATATTTGGGAATAAACTTAACCAAAGAGGTGAGATATCTGTAGACTGAAAACTAGAAAGCATTGGATGAAAAATATTAAAGAAGACAGAAATAGATGGAAGAACATCTTGTGTTTATGGACTGGAAGACTTAGTAGTGTTAAAATGTCAGTATTGCCTGAAGTGATCTATAGATTTAATATAATCCTTACCAATATCCCAATGATATATTTCTGCAGAAATAGAAAAATCCATCCTAAAATTCATATGGACTCTCAAGGGACCACAAATAGCTAAAACAATCTTGAAAAGGAAGAACAAAGTTGGTAGTTTCACATTTCCTATTTTCAAAACTTCCTGTAAGACTACAGTAATCTAAGCAGTTTGGTACTGCATAAAAACAGACATATAGATCAACAGAATACAATAGAGATTGCAGAAATAAACTCCTCTTTACAGGGAATTTTTTTTTTGACAAGGATGCCAAGACTATTCAATGGGAGAAGGACAGTCTTTCCAATACATAGTGTTGGAAAAACTGTATATCTACTTGCAAAAAAATGAACTTGGACTCTTACCTCACTCCATATACAAAAAATTAACTCAAAATGGATCTAAGATCTAAGTGTAAGAGGTAAAGGAATAAATCCCTTAGAAAAAGCATAGGGGAAAATGCTTCATGACATTGACTTTGGCAGTGGTTTCTTGGATGTGACACCAAAAGCACAGACAGTAAAAGAAAAAATAGATAAATTGGACCATAAAAAGACAAACAAAAAATTTTTGTGCATTAAAAGACACTGTTAGCAGAATGAAAAAGCAACCTATGAAATGGGAGATAATGTCTGCAAATCATTTATCTGATAAAGGATTAATATCCAAAATATTTAAAGAACTCTGATAAGAACAAAATCAAACAACCAAATTGAAAAATAAGCAAAGGACTTGAAAGGCATTTCTCCAAAAAAAGATATACAAACAGCAAATAAATAATGAAAAGGTGCTCAACATGCCCAATTAGGAAAATGCAAATCAAAACCACAGTGAGATACCACTTGACATACTGGGATGATGTAGTGAAAATGGAGCTCATATGCATTGCTGTTAGGACTATTGAATTGTACAGTTGCTATGGAGAATGGTATGGTGATTTCTCAAAAAATTAAACAGAATTACCACATGATTCAGCGATTCCACCTCTGAGTATTTAACCAAAAGTACTGAAAGAAGGAACTCAAATAGGTATTTGTACATCCCTGTTCATAACACCATTATTCATAATAGCCTAAAGCTGGAAGTGTGCCATCCATGTGTCCCTGGATGGATGAGTGGATAGACAAAATGTGGCATATTATGCAATGGAATATAATGGAGCCTTAAAAAGAAAGACAATTCTGACATGCTACAGCCTGAGTGAATGTTGTAGACACTATGCTAGTTGGGTAAGCCAGTCACACAGGACAAATATCGTATTGTTCCACTTATATGTGGAACCTAGAGTTTGAATAATGCAAGGATTAAAATTATTCCTAAATTACTGTACAGGCAAAATGCAGTTTCAATACAAATCTATTCATTTTTTTTTTAGTTAACTGATAACATGATTCTAAAATTTACCTGAAAGAAAAATCTGAGTTCTTGAAAAAGAATAATGTGCAGTGAAAATTTCAATGTCAGTTATTATAATTGCTTGTAGAGCTACAACATTTAAGAGTTTGGTACTCATTCCATAACAGAGTTTAGAAAACCCAGAGATAGATCAAGCATACATAAAAAATTGAGTATATGCTTTAAAAAGTAAGTTATAACTAGTCATGAAAGGAAATATTATTGAATAAATATTTTGAGATAAGTGGTTGCTCTTTTGAAAAATGCATATAGACGGTTCTATAATTCACCAAAACTTTAAAAATTAATTAGAAAATTATGCACATTCCAACAGACACATGGCAAAAGGAGATGGGTACGCCATTAAAAGAAAAAAAACCTGAAGAACATAAAAACCAGAGAACATCATAGAAGTTGCCCAAGTTTCAATAGTCATTGAAGAATTACTTAAGATTCTTATTTCCTCCATCAAATTGGCAAACAGTCACATAGATAATGTGTATATGGTGTGTGTGCGTGTGTATACTTGTGTATCCTGGAATTGACAAGAAGGTAGGGGAAAATAATGTTATATGTTAATTTTGGAAATGTATACCCTTACAAAACCTGTCCAGAATTCAATTTAGCAATATGATATCAAATTCTAAAATAAGAGATTCAGTGAAGAAAAAAATTGAAAGTCATTATGCTTAGGAAATTATTCAGTGATGCACACAAAGTTTAGTGTACAAGAGTGTTCATGATAGCATCCATTCATTTATTCAACAAATATGTATTGAGTATGATCCATATAAAAAGGAGTGTTTGGCCCCCTACTTTCATTCCCTGTCTCACAGAGTTTATTTTTTAAAGGAGAAGGCACACAATAAAAAGAGCAAGGAATAAAAATAAGTACATGAAGTGATAAGGTTTTATGAAAACCATAAAATGGGGGTAATCTGATAGATGGTGAAGAGTAGCAAAGAGCTTCCTAAGGTAGTGACATTCCAGCTGAGACCTGACTTAAAAAGGAGCTGCCATGGCTTTGGGCACAGAATACTTTCCGAGCAGAGGAAACAGCGAGGACAAATAGAGAATCAAATTGGAATATTTGAGCAACAGACATAAGTGGTATATGAGTAAGCCCAGTCAGAACAGAGTGAGAGGAGGAGGAGAGGAAGCAGCTGAAAAGGCAGGTAGGCAGGGAGACATCTAAACCTTCCAAAGGAATTTGGATTTTGTTCCAAGCCCAGTGCAAGTCATTAGAGAGTTTTAAGCAGAGAAATAGTGATAACTGATACAATTCATTAGAAAAATCATTTTGGTTAAGGAGACAATGGAGTGTAGTGTGGGAAAAGAAGCAGTAGAGAGACCAGCTAGGAATCAAATGAGATGAATGCTGGCGATTCTCATTACAGCCATTCTTCCCCAACTTACTGTTCATAGGATTCCCTCATGGGTCTTGTTCAAGTTCGGATTTTGATTCAGTACGAGAAGGAAGTAAGACTAGAGTTTCCATTTCCATTTGGAGTTAAAACTTGTAGGTGCTCTTGTAGGGCTGGATTTGTGGAGTAAGAGAAAGAAAAGAATGTTATGACTACTAGAATTCTTTATGGTCGTGAAAAATAAAAACAGCTTACTTATCCAATAACAGCTTAATGAAAACAGACAGAATATTATTAAAAAATCTGAAAATTATTTTTTAAAATAATCTTTTTTACATGGAAAAACAAGATTTACAATGTTGTCCCAACTAGAAGACAGGGATAACACATGGAGAGAGAATGTTAACATGATAAGAATATCATTAGGGTTTTTACTCTTTGTATTTTTCTTTTTCTTCAATTTTTAATGATCAACTTGATAAGTTTTATAATCAGAAATAGTTATTATTCCTTTGCCATAAAGATCTGAGGCCTATATGGCAAGATGGCATATCATCTGTTTAATCTATAGAGGTGGGCACATACATTTGTTGTGTTTTCTCAAGTGTTATTGGTATGTTTGATATATTTTTGTAATTTAAAACGACACAAATAAATTAAAAATTAAATCACTATTTTAAAAGAGCTCTTATTCTTATTTTCATAAGAAGTGTAATGTAGTCCACAGCTGTATGAACATATCTTTTTAAGAATGTGGGCCCTTCCAATTAGTCTTTCAATTTACTTTTGTATCTCTACTGTGTGAATTGCTTGCCTGGAGAGTTGTTGATCAAATTTCAGTGCTTTCTACATAGAAAATGTACTCTTTGGTCAGGGCATCATGTTTTAATTATTATTATTATTTTTTAAGTGTCACCATGACTTTCGACTTCAGGCCTCTGCCTTTCTACCCAGTATTCCTGCCGGAAGTGCCTGTGGTCCAAGGTCTGATGACTGGGGACTGGTGCCTGGCTGAGCAAGAGGGGTTCTTGGGGGCATGTGGGATGCTGGATGTGACCTGGGCAGGTGGCTTGCAGTAGGGGGGTGAGAATGTGTGGGAGTGTTTGGCATGGCGGTACGGGGGTCATCTTTGCGCCCCTGCAGAGCCAGCAGGAGTAAGGAAGCATGATTATGCTAAGTACAAGCCTGACTCCATTGCTCTCAGGATGGGATAAGGAAATAATGGATTTAGGTCTAGACCTGGGCTTTTCAAACAGCATATCAATCTGCAAGCGCTAGGTGGCCCCATGGGAGGCAGAAGCAGATTTTAAGTCCTTGCTCTGGAGGGGTTTAAAACCTATAGAAACAATAGGATCTACACCGAAGTACCAGTTTGAAAACATTTTAAAAGTTCTAAAGGAAAAGGGTATCTTTGATAGTAACTGATTACATATTGGATCAGGTGGCATCACTGATTTTGCTTATAAACTAGTCCTGTAAATGTATCCTATCTAGGGTATCGAATATATGTCCCTTTTTTCCTGTTTGTGTAAAATATCTTTCTATATACATGATTTCAGATAATAACAGAAGTGAATTTTGTATGTGCCGTGTAATTTGCACTTGTTTATTGTTTGTTTCATCTTCAAGTAAAGTCATGAAATATGAATGTACCTTATAGTCAGCCATTCATGTAAATAAGTGGGGTGAAGGCCAAGTCCAAAGCCGGAAACATTTACCTGAGCTGGCCAGAATGTGAACTTTTATTCCCCATTGTAAGATACTGACAGAGTGGAATTTGCTATTACCTATGTGTGTATGTGTGCATGCATTCCCGTGGTAAGTATGGGCCAGAGGATGAAAGCCATAGGTATTTATGATCACTGAAACAACAGATTGTTTTGAATGTCGAAATGTTAATTAGAAGTTATGGGTGCTGGTGAATCAGAAAGTAATCTTGTACAACTTAGTCCACTTAAAGACATATTTAATGAGTGCCTAAAAGGAGGACAACAACTTTTGTTTGCATTCTCAGCCTTCATTTATTTCCTCAATAGTGTGGGGTTAAAGGACAATTAGATTTAGGTAACAGTGTGACAGGAAGGAAAATGAGGATCAGGGTTGTAGAAAAAAGAAGACTAATGGAAGACTGTACTTTTTAAGAAAAGCAGAGAGCTGCCATTTACAGTTACCCACTGGTCTCCTAAATATTAATTGTCTCAGGGACCCTAAATAGGAATTAAACATTGGAAGGAAAGAGGAGATAATGGGATGTTATGGAGGGCATTTCGTACGGTAACATGCGGGTCTCCATGTCCACTGAACCAAAATGATCTCCTACCACCTGTGACATGTGTGCCATAAGCTGACAACTCTACAGACTAAGTAAATTAATTGAAATTCTACAAAAATCTCTTTTCTCTGGTTACCAGATTCAAGGTAGGAGTTTGTGGGGTTCTTTCAAGAAAACTGGGCTTTCAAAAGTTTAAATAAAATCTCTTACTACTGTAATAGCTTCACATATAAGATGAACCTTTATTCCTGAGGATGAAATTCTAGTGAAATGAAAGATGTGTACAGTACTGACACTTTCACATAGAGCCCAATACTGGGTGATCTTCGTGGTTTTATTTATAAATGCAAGATTTCCCACAACGTTTCCTGGATCACTGCGGTCTACTGTTGATATTTACTTTCTGGACTTATTATTTGGGGAGGTTCATAAGTGATTAACTGCAGCTTATTTTGTTTTAGCCATGGCAATTGGATAGACTGCATTCCTCACTTTGTCTTTTCAGCAGTTGTGTGGATTATGGAAATGAGCTGTGGCTCTAGCGGAAAATGCATCATTTATATATGTCAGTCAGATGGTATCACATGCCTGCTCTGGATTTTTTTCTCAGAAGCTATGAGATTTATGACTATCATAAAGCTTTTTCTCTCCCATAGATAATGTTGTTAGGATACACCTACCTTTTCTGGACTTCACCCTTTCAGAGAACAGCCAGAATCAGAAAGAACAATTTTATCCCCAGAGAGAAAATGACCCCATTTCCCCAAAACTTCCTTCTCATACCAAACTAGTAATTATTCAGACTAAATAGAGAAGTCCAGTGAATTATTTTTCTTTTTCAACATGTTTTGTCTGAGAAGAAAAGCATGCATATATTTCTATGAAAATCTTTTTAGTGCAAATGGTACAATTTGCTTAGCTTGGCAGAGGTACCAGGGTAAAATCTAAGGGCAAACACAGAACTGTTTTCACTAATGGGCTCCCCAGTTCTCAAAATTACATACATGGCCTCATTTGTCCCATCCATATAAATTATTGTCAGTCATGGTCTCATATAATGAGAAAATAATTTTGATGATCAGAGACCACTCCCGAAGCAGTCATATGGTTGAAGGTGATGCCGTCCATAACCATGTAAGATGGCCCAGGCCACGCTCCGATTCATGAACTACTTAGAAAAGGGAGGATGATGCTTGGTTTCTCCTTCTCTCTGTTTAGCCTATCTCTGTCCCTCCCTCCGCAGCCATGCAAAGAGGAATAAAATCTGATTTCTACTTTTCAAGAGGCACTGATTAGTGAAAAGAAAAACAAAACAAAATGATACATAACATAATAGATGATTAGTTAGGTGTGATTACAGCAAAATGATGTGATTATCTAAGAAAATAGACATAGGCTTCAGAGAAAGTAATACTTGAGCTGGAGTTTTGGGACATATGTTTCCCTTCTGGCTGGGATCTTTATATCAGTAAGAAAAAGGTAAATCAGCAGACTCAAGGCATTAAAAAATCTAGGAAATGAAGCGTGTAGAATCAGGGAACAGTAAGTTTTAAAAGCCAGTATATATGAATACTGTTTGAACCACTCTGTTATATTTCATAGAGGTACTTATTATATCTATACATCCAAATTATTTTTATCTATATTTAGATACACACAAACACACATACAGCAAATATAAGAATAAAGGCAAATGCCAGGAGGCAAAACTTGTTTTTTGTCATCCACGAGCAAATAAATACTCTTATAACATTCATTTTTATTTGTTCTTTCTTGCAACATCCTCATAGATTAAAAAGGAAATCTTTTTCTCTACCAATTTCATCTTTTTAAATATTTTCTTCATTGATTTTCCCCTTTTTCTTTACATCAAACCTTGACATTAGTAAAAATAGAGTTTATTTACATTTCTATATTCACTTCATAAGCATGCATTAAAGGATTATTACATGATATGGAAATATGACTAGAAAAGGTTTACATTGAATGTGTTCTGATTTTTGGAAAAGCAAAAATTAGTAACAACAAAGAAAAGGTCTGATATGAGCTGCTTTCTTGTTCATTTATCTCTTTTACCTAAACATTTAATTCGTTAAAAGATTTATGATATTAAGTCTTGTTCTTCCTTGGGAATACCAAGGTTTGTTTGAGTGTTGCTGAATTATAGTCAACAAAAGATTATGTTAATCCTTGAAAGTATGTAACAGAGTGATCACTCATTACCCTGACAGCACATGAAAAAGAACCTGAATTCACAGACTCGAGGAATATTCAAGATGAAAGGATCGTAGAAATGTTTGAACACATCTTAGTCACACAGATGGAGAAATTGAGATACAGAGAAAAATGAGGTCACTGTCTTACCTTATGTATTGCTGATGATACTGGTTTAGTAATATGGATCTGGGTATTTTAAAATGAAATATTTTTTAGCAAATTAGGCAACTTTCACCAATTGTGTGTCTATATGCAGTAAAGCTAACAGTCCATTTTTATTAAACATTTTTTTTGTGCAGCTAATCCTTTAGTTATTTCAGAAGTCCTTTGTGTATATAGCTAATAGAATTTTTCAAATATTTTAGTTTTAATTAAATTTCCTATGATAGTTGTAAGGAACTTGGAAAGCGTTCTATACATTCTTATGTGCCCTAAATGAGAAGGCCCCAATTTGAGGTTTTCACTTTATAATGTAATGGAACTGATCTGTTCTCAAGAAAACTAGCCTTCCACTTAAATGTCTGTCTACCTTTGACAGGAAAGAAAGCTAAAGGGATGTGTGAGAATATATATGCGCTTTCACAGTTGTGGTAATCTCCCATCAGAAAGTGCCAGAATATCTGCAAAGAAAACTCTTTTGTCAAAATCAGTTTTATATGAAGCTCAATTTAATGAGCAGTTGTTATGGGGCATAGAAATCTCTGGCATTGTCTTCTTTTCCTGCCAACCAGTTTTATTAATCACGGACCAGCTGAATTTCAGGACCAACTACCTGTTCATTAGGACTGATTTCCGGGACTTTGGTAGACGTTGGCTCCAAAAATTCTTTCAGCAACACAGAATCAGTTTCTCCAAAAATGTTATACATTGTGCTTAAAATTCTCTAAGGTGAAATGGGAATTCTAATTAATAAGGGTTGGTGATGGGATACGTGTTGTATCATCTAATATTTACTAGAACAAAATGTTACCACTCTATTATTCTAACACGAATTTATACTAAATCCTTATTACCTGCTCAGTAGTGGAAGGGGATTAGCAATGAAGGGACCTTAATCACAAAAGATTGGGCTGATCTGAGCAAGTGTCAGTCTGAAAGCCACCATTATCATCTCCCCAGTGCACATGAATCCTTTTCAGTTGTGTCGAGAAAGGCTATGTTGTGGTAGCTCTCGTAGTTCCTATGATACCGTTACTTCTTAGATCATCAACTTTTACTTTCTGAGTTCTAACTTTCATAAAACTGCCTTTTGTTTTTCTGACTCTCCCTAGAACCAGAAAGGGTATTCATGGTAAAAGAAGAGTTGACCAGGAGATTCTGTTTCCAGAAGGATTCAGAAATATATTATCTCATTCAGTCCTGGACCAGCTCAAAGCAAATATTTTATAATTGATCCTTTGCAAAATTTTAATTTGCGGAAAGTGAATACTTCCAAGTTGAAATAAAAGACAGAGCTCCACTAAGGAGATTATGTTGGAAATTTTAAATGCATGTGCCCCATTTCTCACAAACACAGGGATTTAAAACATTCTTCTGGGGAGCTTCTGTTTCTGGTGATATGATGGATTACATACCCTAAACAACTCTGAATAGTTAAAAAAAAAATCTGAGTGAAATACATGAAAATAATTGAGTGCATCTCTGAGCTGGCAAAAAAAAAAAAGTCCAACTTCAAAACAGAGAAAATGTTAAAATAGGGATGAGTTGAAATAAATTTTTAAGGTGAGGATAACTGTAAAAGCTTGGTAAATCTGAGCTTTTTTACTGTTGCCTGATCTGGATTAGAAGACAGGAGAAAAAGCTACGATCTTGCCATTCCAGAGAGCCTAAAAAGAGGGCTACATCCTCCCTCTGATGTTAAATGAGAAATAAACCTGACACTCAGAAGAGGATGGCAACACAACAGCAAGGAAGTTTACCTACCTTGACTTTAGTGCTTAAAATATCTATAGTAAACCCCACAGGATTATATATAAAGAGTATAAATTGCAATCTATTAGAAGAAGATAATTGAATAATGGGGGACAAAAGAACCTTAACTAATTTAGAGAAAGGGAAGAATAAAAAGAATTACCAAAAGCAAGATATATAGAAAACATAAATATTAAGGGTAGAAATACATTAGATTGAGTGGTTAATCATAAATACATACAGACAAAAGTATTCAATTAAAAGTAAAAGAAATTCAGTCCTGATTTTACTACATCTAGCCCTATGTTGTATATAAAAGACACCCTCAGAGCCCTGGGATAGGGACATTTGAAAATCAAAGGATGGAATCATAACATACCAGGCAAATGCTAACAACAAAAAAGCTGGTATGGATAAACTAATAGCAAGCAAAACAGACTCAAACACAACAAAAGGTGTTTTTACTTGAAATGAAGAGGATCACATCATAATGATAGAAGTTTCAATTCACCGAGAAGATAGGCAAATTCTAGACTTGTGTTTATACAATACATGGTATCAAAACAACTATACCAACACTTTGCAGACATAAAAGGGGAAATAGACAAACACATCAGCAGAGTGGAAGAATTCATACCTCTCTCATTAATGGATAGATCAAGGGCAAAAATATCAGTAAAAATATAGGCGATTAACAAGCTTCATTTAATTGACATATATACAACACTAAACTAAAAATTTTATTCTCATTTCAAGAACATATGGAATATTTCAGGAAATGGATCATGTGTTAGGTGGTGATAAAGCCAATCTCAACAAAGGTCAAGGGAATGTTATAAAATGGATCATATTATTTGACTAAAGTGCACATACATTTTAAATTAATAAAAAAATCCATATCCCTGGAAATTTTAAAAACTTCCAAAAAACCCAGTGGATCAATGAAAAATAATGGGTATTAGAAAATATTCAGTGTACATGTGGGAATGTTATACCTCAATAAATCTTAAATACAGTTAAGATACAAATATAGACCTAAATTGTCTTTAGATTCCAATTATTGTAATCAAAACCCTAATAGTGATTCTCGTGGTAATGCACAAACTGATTACAACATGTATAGGTAAGAACAAAAGATAATAATCTGAGGAAGAAAAGAACAGAGATTTAGCCCAACCAGATATCAGGTCATTAAAAGCAAGGGTAATCAAGGCATAGATTTTGTATTGTAATGTACATCCTGACTAAAAGAATGGAAAACGTAGAAATTGAGGAATGCATTGGTCAACAAGGCACTGAAATAAACTATCTACATGGAGAAGCAAATTAGATCCTTACCTTCATATACTATAAAAATTGAGTTGGATTAACTTACTTTAATGTAAGTTTTATGTCACATGGCAGCCTTCATAAGGAAGAGAAGACCCGAATAAAGAGTTAAACCTGAGTATTTTTATATTTACTATAAGCTTTGTTGAAGAGTAGATAGTCAGGTAGAAATATGATCGGTCAAAGAGTATGAGATAAATATAGTAAACCAGGGACACATAGCAGGTTGTGTTTGTTTGGATTCTTCAGAGAAAGAGGATGCTCCTTTCTTTCAGGTATAGGGAGGGGGTGTCTCACGTGAGGGTTTTCTGACCTGTTTCAGAGTGACCTTCCCTGCTTCTGCTGTTTTCTCAAACCGCTTTACCATGAAATATTCAATATGGTAAGGTGCCAAATTTGGAAGTAGCAGGTGCCGAATTCCATCAATATGTTTCTCCACCTTTGCACAGAAAGCCTTGAGGGAAACAAACCTGGGGCATGTCCTATAGCATGCTGCACACTGACACCAAGTCACTTATCTGTATTGTGACTGCTGGTGGGACAAGCAATCCAAACATCTACCCTTATTGTAAATCTCATCCACAGGATCTCCTGAAAATAAACGTCTTCACCTGAAATTAAAATATATTACCTGCGATATTCCTATAGTTATCAATCTAGTAAATTTACCAAAAAAGAATATTTTCCATAATCCATTTGGTCCTGTTTACCACCATTTTTTCTAGACTAGTTTATTATTAACTAATTAATAATCTGTGCACAGATAATGTTGAGATTTTACAACGAGCTTCCTCATTTACGCTTCCCACTACCTTTTTCCTCTTGTGAAAATCAGCATATGTATCTCCCTCACTCTTGTGCATAACTTCCATTGTCTCATTTCTCAAAAAAAATTTTACTATGTTTCTGTGATCATATCTAATGTACTTTCATTATCTTAGGACATAATTTATTGAAATATAGGATTTTATCTCATTTATAGCAGGTAGTTGCTATTCTACATTTATTACCTTTCAACTTTTATTGATTTTGAGTTTGTACTGAATTATTTGTCAAATGTCACAAATTGAGCTTAATTTTACTTATCAGAAAGTATAATATCAGTATTAAATAAAAGCGAACACAAGAGTTTTACCTTTTGTGGGGCAGGATCTCAGAGCAGTTGATGTTGAATTCCTAAGCTTTTTATTATATTGGGTTGAAATATTCAGTAGATATTTTTTCAGATAAATATAAACATGCTTGATCATTTAGTACAATCTCTCTTCATTCTTAGTTATCTTAGTTATCATGAGTGGTTATAGTAAGAACAACCGAATCCTCTAAATTTCTAAAGTGTATTCCACAGATGCCTCTTCATTAAGATAATCTACAAAATGGCTTTACATTCAAATATATCTGGACAGTCCTTCACTGTATATCCCAGTGTAGAAGATTCATATTTCACTTTAGCGTGCTATCACTTCTAAGTATTGTTGAGCCTAGAATTTCAAAGCGATAACAAACCTTCTCCCCTTTGTTTTCTCATATATTTATCATTGGGTGGAACAACTCTGGATAATACTGCAGAAATATTTATATTTTGCAGTGTAACTGAAGCCACATTTAATGTGGAGTCAGGCTCAAATTCCTCTTTTTCTAGGTTCCTCTTTCATATTTCCAGGGACTTCTGAATATTTATTTTTCTTCATTTTCATCACTATGTTTGTTTTTATTATTTATTATTTTTACTGGGTATTCTGTTCTTCATACAAGTACAGCGAATGAGACATTATCTTCTTTGATTTGTGTCTCTCCCTATCAAGTCCTTTTTAACATACTTACCCAGGCACTTAGTCAAAAAGTAAACATAATTACCAAGTATTTTCTTGTTATAAAGTTCCTCCTACTGGATAATTTTATGTATACTTAACAATTGTTTTATTTGTTTATACTAACAATGCTCATTATTTTAACTTTAGATCAAAATTTTTTTGGCTACTCTAGCACATAATTATATAAAAACATTGTCTTTTCTGAAATCAGCTTTATATAGTATAATACTTTCTCCAATATAATTGCAATTAACTTTTGTCTCACCGAAGACAAAATTAAATAGGGTGGTGATTAACAGTTCATGTTCAGCAGGCAGCTTGCCCTGGATTCCAACTCTGCTTGTGATGTGATTGAACTTGTTTTCCCATTTGTGAAATGAAATGATAATGGTTCCTTTCTCAGAGAGTGGCTACAAGATTTAAAATTAAATGATAAGACATCAGAGTTCGAAGAAAATACTAAGCACTTCATTGTGTAATTTAAATATGAGGAAATGCACAGTTCTTAAGTGTTTAGTGAATTTTAGCAAATGTACACACCCCTATCAAGATATAGAGCATTTCCACCACCTGAAGAATTTCTCTAGGAACTCTTACCAGTCTATCCCCACTCTCCCAGACAACCACTGTTCATATTTCTGTCACTATATATCAGTTTTGTCTGTTCTAGAACTTAACATATAAACTGAACCACAATATGTGTTTTGACTTCTTTCTTTTGCTCAAAAAAGTCTTTTAAAAATTCACCCATGTTGTTGTGTGTATCAGTAATTTATTCTTTTTTATTACTGAATTGCTACCATACATTTTTGTCATTTATTAGCAATGTAACACTTCCCCCTAAAATGTTTGCAAAAGGATGCAGATATCATTAATCCTTAGATATATGGTTTTTTAAAAATTCACACATATGCAGTTTAAGTTTCTGAAATGGAGCATGCTCTGAGTTTATATTTTAGTGGCCAAACCAGAATATTTTAATAAGTATTTTTAAATTGTTATTTTCATTTAAAGAGTGTTTAGTGATTTAACTGAAAACAATGTATTTTTTACTGAATCCCTTCGAAGGCAATGAATGCTTCATCTTATTTGTGTTCGTGTTCTAAGGCTTTAGCAGGTAGTTAGTTACCAGGTACAATAAACTCTTATTGATTAGCTGATGCAAACATTGCTTATTAGAATTAATATAATTAAATTAAATTAAAATGAGATTGTTTAAATCTCCTTATTCTGTTCACAGTCTCCGAACTCCTAAATGAGAGTATACTATAAGTAATGAAGACGTTTTTGACAGCTCAAGAGTAGAACTCGAAAAACTTGAGTAGAATACTGAAATTGTCAGTGACTTGTTTTTGTGCCCTGGGGAAATTTCTTCATCTCTCTGGACTTCAAGTATTAGTATTATTACTATTATTATTTTTGTTTGTTTTTTAACTGGTTTTCTTATTGGGATATAACTGACATACATTATATTTCCGATGTACAACATAATGATTTGATATTGGTATATATTGTGAAATGATCACCACAATAAGTCTAGTTAACATCCATCACCATATATAGTTACAGAATTTTTTTTTCTTGTGATGAGAACTTTTAAGATTTACTCTCTTGGCAACTTTCAAATATGCAATATAGTATTATTAATTATAGTCGCCAAATACGTTATATCCCTGGTCTTACTATTTTTAAATGAACTGGGGATCATCATATGTCCTCATTGGGTTATTATATGGGTTTAATAAGGTAATTCATGTAATGTGCATTGACCTGGTAAACAGGTGTTCTACATGTAAAATTTATTACTATTAGTATTACTACTACTGTGTTATATTTAAAAGTTTTATGAATAAGAGTAGTATCTGGTTGTTTGCATACATTTTAGGATTCAGGGTAAAGTTTATAAGAACCTAAATGTATGCTGACAAATGTCCAGATTGTTAAAATTGGATCCTGTAAACAAATTAAATTCTAGTCTTAAAACTTATCTGTTGGGAACTGGGCTTGATAGTACTGATGATTCTCACCCATTGGTCTGAAATGTCAGGTGCAGCCGGGTTGGAATAATATATAGCTTGAGACAGAAGTGAATCACTTTAACATTTCAGCAAAAAGGTAAGACAGTTACATGTCTTTTAAAAATTTCAAGTTGACTAAATATTACTGTAGATATATCTCTATATAGTAAAGAACCATAGCCATTCTCAAGTTGTACACAATTAAAAAAAACTATAGATTGGACCTTATGGCAAATAGAGGCTTTGTAATTTAAACAACAAATACATCTAGGCCTGCACTGCAATTCCGTCTCTTAGAATTTCTTTCCACTTAACACTACATATAGAGATACATGTAGACATATTAAGATAATCTTCTACTTCATTCATCATGCTAACAAAGAAAGAGGAAATAAAATTTGTAACAAGAAGATTAATTGTTGAAAATGTATTAAACTAAAAACTTGTTTTTCTAAAAGGAAGAACATGGAATTAATTGTACATGGTTATACTTTACAACCATTAGAAGAATTTATGTGCTGAAAAGAAGCTGAATAGATATAGTTCCTGCTCTGTGAACTGATAGCAGACATCTTAAGCTGATATTAATTTCTTATAGAAGAGAACAAATACCAAGTATGGCATGACGATTCCTCATATACATGCATGGCAACATGTAGAGATCTTTTGAGCTGTGAGACTTCCAAAGACTCTCAAAGCCCAGATGATTGCATACTGGGCATTAGGTGGTGACATAGGCTTTATCTATTGACACTTGGGAGAAAAAAGTGATAATCGACATCATTTTAGCAAATCTTAAGATATAAATTACTTAATCAAATAGAGTCCTTGACACTTGGGAGAAAAAAGTGATAATCGACATCATTTTAGCAAATCTTAAGATATAAATTACTTAATCAAATAGAGTCCTTGGTCAAAAGTGCCATAATTTCAAAAACAGGTGGGAGTAGCCGGTTAAGGGCAGACTGTAAGGATTCTTTCTGCATAGAATAGGCATCTGAAACACATTCCACGATTAAGAGTGACTAATGAAGGGAAGCAAGTCCGTGAGGTCAAAATTTTAAAATAATAATCAAATTTAGGTGAGATTTGAAATACACACATGCACAAAAACATACATATATATACACGTTCCCTAGCTATCCCAGATCATGGCAAGCCTCATCCTCTCCAATTCTATCCCACTCAAAGTTTGGACACCACTGTCGACTGCAGGGTTTGTAGACCTCCAATCTGGAGATTAAGCTGCATCACTCGTTTCAGAGCCATTCTTGCCTGAGTGTACAAGAGCCCTGTCTTCTTTGGCAAATGAAGTTTGGGATTCGTTTTGCTGTCCTCAAACTAGTGTAGTATGATCCTGAGACACACCATACCCACCAAACTGCAGTTCTCAAGCTCTCACCTTGTTTTACTAGTTCATTTAGCAGCACTTCTGTCATAGTTTGTATCAGGGAACAGTTTGCTCATTTTGTTGTGATTTTTGAAGAGAATTTGTTAAATAGAGGAATTATTTAGAGAGGAAATTGGGCCCTGCTTTCTGATACCTCTGGTCACTTGTCTGGAGTCCTGCTTCCTGTTGAAAGGATCCCCTGAGATACAGCAGTGCTATCTATCCAACCAACTTCTAATAATGTATAGCAGGACTGTCCCTTGTAGAGTAACATCGGGTCTATTGACTGTTGCTTTGCATCCCTACAGCCAGATGAGTAGTCATTTATTTTTCATACTCTTCAAGTACATACTGTATCAGACAGCACATTAGGAACTATTGATTCAACATAATCTAAAAACTGTTCTTACTCTCAAAGACCTTCTCAGAATAGTCATCCTGGTTCCAACTGTTCAAGTCTTTTTTCCCTTTCTCCATAATTTTTCAACTCAGACTCCAAAATACTTTGTGAGATAGGAGAAATTTAAGTAAAACCTGATGCAATTTCCCACTTGCCTCCTATGTCAGGAAGAATTTATGTGACTCTATCTAGGTTGATATTTTGGTGACTCAACATTAAGTCACTCTTGCTTTTAGTATGGATTGTTGCCTCACCCTTGAAAGCAGATTTTTATTTTCTATCTCTTTTCCAGTCAAAGAACTCATATTCTTATAATCTTCCCATTTGTATCATCTTTCAAAGAATGAAGCCCTCTCTTACTCCCTAAAGCCAAGAAATTGTGAACCTCCATCAGCTCAGTATCAGGCACTTTTGACCTAATAATACAAAAATTACTTCCTCTCTGAGTTGTCTAGGGGAAATGCCTAGGAGTGGAATTTCTGGCTACTTTAAAATTTTTCTTTGTATTACTGTTTCTGAAATTTTATTATGAAGGGCTTGTGTGTGTGTGTGTGTGTTCATCCTGCTTATGATTAATTGTGGTTATTAGATATTTATCAGTTCATAGTTTCTCAAGTCTGTGAATGTTTTGGTATTGTTCTTTAATTTTTTCTTCCACCCTGCCCTCCTCTTTTGTTGGGGGCTCCAATTACACATATTCTAGACCACTTAATAATATATAGCTCACTGAGGTACTGTTCATTTATTCACTCTTTCCCCACACCTGCTCTCTATGCTTCATTTTGGATAAACTTTATCATTATGTCTTCATCTCCTTTGATCTTTTCTTGTGCAGGTCTATTCTGTTGTAATCCCATCCAGTGAAATTTTTATTTTAAATGTCATGATTTTTGTTTCTGTAAATTTGAGTCTTTTTTATATCATCCATTTCCCTCCTCGTTATGTTCCTGTTTTCCTTTAAATTCTTGAACATATTTGTAAGAGCAGTACAGCTATATATAGCAAAAGACAAGTAGCTTATCAAGATGATTGAATATAGATTGAATTTGGAAACCAGTAGAGAGTTTACGTAATAATCTAGGAGAGAATTAGGTCTTATCAGTCAAGGGTGAGTGGGAGAGAAAAAGGGAAAGCAGCATGGAGAGAGGCTGGGAAAATAGATTGTATATGAGAGTTAACAAACAGTGTGAGGATAGAAGGAGAAGAAAAAATCACCACTGATTCTAAAGTGTTAAACCTGAGTATTAGCAACAAGGTTATCCCTTCCTTTCCTTCCTTCCTTCCTTCCTTCCTCTCTTTCTCCTTTCCTCCCTTTCTGCCTCCCTTCCTACTTTTCATCTAATTATCTTAGGAAAGCCAAGCAGAAAAGCAACTTTAGTAGGAAAGATAATGAATTTTGATATTTGGAATTCTGTTCAAGAAGCAGGAACATACAAGTCTTGGAAACTCCAATCAGATCTTTACAGGATAAAGGTCATAGTCAATGTCGAAGTGGATAAGGTCACCAAAGGAGAGAGTCTAGGCTGAAGACAGAACCTTTGGTTATACTTACATTTACTGTTCAAGAAAATTTGAAGAATATACAAACCATTTTTTTATGAATGAAAAATAGTATATTTGTAGGCATTTTGGATCAAAATATGTGTATAAAATATCTGTAGTAACAGAAGATTTTATATACTTCTAAAAGCTTCCTGAAATTGAAATTAATGACTAAATGGTAACAATTTCCGGAAAGACAAAAAGGTTTGAGGGAAACAATGGGCGTGCTTATTTGATTTCCAGTTGTGTTAAAGTTAATTATTTGACACCTGGGTCTATTTTCAAACACACAGAGTTTATTCTTTGCTCCCAGTGGGAGAGAAAACACATGTTAATAAGAAAATAGTATAAATATGCTACTTATATTATTACACCAAATATCCTATTGTTTAATGGGTGATTTAGTTTTTAAGCAAAACTATTTGGCAAATTGTCAGAAGTATAATAATATCCTATTATTATTTTTTAAAACCCTCTTTATACAAAGGGTTTTTCTATTTTTTTATTTCCCCATCTAAGTGGAGTCTTAATATAATATAATGTTATGGGAGTGAAAAAACAACTGCCACCCCTGTTTTTGCTCAGGAAAGAGGAAGGTAAACCTTCTTTCCATCCCTGACCAACACACACATACACTTAAAGAAAGAAACACAGGGGACTTGACTTCAATTATGCCCAAGAAATTTATTTGAGACCCAGGAGGTTCTGTAAGAAAAACTGCCATTTCAAAGGTTCTATGTATTGCTAAAGATGATGTCTTGAAATCACTTTTAATGGTAGAACGTGCTTTTCTGTAGGAAAATAAAGTAGAAAGGATCTTGAGTCAGATTAAACAAAAATCCAAAGTGGCAAAGTTCAAAACAATAGGGACTTTATAATGCTCAGGGTACTAATGTAGCATGGTTCTTCTATTTGAAGAATTTGTAAAGGATATTTTCAGTTTTCTTTGGTGTCTGAGAGACAAGCTTAAAGGAATCTGGAAGTGGATTAAACAGAATAGGAGAGAAGTGATTAGCTATCTCTTGATTCCTAGGAAAGGAGTTCCCATACAGGAAGCCAGAGTGGAGGCTGAGGGGGGTGGGAGGATTCCCTATGCCAGACTTTGGAAGCAATATTACCTGATATACAAAGTACCTTGTCCTTCCATTCTATAATTACACTCTTTTACCTCCATCGTTTAATAAAAATGTGATAATCACTAAAACTCTAGTATTACCTTAATTTAAGTTCCCCCATAGGGAATAGGGAAATGTGTTCATTTGGGGATGTGGAAAGCCTAGAAAAAAGTAGAAATCCAAACCAATTATATGAAACAATAGTTTCAAACACTGGACAATAGAGAGCACAAGACAGTGATAACTGAGAAAGGAAGATAACACAAATGGAAATGCAAAGGACGTAGAAATGGCAGAATGACCTAAAAAATGCAAAATGTGGAGGAATCACACTATCTGATAATAAAGTCTTCAGTAAAAGTCCAGTGATTGAGAACTTTCAAAGGTAAAGACTTACATCAATGAAATAGAATAGTAAAAGTGGATCCACACATATCTTCAATTGATTTTTCACAAAGGTGCAAAGGCAACATAATAGAGAAAACAGTTTTTTTTCAGTACATTTTTTTGAACTTCATATTAAATACAAAAATTAACTCAAAAGCAATACTAGATATAAATGTAAAACTAAAACTGTAAGGTTCTTAGAAGAAAATATAAGAGAAAATAATTGTGACTTTGTTAGGCAAAAATTTCTTGGAGGGATCACAAAAAGCACAGTCCATGAAAGAAAGAAAAAAAGGATTAACAATTAAATTACAATTAAAAAATATAATTAAACATCAAATTTATTAAATTTAAAATTTATTTTTAATTGTTTTAATTAAAATATTCTCCTTGAAAGATACAATGAGAGAATAAAAAGATAAATTACAGACTGGGAAAAAATATTTGGAAAATATGTATCTGATTGGGATGGTTAGTTTCATGTGTCACTTTGACTAGGCTATAGTACCAAGCTATTTAAACAACACCAGATGATGCTGTTGTTAACATCTATAATCAGTTAACTTTAAGCAAAGGAGATTCTCCTCAATAATTTGGGTGGGCCACATCCAATCAGTTGAAAGGCCCTAAAAGCAAAATTGAAATTCTTCCCTGAAGAAGAATAAATTCTCCCTGTGAAAGAATAAATACCACCTCCAACTTTGTTCTTCTCCTTTAATGTTGCATTGGCACTTCTAGGTCTTTTGCCTCTCCATATAAACTTTTGAATTAATTTGTCATTATGCACAGAATAACATGCTGGGATTTTGACTGAGATTGTGTTGAATCTATAGATTATGTTGGGCAGAACTGACAGCTTAGCAATATTGCATCTTTCTATCTATGAACATGGAATGTCTCCATTTATTTAGTTTTTCTTTGATTTGTTCATCAGAGTTTTGTAGTTTTCTTCATGTTGATCCTATATATATTTAGTTAGATTTACATCTAAGTATTTCACTTTGGGGGCTGCTAATATAAATGGTATTGTTTTTTAATTTCAAATTCCACTTATTCATTGCTGTATTTAGAAAACTGACTTTTGTATGTTAATCTTGTATCCTACAACTTTACTGTAATTGTTTATTAGTTAAGGAATTTTTATTTTGCCAGTTCTTTCAGATTTTCTACATATCACGTCATTTGTGAACAGTTTTTTTTCTTCCATCCCAATCTTTATACCTTCTATTTCCTTTTTTTTTTGTCTTACTGCTGTAGCTAGGACTTGCAATACAATGTTGAAAAGGAGTAGTGCGAAGGGATATCCTTGCTTGGTACCTGATCTCAGTGGGAAAGCTTCAAGTTTCTAATCATTAAGTATGATGTTAGCTGTAGGCTTTTTGTAGATATTCTATATCAAGTTGAAGAATTTCCCCTCTCTTCCTAGTTTACTTTTATCATAAATAGGTATTGGATTTTTGCTAAATGCTTTTTCTGCAGCTATTGATATGATCATGTGACTTTTTGACTTGTTGATGTGATAGATTACATTAATTGATTTTCAAATGTTGAACTGGCCTTGCATACTGGGTCTCCTTGGAGTTTTTAACTCTCGTGTTTTCCACATTGAGCCTCCAGCCTCCAACTCATCAATTACAATTCAGGTTTCCTACTCCAGAAACATTTTATGCCATTATTTTGATGGTGGTTACATAAATCAAATTATGCACTTAAAATTGGTGAGGGTTTTTTTTGTTTTGTTTTGTTTTTTTGGTGTGTGAATTGTATTTCAGTAAAGCTGGTTTTGAAAAAAACAGCAAGTATCCCAAAAATCTGGAGAAAGCAGAAGCAAAAAGAAAATTTCAAGTTACTCTTAGCTCCATGATCTACCAGTTATGGTATGATTTCTATACATGACAACATTAATTTTTTAAAAATGAGAACTTCCCTCAATAAACAAATAATCCTTATTTGATTTCTTTAGTATGTATATATTTCTTTTGGCCTAATACAAAATATTGATGCCACCCAATGTCAACAATTTTAATGTAACCATGATTGTACTAGGATAATTAAGTTGTTCAATAGCCAATAAAAAATTTAACATGTTTATGTTCCTTTCTGGTTCAAAAAAATAATTACATTATTTTGCAGTTTGAATTAAAAATCTATTAAATTATGCAGAAAAGTAAAAACATTATTATATTATTTTGCAGTTTGAATTAAAAATCTATTAAATTATGCAGAAAAGTAAAAACATTTCTATTTGAATCTCTTCAATCATAAAATTACTACAATAGCACCATGGTAAAGAATGTGGACTTTGGAGCCAAATTATCTGGGTTTAAACTTATTTCTGTGGCTTAGTTGTGTGACATTGGGCAAATTCCTTAACGTTTCTGTCCCTCAGTTTCTTCATCTGCCAAATTGATATGATACTTATCACACAGGGTTGTCACATTGGCTAAATTAATTATTGTTAAACACTTGAAATTGTTCCCATTAAAAGTAAGCATTAAACAAATTTAGCTACTATTATTACTTAGTCTTTCACTGTCACTGGACAACTAAAAGACAGAATTATGATAAGCATAGCTATTTGAAATCCAAGAGTAAAATAAAAGAAATGGAAATGCAAAGAAATACTATGGTAAAATTGGCTGTGACAGAAACAAAATCAACTATTTTGAGTCAAGTTATTACATCTCTTCACCTTTCAATGTTATATTTATCCTTCTGCATATTTGAACTTTGCTTTTGGTATAGGAACATTCACATTTTAATATCCTTTGCTGTCTTAAAGATTAAAAATTTTCTTTCAATGTATCTCCTAGAGACTTGGTATGTCAGAGTACAGTTTTCATAGGACAGTTCTGCCTCACCAGTTTGAATTAGAATGAAATATACGTGGATCACACGTAGGAGGTTTAGAAATCCCCTACTAAACTTTTGGAACTACTAATGAGTTTTTTTCTTCATGAAGACAGATTCTTAAAGACACAATAAATTTCCAGCTTAGACTCAAAAGGTTCAAGATAACTGTGTTAGTAGAGAAAACAGGGTTTTTAGAATTGTCTTGCAATCACATCATCCTACCAAAAGAGGAAAATACAAATGAACTGCATTTGTCTTTTCCTTTTTTGGGGGGGCAATAAATACTTCCTGGTGTTTCTAATGATACGGATAATACAGATAATATTAGCTGCATATTAAAGTGTTCTGTGACTTGAAAAAAGCTTCTAAAAATGGTAACATTGTGTTCTGGGATATAACTTTTACTTACGGGGATTAGTGGAGTTATTTCATGTCATCACTAAAGCATAATGATGTTTTGAAATTATTTTGCTTCCGTAGCATTTCACAAGTACTAGAAAATAAAGACCATTTTCCCCCAGAAAGAAGTGAACAGTGAGATGGGATGATAGAAGTGAGGAAATAAGGACAAAATGACACTTAAATTCTTGCAAAAATGATAAGTAAAATATTTTCTGGTTCATCTATTAGCATTTGTATCATTTTAATGTTTGGGTCTTTAAATACAAAAAGTTTAATGCTGTAGTTTAGCACATCATTTAAATATATATATATATATATATATATATATATATAGAGAGAGAGAGAGAGAGAGAGAGAGAGAGAGAGAGAGAGAATATATATATATATATGATACATAAAATAGGTATATATTCTGAACCACCATCAGGATCTCAAGACCATGCTAATATGATCATTTTCATACAAATTGGTCAGTGAATTTTATAGATATAGAACCTACAGGAGTGGAAAGTGGTTTTGGCATGTAATTTCAATGCTCTTAAATTCAACTTTTTCATTTTATTGCTTATTATTTTTGTAATAGCTGGTGCTCTTAAGTGATTTTTGTGACCTTTTCCTTAAAAGAAAAGATATCCACTCTCCATCTTCATGTTTAGATAATACAATGTTTAAATGATATAAAATATGAACTAGAAAAGCTCTTACTCCATTTGATCATGGCATCCAAAGGCAATAAACAACTAGTGACAGTTCAGCATGTTACACTAACTTATGCAAGGCTAATTTTCCCAAGAGGCTCATATATCTAGAATGTAACCTAGAAATATAAAAATATTGTTAAAGCTTCTGAGCCTTTGAAATCAATGTCATACATTCAGTATCCTTAACATCAAGAAAATCCTCTCAGGCTGTCACTCATACCTATTTCCTCTTTGTTTAAATGTTTTTCTGTAATATTTGGTTTTCAGATTGCTTTACATAGGAAGCTTAAGAAAGCATGAACCTCAGCTGAGAAATCAGCACACTAATGATTGTCAGAAATAATAAGTGCTAAACTGAAAGTACATGAGAGAGAAGAAAGCATGTCTTACTATTTTGAGAAAAAAGCAGTATAGAAAAGCAATATGGGTAAATTTAAGGTAGGGATGAGTCACACATATTCCAAACCTACCTGAGGTTATGGCTGCCTTTTAATAGTGCTAAAATAATTAATGTATATTCTTATTATCATCTTTTTTAGAAACAATTCATAATTAATTTTGATATGTTTTTGATGTTTTCATAGTATTATAAAAGTGCCTCTTAGATTTTTTTTTTTAATATAAGACTTTGGTAATCAAAGGGTGAATCTGAATTTTCTAGACAATTCACTTAGCCTAAAAACCCACTACCCTTGTGGGTTTGATAATATGGAACATTGCATGTTGCCGGGTTATAGCTGAGAAATGATGTATCTGATAACATCACTACATGTGTTAGATACAGTGCACTAAAGGAATATAAAGCAAACAAAAATATCAAAGCCTTTAAAAATTGCCTTTCATGTGTATGTTTGCCAAATAGCATGTTGTGTCCTTCATTCTCTGCTGTTGTAGATGCTATAAAATCATTTGATGATATTTCTAGATGCTATCTAGTCCAACCCTCTCATTAGGCAATGAGGAAAAAGACCCAGAGAGCTCAGGATATGTTTTCATGCACTTATCAACTCTGGATGGAGCTCAAATGTAAATTTCTTCATTTCAAGCCCCCCCCCCCCGCCCCTGCCACTTTATTATGACTAAGTAAAAGTTGAACCTTTGAAGAGATATGCCAGGTTGATATGGGTCCACAGGGCTAAGATACCCAAGAAACAGATTCTTTGCTGCTCTTGGGATAAAAGCTTTGTTTCTTTAAACTGAATTAAGTCCTTTTCACCCGCTCAAGACTGGACTGGACTGGACTTCTTGTTTTTATTCAGTTCAAAGCTGCAACTCTGAAGCTGCATGATTAGCCAGAGCTTTTAGAGATTTCTTCATCTGGCCAAGATGAAGAGTTGCTAATTTAGGATGCAGAATCACTTAAAATAGTATAGCTAGAGCATTAGGCACTAAATATATGTCCTGAGTAATTTTCATGTATTAACTCATTTAATCATCTCATCTGGGGCTGTTATTACTCACTTTTTTGCAGAATTGGAAATTGAAGCCCAGGCAGGAGGTCAAATAAATTGCTAAGATTACATCACTATTATAAGGACAAACTTAAATTCATATCCAGGCAGGAGGGCTCCAAAGGCCACAGACTTTAAGCACCACCCCAAACTACCATTCAAAGGCTTATGGATGAATCTTTAATGGTCCCACTATAGCTAGGAGTTACATTTCTATATTTTATGAGGAAAAGAATTAAGTGTTACAGGAAGGAAGGTAAGTAGTTTTTATGTGAGCAAAGTCCTTGTCTGTTTTTCCTTCCAGTCAGTTGTCAATCTATTTGATCAATATTGGAAAAAAACAGCAATTACTAAAATGGACAAAACCCACTTTAGGGGGGCCTAGCACACAGAAACTACTAAACAAATAAGCATGCACAGAGGGTGGTGAGAAGCACCACGGAGGGTCAGTGTTACTTCAGTAATTGGGAAAGCCACATCTCTATTTGAGATATTCTAGTTAGTACTTAATAATTCTTGACTGAATGACCATGTTAAAAACAGTGTCTGATATCTACTGATTACATTCGTCTTATGTAGCCATGTTTTGGCCACAGAGATCAGACTGACCTGCTTGCCTTTAGATGGCAATGCCTTGCCCTCCTTGAATTGGCTGGAATCATCTCCTCTTCGGGCAAACCTGACCATTTAGTAAGTGTATACTTAAAATTTGTGCACTTCATTGTGTGTGACTTTTACCTCAAAGGAAATATTAACTGCAAACAAAGACAGTCGTGCTGAAATATTTAGGGGAGAATTGTACAGAAGTCTGCAATTCACTTTGGAATGCATCAACAAGATGGGCTGATGGATGGGTACGGGTATGAAGAGATGATAAACAAATGCAGCCAAATGTTAATGGAGGGTGTTTGCAGGTATTTAAAACTCTTTCAACTTTGCCCTGAATTTGAAATTTTTCATAATAAAATTTTAGAGGGGTGCTAAGCCACAGAGAGCCAGTGCATTCTCTCAGGGATTTTTATCTTGGGGTAACTGTACCTTAGTTGTCCATGGTTAGAATTCATGAGGTACGTACACTTGAATCAGAAAAAAATCCTCCATCTTTATTTTCACAGATATCCAACTGAAATTCAGCATTTCCTTTGACAATGAATTTATACAGCACCATACTAGCTTTAATAGGACCTATGAGTTTTTCACCAGTAGATGTAGTTTTTACAGCACACTACAATTGTTTCACATAACTGAATTATTGCTCATACCATCACTATTTTAGAGCCATCACTAGTTCTTATTATTTAATGTTATAATTGAAAGTAAATATATTGCAATATCACAATTTGTTTTATATGATTTTAATGAATGTAGTTTAATAGAATTGGTTTCCTTTGTAACTCCATATATTATATTTGGTGTATTTAAAAGCATTATTTTGAGAAGGCCACAAGCACCAGACTGGCACAAAAAAAGTTTAAGACCCTCTGACAGATCATTTGCCATGCTCTGCTATCCTTCCCGTGTCCTGTGACATGTCAAATGCGGCGTTTGGGATGTGAGTGGGACTTCTATGGAAGCTTTGCAGCATCCTTTTGTCTAGGCCTGGAAATGATGATCCCAAATGGGTCCCTATGGACCCATTTTCTTACTGTTCAAACTCAGCAGTAGAATTAGTTGAAGATCTTTTCACTTTATCACTTTCTTTCCTACCCCTGAAGCACTTGGGGGACATACTTATACTAAAAAAATGTATTTCTTGTTTATCTGAAGTTTAAATTTAACTAGGAGTGTTGTCTTTTCTCTGGCCACCTTAGTTTCAGGATCCAAAAGGATCCCCATGGATAGTTGAGCCAAAATATACTACGAACTATGAACCCCATCAGACGGCATCCACGTGCAGGTAGGACTGGATGGGTTTGGATCTGCCGACTGAAAGCTGGGAATTCCCACCCGCTAGGTGTGCCAGTTAGCACTGGTCACTATTTCATTAAATTCACAATTACTCCATCATGTAGATTCAATGTGGATTGGCTTTTTTGGACCTTACTGATTGCATTATGGTAAAGTTTTACTGTTGATCAACTCTTGACATTCTTTCTTTCATCTAAACATTCCAAGATCTCAGACAGTGGGCATGTTTCCGCTATTAGAGAGGTTGGTAAACTTGTCCTAATTTACAAAGCTGTTTATTGTCAGAGGCAAAGATTTAACCTAAATCTGTCTGGTTCATGCTTTTCCACATACTACGTTGCTTCTCATAAGTCAGAAAAGTGTCAGAAGTAGAGCACATATGCTAGGTGTGTTAGACAATTTCATATGATAATGGAGGGAAACAATAGGGCAGAATTTAAGAATATTTACAAATGTGTAGTCTCAGTGGAACTAAAAAATCTTTTAAAATAAAATCATCTCTTTTGTTTAAACATCAAGACATTGTACTGACAAAGCAACATTTCCCCCTAGCATTAGAAAATGCTGAGAGATAAGAGAAAAAACAACCAAGAAAATCTAATTTTTAAATTAAGTGTGATTAAAACATCAAAAGCTCCAACATAATAATAGTGAACGGAAAATCCTAATATTTGGCATGCAAAATAGAGCAGAAAGCAGTGATTATAATAAGAGGAAAGCAAGTAATACACAAAAACTAAGTAAATACAGAATATGGTATTTAATCACTGAAAAACATAGCTATACATGGAACATCTTATATATCAGAAAATGAGTGCTATCTTCTCTTCTGTATGTCCCTGAGAAAAACCAAAACTGTTGGTGACCTTAAAGGGAATGAGATACTATTTTTAAAAAAGGACAATTATTTTTGCTGACCAGAATGACAATTACTTTGCACCTTTAATTGTATCACATCATTATAGTAAACATGCCATTTTTGTTTTAAAAAGGAAAACATTCCTAGATACTAAAGGAGTCTTTCAAAAAAAATACTTCGCAATTCCAGACAAATATCAAAGGAACATCCTTACTGTGTATGACTTAACTGCTTTGGTAAATGTGGGTATTGATTGATATGTGTGTGTGTGTGTGTGTGTGTGTGTGTGTGTAATTAAATCATTTTAAATAAGTGGAGGTCTTTTTAAGAACTACTTACTACATCTGTTCAAAAGTAGTATATTGGTACTCTAGAATGTGAATAAATACATAATAACTTGACTTTACAGGTTTTTTATTTTTAAAAATTGCCTTTTAAAGTGCAGTAGAACTTATAACAACACAAACATTTACAGTATTTTTCTTTTTGCTAATTCATGTATGTTCTCTGTGTAGCATATATTTTAATTTATACCTATTCATCATTATATAATAAGTAATTTGAATGATACCATTAAGACAGTTCATGGAATGGTGCAAGCTATATTTATGTATTACAATTATATGAATATTATTTTATGTCATTTGTTACAGAGGTGTGAGTAAACAACCAGATGGCCATTATTTTTTTCTATATATAACACACCCTCCCAATTCCAAATGGTAGGATTTTCATAGTACGTAACTGCTTTTATATTTGTTTTGTGAAGTTGACTGTTGATATGCCAAGAATTTTCTTAGGTGGTACATATGGACAAAGCCAAAAAAAATAAAAGCAATCCACCAACTTGATGACTTTTCTCCATGATGTCAAATAATGTATTTCATCTTCATAATATTCTGTAAACTGACTCCTCAGAATGTTCTTCCTTCGCTACTGACCCCTCTGATTGGGTGTGCACCTGTGCCCCCAAATACTACCAGGCCAACAATTGGTCTGTGTAAAACAGAAGTCTGAAAAATCACAGGTAGTTTAATTAAATTAATGTTTTACACAGACCAATTGACCTACTTGACTCTACTTCTGCATTCTGTGACTTGGACATTGAAATTTAAAATTCTAAATTAATGTAAAAATTCTCAAGATAGGCTAAACATTGGAATCACAAGAAACATATTTGCCTCAATTGTTCCCAGACTACAAAAGAGAAAATGCAGGATGGGGCCATGGTATAAAGCTCTACAGGTGTACTAACTGTGTGCTCATGACTGAAAGCTGGCTCTAGACGTGTGTCTTTTGTTTCCTTTCTTCTTTTCTCTCCCTGTCCCCTGTCATTTGACCTTTAACTATAGACACAGAACCTATGTCAAATATCCCTGAGTTTAGATGGGTAAACTGTACTTATTTGGGCCATAGTTAAATTATTTCATTAATTTATTTTGGTTTGAGTTTCTACTTGCTCCCCAGGGCTCACATCTGTATGTTGTTCTAATACCTAGTTCTCTTCTCAAAATAAAAAAAAAGCTTTAGTTCATCAGGGTATTTTGTTGCATCTCAAAATATAATAATCTCTTGGATTCTATCATCTCAAAATGAGGAAAACAAATAAAAGCCTGATATTTGTATTGAGAATTTATTGTTGCTATTTTAATTTTTATCATTTATAATTAAGCATTCCATAAATATATAAGTCTCACAGACAATATCTTAAAAATTAAATTCTTGCTATCAATCCTTACAGCCAATGAGCATGACAATACTGCTAAATAATGCTAGGGATCATTTAAACATATGAAGGGATTTTAGTGATAGTTTTAGGTAGAAGTTTTGAGTCAGAATGCTTGGGGCTGGCAAAGGAGCTACTGTGCTATTCAGCTATGCCCCTGACATTTTTAAATTCCAAGGCCTGGCTCACATTATGGAATCATTGTTCCAAAGGCATAAAGGCATTCAATATTAAAAGCATTAATATTTTATTTTTTGCCTCCCAGGTAAAACATATCTCCTACCACTGTGCATCATAAAGTCATGCTGATAAAGGGTGGACAGGTGTAGGCATATTATTCGGTTCACTTATTCCTAGTTAATTACCTTTATGGTTCAAATACCAAGTGACAGTAAGAAAGTGTGATAAATAGCTCTCCATTAAAATGCTTGATTATAAAAAATGACTTGCTTTCTGCCAGCCAATTCTCAGCATGTTATTTACCTCATAATATGTTGTCTCCAAAACAAGAAATAGATATTTTTCCCTTATCAGAGGGATATGTGTTAATGTCTCAAACTAGGTATGACATGCCAATAAAAAATTTGATACAATATGCACTTTAACAAGTAATTTACTTTTAATTTTTAAAAATTTCTATAAGGAAATTAAATTTCTACATGTATTTCACTTTAAATTCATTTATTATAAAAGTATAGAAAACATGTCTGTCCACTAAAATGTATTACTATTGCTAAAAACTGATTTTAAATATTAGGATTTGGTGGTATTGCTCTTTGTTGGGTAGATACGTTTAAATTTTTTTCATAATGATTTCCATGTGATTAAAATTACGATTAATCATATGTGTAAATTCCTAAAGAATTACAATGGACTTTAAAGAAATGACATGAATCAATTTCTGAGAGTTTTCCTGGATAGGAGGTAGGAAAAAATAATGCCACCTCCAAATATATCTATGCCCTAATCCCCAGAACCTGTCAATATGTTGACATGGCAGAGAGGAATTAAGGTTGCTGATCAGCTGACCTTAAGATAGGGCACTTATCCTGTATTATCCAATGTAATCACAAAAGTCTTTATAAGTGAAGGAGAGAGGCAGAAGAGTTACAGAGGAAAACTATGTGAGGAAGGATCAAAGCGGTACAACAGTGCTGGCTTTGAAGTTAAAGGACACCACAGGCCAGGAAATATGGGTTGCCTCTAATAGCTAGAGAAGGGAAGGAAACATATTTTCCTCTTGGGCCTCCGGAAGGAACATAGCCCTTCTGAAACCATGATTTTAGATCAATGAGATATGTGTCAGAATTGTGACTATAGAATTGTAAGATAAATGTTTCTGTTGTTTCAAAGTAAGTAAGTTTGTAATAATTGGTTATGGCAGCAATAGAAAATGAATACAGGTGTGTTATGCTTTAAAATTATATCATCATTCTCCATTTTTTAGCTACTGAGTGGGAAATATATCCAAGGAACTACATTTTAAGACTATGTGCAGAGGTCCTTATGGGAGGAATAGCAACTGGAATAGGGCATAGTTGTTTGAGAGGGAGCAATGAGCTGTATTCTACATGTGGAACGAGCTCAGAGATTTAACACTTCTGGGTAATATATAAAAATTCTTAAGAAACAGTTACATTTTGACAATATGAGGAAGCTGAATAACTTAATACACACATAATTCTTAAGTCTTTAGGGGAGCTCAATGCAAACAAATCCAGATAGACTACATTCCAGAAAGATGCAAGCTATTCTTAGGAAGTGGCACACCTTTGCTTTCACTCCAATGGAATAGTGGTAGGAGAAGAAATATACACATGGAATAAAGGAAGAGCTAACCAGATGTTTAAAAATTGAGGTAATAAAATAAAAATGCACAAATCTTAGTGTTTATCTTGATGAATTCTGATGTGTATACACTCAAACCAAAATATCATTAAATTTTTCTTCATTTATTTTATCCATCTCCCACACCCCTCCCTCCTCTATGGAAACCACCAGTCTGCTGTCTGTATTTATGAGTCTATTTCTATTTTGTTTGCTCATTTGTTTTGTTTTTTAGGTTCCATATATAAGTGAAATCATATGGTATTTATATTTCTCTGAGTTATAGCACTTAGCATAGTATCCTCTAGATCCATCAGTGTTGAACCAAATGGAAGTATTTCATTCTTTTTTTGCAGCTGAGTAATATTCCATTGTATATATGTACCAAATCTTTATCCATTCATCTATTGATGGACATTTAGATTGTTTCCTTATCTTGGCTATTGTAAATATCACTGCAATTAACATAGGGTGTGTGGCTCTGGGAGGAAGAGGGTTCCCGGCCTGGAGCAAGTTTCATATGAATCTGCAGAGACTGAAGGACAACAAGGGTGAGTTTGGGAAAAGGGTTCTTATTTCTCACGGCTCAGTCTCACTCTCCCGCAGCACTCTCTACCTCCCTCTCGCTTGGCTCCACTAGCAAGCCCACTCCACCTGTCCCCTGCAGCTGCAGGGCATACTCACCTACCCTGCCCACCCCTTCTGGGAGGAACTTCATGGGTGAGTCCCTGAGTGTCTGATCAATTATGCACCAGGAATGGAGGGGAGGAGAGAATGACTGTCACTCTTCACCCCCTATTCTGGATAGACCAGAGGCTCTGCTGTGGTAAACATCCACTGATATGCAAACAGGCTCTTACCTGCACAACACTATCAAGGCCAGGTTGGAAATTCTGCGTGAAAACTTCCATTTACCCCACAGGGTACATATATCTTTTAAAATTAGTGATTTTATTTTCTTTGGGTGAATTCCCAGAAGTGGGATTGCTGGGTTGTATGCATTTCTATTTTTAGTTTTTTGAGAATCCTCCGTACTGCTTTCCCTTGTCGCTGCACCAATTTACATCCCCACCAACAGTGCAGGAGAGTTCCCTTTTCCTCACATCCTCACCAACACTTGTTATTTCTTGTTTCTGATACTAGCCATTCTGACTGGTGTGAGGGTTATCTCATTGTGGTTCTGATTTGCATTTCTGTAGTGATTCATGATGTTGAGCATCTTTTCATGTGTCTGTTGGCCATCTGTATGTCTGCTTTGGAAAAATGTCTGCTCAAGGTCCTATGCCTGTTTTTTAAATCAGATTATTATTTTTTTGTATTGAGTTGTATTAGTTCTTTATGTATTTTGGATATTAGCCCCTTTTCAGATATATCATTTGCAAAAATATTCTCCCATTCATTAGGTTGCCTTTTCATTTTGTTGATGGTTTTCTTTACTGTGCAGAAGCTTTTTAGTTTGATGTGGTCCCACTTGTTTATTTTTGCTTTTGTTTCCTTTGCCTGGAGAGACATATTCAGAAAAAAGTTACTAATGCCAATGTTTAAGAGTTTACTGCCTATGTTTTCTTCTAGGAGTTTTATGATCTCAGATCTTATACTTAGGTCTTTAATCCATTTTGAGTCTATTTTTGTGTATAAGACAGTGATCCAGTTTCATTCTTTTGTGCGTAGCTGCCTAGTTTTCCCAACATGATTTATTGAAGAGATTGTCATTTCCCCATTGTACATTCTTGTCTCCTTTTTCATATATTATTTGACTACATAAGTGTGGGTTTATTTCTGGGATGTCTATTCTGTTCCATTGATTTACGTGTCTGTTTTTGTGCCAGTATCATACTGTTTTGAATACTGTTGTTTTGTAGTATAGTTTGAAATCAGGGAGTGCGATATCCTCAGCTTTATTCTTCTTTCTCATGATGGCTTTGACTTTGGGGTATTTTATGTTCAGCACAAACTTTAGGATTCTTTGCAGTAGCACTGTGAAAAATGCCATTGGTATTTTGATAGGGATTGCACTGAATCTGTAGATTGATTTGGGCAGCATGACCATTTTAACGCTATTCACTCTTCCTATCCATGAGTATGGAATAGCTTTCCATTTATTTCTGTTGTCTTCAATTTCTTTCATCAATATCGTTTTCAGAGAACAGGTCTTTCACCACATTGGTTAGATTTATTTCTAGGAATCTTATTCTTTTTGCTGCAATTATAAATAGGATATTTTTCTTAATTTCTCTTTCTCTAGTTTGTTATTCGTATATAAAAATATAACAGACTCTGTATGTTGATTTTGTATCCTGTGACTTTATTGAATCCATTAATTCTAATAATTTTTTGTTGGCATCTTTATAACTTTAGAATGTTCTAGATAATATGTCATCTGTAAATGGTGACAGTTTTACCCCTTCCTTAGTAATTTGGATGTCTTTTATTTCTTTTGTCTGATTGCTGTAGGTAGGACTTCCAGTAATATGTTGAACAAGTATTGAGAATAGGTTAACACTTGGTTTCCGCTAGTGTATTTTTCATTTCATTTACTGTATTCTTCATCTCTGATAGGTTCTTTTTTATTTTTTTTATATATATATATTTTTAAAGTCCTCCCTGATTTAATCCATATTTCTCTAGTCTGGTGATCAGCTTTATAACCATTACTTTGAATTGTTTATAAGGTAAACTGCTTAACTGTGTTTCATTTAGTTCTTTTTCTGAAGTTTTGTCATGCTCTTTTGTTTCAAGCATACTCCTTTGTCCCCCAATTTTATTTGACACTGTTTAATTCTATGGACTAGGTGAAAGGACTACCTCTCACAGTCTTGAAGATGTGGCCTTGTGTTGGAACATTCCCTGGGTAGAGTGCTTGTAACTGGCAGTTTTTGATGCCTGCTGGAGGGATTATAAGCTGGGGTGTCCTGGTGTCTGGACCCTCTGGGTATGGTCTGGGCATCTATCAGGTGGGCACTGGCTGGGGCCATGCTGGCAGTGCAGTGTTGGAAGGGTGCAGTGCAGTGTCTCATGGGTAGGCACTGAAAGAGCTGCCCTGATAGGGTGACTGGAGATGGAGGGGTGTGGTTAGGGGGTCTCCCAGGGTGGGCACTGTTCAGGGTGCTACTGTGGTGGCTGGGGTCAGATGGGGCAGGGATGGGGTGAATCTGTGCACCATGGCAGTATAGTTGGTAGGATTCCTAGATCTCTGGTGGGCTAGTTTGGGCAAGGGGCCAGAAAGCCACCTCAGTTGTATATGGAGCTATAGTGTGTGCCCTGCCCTTGCTTCCATCTGTACCATCAATGTGCAGGAGGAACATACAGAGTGGTGCTCACCAGCACCTCCATTTCTAGCAAGAGTTCTAGCAATTCTCCTGCCATTTTGCAGGTGCTTTAGTCCTGAAAATCTGTTTCCTTCACTTGTAGTGTAGTTGCCCTTTAAACTGCAGTTTTTATATGCCTGAAGGCAGAAGAATTTGAGCTCTGGTCCTTCAGTGGTATATCCGTCCCTACTGCAGGCCTGCACTGGAGGTTGTGTTTCTGCCATTACTGTGTCTCTGTCTCTCCTGCCATTTTTTATGTGGTTTTCTAATTCCACATAATCTAATCATTGTGAAGAAAGTGTTCATTCAGTTCTTGGTTCTTCCTCAGGAGTTGTTGTTCTGTGTATAGGTATAGATTCACTGTGTATGTGACAGAAGGTGGGTTTGTTCAGGCTCTTTCTATCTTGGACCTAACCCCAGCCAGATATTAACACATTTAATGGAGGTGAGTGGGATGACATTATGGATGAGAATCCTGAGGAGCTGCAGTCCCAGAGTAAGTCTGTCCTGACCTGTCAAACCTTTTCACACTAACTTTCACTTCATGCACAGGAGTAGTCAAGGAAGGAGAGCTGAGGAAGAGAATCCCAGAGGTGTGTGGGGCCTTGCCCAAGTTCAGGCAGCAGTCATCTGAGAACTGAAATTAGAGCTGGAGAAATGAAAGAATTTACTCCAAGGCACAGCATATCTTTAAGTGAACTGCAGCCGACCTCTGCAAACTGAGGGCAGGGCAAGCACTGGTTGAAACGTCCCTCAGGGCATCACATGCCTTCCAAGGCAGATCACCAGCTGCTGAAGCTGAGAGTAGGATGAGAGAGCTGAGAGATAATATGAGGTGCAGAAAGTTTCTGATGAGTACTGGTGAGCAAAGAGAAACTTACAGAGAACCAAAAATATGGCAACAAAGCCACAAAAATCAAGGTGAACTTTCTGGAAAGGTGGCAGTCAACCTGAAAAGCATAATAAAAGGTCTGCTCTCTTACCAGTGCTCAGACCACAAATAGTGCTGAAGTAAGGTTCCTGATCCTTCCATGACTCAGAATATTGAAAGCCAGTGATGAACTAAATCTAATTAAAGTTAACACAAAATTCAACCCCCACTGTATAACTAATTAGATTGAATTCGTTTTGCAATCTGTTAATTCAATAGGAAAGGCATATCTAATTTGGGGGTTAAATAGTACCACTTTGGTCTCTATTCTTTTATGTATAATGTCTGGCATAAAATAAAGAATTACACACAAAAAAAGAAGAAAAAAAAAATGACCTGTGGTCAAGAGGGAAAATACTCCATAAAAGCAGACACAGATGGCCAAATGCTAGAATTACTAATCAACGACTTTAAAATAACTAGGGAATGTAGGCTAACAGATGTAAATGCCAAAGGAGAGCAGAACGTGTGAACAGGTGTAGAAGTTCACTGAAGCTAGGAAAAGTATAAAACATGAAAATACAGAAACCATGAAACTATAAATTGTAAACATTTACAAGGAATGGAAACCGGTAAGAAAATATATAATACCACAAGGAGTTCTTTGTACTTAACAAAAGACTCTACACAGCTGAGGAAAAGATGAGTGATTTTAAAGGAAAACAGTACACATTATCCAAATCAAATACAATGTCTGAAGACAAATAGAACAGAGAATCCAGTATCTGTGGTACAATAATCAGTCTTAGAGTCCCAGAAAAGTGTAGAGAAAGAATGTAACAATATCAAAAGAGGTGATTACTAAAACTTCCCCCAAATAATTAAATGCATCCACTAACAGAGTCAAGGTCCTTAAATCTCAAACAGGATAAACAGAAAGCACAGCTAGATATAGAACATGAAACTTCTAGAAACAGAACGCATAGAGAATATTTTAGAGCAGCTACACAAAGAAAAAGCATATATATATATACATTACAGTGTGATGATAAGGATTATGGCACACTTTTTATCATACACAGTAAAGGCTAGAAGAAAACACAATGATATATTCAAAGTCTTAAGATTTTAAAAAATGGGGGGTGTATAATAAAGATAAAGATATATTCAGAGGAAATAAGTGAGGTATTCCTCTCTGGCAAATTTGCAGTATAGAAAATGCTAAATTTTTTAGTCGGAAAGGAGGTGTACTTGAAGGAAGTCCAGATGTGCAGAAAGAAATGAAGAGTATTAAGAAAGGGTAAACATGTGGCTAAGCCTTTAAAATTTTACATTTCTTTATTTTACTCCTAAGTATGAAGAATGAAATAATAAAGGTTAGTGTCAAAATCGGTAAAACAGAAATGGTCAAGCAATAAAGAGTATCAATAATGCCAGTTCGTTCTTTGAAAAGAGTAAAAAAAATTGGTAAATCCTTGACTAAACTGATTTAGAAAATCAAAGAGGCAACAAAAACTACCCATGGCAGGAAAAGGAGAAATCATGATACTACAGATATTAAAAATATAATGGGGAGACATCATAAATGATATTATGTCAAAAAATTCAACAACTTGGATAAACGGAATAAATTCCTTAGAATATAACTGACCAAAGCTGTTATAAGATGGAATAAAAATCTGAGTATCTTCGTTATAAAAACTGAATTCACAACTAAAACTCTTTATATAAATTAAAAAATCTATGCTCAAAAAGCTTTACTAGTAAATTATAACAGTAAATAAAGAAATTTTATACAAGCACTGTCAGAAATTAGAGGAATAGTGAACACTTCCCAGCTCATTGTACAAGGCCTGCATGACCTGGATATTAAAACCTGACTATCTTTCTTCTTTAGGCATTTAGCCAAGAGAAATTAAAACACAGGTCCACAAAAAGACTAATACAAGAATGTCCCATCACTAATTCCTCTAGCAAAATAAAGTGTTAACATAATCCTCTTGTTTAGGTATCATTACTATGTGACAAATTTAAAAAAATTAAGCACCATCCTAAAATACTCATAGATCCTATGGTCAGGAATTCAGGTCGAATAGCTTGTATGTGTCCAAAATTGCTTGGAGCCTCAGTAAAGGACATTGTGCAGGGGAGATGAATCAATGGCTGGTGATTGGAATTATCTGGAGGTGTCCTCACTGACGTATCTGGTGCTTAATGCTTGCTGTTACCTGGGGCTTCAACAGTGTCTGTTGACCACACCACCTCAAGTGGGCCCCTCCATGTGTCCTGGCATCTTCTGAGCATGGTGGCCTCATGGACGGTACTCAGATTTCTTACATGACTGTTGAAGGCCCCAAAAGCAAATGTCCCCCTGGGCGTGGCAGCAGTAGCACAGTCTTTAATTACCTTGTTTCAGATGTCATGAGGTGCCACATCCACTACAAATCTACTGTTTATGAGAGTCACTAAGGCCAGCCTTGGTTCAGGGGACTAGGACTTATATCTTATTTCTTGATGGTAGATGGTGTCAGTGAACATCTTGTGAGACTGCTACATCTCTTACAGAGAAATTATGGAAGCTTCTCATTTCAATGAGAAAAAATAATTACAAAAGAAAGCTACCTTCTGAGAAAGGCAGATTTTGTAACAAAGGAATTACATGGAAAAGGCATATGCTGAAGTACAGCAGTCTTAATTCAACTACTGTGAAATCATTTTTGCACACACCATCCAATCCAAATTTCTACTGAGGGAGATAGACAATGTTCCCAAATCACGTTTTCTCCCACTGTCAATCCTAGGGAGAGTTTGGCAGCCAACCCTGAGCTATCTAGCATAACCAGTGTGACATTTTGATCTGTAAAGTTTGAAAAAGATTAAAAATCTTCTGAATTGAACATTGCTTTCAGGTGATATTTTATTTTGGCAGTTATAAAAAGCCATGTAAATTAACAAATGACTCAGAGTATAAATGTCCCAGTTCTAGAATGCTTATGTTCTTTATTTTGCTTTGATTTTGGAGCAATTAGAGTACCAGGAAATATACTATCTCTTACGAGTTATGTATATGTAAAAAAAAGTGTAATGATGACATGTGACCACAAAAGCCCCATTGTTTATGAGGGCGGAGAAGAAACACATAAAAAAATTACCTATAAGCAAGGATGAGGTCAGCTTGCCAAGGTTTAATTGGAGATAATGACATTTGCATTGGGTAGGCTCTCTTCAGTGTGAAAACTTCTAACATTTATACAACAGTAGATGAAAAACACCCAAGTAATTACTATACAGATTCATTTTATGATATCAAGGTATTTTATATTTACAATATCAAATATATGAGTTTTCTAGGTAATTGAAACTTCACCCTGTCTGCAACCATTTTCGTTAAGAATTTTTCTAAATTGTATTCGGTGGCTTATATTATCTTTAAATGAATAAGCACAATATAATTTGAACTTTTGGAAAATAAGTATATTATTAAGTAAATTAGTTATTACATTCTGCCTTAATTTCTGATACCCCCATGAGAAACAGAAGTCATGGAATTATCTATACTTAATTTAGATGGAGTCAATCTACTAATTGTATTTTTATATTTTATATTTTGGCCTGTGTGTCTGTGTGTATGGGGTGGGGAGAGGAATGGTGAGGATGGAATTTCTGCATTTTGTAAAAAAGAAAAAAACAGTATTCTCATCATTTAGATTGACTAACATTTGTGCCACTAATTGCCACATGTGTGCATAGTGTCTGTCTTGCTCTCTGTACTTATGTACATACATGCATATGCATATTTTTGCCAAATCATTTGAAAGTAAATTGTGGTATATATATACACATATTATAATAGCCTAAGAAAATATATAAACAAAATACCATTATCACAAACACATAAGTTTATCAATGTACCAATATTAACATATTCCATTACCCCAATATTCCAAATTGTGTTTCTATGCTGTTTTTTTTTTTTTTAAATCCAGGATTGCATTTAGTGGTCATGTCTCTAACTTGTCATTTAATTCAGAAGAACACCACCTCATTTGTATTTCATTACAATGACATTTTGAAGGCATCCAGGTCAGTTGTTTTATAGAATGTCCTGAAATGTGGATTTCTCTGTTTCTACATGATTGTATTCAGATTAAACACTTTTTTTTTGATTAAAGTGTAGTTGATACACAATATTATATTGGTTTCAGGTGTACCACATAGTGATCCAACAATTATCTACATTATTAAACACCATGATAAGTGTAGTTATCATCTGTCAACATGCAAAGATATTACAATATTATTGACAATATTCCCTATGCTGTACTTTCATTTCTGTGATTGTCCACTGATAGATGACTGGATTAAGATGATGTGGTGTATATATATGTATATATATATGTAAATATACACATACACACACATATACAATGGAATGTTACTCAGCCATAAAAAAGAATGAAAACTTGCCATTGGCCAATTTGCTACAAAATGGATAAAACTTGAGGATATTATGCTAAGTGAAATAAGTCATACAGAGAAAGACAAATACCACATGATTTTACTTATATGTGGAATCTAAAAAACAAAATAACCAAACAAAACAGAAATAGACTCAGAGAGAGAACAGACTAGTGGGGTGGCGAGGTAGGCGAAATAGGTGAAAGGGGATAAAGAGGCAGATTAATATTTTTGGTAAAATTTCTACAGAATAGCTGAGTGTTTTCTTTTGCTTCATTATCAAGTAGATACATAATATCAATTTGCCCCATTATTGGGGATGCACTGTTGATAACTTTAAGTTGGATTTCTCCACATTTATCTTTTGTAAAGATACCCTTTCCTTTTACAGTTATACATAATCAGTGGGGTGATACTTTTCAGTGCAGTGCATTATCAAGTACCCAAGAACTTTCACCCAATGGTTTTGCCATACATCGATGATCCCTGCCTAAACCAATTACGACTGTTCATTGCTAAATTTTAATCTGGAAATATATAACTTTTTTATGCTAACTTTAAGTCTTCCCTCTATTAGACCATCAGCTATTGCAGAGAGTCATTATGACTGCATCCCAAATAGCTCCTTTATTCCTCTGAACACTATAATTTTCTATTTTTAATATTCTCTCCAGGAAACAAAATTTCCAAATTGCTTAAAATGAGACTTAAACTCTGAGTAGACAGGCTCTACCTGAGAGCCTGAGGTACTCTTCTCCAAATAGCATGTGTTTAAAAACCTATTATTTGTGAAATAAGTTTTTAATATACAAGGTTATTTTAATATCCCTGTATCTTTTGTAGTATTCAAAATTATTGAGACTCCAAGATGAGTGATTGTCAATACCTGAAATACTGGCATATGTCAGTGAAATGGTAAAATGACCTATAAGGGGATTATGATTTTTAATATGATTATCATCAAAATTGTGTACAAAGGATGATCTGAAAGCTTAGAAAATAATTATTTTAAAATCACATGCATTAATTGCTACATATTATAATAAACTGTTGAAATCAGCTAAGTACTGCACATACACATATTTATATAGTAGAGTTAATCATTTCAGTTCTTGTTTGAATACACATGTAGTATAAAACATTTTTGAACCCTATTTTTATATGGTACAAAAATGAGATTAAATAAAAAGGATAATGCAAAGCCTAAAATTGAATACAAATTAGAAATAAATGTAATTTTATATCAAACCAAAATCAATAAATTAAAATAATTAATTTCCATAAATGGCTCTTACATGCTTTATACAAACATGATATAAAATCCACTAGTCCACATTTATTTATGAAAATGATGAAGTATCTCTTTAGTAGGGAGTACATTCCTACTAAAAGATGAGAATAAATTCATAACAATGCATCCCTTCAATCTAAAGTAGACATATATTTGCTGACTTTTCTTAGTGCTAATTTGCAGCTTTAGTGAAGGATAAATCTGGAAATATATAAGTATTTATGGTATGTAATGCCTCCCCAGAACTGTTATGTCAGGAAAGAAATAGAAAAAATATATATTATGATGTAGGTCTGATAAGGGAGGGGAGAATACAGTCTACTGGAGGAATAATTGAACAAGGTAAATGACCACACTCATAAAATCACAAAATATTATGAGAAAGTTGATTTTTAAGTCATACAAACAATATATTTTGTTGATAAACTCAAAATTCAATTCTTTTATTTATCCCTTTGTAGACCACCATTTTATGAGGTATGATTTCTAATTCTTAACCAATATTATAGGTGATTTTATTTTTATTTTTTCTTCTTCAGCATTCTTCCTTTTATTGGTATATAGTTGATATACAATATTATATTGGTTTCAGATTTACAACATAGTGCTCTGACAATTATATACATTACTAAATGCTCACCCTGGAAAGTGTCGTTACATCCTGTCAATATAACGAGATATTACAATATTATTGGCTATATTCTCTATGCTGTACTTCCATTCCTGTAGCTATTTTACAATTTGAAGTTTGTACCTCTTTATAACCTTCACCTATTTTTCCCATCCCCCCAACACCCTCCCTATGGTAAGCAACAATCTGTTGTATTTATGAGTCTCTTTTTTGCTTGCTTATTGTTTTATTAGATCCCACATATAAGTGAAATCATGCAGTGTTTGTTTCTCTGTCTAACTTATTTCACTTAACATAATACCCTTTAGGTCTATCCATGTTGAACCAAATGGCAAGATCTCATTCTTTTTTGTGGCTGAGTAATATTCCAATGTATATATGTACCACTTCTTTTTTATCCATTCAGCTATTGTTAGGCACTTAGGTTGCTTCATAATTTGGTTCTTGTAAATAAATTAATGATTATGTTTTCTTCAGGTAAATTCCCAGGAGTGGAATTGCTGGGTCATATGGCATTTCTATTTTTGATTTTTTTGAGAAACTGCCATACTGCTTTCCATAGTGGCAGTACCAGTTTACATTCCCACCAACTGTGTAGGAGGGTTCCCTTTTTTCTACATTCTCACCAAAACTTATTATTTCTTGTCTTGTTGATACTAGCATCCTGATTGGTATGAGGTGATATCTCATTATGGTTTTGATTTGCATTTCCCTGATGATTAGTGATGTGGAGCATCTTTTCACATGCCTGTTGGTCATCTGTATGTCTGCTTTGGAAAAATGTTCAGGTCATCTGCCCATTTTCTAATCAGATTATATGATTTTGGTGATGAGTTGTATGAATTCTTTATATATTTTGAATATTAGCCCACTATTAGATATATCATTTATAAATATTTTCTCCCATTCTGGAGCATGACTTTTCATTTTGTTGTTGGTTTCCTTTGCTGTGCAGAAGTTTTTAGCTTGATGCAGTCCCACTTGTTTAGTTTTGCTTTTGTTTCCCTTGCCCAGGGAATCATATACAGAAAAAAATTACTAATGCTAATGTTCAAGGACTTACACTGCCTATGTTTTCTTCTGGGAGTTTTATGGTTTCAGGTCCTACATTTAGGTCTTTAATCCATTTTGATACATCCACATACCATTTTGTTTATGCTGTAAGACAGTGATCCAGTTTCATTCTTTTGCATGTAGCTGCCCTGTTTTTCTGACACCATGTATTGAAAAACTGTCTTGTCCACAATTGTATAGTCTTGCCTCCTTTGTCATATATCAACTGACCATACAAGTGTGCATTTATTTCTGGGCTCTCTATTCTGCTCCACTGATCTATGTGCCAGTTTATGTGTCAGTACTATACTGTTATTGCTATGGTTTTCTAATGTAATTTGAAATCAGGGAGCACGATCCCTCCAGCTTTGTTTTTAAATCTCAAAATTGCTTTGCCGTTCAGGGTCTTTTGTGGTTCCATACAAATTTTAGGATTCCTTGCTCTAGCTCTGTAAAAAATTTCATTGCTATTTTAATAAGGATTGCATTGAATCTGTAGATGGCTTTGGGTAGAAGGGAATCTTAACCATAATAATTCTTCCTGTCCATGTGCACGGCATATCTTTCCATTTATTTGTGTTGTCTTCAGTTTCTTTTATCAATGTTTTCTAATTTTCAGAGTACAGGTCTTTCACCTCCTGGTTAAATTTATTCCTGGGAATTGTATTTTTTTACATGCAATTATAAATGGGATTGATTTCTTAATTTCTGTTAGTTCATTATTTGTGTACAGATCTCTGTATATTGATTTTGTATCCTTGACTTTACTGAATTCATTAATTATAATAATTTTTTTGGCAGCATCATATCATGTCATCTGCAAATAGTGACAATTTTACTTTTTCCTTACCAATTTGGATGCCTTTTATTTCTTTTCCTAGTCTGATTGCTGTGGCTAGGACTTCTAGTACTATGTTGAATAGAAGTGGTGAAAGTGGGTATCCTTTCCTTTTTCCTAATCTTAAAAGAAATGCTTTCATTCAATTTTTCACCATTGTGGATGTAGCTGTGGGTTTGTCATATATGGACTTTATTATGTTTAGATATGTTCCCTCTATACCCACTTTATTGAGTGTTTTTATCATGAATGGATATTGAATTTTTTCAAATGTTTTTCAGCATCTATTGACATGATTATATGGTTTTTATCCTTCTTTTTGTTAATGTGGTGTATCATATTGATTGATTTGCAGATCATCCTTGCATCCCTGGAATAAATCCTACTTGATCATGGTGAATAATCTTGTTAATGTATTTTTGAATTCAGTTTGTTAATATTTTATTAAGGGTTTTTGCACCTATGTTCATGAGGGATATTGGTCTGTAATTTTATAGTGGCTCTGTCTTACTTTGATATCAGGGTGTTATTGGCCTCAGAGAATGAATTTGAAAGCTTTCCTTCCTATTCAATTTTTTTGAGTAGTTGAGTAGGGCATGTATTAACTCTTCTTTAAATGTTTGGTGGAATTCACTCAGGAAGCCATCTGATATTGGACTTTTGTTTGTTGAGAGTTTTTTGATTAGTGATTCAATTTTGTTACTAGTAATGAATGTTCAGACTTGTATTTCTTCTTGGTTCAGTCTTGGAAGATTGTATGTTTGGTAATTTCAGTGTAATTATGTGATATTTGGTGCATATGACCAAATATATTTGACACATATTATGTATTTCATGTATAAATTAAGAAGCATGATAATAAAATGATTACCCAAGAACCCACCATCCAACTTAAAAACTAGAACATAACAGTATCATGCTTCTATCTGTAGGCAGTATTTTATATCTTCATTCTTCCTTCTTCTCACAGGTATGTACTATTCTATATGCTGAATTAATCCCATATTTTAAAAAATATTGACCCATTTCCCAGACTATTAAAGAAAGCTTAAGGCACTAATGTCATTAAACTGTCTTGAGTTTTGTATTTTGATATTGTATATTTTAAAATCAGACATTATTTTGTTTTGTGCAGTTTCTTTCTATTCCTTCATGAATCTCTATAGTTCAGAGATTTCTTTCTTTTCCTTTGAAGTACAATACTTATTATTATCTTTAGATTGGGTCTGCTGATGGCAAATTCTAATTTTAGCTTTATTTTGTTTTGTTTCTTTTGGCCAGAACTCTTTATTTCAAATTAGTTAATAGAAAAATGTTTTCCCTGGGTATGGATATAGGATTTAATTTACTTTTTGGAAAAGTAAATTGAACAAATCATTCTATTATCTTCTGAAATCTACTGATGACTTGCCTACAGGCGGTTTCCCCTTTCAGGGTTACTTATTGTATTTGCATTAGATGATTTTTAGTTTTTGTTCTGCTTCACTATGAACATCTAGTGAGTGTATATGTGTGCAAACGTGTGCATATGTATTTAATTTTGATGGAGATATGCTAGGTTACTTGAATCTGTGGCATGGTATCTGTCATAAGTTTTGGTAATTCTTTTCCACCATTATCTCCTCAAATATTGTCTCTTCACCTTTATTTTTCTCCTCTCTTTCTGATACTAACTGTATATTTTAGCTTCTTACTCTGTTGTCTCTCTATCTTTTTTTTCTTTCGCTGTGCTTTATTCTGAGTGTTTTTCTGACCTGTCTTCTGGTTAACTAATTCACTTGGTAAATGTTCTCTTACTTGCTTCCAGTTCACCAATTCTGACTTAAGCTGGGTTAATCTGCTGTTAAACACATACCTTGAATTCATTATTTTATTTAGTTTATTTTTCTATTCCAATAATTGTTTTGTTTTCATACACACTATTTCATATTTATACTTATTTGTTTTCTGCACATATTTTCAAAGCTTTCTTTTAATGTTTTGAAGAAAGCAGTTATTTTATACCCTGATAATTCTAATATTTCTCAGATTTATGTGGTTTATATGTTCTACTGCTTCTTTTGTGTCTTGTTTTCTTATGTGCTTCCTTCTATTCTCACAAGGCCACTAAAAACTAGTTTCACAGCTGTTGCTTTCTAAGAAGCAAATGTAAGGGAAAAAATCTGATGTAAAAAAATTAATTTCAATGCTGATCTGACCTTTCTTGATTCCTGTAATCCTCCTACATCTTGGTCTGGTTATTTCTTATTCAACTCTTTGCTATTTGATGCACTGAAGAATTTACTTTTAAAAGTTCATCCAACCCTTAGTTGTCTTCAGCAGGAAAGTTGGTAACAATTCTCTAGTTCTCCTTCCCAGTAGACATCACCAGATGGTCTCATTCCTTTACCTTTTAAAAATGGTTTTGTCATATTTGTCTGTATTCCTAAAAATACAGTTTAGTTTTACATAGTTTTGGTCCATATGAAAATAGTATTGTATAATATATATTATTCCATGACCTAATATTTTCACTCAGTGTTACCATCTGTGCTCTTTACTGATATATCAATTTTCCATCAAAAGTTATTTTGAAATCCCTGCATGATTAGAAAGAAGCAATAAAACATCACAAAAATGAAATTATTTAAAAACTCAGAAGATAAATTGTTTTCCATAGCATCTTTTTGGAAACAACAAATATTTTATAATAGGCAAGATAGAGAATAGTGTAAGAAAAAAAAATCAACTTTCCCACTAGGAATATAATTGAGAATTTTCTATATAATCTCTTCCAGCCCCTCCTTCCCTCCCTTCTTCCCTCTCTCTAAATATATATAAAATATTGTCTTCTATAAAGCCATTGCATAAGTAAGCTATTTCGTTTTTATAAAATTTTATAAAGTGGTTAGTTTACTCTTCAACACTTGACCCCATAATTTACACACACAATTGATGGTGTGTATGGTGCAAGAATATCACATTATGCATGTATCACTATTACTAAAATAAATCAGAAACATTCTTGCAAAAATATGATTAACATAGTTTTAAGATTTTCGTACAGAAAATCATACAGAAATGTAAATTTTAAAACACCTTACTTTAGTAAAATTTACTTTGCTCATTAGTTCTTATTACTAACCTGTAAGTGGGAAAATCTGTAATATTCCCATTAACAGTTATCTTTGTGAAAAGCCATGTTTTCCCATTTGTCAAAATTGAACTTTGTGCCTAAAGGTAGTTTCAGGAATTGAGAAAAGCAGATTATTTCTACAAATTCTTAGGAGCAATAAATACTGTGGAGGAGAAGGTACTAAATATATTCCACAGACCACCTTAAACTGGAGCTGACCAATTACAAAAATTACAGGAATGTTGAAGTGTGACTACCCCTCAAACTGATGAACTTGGCCTTCCAATATGTATTCATTCTGATTCTTGCCTTGTAAGAATATCACATGAATTTTGATCAAGGAATTACTTCGAGAAAACCCTACTACAGTGGCTTTGAATAAACTGTCTGTCTTCACCTCTAAGTAGTCTTGATTTCAGCTTTGACATTTAAATGATCTCAAACTTACATGTGAACCTCTTTTGGGCAGATGTGGTCTTTGTTGTTTCCCAAAGTCGTATTTGTGACAATGGGAAGCTTATTATGGCAATAGGGGTGCACAGTCACTTGATCTCTGGAGGTTGATCTCTATAGAAGCTACAGCTGGTCCTGCACTTGGGATAGGACCTGTTTTGGATATTCCTAATCTCTACTATGATTTCTGGCTTAAAGGTCATCCTTATGCAAATCCTGGGCCCCCTGCTATTGACTAGCCTTCATAGCACTTGTGCACTCAATGGGGCACATGGAAACTTTTCTATAAACAAGTGACATTCTCTGCATAAATGTACCCTGTTACCATTTTTCTTCTTCAAATCAAGTTAACTTGGCCCTAGCAATGGAACCTTATACAGTCCCAGAGCTCATTTGCAGAAATTAGTCACAGGCCCCCCACTGGCTTAGGTACCATCTTTAACCTAACTGGGCTTTTTACTTTTCTTTCTCAAGTGCCTGGCTCTTGAAAATGAAAATTTCAGAACTCTTTATTTCTGAAAACTGCCTTTGTGAAATGCTTTAAGATTTCAAAAGGTGACAGTGTCTCTTTGCTCTCCAGGTGTAACATTCTCTGAGGAATGGAGCACTCTGGTGACATAAGAAACTATTCAAAAAGTACATTCGATTTTGAAATGTTACCTTGCTACAGAAATAATGATTTGAAAGAAAATGTTTCTTAAGTCATAACTTTCCAGTAAATTCTAAAAGATATGAAAATTAGACAATGTAATAAAATAAAAGCATTAATTTACATATATTTTCATCCTTAAATTCTTAAGTCATTAGTTTCACAGTTCTGGAGGTTGGGAAGTCTGAGAACAGGGTCCTAGCATGGTAGCATTCTGGCGAGAGACCTCTTCCTGGTTTAAAGATGGCCATCTTCTTGCTGGGTCCTCACATGGTGGAGAACAGAGAGATGAGGCAAGCTTTCTACAGCCTATTCTTATAAGGGTACTAATCCCATGATGAGGCCCCACCTTCATGACCTAATTACTTTTCAAAGACCCCCATCTCCAACTGCCATCACATATGACCTTTGGTGTAACGCATTTAGTCCATAGTATTGACTTACTTTTGTTCTAAAGAGACAATATTTTAATTGATTAATTTTGAAGTCAAAACTTCTATACTACTTAGATTTACTTTTATATTGGCAATTACCTCCTCCACAATATTGAATTAGTCAAAGCAAAACATACTGCATTTCAGTTAGTGTGATAACAACCTTCCTCATCACTTGTCTTGATCTTGCTTTGGCATTTACTCACCTTGGCTATATATCATTTTTTAAAGTCACCAAGTATCATATAAGTAACCCTGTATAGGATACAGAGCATGGAAAGTTATTTAATACTTGTGCATCCATTTTATCATTTGCAAACTGTGAAATTAACGATATGCTCAACCCAGAGTTCTTATGAAGAATGAGATAATGTAGATATAAAGTAACAGCACATTAGATTAATGATTCTTAACCCCATTTAAAATTTTCTATTCAGTTTTCTTTTCTTTACTGAATTTCTTGATTAGATTTAAGAGTTTTTTTGTGGAGTATTTAGGATTTTCTTCTTCCTTTCCAATTCTGATGCGTTTTCTTTTTCCTTGACTGATTGCTCTGGCTAGGATTTCCATTAATATGTTGAATAGGAATACTGAGAGTGAACCCTTGTCTTGTTCCTGGTCTTAGAGGAAAAGCTTTCCACTTTTCACCATTGACTATGATGTTGACTGTGAGCTTGTCATATACTGGCCTTTATTATGTTCCTTCTGTGCCTGATTTGTTGAGTTTTTATCATGAATGGATGTTGTATTTCTTCAAATGCTTTTTTTTTCTGGTTCTATTGAAATGATAGTAAGATTTTTTTCTTTCATTCTATTAATGTGATATGTTACATTTATTGATTTGTGTATGTTGAACCATCTTGATCCTTGGGATAAATCCCACTTGATCATGGTGAATGATCCTTTTAATGTGCTGCTGATTCCATCTGCTACTATTTTATTGATAATTTTTGCATCTATATTCATCAAGGATATTGGCCTGTAGTCTTCTCTTATTATAGAGTCCTTTTCTGGCTTTCGTATCAAGGTGATGCTGGCCAAATAAAATTAGTCTGGGAATGTTACCTCCTCTTCAGTTTTTTGTAAGAGTCTGAGAAGGAATGGTGTTCATTCTTCTTTAAATGTTTGGTAAAAGTTATCAATGAAACCATCTGGTACTAGGGTTTTCTTTGTTGGGAGAATTTTGATTACTGATTCAATCTCCTTACTAGTAATTGAGCTGTTCATATTGTCTATTTCTTCCTGATTCAGTGTTGGTACGTTGTATATTTCTAGGAATTTTTCCATTTTTTTCTAGCTTGTCTAGTTTGTTGGTATACAGTGATTCCATTCAGTTTTTTTTTTCTAACTTGCCTAGGAACATTACAATTCTAATTCCCTTTTTTCTCATTTATTATAGGGTTTTGATCTTATTCTTATAAGCAAAATGATAATGCTCCCCTTTTATTTCTGAATCCTCATAAAATACTTTAGTCTAGGTTTCAGATTTAATACGTGCTCACTGATTTGTCCGTAAGTGGCTTTCTTTAAAAAATGATTTCAAACAAAAATGAGTTTACTCCTAGCAACAATAGATAACTGGCTTCTCATATTTCTAGGTGGTTTAAATACTACAAAAAGAATCAATTGAAGATTTTGCTTTAAAAGCTTTATTTATTTGTTGAAACTAAAAATTACCTAAGGAAATAAACACACCCAAAGTCACAGGACCCATGTTTCCAAATAAATAAAATATTTAAACCACTCATTTAGATACCCATTCTGACTTGGTAAGAAATATTACTCACCTAACACTCATGGTTTTCCTAAGAATGAAGAAATGTGTAAAATCTTCAAATTACTACATGAATTTGTAGGCAAATATGCCATTATCTATCACATGAGGAAATTTCCTAGGAGTAGTTTCTATTAGGCAACCTAAGTAGTGGAATCTAAGCTAAATAACTAAATATCCTGTGTATAGCTGCAGCCAGCATGGAATCTCCAGATACTCACTTTGTACCATAAGTAGAAAAGTATTAAAAAAAAAAAACTCCCACATAGCTATAGAATCTTACCAATTCACCTGAAATCTTTCCAACTTAAAGCTCTCTTCCATTTTAAGCAGTTTTCTCATAAAGAGCTATCTTAAAATGGCAGTATCTAATTCAGAGAGATGACACATTATGACATTATCTGCCATTAGCCTACTTTCTGTGATTACATTTGGACTGATTCCCAGGCATACCTCCTTCAGAATCTCATATAAGAAGACTGAAACTTGGTCAAAGAATCTGTATATTGTAACAAGTATCCCTACTGAGTCTGTTGTGGATGGTCTTATAAAATATGTTTAGAAATGCTGCCTAGGAAATCAGGGCTGCTGCACAAAATTAATAAACAGCTGGGGGAAACTTCAAATAGGAAAGTGATTATCAGATAGGTGGCAGGATGTTTGGTAGCGAATCATCTATCTTGTACTTATGGCCAAGACTGACCTCTGATGGTGTCCCTTTTACATTGTGAGGCCATTCCAAAGTGTCTGAACTCTATGAGAATAAATATAAAGTAAAAACAACAAACACTATAAAGTACAACATATTAGTATGGCAGATTCCAAAGATGCTTTAATTTAAATCTTTACACCTGTATTTTAAATTTCTTTGCATCCTCATTCCTTTTAATTGTTAATGCCACTATAAAGGAACAGAGAAATTACTATAAAAGTTTTGTGAAAATAGGAAAAATCTATTTAATAAACCTAGATTTGGCACTCCCTCTGTAGCATTCAGCTCTTCTTCAAAATTCTTAATTTACTCTTAGTTTTGAAGACCAGTTTAGTTTCTCTTTTTAATCCTTGGTTGTTATAGATCTAAGAGAACAGAGATTGGGCCTATTATTTTCGTTACTGGAATATATCATTAGAAAAGCCCCAACCTAAATAGGAAAAAAACCCATAGCCTGGTGTACATTGCTACTACATTATGAAGTACATGTCTCTGAGTGAGATAAAAACAATCCATTATAATTTTCAATCTGAAATTGGCAATTATCATTTGTGAATTTTTTTAACTGAGATATAGTTGACATCCAATATTAATTTCAGGTGTACAATGTAAAGATTTGACAACTATATGCAATACAAAATTCTTAACACAGTAAGTGTAGCCCATCTATGATTTTTTAAATTTAAATTTTAACAGGTGGGAAGGTCTTAAATAATGAAATATAATTTCCTACTTTTTAATGATCCTAACTAGAGTACATTTGCCCTTAGGCTAATCTGTCATTTTATGTAGCCATTTGATATGAATGGCTTATACTATTATATTTTGTTTTAGATATTTTTTAAATAAGAAATCTTATATGCAATTTTAATACTTATGATTAAAATGGAAATTAGGCACCTCAGTAAGCTCCATTTAGATCGAATTATGTTATGCATTATTTATTGCACAAATAGACTTGAGGATACAAAGCATTATTTTAGCAACTCCTTCCAGGCCTACTCTTTAAAATATGCCCCAGGTAGCTGTAAGATTTATGGCACATTTTACAGTCCCTTTATACCTATTTTTCAAGCTATTTACAAATGTTAAAACATATCACTGAGATATGAAATATCTAAGATTAAAAACTAATTTTACAGACCATTTGTCTTTGTGTTCATATATTTGTAAATGAAAAACAACTATAAAATACATTCAAAACTGGCCTCTGTAGGCAGGAAATCATTACAAAGAAATGTCGTTCAATAAGGTTTCCCAGTGTTCCCTAATTCAATTTCAGTTTGAATCTTTTTGAAACTAAACAACTGACATTGTTAACTGGGTGTTACAGTTGGATATTAATAGCTTTTAGCTTGTTTTTTGTGGGATAAAAATGGAAGCTTTGCAATTATAAAAGGAAACAATGTTCACTCCTCATGAGTTAAAAGCAGGGGTAGGTAAACATTTTATGGAAAAATCCAGAAAAATAGTAAATCTTTTCAGCTTTATGGCCCATATACAGTCTCTGTTAGAACTACTCAGCTCAGCCTAGCTTGAAATCAGCCATAGACAGTACAAAAACAAATGGGTGTGACTGTATTCTAATAACACTGTATTTACAAAAACAGGTAGAGTGCTGACCCCTGACTCTAAACACAGAATGCAAGCACACAAGAGGAAAATGGTTATGGTATTCATATAGAAGCTAAAAACTGAGCCAGGACTGTGAACTCTGTCTGAGAGCCATTAATTGTGACATCATCACTCGCTACTTTGCACCCTTAATTGACATGAATTCTGTTAAGTAAAAGAATAAAAACCACTTATCCTTTATCTTCTATTATTTTGTCATCCTTTCAGCACAGGGCCTCTGTATCACCAAGATAGTTTTATTTTTGATATTAGATAAAATTAAACATAAATCATCAAAAAAAATCATTTCCATAATGAATAACTGTTAGTCCAAAATGCTAAGAAAAGCACTATAAATGCATGGTGAAAAGTTTAACCTAGGAAAAATCATACTATTATTGTAAAGGAGGCCCATGGATTGACATGGTAGAGGATTTTTTTTCCCCTATTTTCAGTTGGAGACATGTAGGACAAGGATATACTCAGGGTTAAGAATATTAAGGAATGGCACAAAGTCTAGTTATGTGTTTGATAAGATTCAAGTTATCTAAGTAAAAACCATTGTTTGTTCATCTTTTTGTGTTCCTGAGGAGTAGGACAATATCCAATTTTGTGATTTGGTCAATCATTTAAGTATAATGTATACATCCTGTGGTGGAAAACATTTTTAAGAAGGTTGTGCCAGAGAAAATTGTTTCTCACCAATGTCCATGTTTCTTCTTTTCTTTTGAGACACATACATTTCTTTGTCCCTTGGCAGTTATGTGGGGATATATAGTTGTGTTCTGGACAATAAAATATGTATGTGATATACATTACTTCCAAGACTGGTTTTAAAATCTGTATAAATTTCTATGCTCTATTTCTTAGTTTACTGGCCACATACAGAGACTACACTAGAGATCACAAAGGCCCAAGAGTGATTGGGCCATGAAAATTTGGGATTAAAGAGAGTTCTAGCTGGGTTTGAGAGCCAAGAATGTAATGTGTTAAGAAAAATATGTGAGTGAAGGATAAATAAATTTTCAAGCATATGATTTTTCTGGCTCTAATTTACTGTGACATACTTACATCTGTGATAGAGTTTATATGTGCATATATATATATATATATATATACATATTTACATACACATACATGTATATTGTGCCTATTTATATATGTTAAACTTTTCTTCCAAAGTTTCAAATTATAGCTTATAAAGATACTGATTTCCATTATCCTTCCACACACAATGTTTAATTCTAAATTGTTAAAAATACAATTATTTTTATAGTAAATTGTCTTTTTTTACATAATGTGTGAGCAATACATACTTTTATTGAAATATTGTTGATATACAATATTATATTGGTTTCAGAGGTACAACATAGTGATTCGACAATCACATAAGCTAAATGCTCACTATGAAAACTGTAGCTACCATCTTGCAACATAAAAAGAAATTGTAGTACCAGTGGCTATATTCCCTGGGATGTACTTCTATCCCCATGATTGTTTGATGTCTGTACCTGTATTCCCTTTACCTATTTCATCCATACCCCACCCCCTCCTATGTCAAGCACCAGTCCATTCTCTGTGTCTATGAGTCTGTTTTGTTTGTTCATTCATTTTAGATTCCAAAAATTAGTGGAATCATATGGTATTTGACTTAGTTCTCCTAGCATAACAGCCTCTAGGTCCATCTATACTGACACTAATGGAAAGATTTCATTCTTTCTTATGACTCAGATTATATCGATAGTATGTACCAAATTTTCCTTATCCATTGCATCTTTAACCATTTATAGGAAGCCATGCTTCTCTATTTTGGCTATTGTAAATGATGTAGCAATAAACACAGGGGTGCATATATCTTTTTGAATTAGTGATTTTGTTTTCTTCAGATAAATTCCCAGGATTGGAATTACTGGGTCATATGATATTTCTGTTTTTAGTTTTTTGAGGAACCTCCATACTGCTTTCCATAATGGCTACATCAATTTGCATTCCCAGCAGCAGTATACAAGGGTCCCTTCTCTCCACATCTCTGCCAGTGCTTCTCATTTCTTGTTGATATTAGCCTTTTCAACTGGTGTGAGGTGATATCTTGGTGTGGTGTTGATTTGCATTTCCCTGATGATTCATGATGTGAAGCATCTTTTCTTGTGTCTGTTGGCCAGGAAAAATGTCTAATCAGGTCCTCTGAGAATTTTTTTAAGCAGATTATTTGAGGGTTTTTTTGGTATTGAGTTATATAAATTCTGTATATATTTTGAGTATCATGTATAAATACCCTCTCCCATTCCATAGCACGACTTTTCGTTTTGTTGTTGGTTTCCTTTGCTGTGCCAAAGCTTTTTAGTTTGATGCAGCCCCACTTGTTTAGTTTTGCTTTTGTTTCCCTTGCCTGGGGAATCATATACATAAAAAAAAATTAATGCCAGTGTTCAAGAACTTACTGCCTATGTTTTCTTCTGGGAGTTTTATGATTTTAGTTCTTACATTTAGGTCTTTAATCCATTCGATACACACATACCATTTTGTGTATTGTATAAGACAGTGATCTAATTTCATTCTTTTGCATGTAGCTGCCCTGTTTCCCCAACACCATGTATTGAAAAGACGGTCTTTTCCCCACTGTATAGTCTTGCCTCCTTTGTCATATATTAATTGAGAATATAAGCATGGGTTTACTTGTGGGCTCTCTATTCTGTTCCATTGATCTATGTGTCTATTTTTGTCTAGTATCATACCATTTTGATTCCTATCGCTCTGTAGTATCGTTTGAAATCAGGCAGCATGATCCCCCCACCTTTCTTCTTTCTTCTCAAGGTGGCTTTGGCTATTTGGGGTCTTTTGTGGTTCAATACAAACTTTAGGATTCTTTTCTCTAGCACTGTGAAAAATGCCATTGGCATTTTGGTAGGGATTGCATTGAATCTGTAGATGGCTTTGATCAGTATGGCCATTTTAACAGTATTAATTCTTCCTTTCCAGGAACATGGAATGTCTTTCAATTTATTTGTGTCATCTTCAATTTGTTTCATCAATGCCGTAGAATTTTCAGACTACAGGTCTTTCACCTCCTTGGTTAGATTTATTCCTGGGTATTTTTTTTTCTTTTTCATGCAATGGGATTATTTTCTTACTTTCTCTTTCTATTTGTTATTTGTATATAGAAATGCCACCTATTTCTTTATCTTGATTTCATATCCTGTGACTTTACTTTCTTCATTTATTAATTCTAACAGTTTTTTGGTGGAGTCTTTAGGGTTCTCTGTATATATTATATCATCTGAAAACAGTGACAGTTTTACTTCTTCCTTACAAATCTGGATTTATTTTTCTTGTCTGACTGCTGTGGCTAGAACTTCAAGTACCATGTGGAATAAACATGGTGGGGTGGGTGGTATTGCCTTCATCTTAGAGGAAGACCTTTCTGCTTTTCATCCATTGAGTATGGTGCTAGCTGTCAGTTTGTCATATGTGGCCTGTATGATGTGTAGATATGTTCCTTCTCTACCCACTTTGTTGAATTTTGTCAAAAGCTTTTTCAGCATCTATTGAGATGATCCTATGGTTTTTATCCTTCCTTTTGTTAATTTGGTGTAGTTTGAGAAGAACAGGTATTAACTCTTCCTTAAATGTTTGGTAAATTTTCCTGTGGAGCCATCTGGTCCTGGGATTTTGTTTGTTGGGAATTTTTCTGATTACTGCTCTCATCAGGACTATCAGTATGGGGTGGAGTGTAAACAATGATGCTCACCAGCAACTTCAATCCCTCAGAGATTTCCAGCAGTTCCCTCGGCAAAGAGCAGGTACTTTATTTCTGAAATCTTCTCCCATTACTTATAGTGTAGTTGCCCTATAAGCTGCATTTTGTTTTGTTTGTCCTGTACCCAAAGGCAAGCTTACCTTCACTCCCCTCAGGGCTATATTGGGGGTAGAGTTACCTCTGTTAACCCTGTCTCCATCTGTCCTGCCATTTTTTATGTGTTCTTTTTATCCCCCATTGTGCAGAAGGTGTTCACTCAGGCCTCAGTTCTTCCTCAGGATGAACTGCCCTGTGTAGGTGTTGATGTTGTGTATATGCAGGAGGCGGGTGTAGGTTCTTTCAGTGCTGCTATTTTGGACCTGCCTTTAGAAAATTACATCACTAATGAGGGTCATTATGAAATTTTTTTTTCTAAACTGAAGATAGCTAAAGAGTCCAATTTTGGCTTATAATTGGTTTACATTTAAAAACCAGCCATTAAATAATTCCATTAAACTTTTTTGAATACCTGCTCTTTATCAAGGACTGTTATGAATTCAAACAGTTATATTACAGTAATAATCATTTTAATAACATAATATTCTTAAGAACCTACTATCTGCGGGGCACTTTATATATTCTCTGATGCTTTATTTTTCACCTCTTACAGAAAATATCACAAGTTCAGAGAAATTTACTGACCCAAGTTTACAGAGCTAATGAGTGAAATAATTGGGAATAAATTCCTCCTCTTTCTGACTGAAATATTGTCCATTTTGCCCGTCTCCCTCTGTGAACTCAATTCCCAATTCCTTCATTGCTTTTGGATTAAAAGAAAGAACAATTTTCTCTTATATCAACAGGATGAACATATAAATTATCTTCCAACTCAGGATAGTTTTGAGAGTAATAGAGGAACATTAGAAATTACCACAAGGAGTTAGTTTGCAATGGGTCTAAAATTTTAGTTATACTAGATGAATATGTTAGAGATTCACTATACAACATAGTGCCTATTGTTAACAATAAGGTGTTGTGCACCTCAGAATTTGTTAAGGGGGTAGATTTCATGTTAAGTGTTCGTCCCACATAAACAAAAATTTAAAAACAAAAAAAGAGACACACTTTGGAAGGTGTTATTTCCTTGATTATTGTGATGGTAACACAGGTGTTTGCATATGTCCAAACTCATCAAACATAAAATGATACACATTAAATATGTGTAGGTATAATCCTATTTAAAAACGTCTTAAAAAATTACCCTGAGGAGAGACTTCTGGGAATATGGCGACGTGAACAGACCAGCAGAAAAATTCCTCCCAACATTATATTTATTCACGAAATTACAGCAAATACAACTATCCCTAAAAGAGAGACCAGAATACACAGGAAAGTGCACAGCGTACAGCTACACCTGTGAGAACTTGGCAGCCGGTGAGGCGGACGGGATACGGAGCGCCGACCCGGTGGGACCGAGCGCTCCCCGCCCCCCCCCCCAGAGCTCCGGCAGCCAGACACTCCGGACAGAGGACTCGGCACCCGGCGAGGCGGGACAGAAACACGATCCAGCGAGACCAGAGCGCCCCTGCACCCCAGCACTCCGGCGGGAGTCCCGGCAAGGCGGGTAAGGTACGGAGCCGCGAGCGGACTGAGCGCTCCTCTCCCCCAGCGCTCCAGCGGGAGGAGAGGATTCAGAGCCGGGAGGGAGTGGAAGTCTGCGCCGGGAGCGCCGACACACAGCCTGCGGTGTAGTGGAGATAGGAGAGACAGAGGGCACAGGGTCCCAGCCCGGAACGTGCAAGTTGCCCGCGGCAGGCTCCGGGAAGGAAAAAGAAAGGAGAAAAAAGGGAAGAAAAGCGCGCGCTCTACCTCAGCGGTCTTAAAGAGACAGGAGCTCAGTAGAGGGGCCGGATAGCCCCGCAAACTGAGCCCAGCACGCTGGGAGTCCTGGGGAGCTTTGGACCCCGTGGCTGGCGACTGGGAAAGGGTGCCTGCCATTGAGACCCCACGGAGATCAACAGCTTACCAGTCCTTCCCAACCCAGCCAGAAATATACAGGGGCGCTGGAATAGTGGAGCAACAGCGCCACCTACAGCACTCGTGCGGAACCCACCCCCGGTGGCTTTTTTTGTTGTTGTTGTTGTTATTGTTTTTACTCCCCTTTCTTTTCCTTTTTTTCTTTCCCTCTCTTTCAACAGCCTCCCATTCA
>JAQQAC010016209.1:19603775-19660976 GCA_029783875.1 Phataginus tricuspis
TCATTTGCCATGACGAAATGGGATTTATTTCATGGATGCAAGGATGGTTCACTATCTGCAGATCAATCAATGTGATGCACCCCATTAACAAAAGGGAGGATAAAAACTGTATGATCATCTCAATATATGTTTAAAAATCATTTGACTATATTTAACACCCAGATATGATAAAAACTCTAAGAAACTGGCAATAGAGGGAACATATCTAAACATAATAATGGATACATACAATAAACCCAAAGCTAACATCATACTCAAGGGTGAAAAGTGGAAAGTTTTTCCTCTAGGATCAGGAACAAGACAAGGACACCCACTCTCACCACATTTATTCCACATAGTACTAGATGTCCTAGCCACAGCAGTCAGACAAGAAAAAGAGATAAAAGACATCCAAATTGGTAAGGAAGAAGTAAGATTGTCACTATTTGCAGATGACATGATAGTATATACAGAAAACCCTGAAGAGTCCACCAAAAACTATCAGAATTAATAAATTAACTTAATAAAGTCACAAGATACAAAATCAAAATACAAAAACCTGGAGCATTTTTATATACAAATAACAGACTATCAGAAACAGAATTTAAGGAAACAATTTCACTGGCCACTGTATGAAAAAGAAAAAAAAATACCTAATCTAACTAGAAAAAAATCTAACCATGGAGATGAAAGACGTGTACCCTGAAAACTATAATATATAGGTTAAAGAAATTGAAGATGACATAAATAAGTGGAAAGATAGTACATGCTCCTGAATAGGAAGAATTAATATTGTTAAAATGACCATACTGACCAAAGCATTCTACAGACTCAATGCACTCAATGCATTCAATTCATTCAATGGAATGGGTGAAATAGTTGAAGTGAGGGAAAATTAGTGAGAATCTTAATGATTTTTGTTTTATATCTTGATGACTGATGGTCACATGAGTTCATATGTTGGGGGAGCGTTGTGTATTTCCTAGGTCCTTGTCCCCGCCACGACAAAGAACTGAAGGGCAGAGACACAGTAGTGAAGCAGAGTAAAAGCTTTATTTACTTACTTAAAGAGAGAAGAAGTGCAGCAGGCAACCCCAGCAAGGAGAGGTGCCCTGAAAGGTTGGAGAGAGAAAGTTTAAGGTTAAAAAGTTACATACTTAGAAAGTGTGGGCCACCTCAGAGAGAGGAGCGCCCCCTGAAAGATTGAAAGGAGAGTTTAAAGTTAAAAGGTTACGCACTTGGAAAGTGCAGGCGACCTCAGAGAGAGGAGCGCCCTGAAAGGCTGGGGTTCCCCCTTTTAAGGATTCTTTAGGAATGTGACTAAGGGCTGGGGGTACAGACTTGTTAAGTGGTCTTTGAATACTTAGAATTAACTTAACTCAAGGAAGTTCCTGCTCTGATTTCGCCCTGAGATACGGGCGTCTTGGTCTGGGAGCAGATCAAACAGGCTGCCTGCCCAGCCCCCAAGGTGGGCTGAGTTATGGACTGTTTGCTAAAGAGTAAGTTAAGAATCTTACATTTTTAACTTCCTGGGTATTTAAAATACAGTCTTTAAGATGGAGTCCTTCCTGCCTTTCACTATGTTGTTTACGGCTGGGCCTGCATGCTAAATTAGTTTCCTAGGTTACAAACTACTTAATTAGGGCCAGAAGGAGAAAAAAACAGCATATAGGTAAAGGTAAAGAAAGTAAGCCGGGCCTGCATGATTAACACAATAAAGACATGGACTCTGCTGAGGTACCTTCCTTTATCTAGGAAATATCCAAACATTCCAGGCCAAGTTGCTCTTGGCTTTTTGAGCTTTAATTGATTAATTTTGGGTCTTTTTAGTGAACTTTCTGGTCTTTTTCTCTTTCCACCCTGCTCATATCTATTTTCCTGCCTAACACATACACATGTCAAAATTAATCGAGCTGTACATGAAGATTTATTTTAGTTCATGTACCTGAATTAAAAAAATATACTACTCACCTCTTGTCCATTCTTTAAAAATATTTAAAGGCTTTCAGTGACCATAAAAATAAATTCAGACTATTGCCTCAAATATAACCCATTTTTTGACCTGCCACACACCCAGTTTCATTTCCACACAGTTTAGTTCCAACACTGTTTCAGTGAAAGAATTCCACATTGTTATATATCTGAAGTGAGAGTGTGATCTCTATTGTGGAGCAATATTAAAATCTGGTTCTACTGCTGCATGCAAAACATACAAGAAACAAATGTAGTGATTATTAATTAATGGTAACAAATATAGAGTCATTAGATATTTTTACTAAATTTACAGTAAGCACTTGATAACAAACTCCTTCAAACATCACAGAGGACACAGAAAATGAGTAAAAAATATGTGAAGAGATTATATGGGAGGAAAAATAATTTTCCTTCTACCCTTCTAGGTGCTTGACTGAGACCCCTTGTAATAAAAAAGAGATTAACAAGAAAACAAACAGAAGTTTAATTACAAATGTATCTCCTCTATACATGGGAGACACCCAGGAAAAACTTAACTTAATCTTCAGGTAAGGATAGAAGATGTTGGGGGAAAAGAGGGTGGCCAGTTATAAGTGGTGACCAGGAAAAGCACAGTAAATAAGGGTATGGTTGTTATGCAGCTTTAAGCCCAAGCTGCCTCCACTGATAAAGAGTTTGTCATGATTCAGTCATTCTCCACTTCCAAGGACCGAGAGGGAGACACCCTTACAAATGGAGATTTCCTTTAAATGCAAATGTTTCTTACAAAAGGGTAATTTATGCTTGGTTTTCAGAGCTTCTCCTTTCTACTGTTTCTTAAAAATAACCTTAAATAGTCCTTCTGTCAGAGGCATATTTTGGGGTGGCATATTCTATTCGCCTTAAAGACCTTTCATTTATAGCAGAAATATAGTGATGGAGTCCAAATTAGAAGAGTGGGAAAAAAACAAGCAGCTTTTAAACTGACTACTAACTGAATGAGAGAAGTAAGTTCTTGCTGTCAGAGATGACAGAAGAGAAAGCTGGAACCCAGAATACTGACGCTTTAGTAAAAGGTACCGGAGTAAGAAGATCCCAGCTTCCCTTTGGCCCACTACCATTCTACACTCAATGCGTAGTGTTCTCTGTAGTTACTAATTATTTTCGCCACCATTTAATAAATGCTTTCAGCTTTGTACAATGTAGTTATTCAGTTATTTGTCATATGGTAAAGCACTGTTTTAAGGAAGCAAGTAGAAGAGTACTATTTGGTTTTAAAAGAATAACTTTGTGTATAGTACATAAAGACTAATACCTACATATGAGACAGGGCCCGTGGTGTAGTCAGAGTAGGGTGAGAGCCTCTGGAAAAAAGCAAGGCAGGATATTTACAGTCAGAGCAATGTAACTACATGCAAGGAAACCCCCTACCAAAACTCTGTGTTAAACATTCAGCTCTAGAGTCATTCTTCAGTGAGATCAGTTGATACTCCCCAGATAAAGGAAAGTAGCCCATGTTTTTATTATGCTAATTATTTGTAATCATGTGTAAGATTCACTTTAGCATGCTAAAAGGGACTTCATATCTCATCAAGGACAAACATCCTAAGGCCACTTTTAACAAGTCCACACCCTAAGCCCTTTATCAGTTCCCAAAAATCTTCAACTGCCTATAAATCCCCTAGACAACGCACCACCCCGGGCTCTCTTGCCCCCTCCTGGCATGAGCCAGGACCTCTGTCCTCTCACTGTATGTCTCAGTAAAAGCCTCTGCCCTGGATTTCCTACCTTGACTGTTTGCTAAGTTCATTCTTCGACTCCGCAAACAAGAACCCCGGCATCACATATATGCAAGGGTAGTCTGCTTAAAAGTATACTCCTGGTTTGTGATTATCAAAAGTTAATATCCTTTTAGTATTAACAGTTTTTACAGTTTGTCACAATCACATGCAAGAACAATATATTTCTTCCATCCAGTAAAGTCCATAGTTTACAAACATTTACTGATGTGTATCTAAGGGGATCTTTTAGAAGGATAATAATGTAAGGTTGATTAAGGATCATATTGAGTTGTCTTTTTCGTTATAGTCTTACAACACAGCTCTGTAAAAGGCTAATTAGAGTCTTGCTTCAGTATAGATATCAAAATAACAAAAGAGGAACCTCTAGGCCCTTGAGATTTCCTTTAAATCTTAAAGGACCAACTCTAATTCCTAATTCTGATTAATAAATTTCCCTCTGCCTTCAATGCCCTGTTGAAGCACTATTCATGTTGACCCATAATAATTTTTCCTATTACTTTTCTTCTCTACTCCATGCACATAATTAGGTCAAGTGATTCTTAGGTCACAACATATTGGGAGCCATAAAATAAGGCACTATAGAACTTACTCAAAGGAATAATGAACTTAAAGGCAGCCAAAAATAAATGCAAAGTCACATGTAGTTAATGGATAGTACTGTCACAATGATGAATTTCTTTGATTGGTTTTATAAATAGCCATACCTCTATCAGCAGTAATAGCAAGTGTATTATCAATTATCAGTGATAATGTATCTGATCTTGAGAATCTAGTTCCAGATTGTCTTGATTGTGGATGACTGAGACCTTTCCCCTCCATTACTAGTTACTGCACTTTTACTGTATTTGATCTGGGGAGAGATTATGTTTTACCAGTGCCTTCAAACTTGCAGAGTTAATGAGCTTAGAGAAAGAGTTTCAGGTCAACAGCATCAGATCTACTGCATATGGTTGTGCATCTCTGCCCTGCACAAACATGGTCTCCCAGCTGTGAGGGTGAGTTGGGGTGCAGATTCAGCCTGCGCCTGCCTAGTCAAGCCCTGCACCCCTGAGTGGAACTGAAGCTCACAGCAGATGGAGCACTTCCTTTTTAACAAAAAGTGTCGTCTGTACCCAGGCCATATGGGGACTGATCAGAGGGAGCCTTGAAAAATTCTGCAGTGGTGGTGAGTGGAGTAGAAGTAGCCCAAGAGGACCCTCTCTTCACAATCGTACTGGCGTGGGAAATGTTACCACTTTCATATAAAGTCAAAGTTTCATAAAGTCTGCTTTGTTTTTGTATGTTGTATCTTAATGTAGTATAAATAAGGATGCTTATGTATCTGAACTCACTTTTCGTTTATGCCTTAATGAGGGTTAATGGAAGGGAACAATGTTTCAGATGCTCTGATATGGCAATAGATTTTCCTGAATTTTAAAATATGTAATTCTATTGAAATTGTGGAATGCATGGCATATATGGGAGAAAGCTGTTTAAATAGCATATAACTGAGAGAAGGAATATTGTCTGAAGTAAAACATTAGATCCAGAACCCATAAAGTAAAATATTAGTATTAGTAAATTTTATTACATAAATACCATCATGATTGAAGTTTTTTGAAAAGCACTATAAAGTTATCATCCAAGAGTCAGACTGAGAGAAAATAATGCAAAGCATATGACATATAAAGAGTGAACTTCCAGACTATAGAAAGAACCACAAGTCGTAAGAACCATATACAGATCCCAGTAGAAAAACCTGCTCAGGATATGAACTGATAGTAGTTCACAGAAGGAGAAATACAGATGGCCAATAAACTTCTAAAAGAATGTACTATCTCAATAGAAATGAGAGATATTTGAGTTTTAAAAACTAGGGGACATCATTTTTCATCCACCAAATTGGCAAAAATGAAAACAATTATTAACAATTCACTATCTGAAAAGGCATGGGAAAATGAATATTCTAACTCATATTGATTTATTATTTTGGAGGGCAATTTGATTGTATCAGTGAAAATTTAAAATGTAAGTGTCCTTTATCCATCTAATTCCACTTCTAAATACCTAATCCACAGGAAATAATGCATATGTCCACAAACTGAGAAAAAGAATATTTATGACCTCTCTTTTTCTAACACAGTTGACATCGCATGCCATAATCTGCCCAAAGTGCTCAGCTGCTGTTCATTCACCTACCTCTCATAAGGAACCTATAGGTTGATATGAATATTATCCCCAATTTGTGTTTCAAAAACAGTCTTTAAGGACATTAAGGATACACGATGACTAAATACAATGTAGGATCCTGAATTGGGTCCTGGAACAGAAAAAAGCCATTAGTGGAAAAATTGCTGAAATATGAATAAAGTCTAGAGCTAATAATATTGTACCTATGTTAATTTTGTGGTATTAATAAATGTACCATAGTTATGTAAGATGCCAGTATTAGAAGAAGCTGGATGAAGGGTATACAGTAACTATCTGTGCCATGTTTTCAACTTTTCTATAAATATACATTCATCTTTTTTTAAATAAAAAGTGTTTAAAAGTATTCTTTATATCGCACAGCTAGCAAGTGGCAGAGCTACTGGGGACAGTGGGAGAGAAAAGTCATGGAGAGCAAAGATCCTTTATATGACTATAGGCAGGCAAAGGGGAGCTAAATGGAGATAGAAGTTGAGAATAACCAATTCTGTTGTTTTCATTTGACCACCCATCTGACTGCAGTCTCCAAACTGATAATCTGACTTCACATGTAAAAGAAGGCAATAAAGAGAAATGAGGCAGTACTTACACTCGTGTAAACCAGGAAGCTTGATAGACATATAAACAATGACTGCAACATAAATAAAGTTTATGGACAATGCTGTTGGAGATGTCACCAAGATCTTCATAACATGGGTTGCTGATATTCTGACTTTTAATCACATATCTTGATTGTATAATCAAAATTAAAAATTGCAACATTGGAATTTTAAATTGTACGTGTTCCCTCTATTAATAGATGTATTCCTTCTACCATCTCTATCTGTGAAGAACTCATTTGATAATTTTCCCAGAATCAATAGTTCACTTTGATAGATGATGGTAGTAATATAATCTTCTTAAAGTATTTTTGACAGAGCAAATACTTTGATATACCTTTAATATGCAGTACCAGAGTCTGTGTTTTCAATAGCTATGTCATCTTGTGTAATAATTCAAAATCAGAAACTAAAATTCCCATCAACAAGAAAATGATTAAGTAGACTATTTTACAAGTAGAATATGAAACATTTTCTGCCAATTAAAATGGGATATTTTGTGAGTGGGGAAAAAAATGGAATTTGGAGAATGGCACATATTATGAACCAATGAGCTAATATGCCCTGCAAAGATAACCTGCTCTAATCTTCAGGTTCTGTGACTCTGAGATTTCACTTCTGTGGTTATGTTATATGGCGCAGTTAACTTTAAGAGAGAGATTATCCAGTTGTGCCTGCTAATCATTCAAGAACTTTCTCCAGCTGACGGCAGGAGATATGAAAGATATTTGACTCATGAGAAGGATTCACTGTACCATTCCTGATTTGAAGATGGAGGGACTACATGAGATAGAACGTAAGCAGCCTTAAAGAGCTGAGAATGGCCCCAAGCCAAGAGCCGACAAGTAGACAGGGATCTCACCTATAACCACAGGAACTAAATTCTGCCAATAACAGAAATGAGCTTGGAAGAAGACTCTGAGCTCCAGGTGAGAACACAGCCAGCCACACCTTGTCTTGGACTTGCAAAGCCCAAGCAGAGAATCTACCCATGCAGTGCCAGAGTGCTGACTCATGGAAATAGAAGCTAATAAGCTGGTGTCATTTGAAGACACTAAGTTTGTAGTAATTTGTCATGGCATCAATATAAAGCTAATACAAAGCCTATCTATGTACAATGTCCACAAAGCAACTTTTTTACAAATAAAACTGATACAAGTGATTACTCTGAATTGGAGAAGGATAGAGGAGGAGAGAAGTTTTTCCTTTATATATTCCTGTTTTTAATTTCTTTTTGTACGATGGGGAGGAAATTTTATATTAGCTTAGTATTTAACAAAGTGATTTTAAAGTAAAGGACATTTATAGAGGCCTAACTTTAAAGAAGCTTGGAATTTTCCCATTCAGTCTCCATATACTTTATGAAGGCTTATAATAGGTCAGGCATTGTTAGGCTCTGGGTAGAGACTATTCAGAGATACTATCCCTAACCTAGTGGAAGTCAGTGGTGGAGGATATAAAGTAAAGCCAAGTTTGCTACGTTCTATTTGTGAAAGGATCAAGTGCAAGGTCCTAGGGAGACAGAAGCATCTCTTCAGAGACAAGGCAAGGGAAGTCAACCAGAGCAGAGTTCACTGCATTTTAAGCAGTGTTAAAGAGTTTGAACTTTATGCTGAGCACAATGGGAAACATTAAAATAGGCAATGGTTTAATCTTACTCATATTATAGAAATACTAGTTTGGATGCCTGATACATAATTCATTGGAGAGGGCAATGAGAGACAGGTGTTTTCTTCCTAAGAATGTATTATTTTGTACCTGTGTTAATATGTGCTAATCTGTACATATACCACCTTTCATTTTTAACAACACAATGAAATGTTCTAAAATAAGACAGCAGAAGTAGGGACGGGGTGACAAATGTCCAAGATATTTAGGAGGTAGTATCAATAAGCGTCATCGATCTTGATGTGGGAGTGAGAAAGCAGGAGGGAGACAGCAAGAATGACAGCAAAGATTCGGTGCCATTTGCCAGCGAGGCCATACAGGAGGAAAAGCAGTGTTGCAGGGAGAAAGGATGATACCCATTCTGGACTTGTTGGGCTTGAGGTATTTCTGAGACATCCAAGTGCACATGCTGGGTGGGCAGCTCAGTTCTGGAGTACAGGAGAGCAATTTGAGTCTTACATTTTTTCCTCCTAGCTTTAATGAGGCATAATTGGCATACAAAAACTGCACATAATTAACAGAGACAACTTTGTGAGTTTTGACTTATGTATACACTCATGTTACCGTCACCACAATTGAGGTAATAAACATTGGATTTTATATCTTATGAAAGCTTTTAACACCATGTAACAGAAAATATGACTAACAGTTGCTTGTAAAACAGGTTTATTTTTCTTATACAAAAAAAAAATGCGAGGCAGGCAGCTTCAAACTTTGCTTTAGCTGCTCAAAAATGGCATCAAAATCTTTCCTCTTTGGGGGTTTCTGTTCTCTTATATACCTATGCTGTTTTTTGTTTATTTTCTTGTTTTGTTTCTTAATGTCTCCTCTTAATGGATTGCCTCAGATCCAGGCATCACGTCTGAGTTCAAAGGATGAAAAGAAGGGATGGGCTCAACAAATTTTCTTCTACTTTTATCAAAAAACTCCCTAGAAGGCTTCCCTTCGAGTTCACTGCCTTTAAAACGGGGGATAGCAAGGAATAAAGGAGATTGCTAATAGTAGCTGGGTTAGTGAAACTATAGAATCAGTCCTCAAAATATAGAGGGCATATAGATCTGAACAGACACCTCACCAGAGAAGATACACAGATGACAAGTAAGTATACGAAAAGATGTTCCACATCATACGCGATCAGGGAAATGCAAATGAGAACAACGAGACACCACTATGCACTGATTAGAATGGCCAAAATTTCCAACACTGACAGCACCACCCGCTGGCAAGGATGTAGGGCAAGAGGACCCTTGGTCACTGCTGGTGGGAATGCAGTTTGGTACAGCCGCTTGGGAAGGCAATTTGGTGGTTTCTTACAAAACTAAACACACTCTTGCCATACAATAGGGCAATCATACTCTTGGGTATTTGCCCAAAGGAGCTCAAAACTTATGTTCACACAAAAACCTGTTCATGGATGTTTGTAACAGCTTTACTCATAATGGCCAAAACTCAAAAGTGAGCAAGATGTCTTTAGCAGGTGAGTGGATAAACTGTGGTGCCTCCAGACAATGGAATATGACTTAGCACTGAAAAGAAAAGAGCTATCAAGCTATGACAAGACACTGAGGAATATTAAATGCAATTTACTAAGTGAAAGAAACTAATCTGAAGACGAAATACTGTATGATTCCAACTATATGACATCCTAAAAGATACAACTATGGAAACAGTAAAAAGATCAGTGGTTGCCAGGGGTTGAGGGGGAGGGGGAGATGAATAGGCAGAACTTTTAGGGCACTGAAAATCCTCTGTATGATACTATAGTGATGCATACATGTCATTGTACATTTGTCCAAACCCATCAAATGCACAATGCTGGGCATGAACCTTAATGTAAACTATTGGCTTTGGGTAATTCTGATGTGTCACTGTAGGGTCATCAATTGTACCAAATGTCCCACTCTGGTGGGGTAAGGTGATAATGGGAGATATTGTGCATTTGTGGGGACAGAGGGTATATGAGAAATATCTGTATCTTTCTCTCAATTTTGCTGTGAATCTAGTTCAAAATAAAGGTACAAGGTCTTTAAAAAATGTCAAATCATAATGATAAATTATTTGGGAAAAATCAAATCACTGAAAGGGTATTCATTTGTTTATTCAGTGAGCTAACAATTAGCACATTTGTTCTAGGCACTCTACTTATCATTGAAAAGCCAGCGTGCATTATAGTGCAACGTAACAGGAAGGCAAACAAATGCCATGGCTCGTCTTGCAGTGCCCATAACAGACATCACTAATTCCAGACCTCTTTCCCACACATGCAAACATGCCTTCAGAATCATTACCAACACAACCCACAGGTCACCACTAGCCACGGATCAGAGTTTGGCACGCAGGATATAATCTATTTCTCATCCCTTATATAGTGTATTACATGTATATATGTCAGAATTTAACCTTAATATAAAGTAAAGAACAGTACAGATTTGTATTAAGATAATTGAGAGCTCTTACTTAAATCTAGAAATATACATGTTTTAATTAAAGCCCAGTAATATTATAGTAGCCCTTTGTCTCCTGATTTATAGGGTATATGCTAAATGTGTACATATTTTTCCTTTATATCCATCTCATATATTTACAAAAATGCAGAATGCAAAGTCATCAACATGATTAATGCAAAGCTTTAAAATTTCCCAGAATATGTTCTCTCTCTTTTATATATTCAGATAGATAAAAATCTAAGAATATATTAGGCTTTGAAAATTACTGGAAAAAATTTGTCAAATGTGACAGTCTTTACTGTATATGAAATATACTGATTGTTGGCACACTGGGTTCCACACCTAGTGACTGACGTGTGAGTTAGTTAATTTTTCTGTGCTGGTTTGAAGGATTTAACCCTCAAGCTTCTACTAAATCTAGCAAGCCCAAAATACAAGTTTTGTCATACTACACAGGTTTTTGCCACAGGAATAGTCTTACAAATAAGGACATCTAGTGAACACTTCAAAAGATTACAATGAAATGTGACTACCTACACATAAGAGCTACCATCTTTGAGCACAGAATCTATGAGGAGCAACTTATATTCATTATCACATGTCATTGTCACAATAAGTGATCTTATTTAATTATCATGACTGTCACAAAGCAATCCTGCAGGATGTCAGTGCAAACTTTTAGGATGAAAAACAAACATAGGGGTGCATATGTCTTTTTCAACAGGTTGAGTTTAGATTCAAGCTCAACATACCTGGTAAGCTGGAGAGCTGGGAACTGAATTCAAATGCAGCCTCATATAAAAATGAGTAGGATTAAATATGTTATTGAGTAAATATGCTTAGTTGATGTTCAAATGTAGAAAAATGTATAGTTGTGTGTTATTATATATGTGCTAAAATAGAATCTACAAGACTTGAACTGGGTGTAATGCCTCCCAGGTACAGACTACATTGCCTACACTGCCTTGTAGCTAAGTAGGCTCGTAACATGGCATGAAACTCTTCATGTTCTCCCTTTAGAGGCAAAGCAACTTGTCCTAGACATTTTTCTGTAAGCTAGAATTTGGTTGTGGCAATGACCACACTCTATCACACAGAGGAGGAAACCAGCTCAGCAGGTGGCAAAGCAAGATGGAAGGAACCTGGTCCCTGCTTGTGTAAATCCTGCCCTTCTAGCCCAAAACACTCATATTGGACTGTTTGTGTGTGATAAAGAAATAATCTTCTGCTTATTCAATTCAATTTAATCTACTATCACTCTGTTTAAAAGTTTAGCCTCAGCTAATACAATCTAGTTATGTGATCTTCACTGTCACTCTACCCCTACTTACTACTTTCATCATAACCTTGACCTCAATTCTATACCCCCCCTTTTTTTATAATTTATTTTGGTATCATTAATCTACAATTACATGTGCAATATTATGGTTATTAAACTACCCCCTTCATCAGGTCCCCCCCACCAACCCCACTACAGTCACTGTCCATCAGCGTAGTGAGATGCTATAGAATCACTACTTGTCTTCTCTGAGTTGTACAACCCTCCCCGTGACCCCCAACATTACATCTGCTAATCGTAATGCCCCTTTTTCCCCTTGTCCCTCCCTTCCCACCCATCCTTCCCAGTCCCTTTCCCTTTGGTAACTATTAGTCCATTCTTGGGTTCTATGAGTCTGCTGCTGTTTTGTTCTTCAGTTTTTTTCTTTGTTCTTATACTCCACATATGAGTGAAATCATTTGATACTTGTCTTTTTCGGCTTGGCTTATTTCACTGAGCATAATACCCTCTAGCTCCACCCATGTTATTGCAAATGGTAGGATTTGTTTTCTTCTTATGGCTGAATAATATTCCATTGTGTATATGTACCACATCTTCTTAATCCATTCATCTACTGATGGACACTTAGGTTGCTTCCATTTCTTGGCTATTGTAAATAGTGCTGCAATAAACATAGGGATGCATATGTCTTTTTCAAATTGGGCTCCTGTATACTTAGGGTGAATTCCTAGGGGTGGAATTCCTGGGTCAAATGGTATTTCTATATTTAGTTTTTTGAGGAACCTCCATACTGCTTTTCACAAAGGTTGAACTAACTTATATTCCCACCAGCAGTGTAGTAGGGTTCCCCTTTCTCTCCATCATTGCCAACATTTGTTGTTTTTGGATGTTGGCCATCCTAACTAGTGTGAGGTGATATCTCATTGTGGTTTTAATCTGCATTTCTCTGATGATTAGCGATGTGGAGCATCTTTTCATGTGCCTGTTGGCCATCTGAATTTCTTCCTTAGAGAAATGTCTATTCATGTCCTCTGCCCCTTTCTTAATAGGATTATTTGCTTTTTGTTTGTTAAGGTGTGTGAGTTCTTTGTATATTTTGGATGTCAACCCCTTATCAGATACATCATTTATGAATATATTTTCCCATATTGTAGGATGTCTTTTTGTTTTACTGATGGTGTCCATTGCTGTACAGAAGCTTTTCAACTTGATATAGTCCCACTTGTTCATTTTTGCTTTTGTTTCCCTTGCCCGGGGAGATATGTTCATGAAGAAGTCACTCATGTTTATGTCCAAGAGATTTTTGCCTATGTTTTTTTCTAAAAGTTTTGTGGTTTCATGACTTACATTCAGGTCTTTGATCCACCTTGCATGGGGCTAGACAGTAGTCCAGTTTCATTTTCTTACGTGTAGCTGTCCAGTTTTTCCAACACCAGCTGCGGAAGAGGCTGTCATCTCCCCAATGTATATCCGAGGCTCCTTTATCAAATATTAAGTGACTGTATATGTTTGGGTTAATGTTTGGATTTTCTATTCTGTTCCACTGGTCTGTGGGTCTGTGTTTGTCCCAATACCAAATTGTCTTGATTACTGTGGCTTTGTAGTAGAGCTTGAAGTCAGGGAGCGTAATTCCCCGTTTGATTCCTCCTTCTCAGAATTGCTTTGGCTATTCGGGGTCTTTTCTGGTTCCATATGAATTTTAGAATTATTTGTTCCAGTTCACTGAAGAAAGCTGTTGGTAGTTTGATAGGGATTGCGTTGAATCTGTAGATTGCTTTAGGTAGTATAGCCATTTTGACAATATTTATTCTTCCTAGCTAAGAGCATGGGATGCATTTCCATTTGTTAGTGTCCTCTTTAATTTCTCTTAGGAGTGTCTTGTAGTTTTCAGAGTATAGGTCTTTCACTTCCTTCATTAGGTTTATTCCTAGGTATTTTATTCTTTTAGATGCAGTTGTGAATGGAATTGTTTTTCTGATTTCTCTTTCTGTTAGTTCATCGTTAGCGTATAGGAAAGCAACAGATTTCTGTGTGTTAATTTTGCATCCTGCAACTTTGCTGAATTCAGATATTAGTTCTAGTAGTTTTGGAGTGGAGTCTTTAGGGTTTTTGGTGTACAGTATCATGTCATCTGCAAATAGTGACAATTTGACTTCTTCTTTCCCAATCAGGATGCCTTGTATTTCTTTGTTTTGTCTGATTGCCGTGGCTAGGACCTCCAGTACTATGTTGAATAACAGTGGAGAGAGTGGGCATCCCTGTCTTGTTCCCGATCTTAGATGAAAAGCTTTCAGCTTCTCACTGTTAAGTATAATGTTAGCTGTGGGTTTGTCACATATGGCCTTTATTATGTTGAGGTATTTGCCCTCTATACCCATTTTGGTGACAGTTTTTATCACGAATGGATGTTGAATTTTGTTGAATGTTTTTTCAGCATCTATGGAGATGATCATATGGTTTTTGTTCTTCTTTTTGTTGATGTGGTGGATGATGTTGATGGATTTTCGAATGTTGTACCATCCTTGCATCCCTGGGATGAATCTCACGTGATCATGGTGTATGATCCTCTTGATGTATTTTTGAATTCGGTTTGCTAATATCTTCTTGAGTATTTTTGCATCTACGTTCATCAGGGATATTGGTCTGTAATTTTCTTTTTTGGTGAGGTCTTTGCCCGGTTTTGGTATTAGAGTGATGCTGGCTTCATAGAAAGAGTTTGGAAGTATTTCTTCCTCTTCTATTTTTTGGAAAACTTTAAGGAGAATGGGTGTTATTTCTTCTCTATATGTCTGGTAGAATTCAGAGGTGAATCCATCTGGGCCAGGGGTTTTGTTCTTGGGTAGTTTTTTGATTACTGATGCAATTTCATTGCTGGTGATTGGTCTGTTTAGTTTTTCTGTTTCTTGCTTGGTCTGTCTTGGGAGGTTGTATTTTTCTAAGAAGTTGTCCATCTCTTCTAGGTTTTGCAGCTTGTTAGCATATAGATGCTCATAATATTCTCTTATAATTCTCTGTATTTCTGTGGGGTCCATCATTATTTTTCCTTTCTCTTTTCTGATTCTGTTTATGTGTGTAGATTCTCTTTTTCTCTTAATGAGTCTGGCTAGGGGTTTATCTATTTTGTTTACTTTTTCAAAGAACCAGCTCTTGGTTTCATTGATGTTTTCTATTGTTTTATTCTTCTCAATTTTATTTATTTCTTCTCTGATCTTTATTATGTCCCTCCTTCTGGTGACTTTGGGCCTCATTTGTTCTTCTTTTTCCAATTTCAGTAATTGTGCCTTTAGACTGTTCATTTGGGAATGTTCTTCCTTCTTTAAATAGGCCTGGATTGCAATATACTTTCCTCTTAGAACTGCCTTTGCTGCGTCCCACAGAAGTTGTGGCTTTGTGTTGTTGTCATTAGTCTCCATATATTCTTTGATTTCTGTTTTGATTTGGTCGTTAACCCATTGATTAATTAGGAGAATGTTGTTAAATCTCCATGTATTTGTGAGCCTTTTTGATTTCTTTCTGAAATTTATTTCTAGTTTTATACCTTTGTGATCTGAGAAGTTGGTTGGTAGAATTTCAATATTTTTGAATTTACTGAGGTTCTTTCTGTGGCCTAGTATGTGGTCTATTCTGGAAAATGTTCCATGTGCACTTGAGAGGAATGTGTATCCTGTTGCTTTTGGGTGTAGAATTCTGTAAATGTCTGTTAGGTCCATCTGTTGTAGTGTGTTGTTCAGTGCCTCTGTGTCTACTTATTTTCTGTCTGGTTGGTCTGTCCTTTGGAGTGAGTGGTGTGTTGAAGTCTCCTAAAATGAATGCACTGCTGTCTATTTCCTCCTTTAATTCTGTTAGTATTTGTTTCACATATGCCGGTGCTCCTGTGTTGTGTGCATATATATTTATAATGGTTATATCCTCTTGTTGGATTGACCCCTTTATCATTATGTAATGTCCTTCTTTATCTCTTGCTACTTGGTTCATTTTGAAGTCTATTTTGTCTGATACAAGTACTGCAACACCTGCTTTTTTCTCCTTGTTGTTTGCATGAAATATCCTTTTCCATCCCTTCACTTTTAGTCTGTGTATATCTTTGGGTTTGAGGTGAGTTTCTTGTAGGCAGCATATAAATGGGTCTTGCTTTTTTATCAATTCTGTTACTCTGTGTCTTTTGATTGGTGCATTCAGTCCATTTACATTTAGGGTGATTATCGATAGATATGTACTTATTGCCATTGCTAGCTTTAGATTCGTGGTTACCAAAGGTTCAAGGGTTGCTTCTTTACTATCTAAAAATCTAACTTAGCTTTCTTTTTAAGTTTTTGTAAACACCATCTGATGTTTCTTTATTTCTCTCCCTTCTTATTCTTCCTCCTCCCTTCTTTATATACTAGGTGTTTTATTCTTTGCCTTTAGTTAGTATTTGGATGGTCTGCTTTCTTTGCTATGATTTTATTTTCTCTGGTGACATCTTTTTAGCCTTAGGAGAGCTTCCCTCTAGAGCAGTCTATTTAAGATATCCTGTAGAGGTGGTTTATGGGAGGAAAACTCTCTCAACTTTCGCTTGTCTGGAAATTGTTTAATCTCTCCGTCATATTTAAATGATAATCGTGCTGGATACAATATTCTTGGTTCAAGTCCCTTGTGTCTCATTACGTTAAATATATCATGTCATTCTCTTCTGGCCTGTAAGGTTTCTGTTGAGAAGTCTGATGATAGTCTGATGGGTTTTCCTTTGTAGGTGATCTTTTTTCTCTGTCTAGCTCCCTTTAATACTCTGTCTTTATGTATGATCTTTTCCATTTTAATTATTATGTGTCTTGGTGTTGTCCTCCTTGGGTGCCTTGTGTTGGGAGATCTGTGGGCTTCCATGTTCTGAGAGACTATTTCCTTCCCCAGCTTGGGAAGTTTTCAGCAATTATTTCTTCAAAGACACTTTCTATCCTTTCTCTCTCTCTCCTTTTTCTGGTACTCCTATAATGTGAACATTGTTCCGTTTGGATTGGTCATACAGTTCTCTTAATATTCTTTCATTCCTAGAGATCCTTTTATCTCTCTCTGCCTCAGCTTCTCTGTATTCCTGTTCTCTGATTTCTATTCCATTAACAGTCTCTTGCATCTCGATCGCTTGTCTGATTTCTGCATTGTCTTTCCTCACTTCCCTCACTTCCTCCCTCAGCTCTTGCACATTTCTGTGTAGATCCAGCAGCATGGGTATGACTTTTATTCTGAATTCTTTTTCAGGAAGACTGTGCATTTCCATCCCTTCAGGCTCCTTCTCTTGGGTTGTCTGGTTGATCTTAGTCTGTACCATATTCCTCTGTCTTTTCATGGCTATAGTAGTGGTCCCTGGTAGTTGCCATGTATGTCAGCTGGGCTCTTTAAGACTTTAAAAGGAAAAAAAAAAAGAAGAAAAAGAAAAAAAAGAAAAGAAAAAAGAAAGAGAAGAAAAAAGAAAAAACAAAACAAAACAAAACAAAAAATGCTCACAAGGAGTGGATTCTGTGGTGATGCTGTAGGTGGCGCTGTTGCTCCACTATTCCACAGCCTGGCCTTGCCACTCCGCAGGGCCCTTTATAGCTCTGGCCGTGGTGGGAACAAATGTGAGGCTGTTGATATCTGTGGGAAGTCTAAGTGCGGCCACCCTTTCCCAGTCGCCAGCTAAGGGGTCCGAAACTCCCCAGGGCTCCCAGCCTGCTGGGCTGAGTGAGCCAGGGCGATTCCGCTCCTCCGCTGGGCTCCTGTCTCTTTAAGACTGCTGAAAAAAGCATGCGCTTTTCTTTTTTTTTTTTCTCCTTCCTGGAAGCCGGCTGCAAGCAACCTGGCACGTTCCCCCCTCAGATCCTGCACCCTCTGTCTCTCCAATCTCCACTATACCGTGCGATATGAGTCAGCGCTCCCCGCGCAGATCCCCGGGCCTGGTTATTTCCCGGGCTTGTACTTCCACTCCCTCCTGGCTCTGAATCCTCTCCTCCCGCCGGTTCACTGGGGTGGGGGAGTGCTCGGGTCCCGCCAGGTCGTGGCTCTGTATCTTACCCGCCTCGCGGGGTGCCAAGTCCTCTCAGGTGTAGCTGCACGCTGTGTGCTTTCCTGTGTATTATGGTCTTTTAGGAATAATTGTATTTGCTGTATTTTCATGGATAAATATAGTGTTGGGAGGAGATTTCTGCCACCCTGCTTACGCCACCATCTTCCTGGAAGTCTGATATACCCCACTTTTTTTGTTAGAAGTCTCAAAACACATGAGGAACTATGAAAATATAAAGCTATTTAGCAAATAAAATGGGAAACAATAATCACATAATATAGTGAGACAACAGGACATAGGCATGTATTCTATATGTTCGTACAGTTGACAGTTCTCCTTGTTCTTTCTCCTTTATCCTTTAACAGGGTTTATTTCACTAGTGTTTTTTAATGGAATTTTTGTAGTACCTGTTAAGACTAAATGTTTGTGTCCCCCACAAATTTATGTTAAAATCCTATGCCACAGGGTGATGGTACTAGGAAATAGGGCCTGTGGGAAGTGCTTAGGTTACCAGGGCAGAGCCTCATGGGTGGCAAGAGTACTCTTAAAAGATCACTAATAAGGGAGAACTCTCATCTCTCTGCCATGTGAAGTTACAGCAGAAAGATGACCTCCTAGGAAGTAGGCTCCCACCAGACACCAGATCTGCCAGCGCCTTGATCTTGGACTTTCCAGCCTTCACAACTGTGTGAAATAAATCTCTGTTCTTTATATGTCACCCATTTATGGTATTTTGTTATAGCAGCCCAAATTGACTATCTACACATTCCAGGCATTCAATTGCATGGGGGAGTGGAAGATGAGTAGAATCCTCCCTCGTTCTTAGTCCAGTGAGGTAACAGACATATAAGGAAATAAATCCATCACAATGCATCCAATAGCAGAGAAAGAAACAAAGTCTTATGGGAGAATAAATCAAAACATCACTTATTTCTGCTAGGGATTTCAGGAGGATTTCCCAGCTTGAATGAGTCTGCTCAGGCTGCCATAACAAAAATACCAAAGATGGGGTGATTTAAACTACAGGAATTTATTTTTCACAGTTCTGGAGGTTGGGAAGTCCCAGAGCAAGGTGTGGGTAGATTTAGATATGGTTCCCTGGCCAGGGTCCTTTGCCTAGCCTGCAGGTGGCTTCTTTCTGTTTCCTCCCATGGAAGAGAGAGAGACAGATAGATAGACAGAGACAGAGACAGAAAGAAGAAGAGAAAGAAAAAGAAGAACAAACCAACAAGCACAGATGAGCTCTGATCTCTCTTCCTCTTCTTATGTGGAGACTAATCCACCTGCAGGCTCTGCCCTCATGACTTCATCTAAACCTAATTACCTCCCAAGTGCCCCACCTCCAAACACCATCACACTGGGGGTTAGGGCTTCAATACACAAATCTGGGCGAGACACAAACATTCAGTGCATAACACAGATGATGTAAAAAGAGAACTGAATATTAAAGGTTCACTGACTTCTAGTTTTGGAGTCCAGTTTGTTTTGAAGGTATTCAGGATACTGAAAAAGCTCCATGCCTTCTTTTCATTCTGCAGATGCTGTGGTATTTGGTTTATTTTCTGCCTCAGACTATGTTGAAAAATTATCCTTCCTCATTGACAAAGCTGAAAATAACTACTCCAAATGTCATCTTTCATGAGAAGGGGCTTTTTGTTAGTTTTTTAAAATATGTTTTCAAAATTCTGAAATAATTATAAGGTTATAGGAAATTGCAAGATACTACAGAGAGGTCCCAGGTGCCCTTCATCCAGCTTCCCCCAACAGGAAAATTGTTTAGAATTATAGTACATCAAAACCAGGACTACAGAGCTTATTTATTCAGATGTCACTACTTTTTACAAGTGTGTGTGTTTATGTGTGTGTGTAGTTCTGTGCAATTTTACCACATGTACAGATTAATGTAACCACAACCACAATCAAGATACCAAACTGTTCATCAGCAAAAGGAACTCCCCTGTGCTATCCCTTCAGAGTAGCATATTCCCCAATCCCCAACCCTGACAGCTACTAGTATGTTATCCATCTCTATACTTTCATCATTTCAAGAATGCTATATTAATGGGATCATACACTACCTTTTTTTTTTAAAGCAAGGACACAGTTTAATACAGTACAAGGCATGTGACCAGTGTCAAGGAGGTACTGTCTCTAATCTGGCTAATTATTTTGGCTTTCACTGGATGTTTCCTAGAAATACCTGCTATTGCCACTATTGGGCTCTACTCTGTTTATCTCTGGAAACAGAAGCCAGATCAAAGGTGGCCACATCTACTGATAAAGAGGCACACAGGGCCACATTCCCAACCAGAGACACTCTGAAATGGCTAGATGGCGTTCAGTTTTCTAGTAGATGTGAAATGACACTTTTCCCATTATGCATACAGAGATATGATGTGACTTGCTCACTACAAGGTTTGGACAGCAGTTGGGGTTAGTTCTCCACTGAAGGACAACAAATACAGTGACATTAATGACCAGTGATTGCATCTTTGGATGAAATAAGAGGGGAAAGAAAGCCAACTGGTAACAAATAACACACACTGACAGCATGGTCCTTCATTGCCTGGACTGTCATGGCAGGTCAGAATAGAACAAGGAGACTAGGTTGCTGGTGAGCGCTGTTGCACAAGGGTGCATAGTGATATATTAGCAGGTGTTTATCTTACCTTTGGTGCAGAAAACAAGCTGGCTTCATTGCTGCTAATGGTCTGCATGCTTCTCGGGACCAAGGATGGGCAGATGAGCTCTTGCTGTGCAAAATAAGAAGACAAAAGATGAGTTTTTCTTAACTAACTTAAAACTTCCTCACATCTTGGAGCAGTACAAGATGGGCTTTATTAAATATAAAAAGTTAAATTGTGCAATTACTAGAAAAAGCATGAGTATGTATATACATAATTTGGGGCTGGAGAAAACTTTTCAAAGCATCCAACAATACAAAAAACTGATATATTTCCAGAAAGTTTATACTAAATAATAAAATACTTTTGGCAAAAACCTAATATGTAAGTTAAAAGACAAGTGACAAATGTAAAAGCATTATATATTTTACAGTATAGTAGATATATATTTTACTGTGTGTGTATATATATATACATGTGTACACAGTAAAAGGTTAATATTTTTAGTATATGAAAACATGATCTATATTTATATGTTAATATAGAGTGATGTGATTTTATATATAGACATATATGTAATGTTTATACTGATATATTTATATATTGCATATGTTTGTGTAATATTAATATATTTCATATGTTAATGCCTCTTGATAATTAATGAAAAAGTATGAATTCTCCAATAGAAAAAAAATGACATAAATAAGCATTTGAGAAAACAGATGTAAGTATTTATTGAGTGCTACTTTGTACCTGGTATAGTGCTATGTAATTGGAATAGAGCAGAATATCTGAAATTTACAATTTATTAGAAGCTTACAAGAAATTTACAGTTTAAGAGGAATAATATTAATGGTAAATAAATATAAAAAATAAATACAGCCTTACATTTAGTCAAGGAAATGCAGCAAAAACAACCATAAGATATATTTTTCAACTGATGAAACTGCCAATGATAAAAAAATGAGGAGAACCAATGTTGATTTGATTGCTGGGAAACAGGCATTCTGTAATCTACTGTACTCTCCTTTCTGGATGTAATTGCCAAATATATTAGAATTCTTTAATAATATATGTATGTGTATAGATATAAATATATAGATACAAAGGTTCTTATCATAGTATTGATTGAAATTGTGAAAAAACTGAAACAATGTGAATACTCAACAAAGGAAGATGGGGCAAGGGAATTACGTTACACCCCTATAAAGAATACTACATCCCATTACTTATCATGATGTAAAACTATTTTCCCTATGTACAAGTTTTCAGACTAACATGTAGAGTATTTCATTTGCACAAAAACCGAAAACATAAATGCCTTGAGGAATGGTGTTTTTCTCTAGGTGGTGTTTTTTAATTAGAAAGAAATTCTTTTTACTCCTCCATATTTTCTCCCCATTTTTAAAACTTAGAATTAATAGTTATTACCTGTAAAAATAAAGCAAAGAAAAAAAAAAGCAAATTGAAACACAGGAGTTATAATAGATTTTAAGTCACTACGGTAGTGTTTTCTTGAGTTCTCTTTGCATTTTTAAGGCTGTTCAGAAACAGTATCTAGTTTGACCCTCAAAACAACTCTGAGTTAAGTGTTGTTTCAGCTGAGCAAAAACACCCTCTAGAACACAGAGACAGTAGGAGTGGAAAATCAAAGATTTATCACCAGTGAATTAACAGAAAATTGTACACATTAATCAATGCTGTAAGCGCAGGATGAGCCAGACATTGTACAGACACCCTTCCACTTTGTTCTCTTTTCCCCAGGGTATGCACTGAAGGCCTGCGTGCTCACATCTTAAACCCAGTGGGGTAATCGTGAGCAGGTGAGAACTGCCCAAATCAGGTTCTGCACACAAAGCATATTGAACAGGTAATACAGGGAAAAACCATTTCTTCCATAATAAGAGCTGGACTGGTATTATGTGCTGATTTCTTCCAACAGCAATTTGATATATAATGCTTCCAGCGAAGCTCCTTGAAGGCTTAAATATATTCCTCCAAATTTCAGAGCAATCCTTGCAATCTGTAATAGGCATTGCCTGCTTTATTAGGACAAGCACACAAAGTGTACTTAAGCATATGCATGTGTGTGCATGCATATACAAACAAAATATATTCATAAAGAAGCAATGGTTTTGCTTTTCAAAAGTTGAATATCCTATAACAGGCATTAATATCCTTGATTTTATAGATGATAGAATCAAGACCCTGTAAATGTAGTTGACTGGACCAACATACTGCTGGTGAATTGTTCAGCTTGGACTTAAAACTCCAGTTTTTTAGTTTGAAAGATATTCTCCCAATTAATGTTCTGCTACCTCAAAGGTCCCAAAAGTACTCTCTGGCTCTGAAATTCTAAAACTTTCACTCTTTGTAAGAGGACAGCTTCAAATTATGTAGCATGTTGCTTTCTCTGAGAGAGGAATCTATGCAAGAGAAAAGTGATTTATCAACCACAGTGTGACCACTATGGATTCCATACATCTCAAGTAGCTGTAGCTTTAAGGCCAGTGTTCTTATTGGAGCTATCTGTTCACCATGGTATCTGCCATAAGTGAGGGACATAATCTCCAGCTCACTGAAGTGTGGTTAGCATGACCACATATATTCAAATGTGCTCAAACAGTTGTCTGTTGTTTTTACTTTTGACAAGTCTCATGTTCCTCCACCAACACAAACTGACAAAAGAACAGCGATTTAGACTTGACAAAAAGCATAGTAGTCCAAGGAGGTAAACATTCAACTGGAAAGTTCTTTTTTCCATGGCAAATCTTCTGAGTCATCCAGGCAATGGAACTTTTGAAAATTCCTTTTCAGTAGAGTACCAAAGCAATTTTGTTGCCCCCATGTTCTTGATAACTTACTTAATACACACACCGAGTTTTTCTGAGGTAAAGCCTGGTTTCGGAATTCTCACTTTCTCTCTGTTTTCCACTGTGAAATTCTGAGTGGATATATAACCCGTTACTGGTGCTATAGTGCTCTTCTGAGGAGCCAGAGACCTTCTGAAATTCCCAGGTTTCATCATAAGAGGATTACAATAGATTTATTATATGTAGCAAGTGAGTTATGAAGTGTTTTCTGTTAGGCATCATTTTAACAGAATCTTTCTTGAAAATTTGGTGTTGGCAGAAAAGAACACTTTTGCCTCAATGAACAAATTATTTTTTTGAGCCTAGATTTTCCCGTAAACTCAGTCTTCCTTGAAGAGTTATCGATTTACTTCGTGGCCCATGAATCACTAGTAAGACTAAAGAATCAAAAGGAAAATTAAAAACACACAGTTCAAAGTGAGCAGAGTGGAATCTTTCTATTTTTTATACTCTTTGATAAGACTGGTTAGAGAAAACCCAGGAGCAGCTATGTACCCATTAATTCAATAATTTCGTTTTTGAAGTAGACCACACCCAAAAAATAACTGTTTTTGATTAAAAGGTAAAATGTGGGCAATAGATAATAGGGATTGATGCCCAATATAGTTCTGGGATTTTAAATTCATATGTTTAAATGTTATTCACAATGAAATCATGAAATAGATTTGTTTAGCCAAAAGGCCAGGTTAATATGCAGCCCAGAACAATTGCCACAAACTGCGAGCAATGAAAAAAAAGACAAATTCTCATACCTCTTATCTAGAAAGCTTTGCTAACTGCTTTTATGTATTTTTTAAACAATGGGAAGCACATGGGTTGTTTTGTTTCCTGAATACCACATGCACCTTTCACCCCTTTCACCTTCAGGATGTTTACACATGCTTTTTCCTTCACCTATGTTTTTGCCCAACTCTTTCCTAACCTCAGATCTTGACTTAAATGACAGATACAGAGAGAGGCATTCTCTGATTTACTGTTGCCACCTCCCCACCCCATTTTTCTCATAGCATTCATTTTCTTCCCTCATACTACTTCTATTTTTTTGAATATTCCAATTACTCATTTACTCGTTTAATTTTTGCGGGTCCCTTTGGGTTATAAGGTTTTTATAAAGGTATTTTTTCTCAAGTGACCATGACACCAGTGAAGTGTCAGCCTCAGAAGTACTTGCTCGACTTATATTCATACATTTTTTTTTATAATTTATTTTGGTGTCATTAATCTACAATTACATGTGCAATATTATGGTTATTAAACTACCCCCTTCATCAGGTCCCCCCCACCAACCCCATTACAGTCACTGTCTCAGCATAGTGAGATGCAATAGAATCACTACTTGTCTTCTCTGAGTTGTACAGCCCTCCCCGTGCCACCCCAACACTACATCTGCTAATCGTACTGCCCCATTTTCCCCCTTGTCCCTCCCTTCCCACCCATCCTCCCCAGTCCCTTTCTCTTTGGTAACTATTAGTCCGTTCTTGGGTTCTGTAAGTCTGCTGCTGTTTTGTTCCTTCAGTTTTTTTCTTTGTTCTTATACTCCACAGATGAGTGAAATCATTTGATACTTGTCTTTTTCCGCTTGGCTTATTTCACTGAGCATAATACCCTCTAGCTCCATCCATGTTCTTGCAAATGGTAGGATTTGTTTTCTTCTTATGGCTGAATAATATTCCATTGTGTATATGTACCACCTCTTCTTTATCCATTCATCTACTGATGGACACTTAGGTTGCTTCCATTTCTTGGCTATTGTAAATAGTGCTGCGATAAACATAGGGGTACATATGTCTTTTTCAAACTGGGCTGCTGCATTCTTAGGGTAAATTCCTAGGAGTGGAATTCCTGGGTCAAATGGTATTTCTATTTTGAGTTTTTTGAGGAACCTCCATACTGCTGTCCACAATGGTTGAACTAATTTGTATTCCCACCAGCAGTGTAGGAGGGTTCCCTTTTCTCCACATCCTTGCCAACATTTGTTGTTGTTTGTGTTTTGGATGTTGGCATATTCTTACATTTTTATTATTTTTATTTTCTTCAAGAGGGCTCCAAAATTTAATAAGTATTGGACACCCCAAATCTGGATCTGCTTTGACCACTGTGGCAGACATACTCTGAGGTTACCCACAACAGGTCATGCTCTTGTATAATGCCTTCCTCTTAAAGTACAACTGGAACTTATGACTTGATTGTAGCCAATAGAATGTGGCAAAGGTGACAGGAGAGCCACTCTCCTGATAAAGCTACCCTGGATAAGACTGTCTCAGCACAGGAATGATGAATTCTCCTGCTGGCCTTGAAGAAGTAAGCTGCCATGTCATGAGAAGCTTGTGAAGGCAGCATCTAAGACATTATAGTTGCCCCAGCTGACAGCCAGCCAGAAAACAGGGAACGCAGTCCTACAACCACTGTAAACTGAATTCTACCTACAACCACATGGGCTTGGAAGAGGACTTCAGGTTCCAGAAAGGAAAACAGCCTCACCTGTAGCTTTGTGAAGCTATGAGCAGAGGACAGCTAACCTGTGCCTAAACTCCTGATTCGTGGAAAATATGAGATAATAAATAGACAACATGTTTTAAGCTGCTAACTTTGTGGTAATTTGTTATGCAGCAATAGATAACTAATACAATCACCAATGTCTGATGTAGTACCTATCATATACTACGAACTCAAAAATATTTAATGAAAAAAGGATTATATTCAGGCTCCTCTAGGCCCCTTATTGCATTTCAGGGTTTATTTAAAGAAGTAGTCTACTGAATTGGAACAATTTAACTTAAAACTTTTCCTAAATTATATTATCTTGTCTCAGTTTGTCTTATTAAACTAAAAAATTTCTGAGTTTGGCTTTTTGTCCATCTAAAATACTTTAGTCCAATTACATTTATCACAGTACATGTAGTTTGATGTCTATAATTCTATTTTGTGGGTTTTTTTCTCTTTTTTCTTTTACCTGATTGTTCCTTCTTTATTTTTACTTTTGATTGCCAAACTTCACCTTGCTATGTTTACCTCTTACATGGCTTGGAAGATAAGAACATACTCAGAAAAACATAAGGCAAAAATACTAGGAGGGAACAGTTATACGTGGTCCAAGGAAATGTATTAAATCCCTTGATTAAAATACAGTCAGATCCTGACATGCAGGAAATACTATTTATGCTCAGGTTGTTTCCTCTTCCCAAAATGACCTTACCTAGCTTCTCTGCTTGGCTGATTTTTCAATTCTTGCAATAATAAAAGGTCTCTTGAGAGTTACATCTGCACCTTCTTCTCAGCCTATGAGTTAGGTATTTCTAATATGTACTGTCTAGCTCTCTGTAAATATCTCCATCAAAGCACTCTTCCCAAGCATTCTTCTTTTTGTTCACTTATCTGTCCCCATGGAGAGATTATTAGCAACCTGAGAAGTGGAAGAGTATATTCCATTTCTTTATCTTCAGCATAAAGCACAATGCCTGGCAGCTTAGGGGGAAAAATGTGTATTTGATGACTGGATGGGTAAGTAAATGAACTAAAATTAAATTCCAGTGGAAGACTCTATGGGCAGGAAAGGCTATAAGAAATCTAAGGCTCGATCTGAAACCAACAAGTGACACTGACTTAGTGGAGAGGCAGCATGCCACGGGGAGGAACCAAGCAGAACAGGCATAGAGGTAGGAGTAAGCATGGAGCCTGCCAGGATGAGGAGGCAGAACTACTGGGAGCTGTGAGATTATGTTGGCAAGCAGGCGATTTTGTAGGAGTGAAGATATGTAAGGCCTTAAACAGCAAATAGAACTGTTCATTCTGGGGCTATTGCTATTATAATCCAAAGGCCAAAGGAGATGATAACGTTTTCACTGAAGTTGCTGAACTTTGTTGTTTTCCTGGAGAGTGTTAATGCTGATATTTCTTTCTGGTTTTGTTCTATGTAGTATACTTAATATTGGCTCATTTGGAAAGAATTATTAGGAACATTAATTAAAATTACTATGTTCCGATTGACTGTGTGACTGTGGTGCAAGCATTTAAAGCTAGAAAAAAACTTTGGTAATTGGAAAACCTTGGAAAGACATAAGTTTCAAAGCATTCTTCATGATTTGGCATCACATAAAGATACTGAGAAAACCCAGGTACTGTTGTTATTAATGTCAATATCTATTTAAGTGAAGGGACAACTATCACTTGAATGACAAAATGTGAAGTATTGCAGAAAAAATACTCTCATTTTCAAAGAAGTTTAACTGTTTTCCTTTAAGATAGTAGTCAAAAAATGTTAGTTATTAACTAAAATAGATGAAAGACTTTTAAAAACTCCTATTATACATTTCCCTGCATTATAGAGTGTAGTGAAAAACAAAAAAAAAAAGAAAAAAGAGCAACCTTTTACTTAGCAGTTAGTTTCCTTAGAATCATGACTTAGAAGAAGCCTGAGGCTCCCAACTGCATCTTCTGAATGATGTTCTCGACTTGATACAACAGAAAAAATTGATTGCATTCCCCTGAAAATGGTTGAAATTTTGATTAAGTGTGCCTGCCTTCATCACAAAATGCCCCATTAAATGAAATTAATAGTGAAAACTTTTTTCAGGATGATTTCATTGTACCTTTTATGTCAAAATTTGAGGCCATATTAAAACTATCAAGTATTCATCCCCAAGTACCAGGCAGTTCTTCTGCTCCATGTAACAGTGGCTGAAGTCACTTTCTCAAGTGCATTTGGCTGGTGGCTGAGCTAGTCTGGTAGATACAAGGAGGATTCACTCACGTGGCTGATACCCCAGTGCTCTTCCCTGTGGCCCTGCCATCCTCACATGCTGTCTCATCCTTCAGTTTTCTGGCCTAAGCTTCTTCACATCATGGCAGCTGGCTTCCTGTAAAGAGAAAGTAGAAGATAACTCTTCAAAGTTAGGCCTAAAATTCACTGTCACACCTGCCATATCCTATTGGTCAAAGAAAATCACAAAGCAAGCTCAGATTCAAGAGGATATGAAGTCGACTCCATCTTTTGATATGAACAAAAAGGGAAAGACTTGATGATCAACTTTAGACAACCAAACACCGCATATCTCTATGTTCTGGCCTTCTTCCTGTCCCTAGAGGAACTATGGTGACTTCAAGCAAATGTTATGGCAATGTGGTACAAGCAAGTGTAGGGCAATGTGGGAATTTATAATGTTAACAGATCTGATACTGAATCGTGGTTCCTCCTCTTCTGAGTTAAGTAATGTCATATAATGAAAGCTTACCTGAGTATTATTTCCTAAATCTATGAAATTGGAATAATATCATTACCTTGGATCGTTACAAGATATAGAGAAATATATAAAAAGACTGGCATATGTCAGGTGCTTATAAATGTTTGTTTATAAATGTTTGTTGTTTATGTCATTATTAAGTGAGTGATGGGGAAGAGCTTTCTAGTATACTTCTCCCTAGAATCCTTTCTATTGAGAAAGAAAATGAAAAGAGTAGAAGAAAATTGTAAAGCTCTGCTGACACAGACACCTCAAATAATTGTGAGACACTCTGGCCTTCTAATGTTAGGAGCTCTTAAATGGGAAGAAATCTTAAGAGAATTACAGATGGTCTCTTTCTTAGGTTGAGTCTGAAAGAGGTGGGGATTGCTGATCTGTTCTCCCTTCAACACAGGAATGGGATAAGATCCTGAGTGGCGAGATGTAGCATAGTATACTACAGACCTCCTATCAAATGCTTTGGTTACATACCTCAAGTACATAACAGTAATATAATTATGTAAAGTAGACTCTCCATGTTGAGATATTATATGTAAGTATATAACATATATTTTTTAAATCTAATTATATATATATATGCATATACATATGATAAAAGAGATTCATTCTGTTCATCTTCCCAAAGAAAATGCAGGAAGGACATTCTACATACACAGCACATATTGCGATCAGGGCCAGTTTCATGGGCATGCTACCTGTGCAACTGGACAGTGGCCCACTCTTAGAAGGATCCACCCTTGTTTTAACGCTCTGCTGTCACCATCTGGAAATCCCTAGTAATACTGGAACAAGGGGCCTGTGTTTGCATTTATCACTGGGCCTGGCAAATTGTTTAGCTGGTCCTGACTTCAATATACTATTATTTGTGAAATCACATAATTCTTATTAGAAATTTTTAATATGCTGATTTATAAGTATTTATGCATAAACAGATACATGTATAAAATATTCAGGGCCAAAATGCCATTCAACTATCCAACAAATAATTATTCAGGGCAGATTTATACCTATATTAAGAAGACATTACTGTAGTTTTTTATTACCATATTACGTATTTTTATCAGGAAGACAGAAATATCAAGTAGTTTTGTGATTCCTGAGACAGATGTTTCAAAGAATGTTACTATTCAGAAGAGGGTCAATGGCATGTAGACACCTCCTGAAGTGTCAACCCAGAAGGGTCTCTTGTGGCCCACTCAGCTCTCCATGTGCTACCCCAAGAATAGTGCTCTTACTGTCAGAAAAATCATTTTCATTATACAGAATAAAGTGATTCAACTGCTGAAAGCAATCTTCATGACAAAAAAAAAAAGCAAAACAGTTTTTTCTCTTTTTACAAATAAAATTAAGTACAATAATAGTATGTTGAGCTTTAGGAATGATGGAATTCTTTTTTTTCTGTATGTGGTTTTAGACTTCTTCTGGTTAATGAATTAGAGTAATTCCTTTATACAAAAACATTTTGATATAAAACATCAGGTGATTTTCAGAAACTTTTATATGTTCAAACTTAAAAAGATAAAATATAAGCAAGCGGTCAAATTAAGCAACTCAATAAGGGGCTATGATAATGAGGGAGGTCTCATGGTTTTAAATGGCTTTCAAAACATAAAGCAGTAAATCAAATTTCATTGTGTCCTTGCAGAAAGCATCATGATAGCTCAGTCTCCATCACAGAACTGGGATTATCAAATGTTTGCTTCCAAGTAATGATAGCCCTGGTAAGAAAATTGCCAATCTTCAGCTTATTCAAAAATCCCAAGCCTTTATTAAGCCCAATCAACAAATCTGCAGTTTGAATTCTATTTTTACATCTCCCTGACAAATCTCTAATTAGAAATACAATGATTTTGAGTATCACACTAAGGCAGTGGATTACAGTTTATAACTTCTTGTTTCTAAATACCAATATGAAATTCCAGCATCGAGAGTGTCCTCCCCACCTTTTATACATGTTGATAAAGAATTTCAGAAAAACTAAGACAATAGGCAAAACCTCTATATATATGTGAGAGAGCTTTGCTTACACAGGCCTGCATGCACACATACACTCAAGTGTTTGCACTACTTATGAACACCGGAAGCATTAAGGATCTGCTGACCTTAAAATACTTCTAATTACTTTACTATACTTAGTGTAACAAGAAGTAGAAAATAGTTTGTGTTCTGGGGAAACCATAATAAAAAATCAAAGGCAGATTGCTTTTTTTTTTACCAAATAGTTTTTTTTTTAATAATTTATTTTGGTATCATTAATCTACAATTACATGTGGCAGATTGCATTTTGATTAAGGTATGAATGGTAGATTCAACCTCTGTTGAGCAAATATTCATTCCTGACCTCCCCTGCCCCACTTAGATGGGAAGAGTATATATCCAAGATCCAGTGATGTTGGGTTTGGCCATGTGACTTGCTTTTGCCAATGGGATGTTATTGAATATGACATAAACTGAGACTTGAAATGTGCTTGTGTGATTGTGGGCTTGGCCTGTTCTTGTGCATAGTGTATCGCTGTCATGAGAAGAAGAGGCTACAGGTAGCCCCTGGTGCAAAGAGGAAGACAGACAAATCCTAGCTTCAGCTTGGATCCAAGTCCAGACAAACTCAGCCAAGATCCTAAAACATCAAGCAATCGGTAGACGCATGAAAGAGAAGAAAATATTTGCTATATGCATTGCATTTGGGCTTTCCTTTTACACAACACAACTGTAAAAGTGGCCAATGGATTCAAGAAACAAGTGAAAGAACTGCACGGGTATTTTATTTTATTTTCTTTTTTCTCCCATTCTATTTATTTATTTACTTTTATAATTTATTTTGGTATCATTAGTCTACAATTACATGTGCAATATTATGGTGATTAAACGACCCCCTTCATCAGGTCCCCCCCACCAACCCCATTACAGTCACTGTCCATCAGCGTAGTGAGATGCTATAGAATCACTACTTGCCTTCTCTGAGTTGTACAACCCTCCCCATGCCCCCCCAACATTATGTCTGCTAATCATAATGCCCCTTTTTCCCCCTTGTCCCTCCCTTCCCACCCATCTTCCCCAGTCCCTTTCCCTTTGGTAACTATTAGTCCATTCTTGGGTTCTGTGAGTCTGCTACTGTTTTGTTCCTTCAGTTTTTTCTTTGTTCTTATACTCCACATATGAGTGAATTCATTTGATACTTGTCTTTTTCCGCCTGGCTTATTTCACTGAGCATAATACCCTCTAGCTTCATCCATGTTGTTGCAAATGGTAGGATTTGTTTTCTTCTTATTGCTGAATAATATTCCATTGTGTATATGTACCACATCTTCTTTATCCATTCATCTACTGATGGACACTTAGGTTGCTTCCATTTCTTGGCTATTGTAAATAGTGCTGCAGTAAACATAGGGGTGCATCTGTCTTTTTGAAACTGGGCTGCTGCATTCTTAGGGTAAATTCCTAGAAGTGGGATTCCTGGGACAAATGCTGCACAGGTATTTTAAGCTCTTCCAGGAAAAAAATCTGATTATCTACCCAGGCAAGGTACATTAGATTCTTTGCTAGAATTGTTAAACTGAGACTTTAAACAACATGGGATTACTTGAAAATAACATTCTGTACAAAAATTATTTATGCAAAATTACTAAGCATTTTATATTAAGATACACATAATTATCTTATGCCATCAGCAGTATGTTCATCCTGACAGTCACCAAATATTTTTAAATGTCTATGATAAGTTAGCAGGCACATGTGAGCATCACCCTGACCCCCAGTGATATGTGCACAAGTGGTCAGTAGTTCAGTAAGCACAGGAAAGAAGATGCAGCCAGGAACTTACTGACACGTTCTCCTAATACCTTTGTCTCACATTGTTGCGATTGGTTACTATACTTTTTCCTGCTAACTTGGCTATTTCCTGAAGTTTTACTGTTATTACTGTTCAGTACATGTCCCTAACTCTTTTTTACTACTTTCTGTTTTTACAGCATTTTAAATAAAGGAGAAAATTTTCCTGGAAAACTTATCTTTCTAATTTAGAATGATTTGGTTCCTGACAATAGGAGGAAAGAATGGTAAAATATTCAAAATTTCACCAATCTGCTCTGTGAAATGTATGTTCTATCAATTTCAAGCAAGTCACTTGGCTTCACTGTGCCTCAGTTTCCTTCTTGATCCATGACATGAGCAAAAGAATAATATATACCCACACTTCTCAGCATTGAGATGATCAAATAATGTGTCTGAAAACACTAATGTAATAAGCCTTTTAGAAATCTTTTTTATTTAGAGGCAGCCTCCAGCCATTTCAAGATTTTCTCCTTAAAAAATCCTGCTCTCACTATTTCAATAATACACTTTTTGTACAGAGTCTTTCACTAGGTAAAAATACATTTCCTCTTTACAAAAGCAAGAAAAAATTTTTAGATGGAAAATCTTTTTCTCTAAATTTCTCTTCCAGCATCACTATTAAGGATATGCTTGAGTGTGAGTTTAATGCTACACAACGGTCCAAATGGTCCAAAATAGATCTTGTCAATGTACACACTGCTATTATGATTGATATGTTTGCACCAGGGTTGTAAGTATTTCATAAAATATGCATGCGGTTTTATTTAGTTTTGTTCTTTTCACTTCTCCATGATGTTTTTGTTGGAAGTTGGTGTGTCTGATTCAGTTATAACTTGGTCATTTTTACATGACCTTTCTTTCCTGGCATTTGTCAGTGGGCTATTTATCCATTCATCACTCCAAGAACCAGGAGAAGGAAAGAAGAACTAGTGTCATTCAAATAGCAAATGGCTTGGCAGAGTAAAAGTATAAAAGGGGAGTAAAAGTATAAAAGGGAATGGCTGGTTAAAACCACTTTGGGGACTTTCAAATATTATCTCTGCATTAGACACTTCTTTGTATGTTTTTGATTATCTATCCTATACCTCACTGCCATGAATATATTAGGGATTTCTTACTGTTTAAATTCCTCTACACATTTAAACAAAACATGAAAATTCAGTTAAAAAATACTGTCCAGTTTCTAAGGTAAAACTCATATTTAAAGGTCTTGATTAAAACTCAAGTCAAATAGGAAATACTTACTTTGATTTAAAAGCCCAATATCCCTTATGAATAACTTCCTTAAAATAGCAGCAAGTGTACACATGCCTCAAGAGTTATCACAACGTTAATATAAGAATGCATAAATCCGATTTTGAGATTCCACTTTTGACTTGGAATAAAAAAAGACAACTAATTGCACCAGATAAAAACATCATAGGTTCTTTTAAATAAAAGAGCTAAGCTAAGAGCATATTTCTTAAAGGTCTTTTCAACTGAATGCTTAAGATGATTCTATCATGAATAATTCCCTTACAATAAATATCATATTAATTTTTTCCTTATAATGACTTTTATACTAGTTCACAGTTGAGACCAATTTTGCAAACATCATTTTATCAAAATTATGAATATAGTAGAAAGCAAAAACAAAGAAAAGGCTAAAACAGAAAGTACTGAACATAGTTGGTTGCAATACATGAAACTAAAAGTTGTTTATCCACTGCCAAGGGACCCTTGCCACTTCTGACCTGAAAATGACTTCTGATCTCTCTTTTGAGATCGAATCCCTCTTCTCTCTATCTCTTGGTCAGACTAAGCCTTAACTATCTTTATGACTGGTCAAGTTCCTGGTTATAGTAAATATAGACTAAATAGATGAAGGCTTCTTAATTTCGTGAGCCTCAGTTTCTTTGCCTGTATAATCCAATTAATAGAATCCACACCACAGGCTATATATGATAAGGCACATGGCATACTTCCTTGCACATCATGGAATAATGTAGTTATTAATAAAACTTATTGATAAGTATAGTTATCAATAAGTAGTTATTATTATTTTTATTTTAAAATACTTGTCCTACCTCCTTACCTTTTCAACCTTCATATTCCTGTGGCTGAATAACACACAAAAGTTTTAGAGAATGGCCTGGGGAAACCTGTGTGCCCCATTCCATTACTCAGTCACACCTTCAACTTAAAAAGCAGTCTGGAAAACGAGGCTCATTACATTTTTCCAGGCACAACCACTTCTTTCTTAGGACACAGCCTACTTGTGTGGTAGTAAGTTGGTACTCATCTTCCCATTCCTTCTTACCTACCCCATGAATGCACACACATACACTGAGACGGTTAGTTCAAAAGTCCCAGTAAGAGTAAAAATGAGAAAACAAATGAACAGCAAACCAAACCTCCTAACTGATCCCATTTTAAATGCTCCATATAACTCAATATCCATTCAGAACTTTCAAACAATATTTTCTTTTCGGATAAAATAGATACTCTTTTTATATGTAACTTTAGTAACTGCTAGTGTCTAAATTAACCATACTTTTCTCTTTGCAAGGTGGTTATCCTTTACTATTATTTTTTTCTTAATTTCAAAAAGGTATTTCCTTCTTTTACAGATAAAATATACAAAGCCCCTTGATTTAAATTAACTAAACTTGCTCCTTGGTAGGCATGTTTTTTCCTCCTTAAATCCTTATAATTTTCCCATTTACAGCCAAGAAAAAATTTATCAACTACCTGGTCACAAATTAACATCTTATTATTTATATGTTGTTATATTTGTTTGGCAGATTACTCCTTTTCAAATGAATTAATATCACTTCACTTGAAATTCCATTTATATTACTTATGCATTTACTATAGAATCCAAAATTCTTTTCTGTTTTTAGTAAGCACCAGTGACAAACAATAAATACTTATAATAGGTTGACCCAATAATCTCTTACAATGGTCAAGTACAGAAGCATTCTGGAGGTGAGCCATCACTGAAGCCCAGATGTCCTGGTTCCAGTGTATGTTCCATGCATCACTCCTTATTTCGTTATATGACCATTCTTACACCTTTGAAAAGACTAGGATATAAGAGTATTTCATTACTTCTTACACTTAAAGTTACTGTGCTGGAAAGAAGAATGAATGAATTGTAAACTCTGTTAATTTCCATTTTGTACTCTGAAGACATATATACAGGTACTCATTCATTACTGCATACTGTACTCATGGCATAGTGCTTGTCCTTATATATGTATTTGTTAAATAAGTGATAAGCAGAGAGAAAGTCGTTCATGAGTTGATGAAACAATATGAAGACATTAATGATGAAACAACAGACGCAGTGGCAGTCACTGTTTGAATGCAGACTTTCAGTTTGGGAATTAGAGGCCTGAATCTTGCCTACTATGGCAAATATCCCATTGGAGCAGTTGTCTGATGGATGCTGACAGCCACTAGGCACAACTGTTTCAAAGAAGGTAAAAGGAAAACCCACAGCATTGGAGACTTTAACACCTTTCATTCTAAAATTTAGTACTGTACACACAACTTGGGAGTGCCAGCTATTGTTATGGTAAAAATTCTGTAATCATTTATATTTTTAGGTGTGATAGGCAGAATTTTTTTTTTTTCAAGGAAAGGAAAGGAGTAGTTTATTAATTTTCCAGCAAATGAGGGAGTGTCTGGCTCCTGCCTTAAAGAGCTACTGTTTCCCCGAGGAACAAGCAGTCAGGGCTTTAAAGGGGTCGTGGTGGGAGAGAGGCTGTGTGGTTCACAGCCACAAAGTAGCAACGTGCACGGATCCGAGAAGACATTCTTGCGCCAATTCAATTGCTTTTTGTATTTCTTTTTTTTTTTTTACAGTTTATTTTATTTTGGTATCATTAACCTACAATTACATGAGCAATATTGTGATGATTAAACTAGCCCCTTCATCAGGTCCCCCCACCAACCCTATTACAGTCACTGTCCATCAGCGTAGTGAGATGAGAATCACTACTTGCCTTCTCTGAGCTGTACAGTCCCCCCCTGTGCCCCCCCACCCTATGTCTGCCAATCGTAATGCCCCTTTTACCCTCTTATCCCTCCCTTCCCGCCCTTCTTCCCCAGTCCCTTTCCCTTTGGCCAACATCCAAAACACAAACAACAACAAATGTTGGCGAGGATGTGGAGAGAGGGGAACCCTCCTACATTGCTGGTGGGAATGCAAATTAGTTCAACCATTGTGGAAAGCAGTATGGAGGTTCCTCAAAAAACTCAAAATAGAAATACCATATGACCCAGGAATCCCACTCCTAGGAATTTACCCCAAGAATGCAGCAGCCCAGTTTCAAAAAGACAGATGCACCCCTATGTTTATTGCAGCACTATTTACAATAGCCAAGAAATGGAAGCAACCTAAGTGCCCATCAGTAGATGAATGGATTAAGAAGATGTGGTACATATACACAATGGAATATTACGCAGCAATAAGAAAGAAACAAATCCTACCATTTGCAACAACATGGATGGAGCTAGAGGGTATTATGCTCAGTGAAATAAGCCAGGCCGAAAAAGACAAGTACCAAATGATCTCACTCATATGTGGAGTATAAGAACAAAGAAAAAAAAAAAAACTGAAGGAACAAAACAGCAGCAGGCTCACAGAACCCAAGAACGGACTGATAGGCAGAATTTTAAGACTACCCCCAATGGCTCCCACCTTTATAGTCCCCTCCCACTGAGCACAGGAGGCACCTGTGAATATGATGGGCTATCACCCCCATGATTAAGTTATGTTACGTGACAACAGTTGACTTTAAGAAAAGTAGATTATCCTTGGTGGACCTGACCGAATCAGGTGAGCCCTTAAAAGGGTCCACCTTTCTGGTGAAAGGGATTCAAAGTGCTGGGGATTCTACATGAGGGAGAGTCTCCACTGCTGGATTTGAAAGTGGAGAGGGATGCAGGACAAGGAATACAGTCAACTTGTAGGAGCTAAGAGTCGTCCCTGTCTGACAGCCAGCAAGGAAATGGAGGCCTCAGTCCTATAATCACAAGGAACTCAATTCTATCAAAAAGCTGAATACTTGAAGTGGATTCTCGTCTAGAGCCTCCTGAGAAAAATGCTGCCCAGCCAACAAGACACCTTGAGAGTGAGGACCTGAGCAGAGAACATAAGTGAGCTACCCCTAAACTACTGACAGAAACTGTAAGATAATAGACAGACGTTGTTTTAAACCATAATTTCTTATGCAGCAATGGAAAACTAATGCACCAGATATCTCAAAGGATGGATCAAGACTGATTTTTAGGACTTTCTCCAAGTTTCAATCTGGTAACTATTTCCAAACAACTAGTAACATGTAAAGTTCACAAAGCATTTTCTCATGTATACTTTTATTTAATCATCTCACCAACTCAGTAAAAAGAATATCCTTATTCTCTATTCTAAATTTCTTCTCCATTTTAAATTTCCTTTTTTTTAAGAGTCTCGTATAGGGTAGACTTATTGCTCGAGATCACCAAGGTAGACAACGAAATGACATCTAAAATTTAAGATAAGGTAAGGGATAATTAACTAGCAAAGCTCTTAAAAGCATGAGGCCAGGATCAGTATTAAACACTTAAGACTCACCAGGACTGGGACTAGGGTGAAGCAAGTGACGCATTCACCTTAAGCCCCAAATTTAAGGTAAGGGGTGGACTGAAAAGTCTAAGTCATCAAGATAAATTATGTTTTAATTAAGTCTTTTAAAAGAGTTAAAATTAATGCCAAAAATTCATGAAGAGAAATACCACACTTTTAAATAGAGATACCATCCATGGACCAAAAATAAGGTTAGACAAGTGAGGGACTCATTGTCAGGGCCACGCAAATGTAAGGTCAGACCCTGTCTTAATTTAAAAATGGGATATTTTGTTCCTTTCCCACTCACTTTAGTTCTGGCCCTGACGCAGTGACCTTTGACACTTCCTTATCTTTCATTTACTAGGAGGTATTAACAAATGCTCTTACTTCTGAAATACACTTTCTACTTAGTTATTTTGGTTGCCTGGCAAGTGATAAAGTTATGTGTTCAAAAATATAGTTCTCTTGATCTGACAAACTGGCTATATTGATTTGAGTATGATGACAATAGGTACTGGGCTCAGGGAAGACAGTGCATCCATTCCTCTAAAATGGCCTTGATCACTAATTGGTCCTGTTTCTCCTTAATATCATTATCTTGGCTGGAGCTGATGTCTGAGGGAATGAGGAAGCCTTCAGAAATCCAGTCTTTGAGTGGCCGTGTGGCCATTGAGGTGGTTGAAATGGTATTGGAAGCAGCAGGTTTAAGGGTGAACAGTTTGTACAAGGTGGACTGGAGCAGAAAGTAAAGATGAACAAGGTTGTCAGCCACTGAAAGGCTAAAGGTGTCAGAGGCCAAATCACTCTAGATGACCTCTCCCTGAGTGGTTATTACACCACTCAGGGAGAAGGAGGATAGGTGGAGGTACCAGTGAGGTAGTTCTAATAGTTGAATGGTAACAAACCTGGGTTTAGAACGTATGGCTCCTTATCCAATTTGAGTGTCTCTGCTGTACAACATTCTATACTTCCAGGCTTATTAATCTAGAAACATGTCCAAAAAGTTACCTATTCAAAAGGTAAATATTCATTCAAAAATCTAAATATTTAATTTACTGACAAGTGAATTGAGAAGTTGGAAAATCTTTGTTAACAAACTGAGACACTGTAATAGCATATTTATTCAAACAAACCAGGTATTTTTGCACTGAAGACATGAATGAACAGAGTCCTGATATGAAGTCCATTAGGTCAGCCCTATACTGAGTAAGTTTGTAAACCCAGAGGAAAGAGTGCCACAATGTATTTTTTTGCAACTACATGAGTACAATCTAACACAGTAACCAGTAGCCATGTCCACATTACAATTTATAAAGTAAAAAAATAAAACTCAACTGGCATGCTGACTGGAAGCTATACAAAAAGAATATAGAAACTGTATCCCTTCAAAGAAAGCTAGTTTTGAGTAAGTCACTGTGAAATTTTCTGTTTTCCAAAATCATAACCTACTCTAGGTACAAGTGATATGTCATGTGACAGAGACTAGGTAGGGCCTGAACATTAATTATTCCAATGCTGCTCATTAATAATTATTACAAACAGATAAATTGTTCAACCAGTTATTAACTGGTTTAGTTCTCAAGCAAGATTATTTTGTTACTTAAAATTACAAAAAATATATGCAATTTTGGACTAAAGAGTTGTCTAATATTGATTAAACAAAGAGAGATTAGTGTTCTTTATCTCTCTAGGCACTAAAAGGGGGCAACTATAAGGCTTACCTCAAGGGAAGAAAAGGAGGATAACAAAAATTTCTTCCTATAGATGTATTTCAGCCAATAATCTTAGAAGGAATGACAGAATTAGAGATTTACAATTCAGCAGTCCCTAATGGATTAATGGATAACAGTGATGGCCCTTAATGACTGCCAGCATCACTACAAATGAAACAACAGACACTGTTACTCTCCTAATAGAATTGTACATTGTCACCTGTGAAGTGGTTTTGGCAAACAACAAAACAAATGAATAAATAAACCTTAATCTGAACAATCTTCTTTCTATATCTACTGAACATTATTGATGCTAAGTGTCAGGTATAGTGAGCTATTTTATTCTCTATTATGTTGTACATATTGAGAATTTCAATAATAAAATAATTTATTTAAATATCATGTCATTAAATTTGAAAACCCAAGCAAAATGGAACAAATTTTAACAAGATATGAATCACTAAATTGGTCCATAAAGAAATATAAAATTTTCATTGACAATACAAACTGAAACTGTACTTCTGCTACATTTTGCCCTCCAAATGTACCACGACCAGCCAGGTTTAAAGGCTGTTACACCAGATAATGAAGGAAAAGCTAATCATCATATTAAGTAAACTCTCTCAAACCATACAGGATAGGAAATTTTTTTCATTTTTTTTATTAAAGTATTATTGATATACACTCTTATGAAGGTTTCACATGAAAAAACAATGTGGTTACTACAGTCACCCATATTATCAAGTCCCCCCCATTCCCCATTGCAGTCACTGTCCATTGGTGTAGTAAGATGCCACAGATTGACTGTTTGCCTTCTCTGTGCTACACTGTTTTCCCCGTGATCCCCCACACCATGTGTGCTAAACATAATACCCCACAGCTCCCTTCTCCCACCCTCCACATCCACCCTCCCACACCCCTCCGCTTTGGTAACCACTAGTTCCTTCTTGGAGTCTCTGAGTCTGCTACTATTTTGTTCCTTCAGTTTTGCTTCGTTGTTATACTCCACAAATGAGGGAAATCATTTGGCATTTGCCTTTCTCTGCCTGGCTTATTTCACTGAGCATAATATCCTCCAGCTCCATCCATGTTGTTGCAAATGGCAGGATTTGTTTCCTTCTTATGGCTGAGTAGTATTCCATTGTTTCTTTATCCATTCATCTACTGATGGACATATCTTGGCTATTGTAAAAAGTGCTGCAATAAACATAGGGGTGCATATGTCTTTTTGAATCTGAGAAGTTGTATTCTTTGGGTAGATTCCAAGGAGTGGGATTCCCGGGTCAAATGGTATTTGTATTTTTAGTTTTTTGAGGAACCTCCATATTGCTTTCCACAATGGTTGAACTAGCTTACATTCCCACCAGCACTGTAGGAGGGTTCCCCTTTCTCTGCATCCTTGCCAGCATTTGTTGTTCTTAGTCTTTTGGATGGTGGCCATCCTTACTGGTATGAGATGTTATCTCACTGTGGTTTTAATTTGCATTTCCCTGATGATTAGTGATGTGGAGCATCTTTTCATGTGTCTGTTGGCCATCTGAATTTCTTCTTTGGAGAACTGTCTCTTCATATCCTCTGTCCATTTTTTAATCGGGTTATTTGCTTTTTGGGTGTAGAGGCGTGTAAGTTCTTTATATATTTTGAATGTTAACCCCTTATTGGATATGTCATTTATAAATATATTCTCCAATACTGTAGGATGCCTTTTTGTTATGTTGATGGTGTCCTTTGCTATACAGAAATTTTTAGTTTGATGTAGTCCCATGATTTCATTTTTGCTTTTGTTTTCCTTGCTCGAGGAGACGCGTTCAGGAGGAAGTTGCTCATGTTTATGTCCAGGAGATTTTTGCCTATGTTGTCTTCTAAGAGTTTTATGGTTTCATGACTTACATTCAGGTCCTTGATCCACTTCGAGTTTACTTTTGTGTATGGAGTTAAACAATAATCCAGTTTCATTCTCTTGCATGTAGCTGTCCAGTTTTGCCAACACCAGCTGTTGAAGAGGCTGTCATTTCCCCATTGTATGTCCATGGCTCCTTTATCATATATTAATTGACCATATATGGTTGGGTTTATATCAGGGCTCTCTAGTCTGTTCCGTTGGTCTATAGGTCTGTTCTTGTGCCAGTGTACACAGGGTAGGAAATTAGTTGACCACTTTAACAGGCTAGCTCGCCTTGATACAAAGGCCAGATGAGTGTGCCCCAAGAAAAGACCACTTAAGTCAAGCTCATTCGTATGGAGATAAATTTGAAATAAATTCATAGCATATCCAATACAGCAGTGAATTAAATGAAGAAATAGGGTGTGACCAATGAGTGCAAAAATCATATCACATTAGAAAAAACAGTGAATTGGAATTCACTATGTTAATAGATAGAGAAGGGAAAGCATTTGATCATGTGCAGGAGTAAAGAAAAAAAACCTTTGACACAAATTCAACACTAGTTCATGGTATTAATTTACAGCAAATTTAACTTGGAATGGAATTTCCGTATTGTAAAATCAACACCAAAGATATGTAAATGTGAAATGTTAGAAATATTCCCAATAAAGTCCACAGCAGGATGCACAGGCACGGTACAAATTCAACTGTTCAAACCTGGACTGGATTGCATAGCCAGTATTCAGCTATACACAGGAATACCAGAATAAAATTATGAATAATGAAATGAATGAGATAATATGATCCTCTAACTGAAAACTCCAAAGAAATCGGCTGCCAAATATTTAAATGTATAAGAAACTTTAGGAAGCTGGTGCAAATGATCACTATAATAAAATCAGGAACTAGCCACACAAAATAAATAATTAGAATATGTAATGGAAAATATACCATTCAAAAAAGCAACAATATCCAAAATATACCTAAAAAGAGAACAAATATGTACATGATCTTTATGAACGCAAGCATTTAAAAAATTACTGACAGACTTAAAGGAAGTCTCAAATAGAGTAATATACTGTTTATTAATGGTGAGCAGAATATTGTGCAGATATTAGCTCTCCTTAAATTATTTACAGATTTGTCTTACCTGATGGGTTTGGCCTCTGGTCAGCAGAGATAGTGCAGAACCTACAAGTCATCGAGGTAAGACACAGAGAGAGGACTGAGGGAAGAACCCACCCCAAAAGAAGGGTCCACAAAGATACCCCCCCATGCCGCCCTGCCAGCTTGGTAGGTCCCCTCTTACTTCATACTGGGGGTTCTGAGGGAAATGAGAACCTTGGTCTGAGGTCCACTGACTCCACCTGCCAGAGGGAGGAGTGGCCCTGTCAGGAGTCAGAAAAGAGTCATGTGTGAGTTCTGCATTAACATGCTCCCAGAGCAGAGGAGAAGGGAGGCCAAGAACATGCCTCCCCTACAACACCCCCACTGGCAGCTATTGGGAAGCCCAGTGGGCACGGGACTTCCATCTGCTGTGCCGTTTGGGTACCCCACAACGGCTTTTGTCTGAAGAGGCATGGCCTCAACTCAGTAGGTGTAATATCAGGATTAGACCAGTATCAAGCTGTATAACTTTCGTTGCAACTGAAGGGCCATATTCCTACGGGAAAATAGGGGGCTCTACAGAGCCTCAACCTACTCCAGCATGCCCCACCCCCACTCTCAACTCTCAGTGGCTCGAACACGGCAGATAGGCCTAACACCCCATCTCTTCTGCCTAGGGGATTTGTGAGGTTTGATGCTTTAGTCTGAAGGGGTACCTTCTAGTCAGCAGAGGGTGGAGTCAAAGAACCCTTGTTAGAGTTATACTTGAGGTGACAAGCCCCTACAGAACAGAGGAGGTCTACAGAGTCCCATTTGCACCTGTCTTGAGGGTTTCTAAAACAATACTCTTAAGGGAACCAGCAGGGGCGGCGTTTCTTATAGGCAAGGTAGAATCTCCCTACTGAGGTTGTGCATGCCATCTCTTCCTCTTTTAGGGTGACCTTGTCATCAATCTGATTGTGTGCACTTGTGCCTCTTGTCCTTGACTAGAATCATGCCTCGTGGTAAGAAGAGTAAGCTCCGTACCCGTGAGAAACACCGCCTGGCCAGGATGGAAAGCCAGAGTACAGAGGGTGCTCAGGCCACTGCTGCAGCAGCTAGAGAGTCCCCCTCCTCTGCCAGTCCTCCCTCTGAGGGAGGATCTCAGAATGTGCCTGCTGCTGAGACACCTAGCACTCCTAGGGCTTCTCACAAAACTGCTATTGTAGCTGCTACATGTGCCGAGTCAGATAAAGATGCCAATAGCCAAGATAAGCAAAGCTCAAGATCCTCAGAGGGTGTTGAGGCCTTAAAAACAGATCCTTTAAAAATCAAGGTGGTTTTGTTGGTGCATTACCTGATGCAGAAGTATCAGACAAAGGAGCCATTTACGAAGGCAGATATGATCAAGCATGTTATCAAACAGCACAAGCATCATTTCAATGAGATCCTCAAGAGAGCCTCTGAGCACATGGAGCTGGCCTTTGGTGTTGATTTGAAGGAGGTGGATCCCATCAGGCACTGCTATACCCTTGTCAACAAACTAGAAGCCACCTTCGATGGTCTGATCAATGATGAAGAGACCATACCCAAGACCGGCCTCCTGATGATTGTGCTGGGTGTGATCTTCATGAAAGGTAACTGCGCCCGGGAAGAAGATATCTGGAAAGTGCTGAATATAATGGGTGTATATGCTGATAAGAAACATTTCATCTATGGGGATCCCAAGAAGACCCTCACCAAAGATTTGGTGCAGCAGAAGTACCTGGAGTACTGCCAGGTAGCCGGCAGCGACCCTCCCTGTTATGAGTTCCTGTGGGGCGCCAGGGCCCACGTCGAAACCAGCAAGATGAGGGTGCTGGAATTTCTAGCTAAGCTCCACAATACCGTGCCGAATGCCTTTCCATCCTGCTATGAAGAGGCTTTGCAAGATGAAGAAGAGAGGGCCCAAGCCAGAGCTGCAGCCAAGGCTAAAGCCAGGGCTTGCACTGCTGCCAGGGCCAGCACACATGCCAAAGCCTTGGCTAGCAGCCCTTCCCAACCCTAAAAAAAGTCTGAGGTTGTTTCTTCACTTGTCGTTTGAAAGGTGTGTCAACAATCTAACAGTGGAGGGTGGGGCGGGGTGGGGTGTTGTGGTGTGAGGCTAGAGGGGAGGGGAGGCTGTAGAGGGGGCGGAGGGGGCTGGACAAGCATCTTTGTGTTCCTGTTGTGTATCAGTAACTTGTAACTTTATTATTATTATTTTTTAGGTTATATTGAAGTCTGAAGCGGATTGTTTTATTTGTGGAAGTAAAAAGCAGTTAACATTCTAAGTAGTGGATGGTCAGGGTGGGTCTGGAGGGAACACAAGAATATCATCTTTCTGTTCCTGTTCTATATGGTAAATTTAGACTTTTTATCTTTCTTTTTTTTCTTTCTTTCTTTCTTTCTTTTTCTTTCTTTCTTTCTTTCTTTCTTTCTTTCTTTCTTTCTTTCTTTCTTTCTCTCTCTCTCTCTCTCTCTCTTTCTTTCTTTCTTTCTTCTTTCTTTCTTTCTTTCTTGCCTTTTGTTATATTTCAGATGTTTCTTTAATAGAAAGTTTAAATAATTTCAGAATCTAAGCTCATTAATGCTTTTGGTTGCATATTTTTTGCTGTTCAATAGATTTAAGATTAGGTGTTTTATTATTTTGCAAGTCAACTTGGGAAACCTTTCATATTTGCTGAACCAGAACAACAAAACATGGCATTGTCATAGGCATTTCCTCAGAAATGTGCAAAAAAAATAATAACAGTAAAATTATTGGGATCAAGAAATAGAAGGCAAAGAAGAAAAAGTTGTTCAGGTCTTAGTTGCCCTTATCCATTTTAGTCTGTTCTGTAAAACTAAAAGATACATACCTGGATTTGCTTAGCTTATTAGAGAATATAGGAAAAAGGAAATGTTTTAAGAGAAATAAAATATTTAAAAGCAAGAATTCATGCTCTCTGGCTCATTCATTTCCCAAATATTAATTGAACATCCGCTCTTTGAAAGTCACTGTTTTAGAAGTGGGGAAACTAGCATATGAAACACCTCTGCCCTTAGAATTTTACCCTCAAGGAGTGGTAATCATAGAGGAAAGATGGCGAAATAATCTCTAAGACATAAAGGACAAATGAGAAGGAGTAAGGTGGCAGGGGGAAGGTTAGGAGAAGTGGGACGGGGAGGGTGTGTGGCTGAAAACAATAAGGTACAATTTCTCTGAGGAAAAGCATCATGGGTGAGGGTAAAATTGCAATATTTCCAGAACCTCTCACCTGGCCTTGTGCATCTCCATATCAATAGGTGTTTCCAAGGGGTGGAGAGAAGTAGCACATCTCCATATCAATAGGTAATTACAAAGGAGAGCAAAGGCATATCTGGACAAGAGAGGTTGGGTGGGGCCCCTTTTTGCAGCCCAGTGGGGAGAGACATGGGCGAGCAGAAGTGGACAACTGCTTGTAAGCAGTAAACGGGTTTCTCCCACTTTATTTCTCCCTTTGACTGATTTCAGTTCAAAGGTATTTTGCCTGGGCTGAGAAAATATTTCCCCCTCACCAGAGTTACAGTGGGGTTTGGTGATACCAGCTCCTCAGTGGGATATCCTGTGAATGTAAGCTGCTGGCGGGCTCAGTGAGGCTGTGGGGCTGGTGAGCAGGGGCCACATATGCAGATGGTGCTTCTTAGTATTGAAAGACAAAACACTGGAAATTAAACCTGCTCTTAAGAGTTCCTTATTTTTTTAATCAGGTATACAACATAGTGATTCGACAATTGTATACATAATGAATTGCTCACCACAGTAAGTGTAGTTACCCTCTGAGAGTTTCTTTAGTATCATCAGTAAACCAGAGGAAAATGTCTTCCTGTGGCAGAAATGATAGGTGTCCTGCACTACTGTTCACATGTAGTTGAACACAGAGCACGATCTAGTTGTTTTACACACTACATCTTTAAGGAATTTCTAAAATAAGGGTGGTACTCCCTTGAGGTGGGATGCTGAGAAGTTACCATGTTGGCTCTCTCTGCCCTGAACTTGGTAGGAGAACCAGGTCTCAGTGCATTAAAAGGGCATTTTAATTAGGTTATCTGGAGCGTAATTCTCTAAACTCTTCAGGACGGCTCCAGATTTGGTGGCTATAGAATGAATGAAAATAGGGGTGGTGTGACAGGAGAGGCACTTGGGAGGGAAGTTATTAATCCTTGAGACAAATTCTAGGACCTCTGAGTTGCATTCAACTGGGGAAGACTGCCCTACACTCAAATTAAGTAACTTATCCTCAAAAAGGAGAAAATGTATTTAGTTTTATTTGCTAATCAGCATTATGGCCTAATATGGTGTTGTTTGCCCTAGAAAGTTGCATTTTTTGTGACATCTCCTGAGTTTATAAAAAATAAATCTCCTCAGACCTAGAGGGTAGTAGTATCCTATGCAGTAAAATAAAAACTACCATTCATTAAAGACCTAATATTTTCCAGTTATTCTGCCAAGTGCTCCATATCCATCATACGTCTTCCAATAGTCTGATGAGATAGGGCTTATCAGACATACTTTGTAGACAAAGAAATTGTGGTTTTCTCAAGTTCACATGGCTGGTAAATGTCAGAGCTGGGACTAGACCCCCGGTCCAAATTTCTTTAGAGCTCACACTTTTCCACTCTTCCAGACTGAGGCAGACTATTCTTTTCACTACTCCAAGATGCATCCCGGACAACTTAAAAACAAGGTGTTCTAGCCAGGGCACTTAAAGAAGTCCTGGTAGAGGAAGGTGAATCTGAGAATAAATCTCCACTTGGGGATTGTCTTTGGGTTTCATTTACCTATGACCCTGCTGCCTGTCACCCCATGGTTCCCTGACTTCTCATTTTGCCTGGGTGCCAGCCCGAGTCCCGCACCACCACTTTCCTGCCATACAGCCCTGTTCCCTGGGATGTCCCCAGTGTGCCCTCCTGTCCAAATTGGAGCCGCCTCTGCTTACCAGCTCTTCACTGTGTCCTCGGGAGGCTGCACCCTGCTTCCTGTGATCCAGGCAGTCTAGAATCACTGGCTCCCCCCGCCCCCCAGTTAAAGCTTTCCAACTCTCTGCAGGTGTCCCTTGGAGGTCCCATCCCTCAGTAGCACCACAGACAGTTAAGTTTAGATACCTTAAATGAAGTTTTGATTACTACAGCTCCACCCTCCACCACACATCTCTACAACAGTCTCAGAATGTATTGCAAATGAGCTGGTGATTAGCGTCTTATTCTTACAGAACATTCTGGCTCTTGGGATGTAATCGATGTTAGATTTTGTAAACAACGCAGGCATTGTCAGTAGGATTTTAAAGGGGTGCATAAGTAGAGACTGGCCACTGAACACATACCCCAGTGAGTGAGCTTCCCTAGGTGGTCAGTAACCAAAGCTGCTTTTGGAGATGAGGAAAGATCGTGGAAGGCACTGTGCAGCAAACATCTTTGGAGGCTGAATTCCTCAGAACCTAGAGTTCTCAGAGGGGGACAAATGGTTTGTTGGCAGACATGCTTTCTTTGAACAGCAAAGATGAAAATAATTCATGATTCCTCTGAGGTGTCTTATCCCAGTCCTTGCCCCAGAAGAAAATCATGGTTTGTGCTGTGTCTACTGGCACCTATAACAGCTTCCTGCGTGCTCAGTCAGGCTGAGGGTTGCCCAGACTCACAAGTTAAGGTTGTGACCATGCTTCACTAGAAGAAGAACATTTTCATCCCTTGGAGACTCTAGAATTGATATAAAAGGTGAGTGCAGAAAAGTGCTGTGGAGTGAAAAAGGTGAGCCCTCCCTACTGAGGTTTTACAGGGTCCTTTCAAAATTTTGACCGGATCCTGTATTTGAAAGCACCTCCCACATACCAGGAGAAAAGAAAAAAAATTGGACAACTGCAGGGCAAATTTGGCCTCCTTAGAAATTTCACCGAGAATAGAGGCGGTTGTTTTCTTAACATATTTAAGAGTTGCTCGTCTATTGAGCACCTACTCTGCAACTGTTTATGGGAAAGACTGCACCTGCTCATCCATATCCTGTCTTATGCTCCTTCCTGCGCTGCTGGGGAAATGCTCAGTCCACTTGTATTTAGGAAGGGTTATGTGACTACCACTGACACTGAAAAATGAGCAGCAACAATGTCACCTCCAGGCCAAGCTATTTGGGAGCCAGTATGCCACCTCAACACTTTCCGGTCCATTCAGTGGCAAACACAGACGTCCCTTATTAAGAAGTGGAACCGCTTGATGGAAGCAGCCTGGACACCGGGGTCACCTGACAGTGGAGACTCCTGCCTACCTGCATCACAGTTTATGTGTATAAGAAATGAGCTTTTGTTCTTCTAAGCCTCTGCACGTCTGCAGGTGCTGTCTGTTGCACCAGCTAGCATTGACTTTATTTGATTTGTGCACAGCTGCTAATTTTGTGGCTAGACACATTTAAATACTTGAACTACAAAGGTAATAGCATATATTATACTGTTACATATATTCTTGCTGAAAAAAATTCTAACAGAATAAATTACAATCTCCCCCTTTCTTCAAAATACAGCTCCTCCCTCAAATTGATAACCGCAATGATCAATCTGATGTGTGTCCTTTCAAAGCTGAAATGTGGCTTTTTCATATATAGATGTGCTATAAAAATATACTGAATTTTTAACAGACTTGATTAACAATACACACATTGTTCTGCCTCTTGACCGTGTCACTTAATGAAGGGAATGCAGGATAGTTCCATGACAACACATATAGATCCACCACATTCTTTTAACTACACTAGAATTCTTCTGTTTTCTAAACAGGTTTATTGCGATATAATTCAGATACAGAAAACTGCACATATTTTTTTTATTAAGGTATTATTGATACACACTTTTATGAAGGTTTCACATGAAAAAACAATGTGGTTACTACATTTACCCATATTATCAAGTCCCCACTCATACCCCAATGCAGTCACTGTCCATCAGTGTAGTAAGATGCCGCAGATTCACTGTTTGCCTTCTCTGTGCTACACTCTTTTCCCCGAGATTCCCCACACTATGTGTACTAAACATAATACCACAATCCGCTTCTCCCACCCTCCACACCCACCCTCCCACACCCCTCCCCTTTGGTAACCACTAGTTCCTTCTAGGAGTCTCTGAGTCTGCTTCTATTTTGTTCTTTCAGTTTTACTTCATTGTTATACTCCACAAATGGGGGAAATCATTTGGCACTTGTCTTTCTCCGACTGGCTTATTTCACTGAGCATAATATCCTCCAGCTCCATCCATGTTGTTGCAAATGGCAGGGTTTGTTTCTATCTTATGGCTGAATAGTATTTCATTGTGTATATGTGCCACTTCTTCTTTATCCATTCATCTACTGATGGACACTTAGGTTGCTTCCATATCTTGGCTATTGTAAAAAGTGCTGCAATAAACATAGGGGTACATATGTCTTTTTGAATCTGAGAAGTTGTATTCTTTGGGGAAATTCCAAGGAGTGGGAGTCCTGGGTCAAATGGTATTTGTATTTTTAGTTTTTTGAGGAACCTCCATATTGCTTTCCACAATGGTTGTACTAGCTTACATTCCCACCAGCAATGTAGGAGGGTTCCCCTTTCTCTGCATACTTGCCAGCATTGCTGTTCTTAGTCTTTTGGATGGTGGCCATCCTTACTGGTGTGAGGTGATATCTCATTGTGGTTTTAATTTGCATTTCCCTGATGATTAGTGATGTGGAGCATCTTTTCATGTGTCTGTTGGCCATCTGAATTTCTTCTTTGGAGAACTGTCTTTTCATATCCTCTACCCATTTTTTAATCGGGTTATTTGCTTTTTGGGTGTAGAGGCCTGTAAGTTCTTTATATATTTTGAATGTTAACCCCTTGTCGGATATGTCATTTACAAATATATTCTCCAATACTGTAGGATGCCTTTTTGTTATGTTGATGGTGTCCTTTGCTATACAGAAATTTTTAGTTTGATGTAGTCCCATGATTTCATTTTTGCTTTTGTTTCCCTTGCTCGAGGAGACGCGTTCAGGAGGAAGTTGCTCATGTTTATGTCCAGGAGATTTTTGCCTATGTTGTCTTCTAAGAGTTTTATGGTTTCATGACTTACATTCAGGTCCTTGATCCACTTCGAGTTTACTTTTGTGTATGGAGTTAAACAATAATCCAGTTTCATTTTCTTGCATGTAACTGTCCAGTTTTGCCAACACCAGGTGTTGAAGAGGCTGTCATTTCCCCATTGTATGTCCATGGCTCCTTTATCATATATTAATTGACCATATATGGTTGGGTTTATATCAGGGCTCTCTAGTCTGTTCAATTGGTCTTTGGGTCTGTTCTTGTGCCAGTACCAAATTGTCTTGAGTACTGTGGCTTTGTAGTAAAGCTTGAAGTTGGGGAGCATCATCCCCCAGCTTAATTCTTCCTTCTCAGGATTGCTTTGGCTATTCGCGGTCTTTTGTGGTTCCATATGAATTTTAGAATTATTTTCTCTAGTTCATTGAAAAATGCTGTTGATATTTTGATAGGAATTGGATTGAATCTGTAGATTGCTTTAGGTAGGATGGCCATTTTGACAATATTAATTCTTCCTATCCATGAGCATGGGATGTGTTTCCATTTATTGGAATCTTCTTTAATTTCTCTCATGAGTGTCTTGTAGTTTTCAGAGTACAGGTCTTTCACTTCCTTGGTCAGGTTTACTCCTAGGTATTTTATTCTTTTTGATGCAACTTTGAATGGAATTGTTTTCCTGATTTCTCTCTCTGCTACGTCATTGTTAGTGTATAGGAATGCAACAGATTTCTGCGCATTAATTTTGTATCCTGCAACTTTGATGAATTCAGATATTAGATCTAGTAGTTTTGGAGTAAATTCTTTAGGGTTTTTTATGTACAATATCATGTCATCTGCAAACAGGGACAGTTTAACTAATTCCCTGCCGATCTGGATGCCTTTTATTTCTTTGTGTTGTCTGATTGCCATGGCTACGACCTCCAGTACTATGTTGAATTGAAGTGGGAAGAGTGGGCATCCTTGTCTTGTTCCCGATCTTAAAGGAAAAGCTTTCAGCTTCTCACTGCTAAGTATAATGTTGGCTGTGGGTCTGTCATATATAGCCTTTATTATGTTGAGGTACTTGCCCTATATACCCATTTTGTTGAGTGTTTTTATCATGAATGGATGTTGAATTTTGTTAAATGCTTTTTCAGCATCTATGGAGATGATCATGTGGTTTTTGTCCTTCTTTTTGTTGATGTGGTGGATGATGTTGATGGATTTTCGAATGTTGAACCATCCTTGCATCCCTGGAATAAATACTACTTGATCATGATGGATGACCCTTTTGATGTATTTTTGAATTCAGTTTGCTAACATTTTGTTGAGTATTTTTGCATCTATGTTCAATAGGGATATTGGTCTGTAGTTTTCTTTTTTTGTGGTGTCCTTGCCTGGTTTTGGTATTAGAGTGATGCTGGCCTCATTGAATGAGTTTGGAAGTATTCCTGCTTCTTCTACTCCTTGGAAAACTTTAAGGGGTATGGGTATTAGGTCTTCACTAAATGTTTGATAAAATTCAGTGGTGAAGCCATTTGGTCCATGGGTTTTGTTCTTAGGTAGGTTTTTGATTACCAATTCAATTTCGTTGCTGGTAATTGGTCTGTTCAGATTTTCTGTTTTTTTCTGGGTCAGCCTTGGAAGGTTGTATTTTTTTACAAAGTTGTCCATTTCTTCTAGGTTATCCAGTTTGTTAGCACATAATTTTTCATAGTATTCTCTAATAGTTCTTTGTATTTCTGTGCTGTCCGTAGTGATTTTTCCTTTCTCATTTCTGATTCTGTTTATGTGAGTAGACTCTTTTTTTCTTGATAAATCTGGCTAGGGGTTTATCTATTTTGTTTATTTTCTCGAAGAACCAGCTCTTGCTTTCGTTGATCCTTTCTATTGTTTCATTCTTCTCAATTTTATTTATTTCCGCTCTGATATTTATTATGTCCCTCCTTCTACTGACTTTGGGTCTCATTTGTTCTTCTTTTTCTAGTTTTGTTAATTGTGAGTTTAGACTGCTCATATGGGAATGTTCTTCTTTCCTGAGGTAGATCTGTATTGCAATATACTTTCCTCTTAGCATGGCCTTCGCTGCATCCCACAGATTTTGTGTTGAATTATTGTTGTCATTTGTCTCCATATATTGCTTGATCTCTGTTTTTATTTGGTCATTGATCCATTGATTATTTAGGAGCATGTTATTAAGCCTCCATGTGTTTGTGGGAATTTTCATTTTCTTTGTGTAATTAATTTCTAGTTTCATTCCTTTGTGGTCTGAGAAGCTGGTTGGTAAAATTTCAATCTTTTTGAATTTACCGAGGCTCTTTTTGTGGCCTAGTGTATGATCTATTCTTGAAAATGTTCCATGTGCACTTGAGAAGAATGTGTATTCTGCTGCTTTTGGGTGTAGAGTTCTGTAGATGTCTGTTAGGTCCATCTGTTGTAATGTGTTGTTTAGTGCCTCTGTCTCCTTACTTATTTTCTGTCTGGTTGATCTGTCCTTCAGAGTGAGTGGTGTGTTGAAGTCTCCTAGAATGAATGCATTGCATTCTATTTCCCCCTTTAATTCTGTTAGTATTTGTTTCACATATGTAGGAGCTCCTGTGTTCGGTGCATAGATATTTATAATGGTTATATCTTCTTGTTGGATTGACCCTTTTATCATTATGTAATGTCTTTATTTGTCTCTTGTGACTCTTTCTTTGTTTTGAAGTCTATTTTGTCTGATATAAGTACTGCAACTCCTGCTTTTTCTCCCTATTAGTTGCATGAAGTGTCTTTCTCCATCCCTTCACTTTTAGTCTGTGTATGTCTTTGGGTTTAAAGTAAGTCTCTTGAAGGCAGCATATATATGGGTCTTGTTTTTTATCCATTCAGTGACTCTACATCTTTTGATTGCTGCATTCAGTCCATTTACATTTAGGGTGATTATTGATAGGTATATACTTATTGACACTGCAGGCTTCAGATTCGTGGTTAACAAAGGTTCAAGGTTAAGTTCCTTACTATCTAAGAGTCTAACTTAACTCAATATGCTATTACCAACACCATCTAAAGGTTCTTTTTTTGTTTTTTTTGTTTTGTTTTTCCTCCTCCTTTTTCTTCTTCCTCCATTCTTTATATATTAGGTATCATATTGTGTACTCTTTGCCTATCCCTTGATTGACTTTGGGGATAGTTAATTTAATTTTGCATTTTCTTAGTAATTAGCTATTCTACTTTCTTAACTGTGATTTTATTACCTCTGGTGACAGCTATTAAACTGTAGAAACACTTCCATCTATAGCAGTCCCTCCAAAATACACTGTAGAGACAGTTTGTGGGAGGTAAATTCTCTCAGCTTTTGCTTATCTGGGAATTGTTTAATGCAGCCTTCAAATTTAAATGATAATCTTGCCTGATAAAGTAATCTTGGCTCAAGGCCAGTCTGCTTCATTGCATTAAATACATCATGCCACTCCCTTCTGGCCTGTAAGGTTTCTGCTGAGAAGTCTGATGATAGCCTGATGGGCTTTCCTTTGTATGTGATCTTATTTCTTTCTCTGGCTGCTTTTAATAGTCTGTACTTATCCTTGATCTTTGCCATTTTAATTACTATATGTCTTGATGTTGTCTTCCTTGGGTCCCTTGTGTTGGGTGATCTGTGCACCTCCATGGCCTGAGACATTATCTCCTTCCCCAGATTGGGGAAGTTTTCAGCAATCACTTCCTCAAAGACACTTTCTATCCCTTTTTCTTTCTCTTCTTCTTCTGTTACCCCTATAATGCCAATATTGTTCCGCTTGGATTGGTCACACAGTTCTCTCAATATTCTTTCATTCTTAGAGATCCCTTTTTCTGTCTGTGCCTCAGCTTCTTTGTATTCCTCTTCTCTAGTTTCTATTTCATTTATCATCTCTTCCACCATATCCAATCTGCTTTTAATACTGTCCATTGTGCTCTTCAATGATTGGATCTCCAACCGTATTTCATTCCTGAGTTCTTGAATATCTTTCCGTACCTCCATGAGCATGTTAATGATTTTTATTTTGAACTCCCTTTCACGGAAAGTCATGAGGTCAATATAATTTAAATCTTTTTCAGGAGTTGTATTAATAATTTTACTCTGGACCAGGTTCCTTTGGCGTTTCCTATTTGTGTATGGCACCCTCTAGTGCCCAGAAGCTCTACTCTCTGGAGCTGCTCAGCCCCTGAAGCAATGTCGGGGATTGTAGGGGAGTGGTATTGGTGCCTTGGGGAAGAAAGAGCTGTTTCCTGCTTCCTGGCTGCTATTCCTGTCTCTACTGCCTGAACCAGTGGGCTGAGCACACAGGTATAAGCCTCTGTGCTTTGCGCTTTTAGTTTCTGTAGACAGATCTTCCCTCTGGCTGGCCTAACGCCAGGGTAGGGTTTCCCAGTTTGCAAGCCCAGTGGTGCTGGCCAGGAGAAAAGCGCAGTAGTCTGCCTGTCACAGAAGGGGTTCTTGGAGCTGTGTAGGCAGCCAGGGAGCTGGAGCACCTGAAGATCGTGAAAGCTCCCAATCTGCTGGGCAGAGTGCACCCAGACAATTTTGTCTACCTGTCCTTTCTCCTGAGCAGTAAGCTCTGTGCTATCCTTGCCCCTTTAGCAGCCCTCTTGCTAAGGGCTTCTTTGTTAGGAAGTCTCTCAGACCGCTCGCCTTTCTTTTGTCCCAGAGCAGCTGGATATGGATCCCTGCTTTCCACAAGCAGCTGGAATCTCAGTCTCTCCAGGAATTCTGCCTGTCTTAACTTTCCAACCCCCTAATCATGAGAGTATCATGCAAGCACCATGAAACGTAGGTTTGTGCTCCCAGAGCAGATCTTCAGAGTTAGGTATTCAGCAGTCCCAGATCTCCACTCTCTCCCTGCTTCATTCCTCTTCCTCCTGCCGGTGAGCTGGGATGGGGGAAGGGCTTGGATCCCACAGGAGCACAGCTTTAGTATGTTACCCTTTTCCGTGAGGTCTGCTCTTGTCTCCAGGTGTATGCAGTTTGTTGCAGTCCTCTTCCCTATTGCTCTTTCAAGAGTAGTTGTATTAGTTATATTTTCATATTATATGCCGTTTTAGGAGGAAGCCTCTGTCTCACCTCTCACACCGCCATCTTTAATCCTCCACTCAAAACTGCACATATTTAATACATACAATTTGATGAGTTTGGACATGTGTACACACCTGTGCAATCATCACCATGATCAAGGTAATAGACATGTCCATTACCTCTAAAAGTCTCCTTTGTGTCCCTTTGGTTTTTTTCTTTTGTGGTTAAAAACACATAACATGAGATCTACTCTCATAAAAAATGTTTAAGTTCATAACACAGTGTTGTTAACTATAGGCACTATGCTGTATAGCAGATCTCTAGAACTAATTAAGCCTGCATTACTGAAGCATTATACCAACTGAACAACTCCTCATTGCCCTGTATCCTGAGTGCCCAGTAACCACAGTTCTTTCTCTGTTTCTATACGTCTGATAATTTTAGGTGCCTCATTTAAGTGGAACCATACAGTATTTGTCCTTCTGTGACTAGCTTACTTCACTTCACATAATGTCATCCAGTTACATCGATGTTGTTGCAAGTGGCAGGACTTTCTGTTTTAAGGTTGAATAATATATCACTGTGTGTGTGTGTGTGTGTGTGTCACATTTTATTTATCTATTTATCTTGGATGGACATTTAGGCTGTTTCCACAACTTGGCTATTGTAAGTAGTCTGCAAAGGACATGAGAATACACGAATTACTTTGAGACACTGATTTCCATTCTTTTGAGTATATTCCCAGAAATGAGATTGTTAGATCACATCGTAGTTCAATTTTCTGAGGAACTCCCATACTGTTTTCTATAATGGCTGTACCATTTTACATTCCTACCAATGATATACAAGTGTTCAACTTCTTCACATCCTTGCCAACACTTCTCATTTCTTTTGGTAATAACCATGCTAACTCATATGAGTTGATATATCACTGTAGTTTTGATTTGCACTTCCCTGATAATTACTGATGTTGAGCACCTTTTCACATACCTTTTGGGTGTTTGAAGGGGAGATCATCAAGAAGAATAAGATAGGAGCAATCAGGGTATTGCAAGTCTTGATTGTGCAGAAATGTTAATGGTGTATCATAGGAACTCCAATTATCATGTTCCAATCTGCCCTCCAAAAAAAAAAAACACAAAGAAAAGGTAAGGATTATTCTATGTTTGTGTGATAATTAATTTAATCATTCTCCTCCTAATGGACATATAGATTATTTCCCATTTGTTGCTATAACTAATGGGACTGAAAATGACATCTTTTTTTTTTTACAATTTATTTTATTTTAGTATCATTAACCTACAATTACATGAGCAATATTGTGATGATTAAACTA
>JAQQAC010016209.1:19661476-19758520 GCA_029783875.1 Phataginus tricuspis
AGATGTTAAGATACTATGGTAACCCAGAGGGACAATTAAAAAGAAAGCATGAGGGTGTTGGGGTCCAGATGACTACAGTGAAGTGACAGTACAGTATACGTGCTCCAGGTCTGCTTGAGGAACTGTGAGTTCTTTAGTGAAACTGAAGTTTAAGCTTAGCTATGTAAGGTAAGGCTGAGGGAGTGAGGATCTTCATATAGTCTGTCTCAGAGTTGAGAGACTTAAGCTTGTAGTGCCAAATGGCTTTGAATCCTGGATAAACTAGAAAATTTCCTCTGGTAGAGGTAAGGCAGCTTTCTGAGCCTTTTTCCATTGCATTTGAACACTGTTTACCAAGTAATTGTGCTACCTATGTCACACAAAAACTTGCACAATTTTTATTTTGCAATAAAAAAGTTGTATTTTTATTTCATTTAGTTCGAAATATTTTTAAAAATTTCTCTTTGGATTTTTTCTGCTCATGTTTTTGGAGTGTTTTATTTAATCTCCAAGTTTTGGGGGGTTTCCAGTTATCTTTCTGTTGTTGATTTCTAGTTTAATTCCATTATTGTCTGAGACAGATACTCTATGATTTCTATTCTTTTATATTTGTGTTTTATGGCCCCGAATGTAGTGGATCTTGGTGAATGCTCCATGTGAGCTTGAAAAAAAGTGTATTCTGCAGTTGTAATAAGTAGTCTATAGATGTCAATCAGATTCAGTTGATTGATGATGTTGATGAGTTCAACTATGTTCTTACTGCTTTTCTGCCTGCTGTATCTGTCCATTTCTGATTGAGGGGTATATAAGTCTCCAGCTGTAATGGTGGCTTCATCTGTTTCCTCTTACAGTTCTATCAATTTTTGCCTCACATATTCTGATGCTCTTGTTAGGTGGATTGCTATGTCTTCTTAGAGATTTGACCCCTTTTTCATTATGTAATGCCCTTCTTTATCCCTTATTACTTTCTTTGCTCTGAACTCTGATGTGAACACAGTTACTTTTACTTTCTTTTGGTTAATGTTAGGCTGGTATATATTTTTCCATCCTTTTACTTTTAATCTATAGGTGTCTTTATATTTAAAGTGGGTTTCTTATAAACAACATATAGATGAGATTTATTTTTTGATCCATGCTGACAATCTTTTGTTTTCATACTGTTGATATCCAAAGTAATTTTTGATACACTTGGATTAATATCTGTCATATTTGTTACTGTTTTCTATTTGTTAATCTTTAAAAAATTTTCTTATGTGCTTTTTCTGTCTTTTGTGATTTTTAGGTTAAGTAGCTTGACTGGAGGAATCATTTCATAATATATATGTATGCCAAAACATTTCATTGTACACCTTAAGTATATACAATGTTTATTTCCATTCATATCTCAATAAAACCAGGGAAAAAAAGTTGAGCATTTTATGTGATTCCATTTTCTCTCCTTATATCAATTATCCATTTTTCCCCTCTTTTCAGTGGTTGCACTAGTGTTTGCAATATACATTTACAACTAATCCAAGTTCACCTGACCACTTTACTGATAGTACAAATAGTTTATAATCACAAAGTATTGCTAATTCTTCCCTCCTGTCCCTTCTATCATTTCTGTCACTTATTTCACTTATACATAAGCCATAATCATCTATTACATTGTTGTTATTTGAATAAATTGATATCTGTTAGATCAATTAAGAATAAGTAAAATAAGTATTTTGCCTTCACTTATCTCTTCTCTCAATGCTCTTCTTTTCTTATATGGGTTCTGTATCATTTCCCTTCCTTGTGAAGGACTTCTTTTTAACATTTCTTGCATGGTTAAACCTACTGATAACAAATTACCTCAATTTTTGTTTTTCTGAGAAAGTATTTCTCCTTTTTTGAAGGATAATTTTGTAAGATACAGAATTCTAGACTGGTGGCTTTTTTTCTCTCAACACTTTAAATATTTCATGACAACATTTAAATATTCCTTGTTGAAAGGGTATCTTGCCGCGACCCTCCCTACCCTGAAATAACTCAGGGAGGCACGAACCCACACAAGAGATTTTAATGGCTGAAAGAGAGGGTGGCTGTCTCTAGGCGAAGAGCAGCAGCTCGTGGGTTAGGAAGCGCGTTTTTAAGGAGTAGGGGTAGGGTGTGTTCTGCTATGGGGATGTTGGTGATTGGATCTTAAGGCGTGGGGCATCTTAGCGCCCCAGAGTTTGCCTTCACTTGTTTCTGTGGTTTCTGAGGCCTAGGCACACGTAATTCTTATCTTTCCTCCTCTATAGGTAGGTTGCTTTTCCTTTGACTTCTTTCAAAATCCTTTCTTTACCTTTGTTTTTTTGCAGTTTGAGTTTCCTATACTGTAACGTGTGGGCTTTCCCATTTCTCCAATACTCAGTAGACACTGACTGGGTGTCCTACAGATTTAACTCAATCCTGACACTATCTACCTGGAGAATGTGTCAGGTCCTCTAGGCTAAGGGCTCAGTCCCCCAAGACTGCCTCCACTTCAGATGCCAGTCACAAGACCCAGGAAGTGCCTATAGGAAGAAGCAACCTATACTTCTGACTTACTGGCTGCAAAGTTCACAAGTGATTCTCAGTCCATCACCCTCCTTAAACTGGAAAGGCTGTATGGGACTGGAGTTTTTTACTTCCCTTCTACCACATGGAAGAATAGAAAAGGCTAGAGTTAAGTATTTCCTTTCTCCCAGTTCAGCTGAACTGTGATCAAAGTCTAATTTAGTCTATGATAATAAAGTTTCTCCTGAAGACAGGCCTTATTAAGAGGAATGGAATGCTCTGGAATATTTTAAATGATCACTTTTCCCTCCTCCTGCTGGAGGCCCAGGGGTATTTTTTCCTAATCTTTATTATAAGACTCTGGTAGAGCTCCTGGAGGTAAAACACACAAATGTGCAGAGAGTATTTAACTCTTGGACTTTTCCACAAAGAATCTCCAGAAATTTTTTAATTACACAGGTTTTCATACCCTGATACTGGTTTCCATGGAGGTTTCTGCTACTGGTAAGTTCTGATTCTCCATATTGATCTCTCTGACCCTCCAATTTGAGAGGGAGCAGTTTGTCTTGTGGTCTTACTTCTCTTGAAGATCTAAGATTTGTTGATTTTTCAGTTTGTTCCGCTTTTTACTTGTTGTTAGGATGGAATGATAACTTCTAAGCTCCTAACATTCCAGACAAGGAACTGGAACCCCATTACTTCTTCAATTATTATTTCTGCCCCTTTCTCTCCTTTCTACCTGAGGCTCTCATTATACGTATGCTTTTATATTTGAGTGTCTTTCCACAGGTCTTTTAGTCAGTTCAGTTTTCAAAATTATTTTTTCTTTTTTGCTCTTCACACTGCATAATCTCAATTGATCTATATTCAAGTTTTTGAGTCTTTCTTCTGCCTGCTCAAATTTCCTGATGAATCCCTCTAGTGTATTTTTCATTTCTATTTATACTTTTCACTCCAGAATTTCTACGTGGTTCCTTTGAACAATTTCTCTATCTTGGTTGATATTCTCTATTTGGTGAGACATCTTCCTCATAGTTTCTTTTAGTTCTTTGTACATGGTTTCTTTAACATCTCTGATAATATTTAAAATAGTTGATTTGTCTTTGCTTAGTAAATCCAATATTTGGACTTCTTCCCAAAGAGTTTCTATTAAGTTCCTTTTTTCCCATTCTTTTTTCATTGCATACCTCATTTTTTTGAAAACTAGACATTCTGAGTAGACACATTATAATGTGTCAATTTTGAAATAGGATTCTTCCACCATTCATGGTTTATTATTGCTTCTTGTGGCTTTGTTTGTTTCATGAATTTTCAAAACTAACTTCTAAAGATCTACGTTCTCTGTCTTGTATGGCCACTGACATCTCTGTTCAATTAGTTCATTGGTCAGCTAATGATGTGAAAGAGATTTCCTCAATGTCTGGAGGCAAAATATAAATTACTTCCAATCTTTTCCTGATGGGCTCTGTGTGTATGTATGGAGCATGCCTTCTACACTCAGTTGGGCAGTTTACATCTTTGCCTATACTTCTCCTGCTCACACAGAGGAAAAATGTGAACCTGAGATGACAGACTAGGGCCTTTCATGTGTATCTTTCAGTAGCACCTAGTCCTGGGCGTTCATATGATCTTCTAGTTTCCTAGGAATTCATGGTAGCTTCTCAAAGCCCTTTTTCCCCAGAGCGTCACTCTCCTCGACCTTTCTTTCCATGCTTTTTAGTTTGCCTATTGTTTACCACACACATACTAGGAAATGCCTCTACCCTAGAAGAGTTTTCAGTTAGGAGAAATAAAAGAAGTCCTTTGAATCTATCCTTCAAGGAATCACTAGACAAGCCAAAACATCCACAATGCACTAAGAACAAGGTCCCTTCTGATTTCCCTGATATTTGGAAAGCTGGCTCCCATCCTCAAGGCCAGCAGTGACTGAGAGAACCAGGTATGGGGTAAGTTAGAATTCTACCTTAAGGTTTCTTACCAAGATCAAGCTTGATTAAGTGTTCTACTGATTGTTAAACTATGATTAATTTCCAGAGTTCTAATAAGGTTGATTCTTATAGTTTTTGAGAGAACAGACTTTTAGAGTTCTCTAACTCCCCCATTTTCACTAACTTTTTACTCCATTCCCTTATTTTTAAGGAAAAACATCCTTAACTTCTGTGATTGTGAAGGGTGACATAATATTTTCTTCCACATGTTTGAAATGAGAGTGGTGAGAGGCTCGTATATTGCTGGCTCAAGAATAAAAAGTCGCTGAGTATCATTATGTACATAAAAGGATCTCAAAAAATAGCCAAGTCTTTTACAATTGATTTTTAGTTTTTCACTCTTGTTAGTCTCAGTGAATTAACCCTTTAATAGACAAAATTGTTTTAAAATATTTTCTTCAACAATACTGTTTACTTCATATAGCACTTTTTAAGTGCATTTTTAATAAAACCATAAATTCTCTTGTTATTTTTTTCTTTGGTTTTAACATTCCTAAATTAGTGAGACAACTTTTTTTCACAGACACAATAAATGCATAGCTAAGTGGTTTTGCAAAATGTCATACAGAATTAGCAATGACATTAATATTATAAATTATATCCACAATTACATAGTCTAAAAAAGGGAACATAACAGAAAGCACAGAAATAAACTTACACTTATACAGTCAATTAATATATGACAAAGGAGACAAGAATATATGATGGAGTAAAGACAATCTCTTCCAAAGTTGTTGGGAAAACTAGACAGCTACATGCAAAAGAATAAAACTGGATCACTCTCTTGCACTATACACAAAGATAAATTCAGAATGGATTAAAGATCCAAATATAAGACATGAAACCATAAAACTCTTCTAAGAAAACATAAGCAATGGACTCTTGAACATTAGCATTAGTAATTATTCTCTGGATATATCTCTCCATGCAAGTAAAAAAGGGGCAAAAAAAAAAAAAACAAGTGGAACTACATCAGAACAAAAATCTTCTGCACAGTGAAGGAAACTATAAACAAAATGAAAAGGTTTCCTATTACATGGGAGACTATACTCAGAAAAGATATATCTGAAAAGGGGCTAACATTCAGAATATATAAAGAACTCATACAACTCAAGACTAATTTACATTACCACCAACCGTGTACAAGTCTTCCCTTTTCTCTACATCCTCACTAACACTTGTTATTTCTTGTCTTATTGATGTTAGCCAGTCTGACTGGTGTGAGGCGATACCTCATTATGGTTTTGACTTGCATTTCCCTAATGATTAGCAATGTGGAACATCTTTTCATGTGCCTGTTGGCCATGAACTCCATAAAGCAGTATGGAGTTTCCTCAGAAAACTAAAAATAGAAATATCATATGGCACAGCAATTCCACTTCAGGGAATTTACCTAAAGAACACAAAATCACTAATCCAAAAAGATATATGCACTCCTATATTTATCACAGCATTATTTACAATAGCCAAATATGAAAACAACCTAAAGGTCCATCAATAGATGGATAAAGATGTGGTACATGTATACAGTGGAATATTACTCTGTTGGTTACCACAGGGGAGGGAGGGTGGAGGGGGTAAAACATAGGATGGGCAGAAAAGTTAGTGAGAAATTTGCTATCTTGATAAGGTTATGGTTATGAGCGTATACACATCAAAATTCATCAAGCTATACACTAAGATTTGTGCAACAGAAAAAAAACAATGAATTGATTTTCTTTGGAAATCTATAGATACACTTACAATGTGACCACTCTCAGGATATTCAAAATAAAGTAACCTACTCACAATGTCTCATATTTAATTATTAAAAAATAAAATATTCTAAAATACCGATTTCAAAAAATAAAAATATAAAAACTATTTTGATATGTTAGGCTTATGCATGCATGCCAGATAATAAAACTGTAACATCCATTCTTACAAAGAACACATACAGTGAATACTGACAGGAAACCCATGAGAATCAATAAGTACAATAGCTTTCACTGCATGAAAAAGTTTGTGCAAATTGAAATTTGAACCACAATGCGAAAATACTGAGTGGGTCCAAGACACCTGCTCTCCAGGAATACAATATTATTTTTATTTTTATTATTATTATTTCTTTAAATTAATTTTGGTATCATTAATCTACAATAACATGTGCAATATTATGGCTATTAAACTACCCCCTTCAACAGGTCCCATCCACCAACCCCACTACAGTAACTGTATATAAGCATAGTGAGATGCTATAGAATCACTACTTGTCTTCTCTGAGTTGTACAGCCCTCCCCGTGCCCCCCCAACATTACATATGCTAATCATAATGACCCTTTTCCCCCCTTATTCCTCCCTTCCCACCCATCTTCCACAGTCCATTTCCCTTTGGTAGCTATTAGTCCGTTCTTGGGTTCTGTGAGTCTGCTGCTGTTTTGTTCCTTCAGTTTTTTTCTTTGTTCTTATACTCCACAGATGAGTGAAATCATTTGATACTTGTCTTTTCCGCCTGGCTTATTTCACTGAGCATAATACCCTCTAGCTCCATCCATGTTGTTGCAAATGGTAGGATTTGTTTTCTTCTTATGGCTGAATAATATTCCATTGTGTATATGTACCACCTCTTCTTTATCCATTCATCTACTGATGGACACTTAGGTTGCTTCCATTTCTTGGCTATTGTAAATAGTGCTGCAGTAAACATAGGGGTGCATCTGTCTTTTAGAAACTGGGCTGCTGCATTCTTAGGGTAAATTCCTAGGAGTGGGATTCCAGGGTCAAATGGTATTTCTGTTTTGAGTTTTTTGAGGAACCTCCATACTGCTTTCCACAATGGTTGAACTAATTTGCATTCCCACCAGCAGTGTAGGAGGGTTCCCTTTTCTCCACATCCTCATCAACATTTGTTGTTGTTTGTGTTTTGGATGTTGGCCATCCTCACTGGTGTGAGATGATATCTCACTGTGGTTTTAATCTGCATTTCTCTGATGATTAGTGATGTGGACCATCTCTTCATGTGCCTGTTGGCCATCTGAATATTTTCTTTGGAGAAGTGTCTATTCATGTCCTCTGCCCATTTCTTAATTGGATTATTTGCTTTTTGTTTGTTGAGGTGCGTGAGTTCTTTATATATTTTGGATGTCAACCCCTTATCAGATATGTCATTTATGAATATATTCTCCCATATTTTAGGATATCTTTTTGTTCTACTGATGGTGTCCTTTGCTGTACATAAGCTTTTCAGCTTGATATAGTCCCACTTGTTCATTTTTGCTTTTGTTTCCCTTGCCCGGGAAGATATGTTCATGAAGAAGTCGCTCATGTTTATGTCCAAGAGATTTTTGCCAATGTTTTGTTCTAAGAGTTTTATGGTTTCATGATTTACATTCAGGTCTTTGATCCACCTTGAGTTTACCTTTGTGTATGGGGCTAGACAGTAGTCCAGTTTCATTCTCTTACATGTAGCTGTCCAGTTTTTCCAACACCAGCTGCTGAAGAGGCTGTCATCTCCCCATTGTATATCCAAGGCTCCTTTATCAAATATTAATTGACTGTATATGTTTGGGTTAATGTTTGGATTTTCTATTCTGTTCCACTGGTCTGTGGGTCTGTTTTTGTGCCAGTACCAAATTATCTTAATTACTGTGGCATTGTAGTAGAGCTTGAAGTCAGGGAGTGTAATTCCCCGTTTTATTCCTCCTTCTCAGGATTGCTTTGGCTATTCGGGGTCTTTTGTGGTTCCATATGAATTTTAGAATTATTTGCTCCAGTTCATTGAAGAAAGGTGTTGGTATTTTGATAGGGATTGCGTTGAATCTGTACATTGCTTTAGGTAGTATAGCCATTTTGACAATATTTATTCTTCCTAGCCAAGAGCATGGGATGCATTTCCATTTGTTAGTGTCTTCTTTAATTTCTCTTAGGAGTGTCTTGTAGTTTTCAGAGGACAGGTCTTTCACTTCCTTGGTTAGGTTTATTCCTAGGTATTTTATTCTTTTTGATGCAATTGTTAATGGAATTGCTTTTCTGATTTCTCTTTCTGTTAGTTCATCATTAGTGTATAGGAAAGCAACAGATTTCTGTGTGTTAATTTTGCATCCTGCAACTTTGCTGAATTCAGATATTAGTTCTAGTAGTTTTGGAGTGGAGTCTTTAGGGTTTTTTATGTACAGTATCATGTCATCTGCAAATAGTGACAATTTCACTTCTTCTTTCCCAATCAGGATGCCTTGTATTTCTTTGTTTTGTCTGATTTCCATGGCTAGGACCTCCAGTACTATGTTGAATAACAGTGGAGAGAGTGGGCATCCCTGTCTTGTTCCCAATCTTAGATGAAAAGCTTTCAGCTTCTCGCTGTTAAGTATGATGTTAGCTGTGGGTTTGTCATATATGCCCTTTATGATGTTGAGCTACTTGCCCTCTACACCCATTTTGTTGAGAGTTTTAATCATGAATGGATGCTGAATTTTGTCAAATGCTTTTTCAGCATCTATGGAGATGATCATGTGGTTTTTGTTCTTCTTTTTATTTATGTGATGGATGATGTTGATGGATTTTCGAATGTTGTACCATCCTTGCATCCCTGGGATGAATCCCACTTGATCATGGTGTGTGATCCTCTTGATGTATTTTTGAATTCGGTTTGCTAATATTTTGTTGAGTATTTTTGCATCTACATTCATCAGGGATATTTGTCTGTAATTTTCTTTTTTGGTGAGGTCTTTTGCCTGGTTTTGTTATTAGAGTGATGCTGACTTCATAGAATGAGTTTGGAAGTATTCCCTCCTCTTCTATTTTTTGGAAAACTTTAAGGAGAATGGGTGTTATTTCTTCTCTATATGTCTAGTAGAATTCAGACGTGAATCCATCAGGTCCGGGGGTTTTGTTGTTGGGTAGTTTTTTGATAACCAATTCAATTTTGTTGCTGGTGATTGGTCTGTTATTTTTTCTGTTTCTTGTTTGGTCAGTCTTGGAAGGTTGTATTTTTCTAAGAAGTAGTCCATTTCTTCTAGGTTTTCCAGATTCTCATAATATTCTCTTATAATTCTTTGTATTTCTGTGGGGTCCATCGTTATTTTTCCTTTCTCAAATCTGATTCTGTTTATGTGTGTAGATTCTCTTTTTCTCTTAATGAGTCTGGCTAGAGGTTTATCTATTTTGTTTATTTTTTTCAAAGAACCAGCTCTTGGTTTCATTGATTTTTTCTATTGTTTTATTCTTCTCAATTTTATTTATTTCTTCTCTGATCTTTATTATATCCCTCCTTCTGGTGACTTTGGGCCTCACTTGTTCTTCTTTTTCCAATTTCAGTAATTGTGTCTTTAGACTATTCATTTGGGAATGTTCTTCCTTCTTTAAATAGGCCTGGATTGCAATATACTTTCCTCTTAGAACTGCGTTTGCTGCGTCTAGTGTGTTGTTCATTGCCTTGGTGTCTTAACTTATTTTCTGTCCAGTTGATCTGTCGTTTGGAGTGAGTGGTGCGTTGAAGTCTTCTAAAATGAATGCATTGCAATCTTTTTCCTCCTTTAATTCTGTATTTGTTTCACATATGTTGGTGCTCCTGTGTTGGGTACGTATATATTTATAATGTTATATCCTCTTGTTGGACTGACCCCTTTATCATTATGTAATGTCCTTATTTATCTCTTGCTACTTTCTTTGCTTTGAAGTATATTTTGTCTGATACAAGTACTGCAACACCTGCTTTTTTCTCCTTGTTTGCATGAAATATCTTTTTCCATCCCTTTACTTTTAGTCTGTGTATATCTTAGGGTTTGAGGTGAGTTTCTTGTAGGCAGCATATAGATGAGCCTTGCTTTTTTATCCATTCTGTTACTCTGTGTCTTTTGATTTGTGCATTCAGTCCATTTACATTTAGGGTGATTATCGATAGATATCTACTGACTGCCATTGCAGGCTTTGGATTCGTGGTTACCAAAGGTACAAGGGTAGCTTCTTTACTATCTAACAATCTAACTTAACTTTCTTGTTAAGTTATTGTATACACAGTCTGATGTTCTTTATTTCTTTCCCTTCTTATTCTTCCTCCTCCATTCTTTATATACTAGGTGTTTTATTCTTTGCCTTTAGTTAGTATTTGGATGGTCTGATTTCTTTGCTATGATTTTATTTTCTCTGGTGATATCTTTTTAGCCTTAGGAGTGCTTCCCTCTAGAGCAGTCCATTTAAGATATCCTGTAGAGGTGGTTTATGGGAGGCAAACTCCCTCAGCTTTCAGTTGTCTGGAAATTGTTTAATCCCTCCATCATATTTAAATGATAATCGTGCTGGATACAGTATTCTTGGTTCAAGGCTGTTCTGTTTCATTACGTTAAATATATCATGCCATTCTCTTCTGGCCTGTAAGGTTTCTGTTGAGAAGTCTGATGATAGTCTGATGGGTTTTCCTTTGTAGGTGGTCTTTTTTCTTTCTCTAGCTGCCTTTAATACTCTGTCCTTATATTTGATCTTTGCCATTTTAGTTATTATGTGTCTTTGTGTTGTCTTCCTTGGGTCCATTGTGTTGGGACATCTGTGTGCTTCTGTGGACTGCGAGACTATTTCCTTCCCCAGCATGGGAAGTTTTCAGCAATTATTTCTTCAAAGACACTTTCTATCCCTTTTTCTCTCTCTTCTTCTTCTGGTTCTCCTATAATGCGAATATTGTTCCATTTGGATTGGTCACACAGTTCTCTTAATATTGTTTCATTCCTAGAGATCCTTTTATCTTTCTCTGCCTCAGCTTCTCTGTATTCCTGTTCTCTGATTTCTATTCCACTAACAGTCTCTTGCATTTCGTCCAGTCTGCTGCTAAGCCCATCGATGGCTTGTCTGATTTCTGTATTGTCTTTCCTCACTTCCCTCACTTCCTCCCTCAGCTCTTGCATATTTCTCTGTAGATCCATCAGTATGGTTATGACTTTTATTCTGAATTCTTTTTCAGGAAGATTGTGCATTTCCATCCCTTCAGAGTCCCTCTCTAGTGTCTGGGTCTGGATAGGCTTTGTTTGTACCATATTCCTCTGTCTTTTCATGGCGATAGAAGTGGTTGCTGGTAGGTGCCACGTATGTCAGCTGGGCTCTTTAAGACTTAAAAAAGAAAAGAAGGAAGAGAAAGAGAAGAGAAAGAAAAGAAAGAAAGAAAAGAAAGAAAAGAAAAGAGAAAAAAACCACCAAAAAAAACCCAAAAAAACAAAAACAAACAAAAAGACGTCCACTGGGAGTAGATTCTGTGAGGGTGCTGTAGGTGGTGCTCTTGCTCCACTATTCCGCAGCTGCAGCTGCGCCGCTCCGCAGGGCCCTTTGTAGCTCTGGCCGGGGCGGGAACGAATGGGAGGCTGCTGATCTTTGTGGGAAGTTTCAGTAAGGCTAAGTTTTCCCAGTCGCCAGCCAAGGGGTTGGAAATTCCCCAGGTCTCCCAGCCTGCTGGGCCGAGTGTGCTGGAATGATCCTGTTCCTCCGTTGGGCCCCTATCTCTTCAAGACTGCTAAAAAAAAAGCACGTGCTTTTCTTTTGTCCAGGGAGCTGGCTGCGAGGACCCAGTGCATTCCCAGGCTCAGATCCTGCACCCTCTGTCTCTCCAATCTCTGATACACCATGCGATGTGTGTCAGCACTCCCGGCACAGATCACCAAGGCTGGTTATTTCACAGGCCTGTACTTCCAACCCCTCCTGGCTCTGAATCCTCTCCTCCTGCCGGTGCGCTGGGTGGGGGAGTGCTCGGGTCCCGCCAGGACGTGGCTCTGTACCTTACCCGCCTCGCAGGGTGCCAAGTCCTCTCAGGTGTAGATGCAGGCTGAGTGCTGTCCTGTATCTTCTGGTCTCTCTTTTAGGAATAGTTGTGTTTGTTGTATTTTCATAAATATATATGGTTTTGGGAGGAGATTTCCACCGCCCTGCTCTCGCCGCCATCTTCCCAGAACTCTACAATACTATTTTTAAAGCAGTATTTGGAAACTTAAAAGTTTGCACTGCAAAGATTGTATGGATAGTTCACATTACAGTAAAATTAAAAAAAATTTAAGTGTGACTAGTTCATGATACTGTCAGGTGGTGTATAAAATTTCTTCTGGAGAAACAACTGTTTTGGACGAATGGGTAAAACAGAAGCTATAATTTCCGTCTCTGCCTGTCACTCATGCAATCATACTGTTGTTGGGCAGCTGCATCTGGGGAGGTCTTTCCCTGCGCACCAGGTGAAACCTCAACCAAGAAAGTGTGGGTGGGAGGGTTCTTGATTCTGAACAAGAAAGAATTCTCCAGCAGGTCAGAACGAGTATAGTTAAGGAAGGAAATCATTAAAGAGAGAGTAGAAATGAATGGCAGCTGCCTTGCAGGCAGCTGAGAACAGGAAAATGCAGAGGGATAGGGCAGATTTCCTTGCGCCCTCCTAAAGCCAGGGTTACTTGGTGTCCTGTGTCTGCTTGGATCTGCACAGCATGGGAACTAACCCCTACTACCCCATGATTTGGGGGAGCTATGGAGCACAGTATTGAGTGAGGTTATGTTCTGAGAACTTCCCAAAGAAGGGGGGTTTACAGGCAGTCAGTACTGCAGCTGCAGCTCCCTCTGGGTCACCCAGGCAACAGAAACTTGCAAGCCCAAATCTGAGCTCTCAGAAGCCGATTACCACTGGAAAAGAGCAGAGAGACAAGACACAGTTAAGTTGAGCAGTGAGAAAGCTTTATTTAAAGTTATGCACTGAAAGAGAGGAAAAGTGCATGCATCCTCAGAGAGGAGAAGGGTGCTGAAAGGCTGGGGGTTCCGTTTTTTAAGCATTTTCAGAAATGTGACAAAGGGCCAGTGGGTATAGACTTGTAAAGTGGTCTCAAAATGCTTATCTCCAGTGAGAGACATTATCTCTTCTATTATCAGACCTCCAGGTAATTCTGCAAAATTAACTTCACACAAGAAATTGGTTATTTCCTCTCCAGGATGTCAGCTTCCCCCTGGGAACACATCAATCAAGACACCCACCCTGCCCACAAGGTGGGTTGAGTTATTGTCTGTTTGCTAAAGAATATGTTAGGAATCTTACTTCCTGACTTCCTGGCTTTTAGAATGGAATCTTAGCCTGAAGATGGAATCCTTCCTGCTCTCACTGTACTGTTTATTATCTTAGCTTTTTTGGAAAATTAATCATGATGCTTGTCTCCTGTCTCTGCCCTCCATCAATACTTATTAAATAGTAGTTCAAACTCTCAAAATACTCTTATTTTTAGCTTTTGCAAATGGGGAGTTATTCATTTTGCACAATGAGGTATTCGTTTTTTGATTTGCAGTTTGTCTGTAAAATAATATGTCACACTGTCTCTAAAAAAAGTATTGCATTATATAACATTATTTTTGTCAGACCATACCAAACAGAGTACAAAGTACATTTCTGTAGATTAAAATGATTATACTTAGTTATGAGTTAAATTTTTATCTGGTTTATTTAGCCTAAAAGTAAAAAGCATTAAATGGCTAAAGTAATAAAGGAAAGGATGATTTATGATCTTTTATTTTGTATTAACTTTGCTAGGATATTGTGAAAATATTAGGAATACCACAAATTAAAATTTGACCAAATTATCGCTATTTTATTTTATTTCCAAGTCTTCATTTAGTCTCTTGTTTACTCCTGATAAGTAGGGAGGGACTTCTGAGAGCTCAGATTTGGACCTGCAAGTTCCCATCGCCTGGGCGACCCAGAGGGATCTGCAGCTGCAGTATGCCTAAAAATCTCCTTTCTCTGGGAAGTTCTCAGAACATAATCTCATTCCAGCCAGTGCTCTGGGGCTCCCCCAAAGCCTGGGGTGATAGGGACTTAGCTCCCACACCATGCAGATTCAAGCAGATCTGGATGCCAGGTGACCCAGGCTTCAGGAGCTGGCAAGGGATTTGCCCTATGCTAAGCAGTTCAGTGAACTTCCCTTTCCTCTGTCTGTTCCTCCTTGTTCTCAACTGCCTGCACACCTGCTGACATTTGCTTCTACTCTTGCTTTAATAAATTCCTCCCTTACCTACACTTGTCTGACCTGGTCAAGAATTCTTTCTAGATCTGAGTCAGGAACCCTCCCCCAACCAGGTTGAGGTTTCACCTAGTGTGCAGGAAGAGACCTCCCCACATGGAGCTACTGGACAACAGTTTCAAAGCACACAGCCTCCTTGAGGCCAGAAAATCTGCCCTCAAGCTATTGATTAACTGTCCATTCTGCAGGTATCCCCCTCCTGTCTCCATTAATTTCCCCTTTTAAACCTTCTCACTCAGAAAAGCACTTTGGAGATGATCCTGGGACACCAGTCCACCATCTTCCTGGGTTGTCAGCTTCCTGAATGAAACAATCTTTCATTTTCACCAACGCTTGTTTCTAGAGTTTTGGCTTTTCCAGTGACCATCAAATGAACTTGAGTATGGAACTAGCTAAGGCCTGGTAATATAATTAAGATGAAGGCTACTAAATTCTAAAAATTTTTTTCTTTTACTACCAAAAGGAAATGAACAAGTAAGATGAACTAAAGTATGAATCCTCATATTATTGCTTGTTTCTGGAATAAAAATGGTAATCAGAGATGGTTTAAAAAGTAAACTAACACAGCAGCTATATAAAGACAATGAAAATATGAAATCAAGGGTATCACCATTAATTAACATACAAAGGATACTAACTAGAAACATATTGCCATAGAAAAGAAATAAAGTGCGACCAAATATTTTATAATGAATGTCTAAGAAAATATAACCAAACATTCAGCTAGCTCTCTGACTGAAAACCCAAGACAGAAATGCAATAAATAAAGTAGGGCAAAGGAGATGAGACAACAGGATAAGATGAAAATTAAGATGGCAGATATGAGGGAAGAATCACTAGGATAAATCAAACCACCACAGAAAGGAAAATGCATTTTAGAATGAACCTGAAGGGGTTCAGAACACGTCTCCCCAAAACGGGCTACTTTGGCATGTGGGTTATTTTTTCCTGAAGGCAATCAAGACTCAGACTCAAGACAAATTTTTACATCTCTCTTAAACTACCTAAAATAATTTAGATAAGGGGCATGGCCCAGAAAGTGAGTTATTTTCAAGAGATAACTTTTTTATTTGAATGACCCACCTGTATGGTAGGACAAACATCTAATTTCAAATAATCTACTCTTAACATCCTGTGAATCACTTTCCTCCCCTTTGAAACCTCAGGCCCCTGTTCTATTCCTTAGCTCAGGATGGCACATAAGCCTTAACTACCTGTTTTTTCCTTGGGTCTCATATTCTTATGGGTCTGCTTTATATAAGTAATGAATTTTTCTCCTGTTAATCTGTCTTATGTTAATTTGACTATTTTAGACCAGCCAAAGAACCTAGAACGATAGAGGAAGACTTTTTCTCCCTGATAATAGGCAGTTTAAGAAGCACAATAAAGAATTATCGAGAATATTAATGATAAAGGAGGACATTATAAAACAGAAACCTATGCCAACCTAAACCAGTTCAAAAGGGACTCTTAGATAGCTGAGTGACTATTCCATTTTTGGCAATGAGTGGTTTTAAACAACCAAAGATGTAATACAATATTGAAATACATAAAGTGGTATTTTGGAGGTTATTATATAACTAAGAACAAACTAGAATAAGCTTATAAGAACTGAATTCCTGGTGTTATTGATGTTCAAATATCTTTATAATTTTGTATTTTTAATTTAATTAAATATACAATACAGAGACAGATACATCATTTTAAATATATGCTTATAATGGATATAGATACTTTATTTTTAGTGCAGCCTTTTTACAAATTTCTTTTGCTTGGTTCCCCTCACATCAACACATGCCCCCTTCCCTGCCTTCAAGATGACTGATATAATATAGCCTGCATCCATACAACCTGTATAAATAGATATATATCTCTATGTATGTAAGGATATTTATTTTTGTCACCACTGATTTTGTAACAATGGCATTACACTGTACACACATGCTGGCATCTTGCTTTTCTCACTCAAAATACCTCATAAAAAGCATCCAACTCAACTCAAGTTCTATTTCATTATTATAAACAGCAATATAATAACTAGTGGTATGTATGTATATGCCATTATTTATGCTGACATTTACCTAATGACAGAGATTCACTTTTTTTCTAGCTTTTTTTTTCTGAAACAAATATTGCTGTAATAAACTTTTGCATACCTGTGTCTTTATATACTTGTATTTCTATGGGATGGATTTCCCAGGAGTTGGTATATTCATTTTTAATTTTAATGAATGTTGCCAAGTTGCTTTCAAAAACAGCCTTTAATGCATCAGAATCACACAAGCAGTTATGAGAGTCCCTCTTTCCTCAGTCATAATCAACAAGAGAGGTTATTGCTCTTTTTAATTTTAGCCATTTTAATAGGCATACTGGTATTTCATTGTTACTCTTAATTGGCATTTCCATGACTACTAGAGAATTTGTGTTTCTTTTCATGTCTGTCAACTCTTCGCATTTATAGCTTTATGAAATATCTGTTTACATTTTTTTCTATTAGATTCCATGTCTTTTTCCTGTCGATTTGTAAGAATATTTGCTGTTTTATAGAACTTAAGCAGTTGTTAATTGCATTTACCATTTCTTTTTAGGTGTACTACTCCTGGGTCAGCTTGGTTTATGATATATTTTGTTGTACTTTAATTAAAAACCTACTTTTACCTTTCTTTATACCTTTTTGGTTTTCAATCATGACTAAAGTCTTCTCTGCAGTTCCTTTTCAGATGAAGTTTTCAAGATTTCCTTCAAGATTTTTACTCTTTTATTTTTACATTTAAATATATAACCCATGTGGAGTATATGTTAATTTATGATATAAGGAGGCCTACTTTGTTTTCCAAGTGTCTTGCAGATTATATCTCCACTATTTGTTAACATCCATCTTTTTTTCCCACTGTATTGAACTACCAGTTTTGCCATATGTCATGCTCTTAAATAATATTAGTATGCATTTTGATATTTTCTACTGTATTCCCTTGCTCTATTTATCCTTGTCTGCATTGTGAGAAATAAGACCTAATGAATTCTTACAACCTATTCCTATTAGTGCTACCAGATACTCAATTTGTTAAGGAAGCAGAAAAGGTTTTTGAGTTCAAAGAGAAGGATTATCTCAAATCCGGTGGAAGATTTTTTTTTTAAACCAGTAATAGTAATCTTTGTTGGGCAACTGATTACTGTAGTGGTGGGTATGTAACCTAGGTCTAGTCATATAGCAGAAATGGAAGTCTTCTCGATGGCACTTAGGGAAATATTTTTTTTCCCTCATTTAAAAGGGATAGACTCAGCTGGCTGAATATTTTTGGATATTTGCCTCTCTACAAAACAATGCCAGATTGGTGGGAATGCAATGACTAGAGATTATGTCCTGGTATCTGTGATAAGTCTCTCTTAATGGTTCCTTCTTTCCTTCCTTCTGCTGTTAAAAGGAAACACACATGAGGTGCCCAACATGAGGTCAATCCTCCTAGGCTAGGTCCCCAAACTGAAGCTTAATGCCCAACCTGATTGCAGTTTCAGCCTCTCCCAGGAGTGGAATTTCAAGCCAATCAGTCTAGAATTTCCTGATTCCCAGCGAGGTCATCTGCACAAGCTGCCCGGCTAGTCCCCAGAGTGGATGGCCTTCCCTACAACCATCTCTCATTTCTTCTTTTGCTAATAACTTTTTGCCCTACCCTCCTGTCTATAAAAACCTTCCATTCTGTATAACTCTTTGGAGCATTTCTCTGCTTGCTAGATGGGATGCTATCTGATTCATTAATTGCTTAATAAAACCAATTAGATCTTCAAATTTACTTGGTTGAATTTTGTTTTTTAATCCTTCCTTCCTTCCCATGTTTTATTCTAGAATTTTCTCTGACTCAGTTAATTATTTTCTTTTCTAAAAGAAAATAGATTTATAGAAAATAGTGGAGCTACAATAAATTCATCATACTTCAACATTATAGTGAAGTCATTCCAAAAACAAATTTTACTTTACTAAAATAAGTGCATATCAAGATAAACAATATATCTTGTGAGGAGTGAAGTGGGATGGAAGCAAATTTGATTCTTTACCACTCTTCATGAGGACCTGGGACCAACCCTCTAAACCTTGTGCACATTTGTTGGGAAATTTTTCCTTAGAATCAATGATTTTATTTTATTATTTCTTTGACAAAAGAAAGGCGAACAATTTCCCTTAAATTTTATTTCACATAATCAAAACCTTGTTCTTTCTTAACCCTTTCACCTTCATTAACCTTTGAGAAATGACTTTTTAAACATCATGGCCAAATGTTACTGGCTGCTAAAATAATTTGTAATTTCAAAATGAAATTTGGAACAAATAGGTTCCTTTCTACTGTCCAAAGGGAGTTTTGGCCCCACAGGTAAAAATTTAAATTAGCTTCATGGTGGATAACCTATTGATAAAAATCTCAAATTGATTAGCATAATAGTTACTGTCTCAGGGAATATGCTTGATAAATCACAGATATTCAAAAACATATTCAATCTTAGGCACCAATGACTGAATACAAAGTAATTTTCATTCCTTCTAACGCTGGTCTAGGATTTTGAACATGTTTCTAAGATGTTCTGGCTTCCAGTAAAATGAACGTTCCTGTTTCTTACACTTATCTGTTAAGCAGATGCCTGTTTTTAAAGATAGATATTTTTCAAATCCATTTTTGGATTTAATAACAGATCTGTCTCTGAAGAAAAAAAGAACTGTCAAGTATGATGTACAATCATTAATTGCTAAGTTAGTTTTGTTTGGGGTTATATTATATTTTTAACCCTTTGGGACCAAATGTAACTAACTTTTTCAAGTGATTACACTGGATTCAGCAAAGATAGGACTGATCAGCTTAATCTTCAGTTATTTCACTTTAACAAGTGAAATTTTTAACAGAACACAAACATGTTTTCCAAAGTCAGAGCTGTAATTTCAGTGCAAATATCTGTGAACTCAGTTTGATTTGGATTATTTGAATAAAATATTCATGTGTAAAAACTGAAAACTAAGTAAGGGGAAGCTGGTTTTTATTGAATTCTTTATCAAACTTATTGAATGTAATTTTGTGACACACAAAACTGAAACAAGTGTTCAAAGAAAGAAAAAAGCATTCTTTTATTTATTTCATGAGTATGTTCTGAATATTAGGTCTTTGGGTAACATTTTTATGTCTGGCATATTTATATACCATCATTTATGTATACCATCATTTACTGATTTAAAATTTCTGTTTTTTTTTTAAAAATACTAAAAATGGAAAGTTGGTGTCATTGCTATCAATTAAAACAGCAAAATTCAGTGTGTGCTGAATTCATTAAAATCAATTAATCAATTAATTAAGGGGAAACTCCAACTATCTTCCTCTTAAAATTAAAGCTTATACCATTGGTGCAGTTTTGAATGTACCAGTTTATATGAATCCCAAAAGTTGATCTGACCTTAATAAAGTAATAACTGACAGGCTTTGTTACAAATGCAACTATTATTGACTGACTTAAAAAAAAAATCAACTAACTGATAATGTAGTACTTCCTCGTGGCCAGACACTGTTCTAGGCCAGACACAACCGCCATAGCAACTCTATGAGGCCAGATGTTGCCCATTGTTACGGACTTTCAGAAGATGACTCTACTAGCCATGTCCTCTGATGAGAGAAAAAAAAAGAAAAAAACAATTTCTTTTTTCTCTCCTTATATTGAATAATTAGGAATGGCAGGTATTTATTTGCTAAAAGCATCATTCTTACTCTGTCACTTTTTCAGTATCTTATGCTGAGTTAATGAGTGATGGTTTTTCCTACATCTCCACTGAGAATGCTGGAGCTGCCACTCTGAGGATTGGATAATTCTTTCGTATCTCTTACACCCTTCTGTCTGGTACTATAGAAATCAGGATGGCAATTACAAATACTGTTCCCTGGAACCTTCTTCAGACTAGAATTCTAATTCCATAACAAAGTAATTAAAAATCAAGGAAAATGTGATTCTATCATGTACTGTTCTGTTGCCTAAAGCCTTCAGGAAAGGCCAAGGATTTATAAGTTGTTTACATTTGACTTGTCAGCAAAACTATTTCAACTTCTGTATGGTTTTTACATAGTAGAGATTTAAATGTAGATATATAAATTACAGAATTATAAATCTGGAAGTAAATTACCAATTATCTTCTCACTTCCAAATAGGGAAAAGGACTGTCCATATCAAGAAAAATGGTTATATGTCCATGTCTTTCTCTTATTTTCTTAAACAACTTCAAAGATAATGTAGATTACTCTAAATTACTGCTATGTTGAAAGCCAAGAATTGTCCTTGTTTGCATTTGAATATTCAAAAGGAAACTATCAGTACATTTTCATTGCTGGTGTTGCTTTCTTGTGCTTTGTTTCTTCTATGTGATTACTTAATATCTTTTTATTATTGCTTTTCTTTACCCCTACTGTTAAAAGTAAAATACCCTTCATTATGATGTTTATTATTCTTGTTGTATACCACTGAAGCCTGTGTCCAACAATATAAAGACTAGTGTAACAGATCATATTCAAGGGTAATGTAAGATGTACTTTTCATCTTCAACACTTACAAATATTCTATAAGAATAATCTTGATCTCTGCCCTTTAAACATTTTCCAAAAGGGATTCCTTAGTTCTGATTCATATGATTTCATCAGTAGTCATATAGAAGGGACTGAGCATAAATTGTGATTAGTGTTTCATTCTTGTTTTTTTTTGGTTTTGAAACCTGAAGCCTATTAATCAAATACATTTGTTCCTGACATGCAGCACCATGTATTTTGGCTTTATTCCCAAAGAACTTCTTCCCATCTAAGTGTCTGCGTCCTTGTCACTGCCAGCCGGTTGTGGTCTCTAGACTGGGTTTTGTTTGATACAGTTCTACTTTTAGTTTAGGTTACTTTCTAAATCTGAAGTGTGAATAGTACCTTCTGTTCTTTTACATTCTCCCTAATATAAATGTTAAATTTATTATATTTAAAATAAAAAGACAAAATCTGCTCTTTACCAATAAGTATATAAAGTTGCCAGATGGCTCTATCAGCATCTTAGATCTTCTGTGTTTGATGATGTATATTTGAAGCATAAAAATCAATTATATCTCCTGTCAAGAAACTATACGGATGGCCAACTCTCATCAGCATTGACCTATGCACATTAGAGTCCCAGAAGTTCTGATTTCATGATCAGCACCTGCTTTGGGTTCTACAAGGAATCACAGAAGAGTTTCCAAATGAAAGTAGGCATATTGTATATTTAACCAAAGTGTTAAACTTTTTTTTGGACCAAGGTTGATAATAATTTTAGTGTTCTTATGGTATTTCATACATCCCATTAAGTTAGATCATAGTCACTGATCAAGAAAATGCCCGATTTTCATAGATCATAAATATTAAACTAATTCCTTAAATTCACCATTCTGGTTACAGAATATTTCAAACTACAACTGTACTAAACCCAATAACAAAAGATACAGTTTATCCCTTTCTTATACTATCTTTATAAGGAATAACTATAACTAGTTTTATCTGCTTACACTAAACAAGTTAAAAACTACTTACTGCATACTCATCAGGGAGTCATACGGCAGTAGAAATTGAAGCCATCCTCATCCAAAACCATGAAGTTATACAGAAGCCACCAACCTAATACTCACAGTCTTAGATCATCTATATTATTTTGCCTAGCAAATTCAAACTATGAATGGCTTAATAATAGTTATTATTGGTATTAACCAATCACACCTAGCATTTTTACATATCTGCACACATGCTTTTTCCAAACCTATACTATTCATATGCTCTGGATCAATTATTCGTAACCTAAATGGTGATATTCAAAAATAGGAGGTTTATTCAAAGCACTAACCTTCACCACAAACTCTCTCATCATTGGAAGCCTGGCACAACAAGGAATACTTTTCCTCACAGGCTTCTACTCTAAACACCTAATCATCAAAACCGCTAATGTGTATACCAACACCTGAGTCCTGCTAATTACTCTTTTAACCACATCCCTAACAGTTGTATATAGTACTCGAATTATCTTCTCTGGACTCTTAGGACAAACTTGTTTCTCCACTCTAACTTCTATTAATGAAAATAACCCACTCCTAATAAACTCTATTAAATGCCTCATAATAGGAAGTATCTTTGCCAGGTTTTCAACCTCCAATAACATTACCCCAACAACTACCCACAAACAACTGCCGTACTACCTTAAAATAACAGCTCTCGCTGTCACTATCTAGGATTTATAGTAGTGCTAGAACTCAGTGTTATAACACAAAATCTAAAATTTAACTGCTCTTCAAACACCTTTAAATTCTCAACTCTTCTTGGCTACTTTCCAACCATTACCCCACCATTTATTAGCCTTTCAATAAGCCAAAAACTAGCATCACTAATACTAGACCTAACCTGGCTAGAAGTCATATTACCAAAATCCATATCCTACTTGCAAATAAAAATATCAACACTAACTTCCAACCAAATGGCCTAATCAAGCTATATGTTCTCTCATTCCTAATCACGCTAAATCTAGTTTTCTCTACTTACTTTTCCATGAGTAACATCTGTATTAACTACAACACCAATAAAAAAGACTACCCAGTCACAATCACAAGCCAAGTCCCGTAAGAGTATGAAGCAGCATTTCCCATAGCCTCCTCATTGAAACACTCATACTCCCCAATATCTAAAATAACCCAATCCCCCAACCCATTAAACTTAAACATAATCTCTACCCCTTTGTTCTTAAACACATAAAATATGATCATAACTTCTATAAGAAATATTCTCAAGATAGCTGCATTACACACTAAAATTTCAGGATATTGCTCAGTAGCCACAGCTGTTGTACACTCCAAAACTACTAACATACCCCCAAGATAAAGCAAAATTATCATTAAAACTAAAAGTGACCCACCAAAATTCATCACAGTACCACAACCCATTCCACCACTCAGAATCAACCCATGACCTCCCTAAATTGGTGAAGGATTTGAGGAAAAACCTATGAAACTAATTACAAAAGTTGTACTTAAAACTCAATGTATGTCATCATTATTCCCACTTGGAATTTAACCATGACCAATGACATGAAAAATTATCGTTGTATTTCAACTATAAGAACATTAATGAGCAACATCTGAAAATCATACCCGCTAATTAAAATCATCAACAACTCATTCATAGACCTACCAGCCTCATCAAATATCTCAGCATGATGGGATTTGCTTCACTCCTAGGAATCTGCTTAATTCTACAAATTCTAACAGGACTATTCCTAGCTATACACTATAAATCAGATACAATAACTGCTTTCTCATCAGAAACTCACAAATGACAAGGCATAAACTATGGATGAATTATCTGATATATATACACTAAAGAAGCATCCATATTTTTCATCTGCCTGTTCATCTATGTTGGACAAGGCCTATACTACAGATCTCACACCTTCCTAGAAACATGAAACATCAGAATCATTTTAGTGTTTACAGTAATAGACACAGCCTTCATAGGCTATATATTATCATAAGGACAAATATCCTTTTGAGGTGTGACAGTCATCACCAAACTACTTTCAGCCAACTCTGATATTTGTACTAATACAGTAGAAAGAATCTGGGGTAGCTTCTCAGTAGATAAAGCTACTGTTACATGATTCTTTCCATTTCATCCTCCCATTCATAATCTCAGCCTTATTTCACCTGTTATTTCTACATGAAACTGGGTCAAACAATCCATCAGGAATTTCATCGGACACAGACAAAAACCCATTCCTCACATATACAATCAAGGATACCCTAGGGTAATTATTCTTAATCATACTACTCCTGGCCCTAGTTTAATTTTCACTACACCTCTCAGGTCTGACAACTATCCACCAGCTAAGCGCCCTTAACACTCTCCTTCATATAAAACCAGAATGATATTTCCTTATCACTTATGCAATCTTATGCTCAATCCTTGATAAATTAGGAGGGGTACTAGCCCACACCATTTCCATTCCAATTTTAGTCATCAGTTCTGTATTACATACTTCAAAACAATGAAGTATAATGTTTTGACCTCTCAGTCAGTGCTTGTTCTGTTAGTAGCAGATATACTTACACTAACATGAATTGGAGTAGAGCCAGTTGAGCACACATTTATTATCACTGGTCATTATCAGTGTCAATTCTTTCTTTACCCTCATTCTAGTAATCATATCAATCACAAGCATCATTGAAAATGGCCTCATAAAATGAAGATTCTCTGTGGTCTATTTATTACTCTGGTCTTGTAAATCAGAAAAGGAAAATAATATTTCTCCCTAAGACTCAAGGAAGAAGCACTAGCTTCACCACCAGCACCCAAAGCTGAAAGTCTATCTAAATTATTTCTTTATGCAATAACTTACATTTTTTATACTATTTTGGACTCTAGTTGGACATTTTAATGATTTTAAAAATTATCCTATTTTTTCTCTCCTGTATCATAATTTTAAAAAACATATAGTTATGCTACTTTCAAATTAAAACCAACCAATTATGAATTAGTAGACAAAATCGAACAGAATTAAATGACCAGAGTTGAAAAGGGAATGGTGACAGAAAATAAAATAATCCAGAGGAAAAAAACCACAACAGATGGCCAACAGGTACATGAGAAGGCGCTCAATATCACTAATCATTAAGGAAATGCAAATCAAAACCACAACGAGATACTGCCTCACACCAGTTAGAATGGCCAGTGTAAAAAAAAGAAGAGATGACAAGTGCCAGCGAGGATGTAGGGAAAATGAAACCCTTGTGCACTGTTTATGAGAATATAATTTGTGCAGCCACTATGGAAAACCATTTGGAAGTTTCACAAAAAATCAGAAGTACCATGATCCAGCAGTTCCACTTCCTGGTACATTTCCAAAGGAAATGAAAACACTAACTGGAAAAGATATCTGCATTCCTGTGTTCATTACAGCATTATTTACAATAGACAAGGTATGGAAGCAACCTGAGTGTCCACCAGTGGATGAATGGGCAAAGAAAATGTGATATATATAATTATAACTATTATTCAGCCATAAGAAAGAAGGAAATCTTGCCATTTGTAACAACATGGATGGACCCCGAGGGCATTATGCTAAGTGAAATAAGTCAAACACAAATACTGTAGGTTCTCACTTATATGTGGAATCTAAAATAACAACAACCACTCCAAATCATAAATAAAGAAAACCGATTGGTGGTTGCCAGAGGCAGGGGTGGGGGGTAAGTGAAATGGGTGAAGGTGGTCAAAAGATATAAATTTCCAGTTGTCAAATAAATGGCACAGGGATCTAATGTACAGCAAGGTGACTATAGTTAATAATACTGTATTGTTTATTTTAAAGTAGCTAGGAGGGTAGATCTCAAAAGTTCTCATCACAAGAAAAAAATTCTGTATGTTTGCTGACAGACATTAACTAGACTTATTCTGGTGGTCATTCCACAAGATACACAAATACTGAGTCATTATGCTGTACACCTGAAAATAATATAATACACCAATTATATCTCTATAAAAAAAGAGATGTAATCAGATACAGCCAAATATCTGAAAAGAAAGATGAAGGAAAATTCCCCATACATCAATCCAAAGATTAATTTAGAAAAAATGAAAAATTTTTTAACAGAGTAATGACACCTTGGCAAAATGCACACTTCTTGGAAGAATATATACTTGAATCAAAAAGAAAATGGAAAAATTTTATATCTAACCCATTTAAAAATAATCAACACTCAAGACTTTCTATAATGATAAGATGGCAAGAAACAGCATCATAGGGGTAAAGTTTGTTAAAGTCACAAAACTAACAAATGACCAAACCAGGAGTCAAAGCAAAGCTTTTATATACTTTGCTCTTAACAACTCTACCTTACTGTCCTCCATTTAAGACTATACAATGATGCAGGAAAATGTCTCTACATATATATGGACAGGTATATGTGCATATAAAAGTAATATAGATGTATATGTTTATAGGTAAATATGTATGAATTGAGGTCTATGTATGCTATGTGCAGATAGTAGGTAAATGTATATGCATATTTATGTATATGTATACACATTTTTTTACTCATAAGAGTGTGTATGAAGGCAGAATGAACAACCACATTGAGTATAAAGTATAATTTCTGGCTTTTGGGAATTACTTGCTTTACAAAACGAACGTTGTAAATTTGCCACTGCAACACACAGAGCGCTATAATTTTTACTTGTGCACAGTTTTCTTAGGTCAAAGGCTAAGAAAATATGGAAACAATATTGTGGCTGGAAACAATATTGCTCTGCATTTAGAAGTTTTAGATTTTTGTCCTGGTTTGTTGTTAAATTGAGCAAGTTACTAAAAAAAAAACAACTTCATATTTGAGGAACATTAACTGAGAACCTAGTAACCATTCCTGTCAACCAGGCCTGGATTAGATTTTGGTTTACTTATGTACAGAATGAAGTGTGTATACAAACTGATACATGAAATGTCTTCTAAGTGAGAATATCCTGTGAATAGTAATACTGAAAAATATATCATCTGAAAGTGTGAACTGGCATTACATTATTTTCTAATGTCAACTCTCTTACTAATAAAATGTTGGATTCTGCTGTGGAAAAAACTGGAAAGTAAACATTTGTAAAAGTTTAATAATATTGAGGATTAGCTGATGTGTGAAGAAGAAATGGTTTTATACTTTGTTGATTGGAGAGTACATTTCTAAAACCACTTTGGGGAGCAATTAAAAATGGAATACATTAAAATAGAAAAGCACATATTTTATGACCCAGTGATTCCACTTCTGAGTATTTACACTAGAGACATTCACAAATGTCCCCTAGGAGGCATTCACAGAGGTGTCTTATTTATTTGCATTGATATTTGTAATGGTGACAGATAGGATAAAAGCTGGATGTCCATCAAGAAGATATTGACAAAAACCACAGTATACCATGGAATATGCTGCACTAATTAATAAGTTTGTGATTGATGTATATGCATTGGTTTGTAAATATAACCAGGGAAACTTGTTGAGTAATAAAAAGGCAAGTGCAAAATGACACATACAAGTTATATTTAAAAACACCATATGATTTATGATAAAGACAAATAAATCTATAAATCCATGGGAGAGATATGGCTGATATGTATCAGCCTGAAAAAGGGAAGGGGGTTGGTAGTGATGTTCAGGGAAGACTTAATCTGTAAAGCTGATTTTTAAAAATGAGACAATATTCATATATTGTATTGTGATTGGAACTTGATAAAATTTAATTAAAATGATAATATTTTTTCATTCATATAGTGCTACGGTCTGAATGTTCATTTCACTCCAAAACACATGTTGAAATCCTAAAGCCCAAGGTGTTGCGATTAGTAGGTAGGACCTTTGGCAGGCAATTAGGTCAGGGAGCCTCTGAATGAAATTAATGCCCTCATAAAAGAGGCTGTAGAGAGATCCCTTGCCCCTTCTACTAAATAAGGATACAATGAGAAGTCTGCAGTCTAGAAGAGGACCTGCACCCAACCATGCTGGTACCCTAATCTCATCTCAGACACCCCAGCCTCTAGTAATGGGAGAGATCAATTTCTGTTATTATATAAGACACCCAGTCTGTGGTGTTATTATTTTTTTTATAGCAACCAGAGTGGTCTGAGATATATAGCTACTAATTTATACATAACAAACTCTTCATATGCTTCAAATATAATGAGAGCCTGTTTTAAGAAAGGTACAAAAATAAATTGAGGTTCATGCAATAATACAAAAACAAAAGAAAGAAACAAACTGGTTTTGAAAAATAAATTTTATTTTTATGATTTCAATTTCTCTCTAATTAATTAAAATTAAATTTCTATTATGATGTCTGACATTATGAAAAGAACGTCTCAGTAAGAGACTGGATTTCCTTTGGAAGAAGAAAGAGATGAATTATTAGGGTATATATGGCCAAAGTAGAATGAAAACTGACTTATTATACTACATGTTGAAACATCAAAAAATGAATAAAGTTGAATACAATAAAATAGAAAGTCTAGATATATACCTGAATTAAAAAGGATAGATACCATTTTAAATATGGACTTTTAAATGAATTGGAAGGTATTATTTAAAATTGGCATTCAAGAAAGTAAACACACATTTGACTGAAAAAAAGAAAGTTAGGAAAATACCTCATATATTACAATGAAGTACATTTCAATGTATACCTTAAAAAATTTAAATGTGAAAATAAAAACCTGAAAAACCACAAAACCTTAATGTACATGAATATTTATCTGTTCTTGGGATTAAGAGTATGTTACTAAAATTTAGAACAGTTAAGAAACATATAAGGAAAAATTAGTATATTTGTCTAGGTAATGAAAAAATACTTTATATATAAAAATATATATAAAAGATAAGTGAACTGCAAAGATTGATCCAACAAATTTGCAGTGAAAGAATTAAATATTTAATGTATGTAATTTTTGTGAAGAAGAAATGCTAAAAACAAGAAAATGCACATTAAAAAAAAATGGATGATAGTGTAGAGGAGAACTCTTAGACCCTGAAATCTGGCAGCAGAGTTATTATACAAGGGCACTTGGTCAGAGACCATCCTTGGAGCTTCCATTTGCTGAAGGAATGCTCTTGAAAGATTTTCATTCAAGGAGCAAGAAAGATCCATATGCATTGATTCAAACGCAAATATGTTGATTATTAGGGTAATTTCTTCTGGTATGGTGATGTAAACCTCTAAATGGCAGAGCAGTAGTATAGAAATTATTCTGCTCTTTTAATTCAGAGGAACATATCTCTATGAAAAGTGTCATTAGCAGATATATACCTTCTTAGGAAATGTAGGAGCCAGAGGAATTCAACCCAAGATCTCTCTCCATTTAATCCTGCTCTACAAGTCTCACCTCTATTGAAATTTCTTTTCTTGGCTTCCATAAATGCTGAACTTATAGAGGGTTCATTGTTCCCTTCCTCAAGTATCCAAACCATCTGAATTTCCATAGTTAAAGAAAGAGTTTTGTTGCCAACATTCTTCCGTAGTATGTTTAGGTTTTAGAAAGGGATGTCCAGAACTGTAGGGGAAGCAGTGAGTTTTGTGTCATCCAGGGAGAAGGTAGAGCTCTAGACTCAAGACATTCAAGTTGTTAAAGGAGGTTTATTTAATAAGAAAGTTGGGTCCTCTTCCCCTTACTTATACATATATTTTATGTAGGTTAGGCCATGTGGAGAGTTATAGACAAATGAGTCAAAGTCAAGGAAGTCTAAGAAGCAGTTTCTATATTCCTTCATTGTTGTCACCCAAAGCTCTGTGGATAGCACAACAGTTGCCACAGTTAACCAAGCATCAGAATCACCCAGTGTTTGTTGGAACACAGAGGCCCAGGAATTTGCATGTCTAACAAGTTTCCAAGTATTGTTAATGCTGCTGATACTGAAACTACGCTTTGAAAACCACTGATGTAGAATACCCCAAAAGGGATTTGAAAAACCCCAAGGTTCAGACTGTGAAAATAAGATAAAACCTTGTGGAGTGTAAGAACAAAGAAAAAACTGAAGGAACAAAAGAGCAGCAGACTCAAAGAACCCATGAATGGACTAACAGTTACCAAAGGGAAAGGGACTGGGGAGGATGGGTGGGAAGGGAGGGATAAGGGGAAAAAGGGGCATTATGATTAGCGCATACAATGTAAGGGGGTGCATGGGGAAGGCAGTATAGCACAGAGAAGACAAGTAGTGACTCTATAGCATCTTATGCTGATGGACAGTGACTGTAATGGGGTATGTGGGGGGGACTTGATAATGGGGGGAATCTAGTAACCACAATGTTGTTCATGTGATTGTATATCAATGATACCAAAATAAAACTAACTAACTAAATAAATAAAGATAAAACCAAGTGAATTCTGCCTCCCCCAAAATCCAGCTAAGCCAGGAAGCAAGATGGCCTCTGTCAGGCTGAGGCCCAAAACAAAATGGAATCAGAAGGCCATGTATCCACAAGAGACAACACATATGTTCTGTGTTCTGGGAAAAACCACAAATTAACACCAGCTCCATAAAGCAGAACCAGATCCTATTATGTTCCTGCTACTGCTACCAAAACAGATGACAGCTAAGAAGTCACCCAATCAGCTACAACATGCATCAACCAATCAAGACCCAAGAAGCTTGCATTGCTCATTTACATAGACTGACTTGAACTGGAACTGGAACCTGGATGGAAATTTTTCTATAAAAACAACCTGTTTCCTTTGTTACCTAAGAATGTGCTTTTGGTCTCCAGCTGAAGGCTACACCTCCCTGCTCTGCAAGCTGCTTTTCTACAATAATGCTCTCCTTGATTTCATTTCTTGTTATCCAATAAAATTTGTTAATAAGACAACAACTCAGATATTATCTAATGACTGCATCTTATCATTAAACCAGGTTGGGTAATGCTAGATTGATGGTCAATAACTCTCTAGGTAGATGTGTTGAGGTTTCAGGTAAGGATACAAAAGCCTAGAGTAGAGAGATGTTTTAACTCTTACTGACATCAATTTCCTTGACTAGGAAGTGAGGAGGAAAACCTCAGGGAAGCTAAAAACAAGTTTAATTATTACTTCAACTGTGAGCAATTAGCTTTTAATATGGAGATAATTTTTTGCTTTCCCCACCTTCCCATCTGCAATGGAGCTTTGATTCTGCAGCTAATGATCCCAATTCATTAGTTTTAATAACAAATGGCATTTAGAGGACTGATTTTCAGGCAGAAATTTCTTCTTAGAATGAGGTACATCAAAAGTAGACAATTAAAATATTATTTTAGGCATGAAACACTGGGAGAAGTACATTAATTTCTTCTTTGAAATCTTTTTTTTTTTGGTATCGTTAGTGTACAATCACTTGAACAACATTATGGTTACTAGACCCCCTATTATTAAGTCCCCCCCACATACCCCACTACAGTCACTGTCCATAAGCGTAGTAAGATGCTATAGAATCACTACTTGTCTTCTCTATAAATACTGCCTTTCCTGTGTCCCCTGCCACTGCCTTACGTGTGCTAATCGTAATGCCCCTATTACCCCCTTGCCCCTCCCTTCCCACCCATCCTTCCCAGTCCCTTTCCCTTTGGTAACTATTAGTCCATTCTTGGGTTCTGTGAGTCTGCTGCTGTTTTGTTCCTTCAGTTTTTCCTTTGTTCTTATACTCCACAGATGAGTGAAATCATTTGATACTTGTCTTTCTCCACCTGGCTTATTTCACTGAGCATAATACCCTCTAGCTCCATCCATGCTGTTGCAAATGGTAGGATTTGTTTTCTTATGGCTGAATAATATTCCATTGTGTATATGTAAGACATATTCTTAATCCATTCATCTACTGATGGACACTTAGCTTGCTTCTATTTCTTGGCTATTGTAAATAGTGCTGCGATAAACATAGGGGTGCATCTGTCTTTTTGAAACTGGGCTGCTGCATTCTTAGGGAAAATTCCTAGGAGTGGAATTCATGGGTCAAATGGTATTTCTATTTTGAGTTTTTTGAGGAACCTCCATACTGCTTTCCACAATGGTTGAACTAGTTTACATTCCCACCAGCAGTGTAGGAGGGTTCCCCTTTCTCCACATCCTCACCAACATTCGTTGTTTGTCTTTTGGATGGTGGCCATCCTAACTGGTGTGAGGTGATATCTCATTGTGGTTTTAATTTGCATTTCTCTGATGATTACGATGTGGAGCATCTTTTCATGTGCCTGTTGGCCATCTGAATTTCTTCTTTGGAGAAGTGTCTGTTCAGCTTCTCTGCCCATATTTTAATTGGCTTATTTGCTTTTTGTTTGTTGAGGTTCATGATTTCTTTACATATTTTGGATGTCAACCTCTTATCGGATATGTCATTTATGAATATATTCTCCCATACTGTAGGATGTCTTTTTGTTCTACTGATGGTGTCCTTTGCTGTACAGAAGCTTTTTAGTTTGATATAGTCTCACTAGTTCATTTTTGCTTTTGTTTCTCTTGCCTGGGGAGATATGTTCATGAAGAAGTTGCTCATGTTTACGTCCAAGAGATTTTTGCCTATATTTTTTTCTAAGAGTTTTATGGTTTCATGACTAACATTCAGGTCTTTAATCCACTTTGAGTTTACTTTTGTGTATGCGGTTAGACAATAATCCAGTTTCATTCTCTTACATGCAGCTGTCCAGTTTTGCCAAAACCAGCTGTTGAAGAGTCTGTCATTTCCCCATTGTATATCCATGGCTCCTTTATTGTATATTAATTGACCATACATGCTTGGGTTTTATATCTGGGCTCTCTATTCTGTTCCACTGGTCTATGGGTCTGTTCTTGTGCCAGAACCAAATTGTCTTGATTACTGTGGCTTTATAGTAGAGCTTGAAGTCAGGGAGCATAATTCCCCCCACTTTATTCTTCCTTCTCAGGATAGCTTTGGCTATTTGGGGTCTTTTGTGGTTCCATATGAATTTTAGAACTATTTGCTCTAGTTCATTGAAGAATGCTGTAGGTATTTTGATAGGAATTGCATTGAATCTGTAGATCGCTTTAGGCAGGATGGTCATTTTGACAATATTAATTCTTCCTAGCCAAGAGCATGGGATGAATTTCCATTTATTAGTGTCCTCTTTAGTTTCTCTTAAGAGTGTCTTGTAGTTTTCAGGGTATAGGTCTTTCACTTCCTTGGTTAGGTTTATTCCTAGGTATTTTATTCTTTTTGATGCAGTTGTGAATGGAATTGTTTTCCTGCTTTCTCTTTCTGATAGTTCACTGTCAGTGTATAGGAATGCAACATATTTCTGTGTATTAATTTTGTATCCCGCAGCTTTGCTGAATTCAGATATTAGATCTAGTAGCTTTGGAGTGGATTCTTTAGGGTTTTTATATACACTATCATCTGCAAACAGGGACAGTTTGACTTCTTCCTTGCCAATATGGATGCCTTTTATTTCTTTGTATTGTCTGATTACTGTGGCTGGACCTCCAGAACTATGTGGAATAAAAGTGGGAAGAGTGGGCATCCTTGTCTCATTCCTGATCTTAAAGGAAAAGCTTTCAACTTCTCACTGTTAAGTATAATGTTGCTGTGGGCTTGTCATATATGGCCTTTATTATGTTGAGGTGCTTCCCCTCTATACTCATTTTGTTGAGAGTTTTTATCATGAATGGATGTTGAATTCTGTGGAATGCTTTTTCAGCATCTATGGAGATGAACATGTGGTTTTTGTCCTTCTTTTTGTTGATGTGGTGGTAGATGATGTTGATGGATTTTCGAATGTTGTACCATCCTTGCATCCCTGGGATGAATCCCACTTAATCATGATGGATGATCTTTTTGATGTATTTTTGAATTCAGTTTGCTAATATTTTGTTGAGTATTTTTGCATCTATGTTCATTAGGGGTATTATTCTGTAATTCTCTTTTCCTGTGGGGTCTTTGCCTGGTTTTGGTATTAGAGTGATGTTGGTCTTGTAGAATGTGTTTGGGAGTATTACGTCCTCTTCTACTTTTTGGAAACCTTTAAGGAGGATGGGTATTATGTCTTCACTAAATGTTTGATAAAATTCAGCAGTGAAACCATCTGTACAGGGGCTTTGTTCTTAGGTAGTTTTTTGATTACCAATTCAATTTCTTTGCTGGTAATTGGTCTATTCAGATTTTCTGTTTCTTCCTGGGTCAGCCTTGGAAGGTTGTATTTTTCTAGAAAGTTATCCATTTCTTCTAGGTTATCCAGTTTGTTACCATATAATTTTTCATAGTATTCTCTCATAGTTCTTTGTATTTATGTGGTGTCCATAGTGATTTTTTCTTTCTCATTTCTGATTCAGTTTATGTGTGTAGACTCTATTTTTTTTTATTTTCTCAAAGAACCAGCTCCTGCTTTCATTGATTCTTACTATTGTTTTATTCTTCTCAATTTTATTTATTTCTGCTTTAATATTTATTATGTCCCTCCCTCTACTGACTTTGGGCCTCATTTGTTCTTCCTTTTCTAGTTTCATTAATTGTTAGTTTAGACTGTTCATTTGGGATTGTTCTTCTTTCCTGAGTTAGGCCTGTATTGCAATATATTTCCCTCTTAGCATGACCTTCGCTGCATCCCACAGATTTTGTGGTGTTGAATTACTGTTGTCATTTGTCTCCATATATTGCTTGATCTCTGTTTTTATTTGGTTATTGATCCATTGATTATTTAGGAGCATCCACGTGTTTGTGGGCTTTTTTGTTTTCTTTGTTGTAATTTATTTCTAGTTTCATACCTTTGTGATCTGAGAATCTGGTTGGTACAATTTGAATCTTTTTGAATTTAATGAGGCTCTTTTTGTGGCCTAGTATATGATCTATTCGTGAAAATGTTCTATGTGCACTTGAGAAGAATGTGTATCCTGTTGCTTTAGGATGGAGTGTTCTGTAGATGTCTGTTAGGTTCATCTGTTCTAATTCTTTGTTCAGTGCCTCTGTCTCTTTATTTTCTGTCTGGTTGATCTGTCCTTTGGAGTGAGTGGTGTGTTGAAGTCTCCCAAAATGAATGCATTGTATTCTATTTCCCCATTTAATTCTGTTAGTATTTGTTTCACATATGTAGGTGATCCTGTGTTGGGTGCATAGATATTTATAATAGTTATATCCTCTTGTGGGACTGACCCTTTTATCATTATGTAATGTCCTTCTTTGTCTCTTGTGACTTTGTTTTGAAGTCTATTTTGTCTGATACAAGTAGTGCCACTCCTGCTTTTTTCTCAATATTAATTGCATGAAATATCTTTTTCCAACCCTTTACTTTCAGTCTGTGCATGTCCTTGGGTTTGAAGTGAGTCTCTTGTAGGCAGCATACAGATGGGTCTTGTTTTTTAATCCATTAAATAAGTCTATGTCTTTTGATTGGGGCATTCAGAGCATTTACATTTAGGGTGATTATCGATATGTATGTACTTATTGCCATTGCAGGCTTTAGATTCGTGGTTACCAAAGGTTCAAGGGTAATTCCCTTACTGTCTAACAGTCTAATTTAACTCACTTCGTATGATATTACAAACACAGTGTAAAGATTCTTTTTTTTCCTCCTCCTCCATTCTTTTTGTTTTGAATCATATTCTATACTCTTTGTCTAGCCCTTGGGTGACATCTATTTAGCCTTAGGAATACTTCCATCTATAGGACTCCCTCCAAAATGCACTGTAGAGGTGGTTTGTGGGAGGTAAATTCTCTCAGCTTTTGCTTATCTGAAAATTGTTTAATCCCTCCTTCAAATTTAAATGATAACCTTGCCAGGTAGAGTATTCTTGGTTCGAGGCCATTCTGCTTCATTGCATTAAATACATCATACCACTCCCTTCTGGCCTGTAAGGTTTCTGTTGAGAAGTCTGATGATAGCCTGATGGGTTTTCCTTTGTATGTGATCTTTTTCTCTCTCTAGCTGCTTTTAAAAGTCTGTCTTTATCCTTGATCTTTGCCATTTTAATTATTATACGCCTTGATATTGTCTTCCTTGGACCCTTGTTTTCAGAGATTTGTGCACCTCCATGGCTTGAGAGACTGTCTCCTTCCCCAGATTCAGGAAGTTTTCAGCAATTACCTCCTCAATGACACTTTCTATCCCTTTTTCTCTCTCTTCTTCCTCTGGTACCCCTATAATGCGAATATTGTTCCATTTGGATTGGTCATGCAGTTCTCTCAATATTCTTTCTTTTCTCTCTGTGCCTCAGCTTCTTTGTATTCCTCTTCTCTAATTTTATTCCATTTACTATCTCTTCTACTACATCTAATCTGCTTTTAAATCCTTCCATTGTATGTTTCATTTCAGATATGGAATTTCTTAATGATTAAGTCTCTGACTTAAATTTGTTCCTGAGTTCTTGAATATTTTTCTGTACCTCCATAAGCACGTTTATAATTTTTATTTTGAACTCTCTTTCAGGAAGATTGGTGAGTTCAGTTACATTTAGCCCTTTTCCTGGGTTTTGTGAGATTTTGGTCTGAACCATGTTCTTTTGATGTTTCATATTTCTGTGTGGTGCCCACTAGAGTGCAGAAACTCCAGTCTCTGGAGCTGCTCAGCCCCTAGAGTGAGGTTGAGGGTCGTAGGGGAGCGGAGCTGGTGCCTGGGGGGAAGAAAGATCTGTCTCCTGATTCCCATCTGCAGTGCCTGTCTCCAGTGTCAGAGGCAGTGGGCCAAGCACACACATGTAAGCGTCTGCGCTTTGCATCTCTAGCTGTTGTATGCGGGCCCTCCCTCTGGCTGGCCTGATGCCAGCACAGTGACTGTGGATTTGCGAGCAGGTGCCTGCAGGCCAGCAGGAAGACTCGGCAGGCTGTGTGCTACAGTGGGGGGCCTCGGAGCTGAGTAGGCAGCTAGGGGGATGGAGCAGTTGAAGCTCCTCAAAGTTCCCAACCAGCTGGTCAGATCGCACCCAGACAATCTTGTCCAGCTCTCCCTTCTCTCATGGAGCAAGCTCGGTGCAAACTCCACCCCTTCAGCAGCCCTCTCGCTGCTAGGAAGCCTCTCAGATCGCCCGCCCTTCCTCTGACACAGAGCGGCCAGGTGTGGATCCTGTCCTCCACAAATAGCTGGAATGTCAGTCTCCCAGGTCCTCCACCTGTCTGAGCTCCCCAACACCCAGAGCACCACACAATACAGGCTTCCGTTCACAAAGCAGACCTCCAGGGCTAGGTGTTCAGAAGTCCCAGGTTTCCACCCCCTCTCTGCTCTGTTTCTCTTCCTCCCGCTGGTTAGCTGCGGTGGGGGAAGGGCTTATGTCCCACCAGATCAAGGCTTTCGTACGTTACCCTGTTTCGTGAGGTCTGGTCCCTTCATGAGGTCTGTATGCATTCTAGTTTAGCCTTCTTTCTTCTTGCTGTTTTAGGGTTTGTTTTATTAATTAACTATATTTTTGTACTATTTGTGGTTTTTGGAGGAGTTCTCTGTGTCACCTCTCATGCTGCCATCTTGAATCTCCACTCCTTTGAAATCTTTTTAAAAGTTGGAAGAAAATGTGCATGTCGGTAAAATTGCAATATTTCCATAATCTCTCACCTGGCCTTTGTACATCTCTGTATCAATAGGTGTTTCCAGGGGGTGGAGAAAAGTAGTCCATATCCAAAACAATAGGTAATTACAAGGGGTGCAGCGGGGTTGCGAGAGACACCAAAGTGCAGAGGTGGATTACTGCTTGTGAGAAATAATCCAGTTTCTCCCACTTTATTTCTCCCTTTGACTAATTTTGGTTTTAAAGGTATTTTGCTCTGGGATTTCCCCGTGGAGTTACAGTGCATAAATGGCAAAGTACAGTGGCTAACATCTTGGGAGGAAAGGAAGGATACATTTATTTATATTAGCCAGATAACCCTGATTTACAGAGTTCACATGAAGTGTCAAACAGCTGATTTCTTTAATTTAGACAGTTTCTACCTAACAAAGAAGATGACTTGTTGAGTCAGTGCCAACAAATATGAGGAGGAGGAGTGTGGTTGGCAACACACTTGACTTTATCAAAGCTTTTGAAGGGGAGCAAAATATGCCACCCCAAAATATGCGTCTTTGGCATATTTTGAGCTGATTATTTTTAAGAAACAGACATAAGAAAAGCTCTGAAAATGAGTAGAAGTTATCCGTTTGTAAAAGACATTTACATTTATAAGAGAAATCTCCATTTGTAAGAGCATCTCCCTTTCTGTATCAGGAAGAGGAGGATGAGTAAATCTCTAGAAATTCTTATCACTGGAGAAGTCACGGACTTAAATCTGCGTAATAACCTAACCCTCAATTACAGGGCTTTGCCTGCAAAGTTCCAAAATCTGGCTTCCCCAACCAAACATTTTCTTTTGTCTTTAGCTGGTGGTGGTATTTAGGTGGTGGCTTGGTCCATTTCAGGAAGTTGCTTAGTTTTCCTAGGGCTCTTCCATGTATACAGGAGGCACACATGTTATTAAACTTATGTTTTTCTCCTGTTAAAATGTCTTTTTTATTATGGGGGGCAGGGCAGAGGGTGGGTTCCCCAGCCAAGAACCTAGAATGGTAGAGGAAAAATTATTTTTCCTCCACTACACAGGGAGTCTTGGGATTGCTTTGTATTTTCCTTGGGTTATTTCAAAGTCTCAGCTTGAGGCAATGGCTTCTGAACTGGTGAAGATAAAATCCTAGACCTCTTTCCCTCCCCACCCTTTCTTAAAGGTTAGGGAAATGTGGAGGATAATCAGTGGGCAGCAATGAATAGAGGATAAATCTATTGTATTGAAAAACATAGAGAGGAGCCACCAGGAAAGAAGACTGTCCTTATTCTGGAGGAAGAAGAGGCCAGACTTGATGCCAGGTCATGCATCTCTACCCCCATGGGTGGCCAGATCTAACTGGTGAGGTTGGGGTTCCTTTTTCTCTGTGTAGACACACAGTGCTTGCCTAATGATGATGACAGAATTGAATGGACAAGTGTACTCTGAAGTCAATTCCAAGACATTCAGGGCAAGAGTCAGTCACAACAATGAAAGAAAATGGCAACTACTAAAATTGCAAGCAACAGAATAAATTAAACACATGGTTTGCTATGATAACTTACAACAGGTTGCATCAAAGTTAGTAGCTGAAGGTTAGGAATTGGATTAATCAACTCTCCCATTATTATAAAGTAAAAAGGAAGAATGATAGAGAAGGGGAATGCTCACGTGAACCGATGACCTTTTGAGAAAAATATAATTTTTCTGCTCTGGCAAAGTGATTAAAATCTATTCAAAAGGAACAAGAAAAAATGAGCTAATGGGTAATCATGGAGGATTAAAAATTAGCAAAATAATGATCTCAAAATGATCTCTCTTGTCAAAGAAAAATTGCACTGGACAAAAACAGGCAAAGAAGATTTAATTCAATACTATGAACATTTGGTCAAGACTCACAATAGAGGAGAGAGACTGAACTCAACTACCCTGAAACAAAAGGCAGGAGAGTTTTTAAGTGCTGGAGTGAGCAAGTGGTTAAGTACTATAGAACATTACGGGGAGGCTGGTTAATATGATTAGTTCACAGATATTTGGTAATTGACTCTCCTAGAAGGTAGGCTCATATTCTCCCACAGAGATTAGGAAATAGGGGACCTACATTTCTTTATGTTTAAGTTTCAAAGGGATAATTCCAAGGTCCTGAAAAAACTTTCCTGAGTTGGAAAACTAGCAAGAGGCTGGGAAGAAGAGTTACATCTAAAGGAGAAGCAAAAGAATTTACAGACACACATTTTCTAAAGTAAATGCTCTGAGAACGGGTAGGTCAGGGACCTACAGTAAGAAAGAAATCTGTCTAAAGTTTAATCAAGATTAGGGGAACATTAAAGCTGTCTTGGCCACTCTAAAAATAATTCAGGCACGTATATTTATAGAGTTTGTGATCTTTTAAAGATAAGGATTATTTCAATGTTCTGTGATATATAACAAAGACTGGATATTCAGTATGTTATAATAAAACATTAACATAATCATTCAGATGCTAACTCCAAATTTTAATGCAAAAAGATTACGAAAATAGTAAATGAAAGCATAACAAAGTTAAAACTACTGCCCAAAACAATCTATCACAGTCATAAATAATGTATTCTACGATGGCAAAGTTAGTTTTAAAAAGAGAAAATCATGAAGTGATACAAAATTGTTTATAAATTGTTCATAGCCTCCAATTGTAAACAACATGAATATCCACCAAGAATGGAATAAACTGTGGTAAATTTATACAATGGAATACATTACTCCAATGAAAATGATTTAATTTGTACTAACTTCTAACTTGAATGAATGTCAGAAATATAATATTGAATGGAAAAAGCCATGTGCATGAGTATAAAATATATGGTTTCATTTATATAAGGTAAAAAATAGTCAAAAGTAATCTCTAGTAATCAAAGTCAGGAAAATGGTTACTTTTGAAGATGGGGGTTTTTAACTGGGAGGGACATGGGAGAGGCATCTGGGATGCTGGTAATGTCTATTTCCTGGTCTAGGTGGTGTTTCCTTTGTGAAGATTCATTGCACTGTTCACTTAAGCTTTATATACTTACATATATTATCTTATATATTGCAATCAAAAGTTTAAAATTTATTAATATCTATTAACATAGATAATTTAATGAAGACAATTTATTTAACAGGTATCATAGAAGACAAAAAGGCAGAGAAAGGAACACTGAGATGATATAGAGATAATAACTATAAGAAGCACCTAGGGCTTGGGGATGGGAAAGTAAAAGGTTGGAATTATCAAGACATAGAAGCTTTCTTTAGAAAGAACATATTATGCATAAAGCCAGGTATATATCCATATATTAACAACAAACTCATAGGAATTTTTTTTAATGCCATTTATAAAAGCATAAAAATAAAACATCTTGGAATCAATCTAATGAAATATGTGTAGGAATTTAAAAGACCAGATAAGTGGTGAGGGAGAAGGAAGGGAGAAATAACAAGTTCATTAACTGCTCTTTTCAATATTGTAAACATGTAAGTTCTCTTCAGACTGATCTATAAGTTCAATGCAATTCCAATCAATATCCTAGCAAAAGATTATTGGAATTGATAAACTGGCCCCAAAATTTAGAGGGAAATTCAAAGGACCAAAAATAGCCTCAAAAATTGTTAAGACAACAAAAATTGGAGTAGTGAAACCACTTTATACCAAGACTCATTATAAATCTACACTAATTAAGCTGGGTGGTTTTGGTATAAGAACAAATAGATGAGAACAGAGTTAAATCCAAAAAAAGACCAACAGTCACCTGATTGATGACAAAGGCGATGTTACCATGGAAATGTTCACCATGTTGAAAAACTGAGCTAATCAATTTGTTAGCATATACTCAAATATTGAATACTTCACCTTTTCCTCACTCCAAAAACAAAAAAGTCAACTATGAATAGATTTCATATCTAAGCAAAAAGGTAAAATAAAATAAAACTTCTAAAAGAAAACATAGAAGAACTTCTTTGCATATTTGGAGCATGTAAATATTTTATAAATATGACCCAAAAAATTCTAACCTAAAAGAAATTTCAATAAATTTGACTTAAGAACTTTTGTTTACAAAAAGCAAAACAAACAAGAACCACCACTGAGAAAATTACATTTAAATGCAAGTGACTAAGCAGAAGATACCTGCAGTGCACATATCAAAGCATTCATATTCACAATTTATTTTTAAAAGAAAAAAGACAATCCCATATAAAAATGGGCAGAGCAGTTGAATACCCCGTTCTAAGAAGAGGATTTTGTATTTAAAGAGACCCATATCCATAACTAAGAATGTGTAATACTACAAAGAAATAATGAAAATAAATGAGATAACCAACACAGTAAAATAGGTGCATTGAGGTCTCTTTCTATATTTGTATTAATTTCTTCCCTGGAATACAGTGTACAGTGATTACCTCAGCTTCTGAACGATTTCTTTTGAATTACCAAAAATATTCAAAAGGAAAATCCCAAACCAAATGAAAATCTTGGAGAAATATTTGCAATTTTTCACAAAGTGCTAACATTGCCATTACTTAGAGAGATTCTAAAAAATTGTGAAGAAAATAGACCAACTGCCCAATAGAAATATGGGAAAATAGAAAAAGAAATACTACCCTCAATGCAATATGTTCCAAATGTAGTAAAATATGCTCTGACTATATTATGCAGCTATGAAAAGGAATGGGGACAATTTTACTACACTGGTACAAAGGGGTAAGAGGGCAGATTGTTAAGTGACAAAAGCAACGTTCAGAATAGTGCCCAAAAACACAAAAAGGAAGAAGGGGTAGAAATTCTCTCTGCTCCTGGCTCCTACTGTCTCCTTTCCTCTCCTCCCCTTGACTCCTTCCCTCCTTCCCTCTTGCTCTGTCTCTCCCTGCAACAGGGAAAGTGGGTGAGAATGAGAGTAAAATCTTTGTGCATGTAATTTGAATATGACTTTGACTACAAAATCACATAAATATTGAGCACAATTACAAATATTAAATCAGAACCAAAAAAAGTCCTAAAACCTTAAATCAAACTAAGCAAATGTACCTAACTGTATATGGTTAGTGGGACAGCCACAGAGAGACATGAATTCATTATGTGATTTGAAAACACAATTATTTTGACATACGTTCTTAGTGGGATATATTCAAACTACAAACCAAACATAAAGACATTTTAAACTTCATCTGGTACTCTTGCTGTTAGCAAAAGATATTCATATTGTTATTTTTAAAGCATTAAAAGTATATTGTAGAAGAAATGAGATATTCTGATAATGTCATTAGAAACCAAAGTTTTCAGCGTGAGATGCAAATATTAAATAAAAGAACTTAAGTAAAGTGATTGGAACCTGACATTAGAATCAGAAAATCAGTATAAATTCAGGATTTGTTTCTCTGTAAACTATACCTATTTCCTGTATTTGTCTATTGATAAAGCCTAGGGGAAATGACAAACTAGTAGCAATGAGTACCACTGGGGCCCAGATTGAGCTCTAAAAACCATTTTCCATTAAACAGAATCAGGGATTCTTAGAGGAATGCAGGATTATGGGTAGAGAACAAGAAATATTCAAGATGATTCTGGGACACCTTGTTATGCCAGAATGCTAAGATTTTAAAGACTAAAGTGATCATGTCTAAAAGATATGAATCAATTTGAAGGGGTTTCCACAGGTGTCAGGTAGAGCATACTGATCACCAAACAGAAAAACGGCAGAAGTCTGAAATACATAAAAATCTATGAATTTATAATACTCACGACATCTTATTACTCCCCGTTGGGGTTGCTTGAGGACCAAGTCATTTCTGTAAAAACTGTAACTAGTGGGATAGAATCTAGCATTTTTCTCTGACTTACTTGGATAAACTGTGCTCCAGGGTGACCAAAGAATTGATGAGGGAAAGTTCTTTTGAGAATAAATCCAGCTAATACAAGTAGAAGGAAATATGGGATCCGAATATAAACATCTGCCAATCTCTAGTGAGATAATGGACCTAGACAACTATCATCAATGAATGCTAAGAGTCTTAGGTAAAAGCTTAATGGAAAAAAAATTACAATGGAAACATCAGATTGATATCACATGAACTCACCGATCAACATTAGATTCATGAAAATTGGGCAACTAGATTTTAAGGGTCTCATGATAACGACACAAAAGGAGTAAAACATCACTGAAGTGAAGACTTGCTTTTGCCTAAAAATGCAATCTGAGTAAAATCAGGCCTCTATATGTAAACCACCAGTTTACTGAAAATATAGGAGAGACAAAGTAAAAGACGACTTGAAGAGGCAGCCTACTAAATCCAGAATGTAGAACATCCTGCAAGATGAATGAGATGTTTACTTCTAACAATAAATGGCATAAAAAAGGAGGAGAGACAGTTACAATGCAAATCAGTCTTAATAAACAAAATAACCAGTGCAACATATGGGCATTTTTGGATGTTCATTTGAACAATTTAGTTGTAAAAAGACAACTTTGAGAACTTTGAACAAATTTGACACCACTGGGGAGCTATGGACTGAATGCTACAAGACATTAATTATTCTTAATATTAATGTGTGCTAATAGCATTCACATTATGTTAAAAATTGTGTTATAATTTAGAGATGAACAGACTGAACTGACATGGTATCTGGGATTTTCTTTAAAACACTCCAGCAAAACAAAGAAATGTACATGGAGGTATAGAATACATGAAACAATGACATCAAGTTGGCAATTGTTGAAACTGAGCAGTGGGTACATGGGAATTCATTCATTACAGGATTCTAATTTTTTGTTTGTGTGAAAATTTCCATTAAAAATGTTTAAAAAAGAAAAGGGCATAAAGTACATAACAGCATGAAAGCTTGATCCAGACTGACTGAGGTCATGCAAATCCTGGCCTGCCACTTACTAACATTGCTATCTTTGTCAAAGGAAAATGACTTTAGTGATTTAAGTAGAGTCTAAGGTTCTCTTTATTTAACTGATGCACATAAGGAAGCACCAACAGATCAGGTAACTCTTCACTTGAAGCACTGCTAGGATTTTATAGGGTAGGGGGAAGGTGAACACATACCCTTCATGATTTGGTGTGGGCAGCAGTTTGTTACTTTAACCAAACTCCATGGCTCAGGATTGTTCCTATTTTCATCCTCCTCCTTCCAGGTTCTGATAATCATCAGAATAGTATTTTTAAGAACTATATTTGCAAGCTTGGTCGTTTATTGGCTAGTCAAGTTTCAAAGATAGATAGAAAAAAAAATGGAGCAAATATAGAAGACAAAGAGATAATCAAGGACCCTCTGTGCTGTTTGTTTTAGCCCTTTTACATTTTGCATAACTATGAATCTTTATGCCACAGCTTTTCATTTGTAAAATGGGGACAATAATAGTATCTGATCCCTAGGGTGTTTGTGAGTATGGAATGAGTTAATATATCAGCATTTTAAATGCTCCTTTTCTACATGCCTGGCATATAGTAAACACTCTAGAAATGTTAATTATAGTCCTGTAAAGCTTAAAACAGGCAATGCTAGAATTTCATTTTAATATCACGTGAATACCAGAAACTATTCACTAGTCTTCATGGATATATCGAGGTTATTTTCTCTCTTCTTCCAAGTTGTGATCACTCTTCCTGTTTTTGTAAGATTTCAAGTTGTTTTTAGTTGTTTGCATATCAGAAAGCTAGGTTTGGAAGACAAAGCAATTAGCTAAATCACAGAAGTAAAATATAATAGATCTTCTAAAAATAAATCTGAAAAACTCCCGTTTGGCATTCAAAACTCCAGTGAAGTAAAATGTGAATTCAATTCTTCATTTTTATCAGTGGAGGTAAAAGTGCTGGAGGACTGCTATCAGTGTGAGTACAGCAGCCTCAACATCCAAAGAATAACAGGGCTTAGTGAGGACAATTTGCAGTGCTGGTAATTCAAACAGAAAGAGTGCTCAGTAATCGATAGCTAAAATTTATTCAGTGTTTGCTGTTTATCTGGCCCTGAGCTAAATGATTTATTCACATGTTCTGGTTTAATCTGCACAATAGTCCTATAAAATAGCTACTGTTTTTAATCCCTATTTTCCAGATGAAGCCATTATAACTCAAAGAGATTTAGTAACTAGACGAAGGTTTCACACTGCATCAGGAATTAAACACAAGATGTTAGATTCCATGCCTTACATGCCTAACGATCACAATTTACCTGTGATTCAGATACACATCTACATAGTTTTCGGGGATGGGAAAACTGAAGCTATTTGTAAACCTGTTACAGTGTATTGCACATTTTATACTTTCTATTTTATGGATTTCCTTGGAGGGAGTGATTTCCAGAAATGAAAATTCCATTAGTATTCAGAGTGGACAGTGCATGATGGTGTTATTGCAGTTTAATACAAAATTGTAAAATTCTAAAAAATAATATAAAGATTAAATTATGGGGACACATTAACCATTAACACAGAATACTTAGTGCAACAATGAAAAGTGCTTGTCTCAGAGACTGGCTGGTTTTTCAAATTTACTTCTTTTTTTCTCTTGCCAACAGCTAGACTACATGTCCTACCTCCTTTGCAGTAAAGTGTGTCCACGTGAATGACTTCCAGCAAAAGACATGTAAGCATGAATTAAGGATGCTACTTGTAGGACTGACCCATAGAAACACTCCATGCATAATCTTCCATGCTCTTTTCCTTTCACCTAGCTAGTAGTGGAACACAGTGATTTAGGAAGCAATATACTGAAAATAGGGAAGCCACAAAAGAGAAGGAGCCTGGATCCCTAAATCACTACCTGAACAAGAGACTACTGCAAAGCACAGATACCAGCTTTGGATTTGTGTGTGAGATGAACTTCTGTATTAAGAGCTGAAGATTTTGGGATTCACCGATTATAGTAGGTAATGATATCTAAACAAATACAGAAATGGATAATGTCATATGGGGTGCTATTTTAATAGAACCTTAAAATACATGGAGTAGCATAGTTGTTGAACAGTGGTTGGGCAGTTCAATCAATATTGCAGTGAGATCCATCAGGTGCAGTGAGAAAATATTTGGTGAAAATGTTGCCTGCGATATCTTCAACAGCAGTGATAATGATGTGTTGACATTTACTTTCTGCTTTTTGTAAAGCATTATTAGGAGATAAGATCAAGAAATAATTGGCTGTTTTAGAAGTAGAAATGGTTAGGAAGCCGAGAAATTTCACAAATTTAGGACCTTAAAGGGCTAGAAAAGTTGACCTATTTTAAGTGCCAAAGAGCAATAGGTAAGAATTTAAAAGGCATCAAATGAAAAAGCCCGGTAAGACTTCTGCTGAAAAATGTCAGCCATGATTAAGTTATGCAGCATTCTAACTGATTTTTTCAGAGTCAAATGAGTCTATATTAGTTGAGAGAGACATGGGTGTTTCTGTGCTATTTGCTATTAAAATTTTAACAGTTGAATCTCAAAAAATACATAAATAAAAAAGCCATGAATTTATAGTATTTGCCAACATCCTTGGTATAACTACTTCTGCCAGAGCCAATTTCAAGCTACCAACACATGAACTGGTTTGCAGAATTCCTGAAAACATAACAATCCGCTCGTGAAAGCCAACACCAGCTAGTTACAGCACACCACCAGTATAGAAGCAAAGATTACATCATACTCTAGCTGTCTGGAAACCAGACTTAAGAACTACATGGAATCAAATAGAAAATAAACCTATTAAGATATTTTTTTATATTATTGAAATGATATTACCAAAAATATCATGGCTCCTGATATACATGAGGAAGAAGCAGATGGTAAAAACTATAAAGTATCTAAGGAAAGCATAGTCCCCATAGTCCATTTCAGGTAAAGAATAATGACAGAACAGAAATCTTGTAGAAGTTGGAGCTCGGAGCCTTACTTCCTGAACTACAAGGCATTTGCTATCAAAGAACAAAAATCAAAGGTAATCAAGGAATGCTCCTAATTACAAGAACAAAGTTGGGAGTGGTAGGGGGTGGCGGGGGTCACGATACCTTGCTCTAAGCTTAGCTCATTGCTCTGAACCAGGAATGCTGGGCCTCTCCCATTTTTTCCTTTCCTAAATGGGAATGTTTTGCAGTTACCCGGTTCCAGCATCCCCTTTGCATACTGGATATTTCCTGAGGGAGAGAGTTGTATTAGTTTCCTACTGATGTTGTAACAAATTACCACAGATGTATTAGCTTAAGATACCATGAGTTTATTATTTTATAATATTGGAGGGCAGAAGCCCAGTACAGATAGATATTACTGGGACAAAATCAAATGGTCTGCGAGGCTGCATTTCTTTCTGGAGACTCTAGCTAAGAATCCATTTCCTTAGCTTTTCTAGCTTCTAGGGGCTGACTACATTATTTGGCTACTGGCCCCTTCCTCCATTTTCAAAGCCAGAAGCGGCTGACTGGGTCCTCACATGACACCATTCTGATGTCCTTTCATCAGAACATCTTCTTGGACTCTGACTTTCTTCTGGCTCCCTCATTCACATTTAAGGACCTTTGTGATTACAATGCGCTCACCTAGGTAATCCACAATAATTTACTTATCTTAAAAACAGCTGATTAGAAAATTTAACTCCATCTGCAACCTTAATTCTCTTTTGCCATGTTAACATACTCATTGGTTCTGGGGCTTAGGACTTGAACATCTTGAATGTGTCAGGGGTTGGGGGTGGGGGGAGTGGGGAGTGGTTATTCTGCCTACTACAGTGATCAGCTGTGTTCTTAGTTCACAGATCTCTAGATGAAGAAGGGCCACATCCACTTAACAATAGTTACTGCACACCCTGGGAGAGGCTGGACTTGGATGTAGATGCAGTGATGGGATGAGACTTTGGGTTTTCTCTTTTGGGAGTGTTCACTGCATAAGATATTCAATGACCAAAAGAATTGATTGTTGACAGAATCTCATTAGCTGTCCATGAAAGCCAATTTTTCTTCTAGACCATGCAGCTAAAATATATTTCACAAACTCCCTTGCAATTAGGTGTGCTCATATGAATGAGTTATTAAAAATGGAATGTCAGTGAAAGTGAAGCGTGCAGCTTCCAGCACTGGCTCTTAAGAAAGTCCATTCATCATTCTACATATGCTTTTTTAACTCGTCTGACTTGAGGCAAAGAAACACAGTGACTTGGAAGTCATATTTTAAAATGGCAGAGCCGCAAACCAAAAAGAGCATGGGTGTCTAAATATTATTTAAAGAAGAACCACTTGCAGGTTTGGGACACTCATATTGAACTTCATGTGAATGATGAATAATATTTTATAAGGTTTAGTTTTGAGGCTTATGTTTTATAGTTACTAGTGATACTCTGACTTGAATAGTTACAAAGTAACATTGAAATGAACAATTATAATGAAAATGGTATGCTATATTATTTTATAGGAATAATAATGACTGTAACTGATCATGGAAGCTGTTGTTTTTAACCACATATTTTTGTAATCACTGACCTCTTCTGATCTGTATTGCTCAATCTATAAATGAGTACCTGCCCCATTTAGATGATGTAACTCCTAAGAAAAAATGCAAAGCATTTAGCCTAATGCTCTGTTCTATAAGGAACGTTCTCACAAAGGTTTATTATTATTAAGTTGACTAAAATTAAAAAATTAAATTAAGTTATAAATATTGTAAAAATTCTAATATTGGTTACTTATACACATATAAAAGCACATAAGAAGGAGCTGATTTATTTTGTTCACCAGAAATAATTACTATAAGAAAAATCTTCTAGTAAAATCTGAAGTAGAAAGTAAATGGCATTCCCCATGTACCACTAGTTGTTCAATTTCTTCTTCTCGCTTGAAAATCCCTTAGCCAAAAAATTAAGACTAAGTATTGTTTTACTCACATTGAATTAACAGATTAAGTATGCCATTTCTTATATACACCTTAGCTCTGTGTCTCACCATACAAAGCAACCAATTAATCTGTCCAATAGGTATTCATTAAGCATCAACGAAGCTCTTTTCTCCAGAATTTTTTAAAAAGCTATTTCCTTCTCTTTATCCTCACTTCTAATATCACTGGTACTCTTTCCAACTTTTTTTTTCCTGCATGTCATTACGGATGATGAGTATACAAGTGGAGCATATAAAAATGCACTCACCTTTGAATACTTCATATAACTTCTTAAATTCTAGGAAGCTGTATTTTAATTTAAATATGGACATTGCCATTTTCTCACATTAAAGTTTTTCAAATGTACTTAAAGTATGCTTCATTCAAATTATATAAAGGTAACATGTATTTTACACACATCCATCATGAATGAAAAACAGTTCAATGCATATACAGCTGAAAAGGCATTTAGAAATTTTAGTTAATCTAGTCCACTTAAACAGAACTACATGAGCTTGGAGTTACCAGTAAGCTAAAATAATTTGAAGAAAAACAAAAATTTCAATCATGTTTGTTTGAGCCACATGATATTAAAAAATGATTGAGTCAATTTTATTCTTTGAATTGACAGTATGGAGTTTTTACTATTGACTTAAACTAGCAGATGTTTTGGCATAATGTAGAGACAATTAAAGCATTCTGAACAGATGAAACTCCTATCTTATTTTCAAAGACATGTGAAAAGGATTTGACAACTTCATTTGGAAATAAATTACAATATTTAATGACTACCACTCTTTGGAAAGCTTTCTTAGATCTATTCTAAGTCCTGCATTCTTTTCTTGAAAATCTGATCTTTTGCTTATTCTGTTTCTAATAAAACATGACGGTGTGCATTCTAGCCCTTGAGTGAAATCCTTTTGCATGCCATTTCTCATATACCATTATAGCCTTTAGGCACTTAACATGAATATTATGCTTACATATTGATTTATTTAACATATATTTATCATTTCTTTACAAGACATTGTACTAGATGCTTTAAAAAGTCCATAAATGCCTTCAACATGTTTGATGTCATAGAAAAGGTAACCCATGCCCATTGATATCTATAATGAATGAATGAAAATCTGTGTTGATATTTATCATTTTGGTTATTACTTATTTAATATTCACTTTCTCTGCTGGGTTATGAAATCCATGAATTCAAGGACTAAGTTTAGTATGTTTGTGGCACAAAATAGTTATAGAATAAATATTTCTTGAATGAAAAGTGGTTTAACCAATAAACATGGTATAAACTGTTCTTTCATATTATTTTAACATTCTAATTATCTTTAATTATGTTTGATATTTTGGATAAATGCCATTTGAAGAATCTTTTTTACCTTTATTGTATATTTATGTCTTGGGAAGAAATTAAATATCAACCTCAGATTGGGAATAGGCAGTGAATCTGTGGTGCAACTTGACCCTTGGTTTGTTACATTACTAAAAATGTAGTTATATCTTCGGTTGAGAAACAGTTAGTACTTGCCCTATATGGGTCATATCTTTGACTCTTAAAGCTACTTTCCCATCATATATTTAAATACAAAATTTCATGACAACATACCAAATAAGTCAAGGAGATGGAAATTTGATTTACCTTGGATAAATTTTTAACAATGTATATCCTAATTTTAGAAATAAGCTAAAAATTTTTATATAAAATGAATATTAATGTGTTTTTCCTTGGCATTCTTACACATATTTATAGAATCTTAACTAGGAATTCTGTTTCAAAATATGTTTATTCCAGATGAGAAATAATAGATTGGCCTGGGCTAATTCTTTGGTCAGCTTATAATTTTTATTGGGTGAGTCAAATAATCACACTAATTATAGATAATACTAAAGAAAAAGATAGCATTCTTCAAGCTGATAAATTGGTTAAGCTATCCATAAAATGCCTACATACTTTAATGAAGTTGAAAAGTAAAGTGAAATTTTAAGCTCAGTTCAACACTTATCTAGCATTATAGATTGGTTCACTGGTGACTGGGTACATAGATGAGAAAGAAAGAACACAAATTCTCAAGTAACATTTAATCCCACAGCAAAAAAAAAATATGATTATACAATGTAACTTCTTAATAATAATGCAGTGGTTGGCATATATTCTCAAAAAAGAAATATTACACTAAGGGAATTCCAAAGAGGACATCTAATTGCCACTTACTCCTTTTAGGAGGGAAGACATGTCTGAGATGAGTGAAAAAAATCAACATAGGGTATTAAACATTTTTTTAAAAAGTGGTTCAGTTTCCTTTAAACCTTTTTGGGGAAACTAAGATCTATCTTGACTAAGACATGAAAAATAGTTAAAATTCTCTTTTGGAGTGGCATTCATGGGGTTCCATTTTTAGTATGTTACTACTATAAAATGAAAAACAGAGGCTCATATGTGATTCCAGTATTAGAGCAGAGGGCATATTAAGAGGCTGAGTTCAGACTTTGAACCATGTATCATTACCCTTACACCAGTTTTATTGAAGGGGAGACAACGGTTTTCAATTTTCATTTTTTAAAACTCTGTTGTAATGTCCCTGACATATTTAAAACACCCAAATCTAAATGTGGTGTTAAGGGAGATATCATAGGAAAAGAAGCATGTAACAACTCCACATCTATCTATGACTATATTTCATTTAAGGAGCTATCAAAAATACGAAAGTATACTTCCTCCAAAACACAAGGTTGTTTTCTACATTATCTGATCACTTCCCCCTTTTTTTCCTGACTTTATTGAGGAATAACTGACGAATATAATGGCATATATTAAAGGGTACATTGTGATGATTGGCTATATACATTTTGGAATGATTACCAAGATCAAGATAATTAACACATCCATCACCTCACACAGTTAACATAGTTAACTCTCTTTTTTGGGGTGGGGGGTGAGTAAGAATGCTTTAGATTTACTTAGCAACTTTCAAGGATACAATATAGTACTACTAACTATACAGTCATCACATCATATTAGATCCTGAGAACTCATTCTTATAACTAAAATTTGCACCCTTTACCAACATTTCCCTACTTTCTCCTCTCCCCAGTCTGTGACAACCACCATTACATGTTTCTGTGAAATTGGCCTTTTTTTTTTTTGAGATTCCACATATAAATGATGCTATGCAGTATTTGTTTTTCTCTCTCTGGTTTATTTCATTTAGCATAATTCCTCCAGTTTCATCCATGTTGTCACAAATGGCAGGATTTCCTTCTTTTTCATGGCTGAATAATATAAATATCACATTTACTTTATCCAGCAGTCAAATGACATTTAGGGTGTTTCTATAGCTTTGCAAATAGGAATAATGCTACAATGAACATGGGAGTGCAGAGAACACAATGGGGAAAGCACAGTCTCTTCAATATATGGTTGTGAAAACTGGACAGCTGCATGCAAAAGAAGGAAACTGAACTTCTATCTTACATCAACCACAAAAATTAATTTGAAATTGATTAAGGACTTAAATGTAAACCCTCAAACCATAAAATGCCTAGAAGAAAACATAGGGAAAATCTCCTTGGTATTGGCCTTAGCAATGATTCCTTGGATAAAACACCAAAAGAGCAGGCAACAAAAGTTAAAATAAGCAAGTGAGACTACATCAAACTAAGAGCTTCTGAAAAGGAATGGAAACAATCAATAAATTGAAAAGGCAATCTACAGAATGGGAGATAGTTACAAACCATTTATCTGATAAGGGATTAAAATCTAAAATATATAAAGGACTCATATGACTAAATAGCAAAAAAACAAATAATCTAATTTCAAAAATGAGCAAAAGACCACAATAGGCATTTTTCCAAAGAAGACCTACATTGGTCAATAGACAATAAGGAAAGGCATTCAACATCACTAATCAAAGGGCAATGAAATCAAAACCACAATTAAATATGACTTCACACTTATTAGGATGGCTATTATCAAAAAGACTAGAGATAACATGTTGGCAAGGATGCAGATAAAAGGGAAACCTCATATACTTCTTGTAGGAATGTAAACTGGTACAGCCATCATGAAAGCAGTATGGCTGTTCCTCAAAAAATTAAAAACAGAATTGGAACTACTATATGATCCAGAAATCACATCCTGGATATATGTTCAAAGGAAATGAAATCACTGTCTTGAAGAGATATTTGTACTCTATTTATGATATCTTCCTTTTTAAAAATGGTCTTACTAAATTTGATTATCTGTCAACTTTGTTGAACTGTTTCACAGTACACAAAAGATCAACTCAGCAAAGATGTGATAACTCTAATGAAAAGCATTTATAAATGCAGCTGCATGCAAATTTGTTTTATGCAACAACTGCCTGCTAGATGGGTTGGGTTCTAGCAGAACAGATAAATTAGGTCCAAGACAGAAAGGTGTGAGAGCAAGAATTAATATATAAAAATAACTAGAAGAAAAAGCTTGATTTAGATGTACACTAGGAGAGAAAAAGAGGTCAAAGAATTGAAGTGCTGAGAACAAGTGATCCTTCCATTCAACATGATACTTATGTGGAAAAGCAATTTCACTTTAAAAATGGAGATGTTAATTGAATCTGATTTGGAGGATCCTTAAAATCAGGACCAGAATATGAGGTAGGTATTTCTTATGAATATTCCTCATTCCATATCCAAAAAGCTGTCCAAGAAACCAGCTCCCATGTTGCTGGTATGTAAGAAGAAACCATCTACATGAAGGTAGAAAACACAAAAATCCAGACCAAGATCTCCACCAAGTTAAGGAGGAAATTAAAATTCATGTTAAGTTTGAGTCAGAACTGCCAGAGGCAGCTCTCATTGACATAATTCTTGGAGCAGTAGAAAGAGTGTCAGACTAAAGAGAATACACTGCTTTCTGTTCAACAAAGAAGTCATCCAGTATTTGCATGGAGAAATTTAATTACTTGAGACTACACTCCATATTTTTTGTTATTTTTATAATCATAAGTGGTTAACGCTTTGCAAGCTGTGTAGTTAAAAGATTATAAACTAGTTCTCTTAGAAAACTTTGCTTTAATTTAATAAAATTTAATATAGGGAGAGGAATTGTAAGCATGATAAAACAATTACCACTGTTATGTATGTAGTATATGTATGGATGAGTATGTGTAGTTTTATCTTGCTTATGACAGCTCTAAGTGGACAGTATGAACAATGCCATTTGTGATTACAGGAATGTAAACATTACACAAACTCATCTTCCTTATCATGCTAAGAATGACAATTTCACAATAGCATTTAAAAATTTTCAAATACTGAGGGCCATAAGATTATTTCTACTTTTACAAGGCTTTATATCAAATACAATATTACCTTACAATTTTATACTGATATTTGGTCACAGTTTATAGCCTGTAATTTCTCATGCACTTGTCTAGGTTATTAAATGGATGTGAAATGGGACAAATCTTGACAGTCCTAAAGAAAAAACCCTACTTTATTCATCCTAGTATTTAATAAAAGCTTATAGATAGTACTAGAATGTAAATATCTTTCTGATCAATTTTTAAGCATATTATACCAATATTAAAATTAAAATGGTACAACAGGGCTTATTCTGAAAATATATAGAAAAATCTCCTTTATCACGTCTCCCCTAGCCTACATGTGACTCCCAATATAACATTTCTTGAAGTAATTTCCAAAATTTTAAAAAGTTTATATGCTTATAATTCTGTATCTTAAATGACTTTAGAAAAAAAATCTCAATAGGAAATTTAAAATTTCAACTCATTCCACTACCTATTCACCTGTCTCCAAATAGCTGATAGCCATAATTAGTTCTTATGTGGGAAACTATAATGTTAAATAATATTTTCATACCCCATTTTATTGTGCTATAAAATTTACTCAAGTATTTTGACTCCCTTCTGTGCAGGATGAGGATATCAGTGCTTCCATATATTCTCCATATTCCTCTCCTCTCATCTCCCACCATCTGTCACCTACAGATTTACTTTTACACTTGTCAAGGTTGTTAAATCCTACATTTTTTTCTTCAACCATAATCATAACTTTCTTGCCTTGCCTGTAAATTTACACAACTTAAAAATAAATTCAATGCAAATTAAATACAATGCAAATACTATGACTACATAAATAGTGTTTAATGACTGATAAATCAGTGTTCTGGGATTACAATACATTCTTTTGGACACAGTGCATTGATGTTAAATTATTTCCAGTAAAACCTTACAGTAATCAGGATTATATATATATGTTTTTAAATTTCCTACATATTTGGACTATGGCTACTTTGTTACAGTATTTTTTTCCCTGAATTTTATAATTGCTGTCACTTTTTCTTATTGAGAAAAAAGTACATTTGTATCCCAAATAACTCTCATGAACTCCAGCTTTACATATCCAACTACCTGTCCCCTGAACATCAAACCAGTTTTTCCTTTACACTTTCTGTCCCAATAAATGGAAACTCTGTTGTTTCAGTTTCTCATGCCAAATACTTTGCTGTCAATCTTGGTTCTTCTCTTTTCCTCTCATACATAGTCAATCCAGCCAAAACTCCTGCAGCTAAACCTTTAAATCACATCTCAAATCTGACTATCTCTTGTCATTTCCGCTGTTAAAACCCAAGTAACCCTCATCTTCCCTCTGAATTATTATAATAGTCCCTTCACAGGTCTTCCTTTTTCTATGCCTTTACCCCAACAATGTATTTTACATACCACAGGGTGATCTCATCAAACTTACCCAATGGTCTCCTATCTCACTCGGCATTTATTATGACCTTAAGGTCCCATTAGGTCATTTGTTAGGTTTCCATTTTCTTCTATTTCAGCACTTCCTTTTATTTTCTCCACTACAGGTGCACTGACCTCTTTCTTGTTTCTGAAACTGCAGGTTTCAACCCAAATTAGCTGTTATGAGCAAGAATGTCTCAACTCAACCTATTAAAAGTAACAGCTGCCATCATTCTTTCACTATGCTTTCCTTTTCCTTCACATCGTTTGTAATACCACTGGAAATAATACACATCTGTTTATTTGTTGACATTCTATCTTCTATAACTAGAATATAAGTTCCTTGAAATTTGTATGTTTCCCGCTGCTGTGTGTTAGCTGCACACAGAAGTATATAGACTAAAGTAGGCACTCAAGAAATGTTCGCTGAATGAAGGAATGAATTATATACTTGAGTGTTTCTATCTTCTGAATTATACGACCTATTGGATGGTGTTGCCTTTTTTTTCTAAGAAGACATCTTTCCCAAAGGTCTTTGTCTTCCTGCCTCAAAGAAATGCATTTTTCAGAACTAGTGCACATTGTTAAAGAGAATTTCTTAACCTGCTATCCACCTGCTGTTTCCTGAAACCCATGCCTTCTTCTCTATTTATTTTTTCCTCTATTTGCTGAACAACCTAGAGTAAATTCCCAGAAAGTGTGTTTTGGAAGTTAACTACTTGATTTATGGCATGTCTGAAAATATATTTGTTTTGCTGATTAGAGAACTCAAGATTCTAACTATTTCTCTCAGAACTTCAAAATCATTGTTCCAATGTAGTCTACATTCAATATTGGTAATAACAAGTATGATGCTTACTTTTTTCTCCTCTTGAAAATTTTACTTTACCATTAGTGTGAAGGAATCATGGTATGTTTATGTGCAGCTCTTTTCCTGTGTTTGTTCTGTTGAACTCAGTAATTAATAAGCCTTTTCATTTTTAAGATATTTTCTTTGTGTTGTAGTAAACTTTCCTCTGGTATTTTCCCATCTAATCTCTTGGTATTATCTTTCTAGAGAAATCATTAGTGGATATTGTAGCACTTGAAATCTGCATTTTACGTATTTCTCATGCTATTCGAACCTTGATTTTTAAGCTACTTTCTAGGAGATATTCTCAACTTGAAATTTTATCTCTGCTTATTTTAGCAATTATATTCTTATTTGCTACAAACTCTACTTATTCTACAACCATTGTTTTTTATCATCCTGTTTTCTTTTTTATTATCTGTTGATTTTTTTAATTGAAGTATTGTTGATATGCAATCTTATATTCATTTCAAGTATACAACACAATGGTTCAAGTTATCCACATATGAAATCCTCACCCTCACTAGTGCAGTTACTGTCTGTCAAAAAGGAAGATGTTATAGAATCACTGACTATATTCTCCATGCTGTACTACCACCCCTGTGACCAACTTATATCATGATTGAGAATTTTTGTGCCCCTTTATCACTCTCACCCTCTCCATCCACCCACCTCAGCCATTCCCCCATGGTAACCAGTGTCTATAAGTCTACTGCTATTTTCTTCATTTTGTTTTATTTTGTTTTTATATTCCACAAATAAGTGAAATCACATGGTATTTGTCTTTCTTTGCCTGGCTTATTTCACTAAGCATAATACCCTCTAGGTCCATCCATGTTGTTGCAAATGATAGGATTTCTTTTTTATGGCTGAATAATATTCCATGGTGTATATGTACCACTTCTTCTTTATCCATTCATCTCCTGATAGACACTTACATTGCTTCCATATCTTGTATAGCACTGTGTTTTGATAGAGCTTTAATACTTTTTTTTTTAATTTTACTTTGGGATAATTAATCTACAACTACCTGAGCAACATTATGGTTACTAGACTCCCCCCATCATCAAGTCCCCACCACATACCCCACTACAGTCACTGTCCATCAGCATAGTAAGATGCTATAGAATCACTACTTGTCTTCTCTGTGTTGTACAGCCCTCCCTGTGCCCCCCACCCACATCATGTCATGTCAGCTAATCATAATGCCCCTTTTTACCCCTTATCCCTCCCTTCCCACCCATCTTCCCCAGTCCCTTTCCATTTGGTAACTGTTAGTCCGTTCTTGGGTTATGTGAGTCTGCTGCTGTTTTGTTCCTTCAGTTTTTTTCTTTGTTCTTATACTCCACAGATGAGTGAAATCATTTGATACTTGTCTTTCTCCACCTGGCTTATTTCACTGAGCATAATACCCTCTAGCTCCATCCATGCTGTTGCAAATGGTAGGATTTGTTTTCTTCTTATGGCTGAATAATATTCCATTGTGTATATGTAAGACATATTCTTAATCCATTCATCTACTGATGGACACTTAGCTTGCTTCTATTTCTTGGCCATTGTAAATAGTGCTGCAATAAACATAGGGGTAACTGGGCTGCTGCATTCTTAGGGAAAATTCCTAGGAGTGGAATTCATGGGTCAAATGGAATTTCTATTTTGAGTTTTTTGAGGAACCTCCATACTGCTTTCCACAATGGTTGAACTAGTTGACATTCCCACCAGCAGTGTAGGAAGGAGGGTTCCCCTTTCTCCACATCCTCACCAACATTTGTTGTTGTTTGTCTTTTGGATGGTGGCCATCCTAACTTGTGTGAGGTGATATCTCATTGTGGTTTTAATTTGCATTTCTCTGATGATTAGCAATGTGGAGCATCTTTTCATGTGCCTGTTGGCCATCTGAATTTCTTCTTTGGAGAAGTGTCTGTTCAGCTTCTCTGCCCATATTTTAATTGGCTTATTTGCTTTGTGTTTGTTGAGGTGCATGAGCTCTTTATATATTTTGGATGTCAACCCTTTATTGTATATGTCATTTATGAATATGTTCTCCGATACTGTAGGATGCCTTTTTGTTCTATTTATGGTGTCCTTGGTTGTACAGAAGCTTTTCAGCTTGATATAATCCCACTTGTTCATTTCTGCTTTTGTTTCTCTTGCCTGGGGAGATATGTTCATGAAGGAGTTGCTCATGTTTATGTCTAAGAGATTTTTACCTATGTTTTTTTCTAAGAGTCTTATGGTTTCATGACTTACATTCAGGTCTTTGATCCATTTTGAATTTACTTTTGTGTATGGGGTTAGACAATGATCCAGTTTCATGCTCTTACATGTAGCTGTCCAGTTTTGCCAACACCAGCTGTTGAAGAGGCTGTCATTTCCCCATTGTATATCCATGGCTCCTTTATTGTATATTAATTGACCAAAAACGGTTGGGTTTATATCTAGACTCTCTATTCTGATCCACTGGTCTAATCTTATGTCAGTACCAAATTGTCTTGATTACTGTGGCTTTGTAGTAGAGCTTGAAGTTAGGAAGCAAGATCCCCCTTGCTTTATTCTTCCTTCTCAGGATTGCTTTGGCTATTCAGGGTCTTTTGTGGTTCCATATGAATTTTAGAACTATTTGTTTCAGTTCATTGATGAGTGCTGTCGGTATTTTGATAGGGATTGCATTGAATCTGTAGATTGCTTTAGGTAGGATGGCCATTTTGACAATATTAATTCTTCCTACCCAAGAGCATGGGATGAGTTTCCATCTGTTAGTGTCCTCTTTAATTTCTCTTAAGAGTGTCTTGTAGTCTTCAGGGTATAAGTCTTTCACTTCCTTGGTTAGGTTTATTCCTAGGTATTTTATTCTTTTTGATGCAGTTGTGAATGGAATTGTTTTCACGATTTCTCTTGCTGCTAGTTCATAGTTACTGTGTAGGAAAGCAACAGATTTCTGTGCATTAATTTTGTATCCTGCAACTTTGCTGAATTCAGATATTAGTTCTAGTAGTTTTGGAGTGGAGTCTTTAGGGTTTTTTATGTACAATATCATGTCACCTGCAAATAGTGACATTTTGACTTCTTCTTTACCAATCTGGATGCCTTGTATTTCTTTGTTTTGTCTCTATTGCCATGGCTAGGACCTCCAGAACTATGTTGAATAAAAGTGGGGAGAGTGGGCATCTCTGTCTTGTTCCTGATCTTAGGTGAAAAGCTTTCAGCTTCTCACTGTTAAGTATGATGTTGGCTGTGAGTTTGTCATATATGGCCTTTATTATGTTGAGGTACTTGCCCTCTATACTCGTTTTGTTGAGAGGTTTTATCATGAATAGATGTTGAATTTTGTCGAATGTTTTTTCAGCATCTATGGAGATGATCACGTGGTTTTGTCCTTTTTGTTGATGTGGTGGATGATGTTGATGGATTTTCGCATGTTGCACCATCCTTGCATCCCTGGGATGAATCCCACTTGATCATGGTGTATGATCCTCTTGATGTATTTTTGAATTTGGTTTGCTAATATTTTGTTGAGTATTTTTGCATCTACATTCATCAGGGATATTGGTCTGTAATTTTCTTTTTTGGTGAGGTCTTTGCCTGGTTTTGGTATTAGAGTGATGCTGTCTTCATAGAATGAGTTTGGAAGTATTCCCTCCTCTTCTATTTTTTGGAAAACTTTAAGGAGAATGGGTATTATGTCTTCTCTATATGTCTGATAAAATTCAGTGGTGAATCCATCTGGCCCTGGGGTTTTGTTCTTGGGTAGTTTTTTGGTTACTGCTTCAATTTCATTGCTGGTAATTGGTCTGTTTAGATTTTCTGTTTCTTCCTTGGTTAGTCTTTGAAAGTTGTATTTTTCTAAAAAAGAAAGTTTTCCATTTCTTCTAGGTTATCCAGCTTGTTAGCATATAGATTTTCATAGTATTCTCTAATAATTCTTTGTATTTCTATTAAATGTATGATAATCCTTAGTGTGGATCATGGCAGTCCAAGAAGGCCTAGGTGAGTGTCACACATTTCCTCTGTATTGTGAAGGCAGGTGTGTTTGCAGTACCCCTTTCCTCTAAATAGTAATTGTGACAAGGGAAACTGTTTATGTTATGTTATCACCAGGCAAACAGGCTTCTGTCTGCAACAAGTGAGTGGCAAAGGAGCTTTCAGGCTGCAGTGTCTTTATATGCCAAATGTAAAGAGCTTTACTGTAGGCCATGAGCATGGTTCCTTACTGAAACAAACTAAAAGTAAAAGGGTTTGGTGATAATGGCTGTAGATAAAATTACAATATTTCCAGAATCTCTGGCCTGGCCTTAGAGCATCTCCATATCAATAGGTGTTTCCCAGGGGTGGAGAGTAGTCCATCTCCATATCAATAGGTGATTACCAGGTGGGTGGTGAGTGAGCAGGCACCTGGAGCAGAAACGTATTTTTGGCTTTTTCAGAGCTGAGTCATGAGAGACATGGGTGAGCAGGAGTAGACAACTGCTTGCTAGCAATAAACGGGTTTCTCTCACTTTACTTCTCCCTTTGACTGATTTTGGCTTCAAAGGTTTATTTGCCCCAGGCTAGGAACACATTTCCCCCCTGGAGTTACAGTAGCACAGAAATAATTCACTTTCATTTAACAAGGCTAACTCTTTAATGGTGACATCTTCACCTAATCTAATATGGAATGAAAGGCTAGAGGCCAGGTTCTTGCCTCCTTTGATTAGATGCATCCCTTATTCAGCAGTACCCTGTGAAACCACAAAACTTTGAGTGGAATAAAGGGAGTCAATGGAAGGCATAGAATACATATCTCCTGGTCTCTTTAATTTTGTACATATCCTTTGCACTGCCTCTTTTATGGTTTGGTAGTAAACTCAAGTAATTTAAACTGATTTTCACATATCATCCTCATAAACAGAAACTGAAACTGCCTGTGTTTGGTCTACCTCAATTAACATACACAGCAACATTAACCACAAAACTTTCATAGGTTAATAGAGGCTAAGGGAAAAACCAGTAGGAGTGTGAGAATCCTATATGGCATGTGTGAGCTGGATCAAGTCCATGGCATTTGGAAGGGAGCATTTGAGACATCGGGCTCTGAGTTCACCTCTTAACTACTAGCAAATTGAAGGCTGCTGAAGCAAAGGACTGGTGAGTAAGTAGCCAAATCAGGATGTTAAAAGCTGTAGAGGTGCAGACAATCTCAAAGAAGATTCATAATTGGCAAATTCAAGAGCTCTGAACTCTCACCAAAGGGATATGGGGCCCCAGCACCTGGATCCTGAAAAGCAGCAGCTTTGTACCAAGACCTTTCTATAGACTGGCGCCCCTTCTTGCATATTACAGCTGGGTCCAGCAAGCTGGGGAGGCCCAGTGTGCTCTGCCTCTCATGGTCCTTGACATGGGGCTCCAGTAAATGAGGGAATCATAGCTTTTGTGCCTGCTTCCCTTCTGGGTCCATGTTTTGGTTGCAGTCCCACATGAGAAAGGCCTTTTTAGCTACAGTATGCATTGAAATTTTATGTAGTGTAATGTTACACTTTTTTCCTTTTACACATTCTGGAATTTGTGTTATATTTAGAAAGGCTTTTCCCTGATGGGAAAATAAACCTCTTATTGTTTCCTTTAATATTTTATTCTGTCCTTTTTTACATTTATATCTTTGATTCCTTTGGCGTTTATTCTGGTGTGCACCATGAAGTAAACTTCCTACTTCTGAAAACATTTTTTCTTACTGTTTCATTATCCATGTCATATTACAGAAATCACAAAACATATATATGTGTATATAAATTTATTTTTATATACATATGCAATGATCTGGATTTGTCTATTTATAAGACAAGTGCTACACTATTTTTAATTACTTAGCTTTAAAGTAATGTTTCTGTCATTTAAGTCTAGAGCCCTATTACTATTATCTTTATAATTTTTCTTGTCATTCTTATTTTAGTGCAACAGTTGTTTTTTCTAATTGTGTCTACGGGAGTCCTTGAAGGAAAGAGTTGACTCCAGGAAGAGTTTCACAAAGGAACTATGTACAAAGATGTGGAAAAGGTGTAAAAGCGAGGGGTAGTGCTATTGCTGTGACTGTTAATAATAGGCACCATTATACTTAGGCCTAAAGAGGTGAAGAAAAGGGGCAAGAGGAGGAAGCTGTTACCACAACTCAGCAGAAGTTATGTGGTGAAGACTACTACTCAACAGTATGACGCATCATTGAAGGTTAGAGCACATGCAATTGAAAGGCAGAAGACCAGAGGCCTCTTGATGCAGTCTATAGAGTGTAGCCTTCCAATCACAGAGCAGGCTGGAGAAGGATAAACAGAAAATCTGGATCGGCATATGGAAGTATATACTCGGCAGAGTAAACTTTTTTGCTTCACAGTGTGTGCTCATATTTTTTATCTAGGTGACAAGTTTGTGTCCACTGATAAAGAGGTATGCTATCAATTCCTTTATCATTGTGAAGTAAGGTCCATTCAGTTACCCTATTATTTGAAAGCTAAAATATTAAATGCTTTTTATTAGACTTGATAATAGAGATTGTATCTTTGAAGTCTCCACCAGTATAGTCTTGAGACATGGATAAAACGCAGATTTTAAGTATGTGAGTATTTTTAAAGATAGATGTGTAGAGATGGTTAGGCAGTAATGATTATATCTGGAAAGGGCTATAGAGCAGCCACAGATCACAGTGTAGAAGAAGGTAGATAAGTAGGTGATAGATACTATTTCATGAACTATAAAACAATCATATAAAGCAAATCAGCAGAGTATGAGATATTTTGAATTTTAAGCTAATACACTTAATAACTCAAATAAAATGGATTAATTCTTTGAAAAATGAACTCAACAAAACAAATAAAAGAGGATTAGAATGGCTGAATAGCACTATTGAATTCTTTGAGTTAAATTCATTATCCTAAGTATTTCTACATAAAGAACTCCAGAAGCAGATAGTTTCCCAGGAATATTTAAGCAGACATTTAAGGAAAAAATACTTTTCAGAAATAGAAGAGGAGGGACAGCTTTCCATTTCATTCAAAGAATCAAGATATCCTTTATACCAACAACTAGGGCATAAAAAGAAAATTGCAGATTACTATCTCTTATGATAAAATTCCTAAATGCGGTATTAACAAAACAGGAAATTTATCATGACTCTGAGGTTTATCCAAGGAAAGCAAGGTTGGGATACTTTGGAAATCAATCAGTATTAACAGGATGGAAGAGAAAAAGCTTATGATCATCTTGGCAGATGCAGAAAAAGTGTTTAAGCAATTTAACACTCATTCATGATAAAAGCTCTGGGCAAAATTTCTCAATCTGGTAAAGAGTACATACAAGAAATATTTACAGCTAACATCTTACTTAGTGGTGATGTATTTAATGTCCTTCTTTTAAGATTGGGAACATGGCAAGGATATCATTCCTGCTATTCAACATTGTCTATGGAAGGCTAAAGTCACAGCATGTGGCAAGAAAAAAAAAAGTAACTTAGATTGAAAAGGAGTAAGTGAAACTGTCTAAATTTAAATACAATGTAATAATTTACATGATCACAATTACATTATTACAAATAATTATACTACCACAATTATTTATTGATTACCAAAATTAGCAATCTAAAATCAACAAAAAAACTGCAAGGACTGTCAATCAAGTTTAGAAAAGGCATAAGACACAGAATGAGTATATAAAAATTAACTATAGAACCAACTTATATCTTTCATTAACAGGCTAATTATATATTTAACATACCCTCACTTTATATTTGAGGCTCACGCTTTAAATTTTTGAAAATTATACTTTGACAGTTTTGGAAATTCCACCGAGACATCTAAATGGGCAATTAAACACAGTTGCACGAGAAGTGTCCTGCAAGGGTTTTTTAAACCCAGGCACATCTTTTCTTAGCTCCTAGAATAAATCTCAGGTTATAAAAGTATTTTACTGTCAGTGGCTCACAGTTTATTTTTTTCCTGATTTTGTACTTTGCATGTATTTCTGGGTTTTGGTAAAAAAATTTTTTTTAATCTATCTTGCAAATGGTCACTAAATTAATTTCCCATTGGTAACAATAAAAATTATCCATTTGGCTAGGACACAATAGTGGTGTAAAACGAGCCTGAATACATCTCCTTCTACCTACATACCAAATCTACATCTATATACAGAGTAATTCCTCCTGAGGAAGAACTGAGGCCTGAGTGAACATCGTTTATACAAGGAATAGAAAGACCACTTAAAAATTGGCAAGAGAGATGGAGACATAGTAATGGTGGGAACCCCAACCCCAGTGCAGCCCTGCAGTAGAAAGATATCACTGAGGGGCCTAAATGCAAATATGTCTGGCTGGGACACAGAAACAAGAGCCACACTTTAAATTGTATTGAAACTGTAAGTGAAGGAGGCAGCTTTTCAGAACTAAAGCATCTGCAGTTTGACAGGGGAACTTCTGGACTACTCTCCGGGATAGGAGGTGCGAGTGATTGCCATTGTTTATGTTCCCCCCGCACATTGACAGCATGACCTGAAGCAGGGTTCAGATACACATACAAACTTCAGACTTAACTGAGGAAGCCTTCTGGACCACCTGTGCCCAAAAGTGCACACTGGAGATTTAGCAGTCCCACCAAGGCAGCACTAGTGTAGTGCTTACCCAAATTGCCCTGTCTATGCTCTCTTATCTGTCTTACCCCATACTCATCCAGGAGACCCTGGGAATATGCCCCCCACCTGCTGCTGCACTGTAAGCATGGCTCTGGCTAGCATCCACATGAAGCTCCCCTCCAACCGCTGTAACCACCAGCACCCTGCCAACATGGCCCTGCTGGTGACTACCCAGGAGACCTCCGAATTGCACCTCTGCCTGCCACCGCTCCACCAGTGCAGCTCTGGCTGGCAACTACCTGGAAGACTTTCTGACTGTACCCCCAGACCAGGCACCAGGAGACCTAGCAATGAGACATCCCCAGCCCACGGTCACCTGGCCTTCAGCCATCCAAGGCCACCAGGCACACAGTCTATCCAGGGATCATACCTACATAAGACCATTCCTTCAAAACTGGAAGACACAGCACTTTTGCCTAATTTATAGAAATAAAGTCAAAATGAGATGACAGAGAAATAGGCTAAAAATGATAGAACAAGACAAAACTTCAGAAAAAGAACTAAATGAAACTGAATTAACCAATCTACCAGAAAAAAAGTTAAAAGTAATGGTTATAAAGATGCTCACTGGATTTGAGAGGACTGGATGAATTCAGGTAGGACTTGGACAAAGAGACAGAAAAGAAAAAAAAGAACTAGATATGAAGAATACAATAAATGAGGTAAAAAATATGCTAGAGGGAATCAAAAGCAGATTAGAGGATACAGAAGAACAGATCAGCAAAATGAAATACAGAGCAATGGAAAGCATTCAAGCTGAACAGCAAAAAGAGAAAAGATTGAAAAGAAATGAGGATAGGTTAACAGGTCTCTGACACAAAATCAAATGTCCTAACATTCATTCACATCCTTGGTGTCCCAGAACAAGAAGAAGAAAAAGGGGTGGAACACTTTTTTGAAGAAATTATAGCTGAAAACTACTAACTGGAAGAAGAAAAGAGGCATCCAGGTCCAGGACGTACAGAAAGCCCCAACCAAGATGAAACCAAGGAGGCCAACACCATGACACATAATTAAAATCTCAAAGATTGAAGATAAAAAGAGAATCCTAAAAGCAGCAAGAGAAAAGCAACAATTTACATACATGGGAATCCCCATAATGCTATCAGTGGATTTTTCATCAAAAAATCTACAGGCCAGAATGGGGTGGCATCATATATTCAAAGTGCTTACAGGACAAAACCTATAACCAATAATACTTTACCTAGCAAGGATATCATTCACAGTTGAAAGAGAAATAAAGACCTAAAAGAGGTCACCACCACTAAACTGGCAATAAAGTAAATGTTAAAGGGAATTCTTTAAGAGTAAAGGAAAGGCCATAACTAGGAGCAAGAAAATTATGCAAGGAAAAAATTTCAGTGGCAAAAGCAAACATATAGGAAAGGCTGTATATCAATCCCTTAAAAGCTAGTAATGAAGGTCCAAGGACAAAATTCATAAAATCAATTACTTCTAAAAATTACAAATAGGGAATCACAAAATAAAAAGGATTAGAAAAAGGTATCATATACATAAAACATGTAAGAGGGGGAGTAAAAAATATAGTGGTCTTAGAATACAAACTTAAGTAACTATCAACATAGACTGATATATATGTAGGACATCATATATGAACCTCATGGTAACCACAAACCAAAAACATATAATAGATTCACAAAATGTAAAGAGAAAAGAATCCAACCATAACACTAAAGAAAGCCATTAAGCACAAGGGAAGAGAGTAAAAGAGGAAGGATCACAGAAGTATAATAAAACAACCAGAAAACACTCAACAAAATGGCACTAAGTACATTACTATCAAAAATTATGTTAAATGTAAATGCTTCAATGAAAAGAAATAGGATGACTAAATGGATAAGAAACAAGACCCATCTATCAGCTTCCTACAAGCAACTCACTTCAGACCTAAAGACACACACAGACTTAAACTGAAGGAATGAAAAAAAAAGATTCAATTCAAATGTAAATGAAAAAAGATGGAGTAGTAGCACTAGTATCAAAGAAAATAGACTTTATAATAAACTGTAAAAAGAGACAAATAAGGACATTACATAATGATCAAGGGCTCAGTCCATCAACAAGATATAATAATTGTAAACATCCAGATACCCAACAGAGGAGCAACTCAATTTATAAAGCAAACATTAACAGAAAAAAGGGAGAAATTGACAGTAATACATTAATAGTAAGGGACTTCAGCACCCAACTATAGAAAGAAACTGAAGATGACATAAGTAAATAGAAAGATATTCCATGATCATGAACAGGAAGAATTAATATTATTAAAATGGACCTACTTCTCAAAGCAATCTACAAATCAGTGCAATCCCTTTCAAAGTGCTGATGACATTTTTTATAGAACTTGAGCAAATAATTCTCAAATTTGTATGGAACTGCAGAAGACCCCAAATAGTAAAAGCAATCTTAAAGAATAACAATGCTTGAGGTATCATGCTCCTGGATTTCAAACTATACTAACAAAGCCACAGTAATGAAAACATTATAGTATTGGTACAAAAACAGACACATAAATCAAGGGAACAGAATACAGAGCCCAGAAATAAACCCATCCTTATATGGTTAATTAACATATGACAAAGGAAGCAAGAATATACAATGGAGAAAAGACATTCTCCTCAATAAATGACACTGGGAAATTGGACAGCTACATGCAAGAGAATGAAAGTGGATCACTTTCTTACATCATATGCAAAAATAAATTTGAGATGAATTAAAAACCTAAGTATAAGACCTGGAACCATAAAACTCCTAGAAGAAAACAGTCAGTACACTCTTAAACATCAGCATGAGTTCAAGTATTTCTGGATATATCTCCCAGGCAAGGAAAACAAAAGCAAAAATAAACAAGGGAGACTATATTAAACTAGAAATCTATTGCACAGCAAAGGAAACCAGCAACAAAACACAAAGGCAACCCACTGAATGGGAGAATATATTTGCAAATGATATATCTGATAAGCAGCTAATATCAAAAATATATAAAGAACTCATACAACTCAATACCAAAAAAAACCAATGTGATTAAATTTAAAAAATGGGCAGAGGAAATGAATAGACATTTTCCCAAAGAAATACAGATGACCAACACACACATGAAAAGGTGCTCAATGTAACTAATCATTAGGGAAATGCAAATCAAAACTACAGTGAGATATCACCTCACACCAGTCAGAGTGGCTTGTTATTTCAAGACAAGAAATAGCAAGCATTGGCAAGGATGAGGAGAAAAGGGAACCCATGTGCACTGTTGGTGCAAATGTAAATTGGTGGAACCACTATGGAAAGCAACATGGAGGTTTCTCAAAATACTAAAAATAGAAATACCATATGACCCAGTAACTTCATTTCTGGGAACTTACCTAAAGAAAACAAAATCAGTAATTTGCAAAGAGATATGCACCCCTTTTCTTATTACAGCATTATTTACAATAGCCAAGATAGGGAACAACCTAAGTATCATTGATAGATGAATGGATAAAGAATATGTAGTACATACATACAATGTAGTATTACTAAGCCATAAAAAAGAAAGAAATCCTGCCATAATGACAACACGGATGGACCTACAGGCTATTATGCTAAGTGAAATAAATCAGAAAGGAAAAGACATATACCATATTATTTCATTTATATGTAGACTCTAAAAAATAAAATGAACAAGCAAACAAAACAGAAATAGACATACAAATATAGTGGTGATTGCCATAGGGGAGGATGTTAGAAGGATGCATGATATAGGAGAAGGTGATAAAGAGGTACACACTTTAAATTATAAAATAAATTAGTCAAGAGAATGGAAGTACAGCATAGGGAAAATAGCTAATAATTTGTAATTTCTTTGTATGTTAACAGATGGTAACTACACTTAATGTAGTGAGCACTTAGTAATGTGTATAATTTTCCACTCAGTATGTTGTACATCTGAAATCAATAGAATATTGTATATCAATTATATTTAAATAAAAAAATTGTCAATTTGATTTTATTGTCTGACCATTTGATAATCTGATCGGTAGAGATGGGCGTGGGGATCTATATTCTTTTGAGTGAGAGAAAAAAAGAATTTGGTGTGTCAGGTTATTTGTATTTGTTTTTGTTTCTTTTATTTGTGCAAGAATATATTTCACCTTCATTGGAAAAAAGAACATTAGTTTAAAATAAGGAATCTCATGTCTTTGTTTACTGTGGTTACTCTGGCCCACCACTGACGACTTGGTAGCTCTTGCTGTTTCTGTGCATTGGTAATAGTTAAAAGTCTCATTTTGTGGGTACAAAATATCTTCCTACTTTTAAGGTGTTATTAATAGATTATAAAGTCTCTTTGAAAAGGCTAACAAGCATGCATGTAAATTAAATATCACAGAATACTGAGAAAAATACCAACATATTAAATCTGCTACTTTTAACAAAACATATTTCCATAGAAACGGTTAGCTCAAAATCATTTTTCTTTATGAATAAAGTTCACATAATCAAGGAGAATCCCTGAATATGTCAGATTTGATATGTAGGGTTTTACAACAGTTATAACCTCATTTCCTTAATTATATAAGTGAGGCATATAATAAAACTATCATAAATGTCATTATTGTAACATTTATTTGATTTTTTAAAATAGAGACCAATTTATCTAAACTTCCAAAAGTTTTTATACTTATCTATAGAGAAAATATGCTAATATTATTTTTGCATAATGTTTAAGATTATGAAAAACTTTAAATTATGTGTCCAACTAAGGTGAATCACATTCATGACAAAATTTTTTTTATATTAACAGTAATTACATGGTGTGGGATGTCAGCTTCAACATAATTTCCTTTAATATCTTGGGATAATTGTACAGAGTCAAGTAGTATCTTCATTTACCTTTAATATCTTGGGATAATTGTACAGAGTAAAGTAGACTTTGTATACTTTATGGTTTCTAAGTAACATGGACTACTAAAAGATAGGTCAACAAGGACTGTGTGTGTGTGTGTGTGTGTGTGTCTATGTGTGTGACTGGTTCTTGTTTTCTATGTTGCAGAATGCCTAGTCTTTGGATTATGTTAACAAACATGTTAATTATTGCCCAGTTGACAAAATACAAGAGTGACGTTTGTGGCTATAGACGGTAGATAGATAAATAGGTAGATACAGATAGATATGGACACAGAAATACACAGCAATATTTATTGGTGAGTATAGTGGGTGTGCCAAAATACTTGTTTACAAGTGGCATTTCCTCTTATGTGGGTTCCAGTTTCTCTGTGAGAGAATTTATTAACTTTGCTTAAATGTTTTATTTAATATGTATTTAATTCCAGATTGCAATCTATATTTTTTTTTCTTGAAAACCTAATATTCATATACCATCCCCTTAATGCTTGGACTATGAAAAAAAAAGGGTACATTAATCATTTACAGGAAGTGTGTCAGGAGGTGTGAGAGTGCATTGTATAACATGTGGGAGGCCAGAGATGGGGCTTAAAGACAGGAAATAGATTCCTAAACTGAAGAACCCCAGGAACCCTGGATGGAAAGTGCTGTGGGAAGTCTTTTCCCTTTTGCTTACTGCCTAGGACTACTTTTGCCAATTAGCATCTTTATAAATCAGAAGCTACTTCATTTGTGGGAACTTTTAAAGCTTATGTTAATTCTAGAAAATGCTTGGGGGAATTTCCTTTACTCTCTTGTAATACTTCATGGTCATCAAGCGTACACAATGTGTGCAGGTGAGAAGAATTTACAGTAAATGTATGTCCATAGAGCACTAAGCCATTTCTCTTGGAAATGGGGCTTATTTGATTTCTTTAAGATCTATTTCCACATCTGGTTTCAATGAGTCCCAGGTCTGCAGTTGAGAAAGACTGTTTTAAAATAATAGCCTTCTAAATTCCACAGAAATTTTAATGATTATAAGGATAATATCATTATTGCAGTAATGATAGAGAGACTCATAAGGAAGTTGTAGTTTTAATATTTGTTATGAGCAAAACCAGGAACCTATTTAAAAGTACTTAATGCATATGTTAAAACAATTATTAAATGTATCATTTACTTAAAGGTAAGTAGTATGGTTTCCAGTGAGGATGTCAAACTTTAGACAACATATTGTAATTAAGTTTTCATTTTCCATAACCTACAAGTGCCAATTAGAAGTTATATTACAGTATATTAAATATACATCACATATTCACATTTTAAGAAAGAGCATTAATTTTTGAGATTTGCCATTATACCATAAACTAAGGCTCACATTAAGTGTAATAGCAGAAAGTTCATTTCCTATTAAAGCTTGAAAAAGAGCTCAAAGAATTTAAGAAAGGACCAAAATTCTTTCACATGGAGATAATGGTAACTAATATCAGCTTGAATTACCTTTCTTCCTTCTCCTACTCCCCCAAAAAATGCATTTTAACAAAATAACAAGTTAGGTAGGGCTATTTTAAGAAATTCTGAAAAATACTCAAACATATGTGGAATATATGTGAAGAACTAGAAAGTCAATTTAGAATGTGAAGACTGAAATGAGTAAGCCAATATTTACTGAAAGAAAATTTTGGTTTCTAACTGAAGAAGAAATGCCTGCCCTTTAATACTGGTGCATTTAAAGACAAAGTCTCAAATTGAAGACCATTAATATTGAATACAATTCTTTCCAAAACAATTTCAAGTACAGGTTGAACCATATGAAATCACCAATTTGAATCATTTTTTACCTGGAAAAAGCTATTTTATAAGTTTCAACCTAATGTTTCTACTTGCATGGCATAATTAATTCATCATTAGAAATGATTTCCTAGTAAATCAAACCATATAACTATAAAGTGGTAGACATTATGGGTAGATTCTCAGTCTCTGGATGTAGTTCCCTGTGACCATAGAAGATATTCTAAACAGTGTCTGTAGAAGACAGTATTCATTTGCCTACCTATATTAGCTCTTTACTGCAGTATAACAGATGAAGACAAATATAGCAGCTTACAACAGCACATATTTATTGGCTCAGTTTTCATGGCTTAGGAGTCCAGGCAATTGTTTCCTCTAATTGGGTGTGCAGCTTAGAGTCTCAAACACTACAAGCAAAATGTAGGCCAGGCTGTGTTCTCATCCAGAGGCTTGATAGGGAAGAATCCACTTGCAGGCTTAGATTTTGGGCAGAACTCATTTCCTTGTCATTGTAGGACTAAAGCATCCTGGCTTCTTGTTGGTTGTTGCCTGGCGATCACCCTTATCTAGGCTGCTAAGTGGGCATACTCACAAAATGACAGCTAGCATGCATTAGCAGGAGCAAGAGAAAGAGAAACAAGCAAGAAAGTGTAGGGTATTCTAGGCTCCAAAAGAAAATGCCTGAAATGCTGAATCATTGTTAAGATGGCACCCGCCATATGCACAAAGGGCGGTGCTCTGCCTGCTTTCGAAAGGGAGGTGATTTTCTGCTTAGGCCTGCCTCCCGCTCCTGATTGGCGACTCAAGTCTTCTATGAACGTGATCAGCTCGTGGACACCATTTACCTGTATGATGTGCCTTCCTGCGTGAAGGGCTTGTGACTGCCTGACCTTTGTGCTGATTGCCCCATGAGTACTATATATGCCTTGCTGTTTCTGCAGTAAACGAGTTCCTGCTTTGACTGAGCTCCCTGTCGCGTCTGTCTGTCCTAGGGAACGAGGGCTGGGGATCGGGCGGACAGCCGGCACTTGCCTCTCCCGACCTCGCCTTGCCGGGGCGTGCTCTCCCCTCACTCCTCTGCAGGTTCAGGGGGGATTCCATGGAGGGCTAAAAACCCCGATAAGAAAGAAACCAAATTCTTTTTATAATCCAATCTTGGAAGTGACATGCCATTACTTTCACCATATTTTATTTGTTAGAAGCAAATCACTAGGTCTAGCTAACACTCAGGCAGGGTGGGGATTCCACAGGGGTCTGAGTACCAGGAGTTGGAATCACCGAGAAGCATCTAAGAAGCTTCTGTCAGACTCCTTTCCCCCAGTATGATTCAGGCACACATCCTGATTAGTCTAAAACCAATCATGATGATTCCTTGCCCTTGCCACATGTAAATGCTAATCCGATCAATGAGCTATAAGGGGAAGCCAGCAGGGAGAACTCTGCAAAATCACTTTTTCCCACGGTCCAGTGCTACTAAGGACTGTGGAAAACATTTTGTGACCATCAAGGAAGCTAGCTTAAAGCCAAAGTCAATGTTTTGAGTGTATCAGAAGCACTTGGGTTCTTAATGATAATGTTGAGCCACAGAATTTGCCCAGTGTGATCTTCCAGGACATTATTTGCTTAATAGAAAAAATGTTCTCTTGTTTAAGTCCTTCTTACTAAGCTCCTTATTTGAAACTGACCACCTAGCTGGCACAAAATCTACAATGTAGAAGAGTATCTTGCCTTGTGTGAAGAATTGGACTGCATCATTTTTACATTTTTTCCCCTCCATCTAGAAAAATATATATAATTCTTTGATTTGAAGGTGCCTGGAACACAGCTCTACAGACTGGAAAGAACATAAGCAAAGTAAACCTGGTTCACAAATTGCTGTTTGCTCATGCTTTGGTCTGAAATGGTTTAAACAAAACACTGAAATTCAATACCTCGTTTCTTCTGAAAATTTTCAGTCATTATCATACAGGTAAGTGTGTCCCAACTTTTAATGTGTACGTAAGTCACACAGGAATCTTGTTAAAATGTAGGTTCTGATTTAGTTACTCTGAGGTGAGGCCTGAAAATCTGCACATTCTAGTGAGCTTCAAAGAGATGTCAGTGTGGCTTACTGTGAAGACAGTGTTTTGTTAGAAGAGATGGAGACGTATGGTCTATTGGAAATAGTTCTGTTCAGAAGAAAATGAGCCTTTAGTTTTTATAAAAAAAATAATGTCAAAACAATGCTCGAGTTGGTTTTTCTCCTTACTTTTTGTTTGCTTTGATCCATGGGAGAGAACCATGAACTTAAACACGGTTTCAAATTTTTTAAAGGAAAATCTCACGTGCCAAATAGCAGTTTGTTTCTTATTTGTATTTTTATAATTCTGTTGGATCCCTGGGAAAAGAAACAATTGCTTTTCAGGGTTAATTATCTTGATATTTATTGGGGAGGAAACTATCTTAAAATAATGAGGCCAAATGATTCTTTAATTCACAGGAAACACGTTGGAATATTTTTTTCTTTAACAGAAGAAAGGTTCCCTTTGATGAGCTGACAGTTACATTATGCTCTTCTCTGTAGTCTCCTGATTTACATCAAAGCTTTGCTGACAATTCAGCTTTTTCAGTCTGTTCTTTGGACTGAGTGGAAATGTCAGGTAGTTTAGTGTAGATTATTCACTACCAGGCACAGGAGATGGGTTTTATTTAGGCTGAAAAGAGCTGCAAATTAGTACTATCCCGGAATCGTTCTGGAATGCCACTTTCATTTGAAATCCACAAGCCTAAATCATAGGACACAAGATTTGAAACCTTTGAAGGAAGAGCCAACAATTTATTTTATTTGGAATGTGTTTATCTACAACCGAAATGTTAGTTACTTTGAACTTATGGAAATTTTCATTATCCTTTTGAAAAATTAATATTAAGGTGTTTTGAAGACTCTGTGTTTATATTTTCAATTGGTTAGGACTCTTAAATGCTCCTTAATAAGCTTAGTCCCCTGGATGGCAGGGAACATCCGGTCTGATGTAATAAAGGATATGTTTATGTAGCAATAAATCTCCATTTTAAATTTCACTAACATTAGGTTACTGTAAAGGACAACTAACGCTGTTGCAGAAAAGGTTTGATACATATGATATATAAAAATGAGTCTGCTATTAAGGCTATATTATCTTATATCCACTATAGGCTTCCAACTTTTAAATATAATTATAGATAAATAAATGTACCACTTAAATTATGGTTAATTAATTTTATTACTATAATGCTTTCCTTATATGATGAAAAGTAGGCTTTAATTCATGCTTAGCCAAAATATATTTTATATTTTAAGTATTTGGAGTAAATTGCTTAGAAGCTACAACCTGGTGGAGAAAATAGAAAGAAATACAAAATGTAAAGAAGAAAATACAAATTACCTCCTATTACTACCCAGAAATAATTTCTGTTAACATCTTAGCATGCTTAATTTTAGGACTTTAATGCTAATATAGGTACACATTCACAAAATTGGTGCCATGTTTCAAATATTTACAAAGAAAGTGCATGCCTACATACAAGTTTTTAAAAAATTTGTTTTCATACTGGTATTAGCTTTCTAGAGCTGCCATAACAAAGAACCACACACTGGGTGGCATAAACAACAGAATTTTTTCCCCCATAGTGGACATTTGGAGGCCAGATGTCCAAAATCAACGTGTGACAGGGCTGGTTTCTTCAGAGATATCTCCCCTCGGCTTATAGATGGCCGTGTTCTCACTGTGTCTTCACATGACCTTCCCTTTGTACTTGTCTGTGTCTGAATTTGCTCTTTATAAAAAGACATCAGTCATACTGGGTTAGGGTTCACCTAATAAGGGTCATTAGACCTCATTTTAAGTTAATTTAATTTTCCCTTTAAAGGCCCTATCCCCAAAGACAATCACATTCTGAGGTACTGGGGTTAGGAGTTAACATATTAATTTTAGGAGGACACACTGCAGCCCATAGGACCACTTACAGTGATATCAATATTTATCCATATCATTAAATATCTTAGTGTCATACAACCTAAATGTAGGAAATCTAAAATAGATTATTCCCTAATGTAACATTTGCATCATCTTCAATTTCTACAATTATAAATAAATAACTCTGTATTTAATCTTTGCCCATGTGTCAGTTTTCTTAGATAAATGCACGAAAGTAAAATGACCGGTGTAATGGTAGGTAGTGCTTTGGCTCCTGGTATGTATTTCTACATTGCTTTCCAGAAGCATCATTGACACATGCATCAGGAAGCAGTATTTCGGAGGGCCTCTTCATCACAACTTTGGTATCACTAAAGGGGCGTTGTCATTTTCATTTTATTCCTACCAGTTTCATTAAGGAAGGCAGGGTTTTTACTGTTTTTGTTAGTGATGCATACTCTTCATATGCTGATTGGCAATCTGCATTTATCCTTTTATGAAAGATTTTCATTAATGAGCTGCTGTGTTTGTTTTTATGATTGATAATTGGTATGTTTTGGTCCATCAGTTTTGGTCACTCTTCCTTATCTGTAAGTCTACACATAGTTTTTAACTAAGTTCACATTTTAGTTCATACATAAAGTACTGTGGAGACATTTCACCTCTTAGTAACCTATTTCAGAGCAGGGTTTCTCAGCATCGATACTATTAATATTTTGGATCAGATAATTCTTTGCTGTGGGGTACTGTTCTGTGCATTGTAAGATGTTATTTTATTTATTTATTTAAGATGTTATTTTTTTAATTAGTACACCTTTTTCATATAACTTGTGGTAAATATCAGACTTCCTTTTTTATCAAAAATATGAATGCCAATGAAACATGGCCATTTGATATTTGTTTTATAACTGGCCTTAATATACACACAACTACAATCTTATTAATTGAATAATTATGACAGCTTCAACCTATATCAAAAATTATATTGTAGCATGTCTTTCACTTAGAGAATGAAGTCTTTTCTTAAAATAATCTCGTCACCATAAAACATCTCCAGTGAAGTTTGAACAAGGTAGAACTTTTCAGTTTTTCAAATGAAGAAACCAAAGTGCAGTAGTGTGAAATGATAAATGATATATACAAACACGGTAGAAAAAAAGTTAAATTAAGACCAAATTATTGGTAAGAACCAATTTAAATTTTCAGGTGAATGAGGCCAACTTACTGACTAAATGAGCCAAATAGTGCAGCTAATAAAGATCATCCAGTTGCCTATTTAGGCATTGATAAAGATCTTAAAACTGCGAGTGATGTTGGAACTTAATAAAAATGTTTATCTTATTTACTACCATGTTCATCCAGAAAAATTTGGTTGATATAGATGTATTTATTATCTATTGAAAAGTATTTAGGCTCCACATAAAAATTTTAATATAAGATTAATTAATTAATTAATTTTATTTTGCTATTATTAATACACAATTACATGAGCAACATTATGGTTACTAGACTCTCCCCCATCATCAGGTCCCCACCACATATCCCATTGCAGTCACTGTCCATCAGAGTAGAAGGATGTTATAGAATCACTACTTGCCTTCTCTGTGTTATACTGTCTTCCCCGTGTCCCCCCTACCCCCATCCCCACTACATTATGTGTGCTAATTGTAATGACCCTTTTCCCCCCTTTAATATAAGATTAATTTTAAGATGACATAGAAATTGTTTGCAACTTTACCGATTCTTGGACAACTTACTGTGAAAAAATTTCAAATAACAAACATTGCCTAATTAGAATATGTTTGATCTAGAAGATGAATAAACAATTCATCAAAACACACCACACAAAGGAAATAGTACAAAAGACTTAAAATTTGATTGCTCAAGTTCTTGTCCTGAATTTCTTTCTCACTAGTTCTATTAAGGTATAAAAAGATGACCGAGACATTTGACTTTATATGTAAATATGATGTATTCTTAGGTATAGTCAGATCTCCTAAGTGACTCTGAGTCACTTACTATGTATGGCCCATTGTTCTCCATAGTGAAATTTAAAAATTACTTTAAAAAGTCTGTCTTATTTGAGGTTTCCCCCAATGCAGAGACCAAAACAAAAACTTAGTAAGGAAACATATTTGGGATATGATCTCAAGAAGGAGACATGAGAGAGTGGGGAGAGGTGAGAAGAGAGAAAAAAAAAAAATTCAATGTTAAGAGCAATGGTGACCACTATTGTGGACAATAGGGACTTATTTCTGCCAAATTCCCTGAAGAGCATACTGAATTTCCCCTTGGAAGGTGGGAGCCAAGGCCATCTTTGTACTGCTCTCATCTACAGATGGTGAAGGTTGGCCATCATGTCTGTAACTCTGCATTACAGGTTGAACTTGAGCATGGAAACAGGAGACATGACAATAGAACTTGAGGCAGGTAGCAAAAACATAGCTCTTGACGTTGTAGGCTGATGTTTCAAAAATAAGTAAGTGGGACTACAAAAAAATCACATCAAACTAAAAAGCTTCTGCACAGCAAAAGAAATAATCAACCAAATGAAAGTCAACCTACAGAATAAGGGAAATATTTGAATCATTTATCTCTTAAGGAATTAATATCCAAAATATATAAGTAATTCATATACCTCAATAAAAAAAAAATAATAATGCACTTAAAAAATGGGCAGAGGACCTGAACAGACATTTTTCCAAAGAAGACATCAGATGGGCATCAGACACATACAAAGATGCTCAACATTATTAATCATCAGGGCAATGTAAATCAAAAGCACAATGATATATCACCTCACACTGTAAGAATGGTCAATGTTAAAAAGAGAAGAGATAATAAGTATTACACTGTGGAGAAAAGGGAACCCTTGTGTATTGTTGGTGAGAATGTAAATTGGTACAGCCACCATGGAAAACAGAATGGAAGTCCTACAAAAATTAAAAATAGAACTACCACATGATCCAGCATCCCACATGTGGCTATATATGTAAAATATCTTGTTCTCAAAGAGATAGCATACACATATTCATTGTAGCATTATTCACAATGGCCAAGAAGTGGAAAATAGTTAAATGTCCATTGTTGGATAAATGGATGAAGAAAATGTGATGTGTATGGAATATTATTCAGCCATAAAAAGGAAGGAATTCCTTTCAAATGTTACAACATGGATGAACATTGAGAATATTAAGTAAATAACCCAGTCAGAGAAAGACAACTACAGCATGGTTCCACTTACATGAAGTATTTAAAGTAGTCAAACCCATAGAAAAAGAAAGTAGGACGGTGGTTGCGAGGGGCTTGAGAGGGAGTAATGGGCAACTGGTGTTCAATGAATACAGAGTTTTAGTCATGCAAAATGAAAAAGTTCTGGAGATCTGCTGTACAATGTTATGCTTCCAATTAACGATACTATAACCTTAAGAAGTTAGGATGGCAGAGCTCATATTGTTTTTTTATCACATTAAAAAAAAGTGAAGGAGAAACATACACTCCTCTGACAAAGAAAACTGAGAGCATTTATTGTCAGTAGACCTTCTTTGCAAGAAATGTTAAAAGATGTTCTGCAGAGAAAACATAAATGATATATGTGAGAAATTCAGATTTACAGAAAGAATGTTAGATAATGAATAAATGAAGGCAAAGTACATTTTTTTCTTAATTGATCTAATAGATTACTGTTTAACTATGTAATGGTATTATTAATTATACTGTATATATATATATATATATATATATACAGTATATTTAATAATACCAACAATGCATTTAGTGATTATATTAAATGGATAAGTAAAGTGATGACAACAGTGTTGGAAGGAGTGGAAGGGATGAAATGGGAATACTGTGTTATAAGTATGTACACTACCCATACAGTGATATAGCGTTATTTGAAAGTGGACTGAGATTAGTTGCAAATATGTTATAAACTCTAGGAAAAAAACTAAAAAAAAGTAACAATTGATATGCTAGGAGAAGGAAGAAAATAGAATCACACAAAATGCTCAACAAACCAGAAAGAGGTGATGATAAAGCACAGCAAAGTGCAATGAATTGAAAACATTAACAAACATAGTAAATATTACTCAAACTATATAAATAATCACTTTAAAAATAAATTTCCTAAGGATATCAATTAAAATACATAGACTGTCATAGTGGATAAACAAAGTAAGACTTAACTATAGTTGTCTACAAGAAACCCACTTTAAATATAAGGACAGACAGGTAAACAGTAAAGGTATGGACAAAGATATACCATACTAATACTAATAAAAGAGAGCTGGAGTGTCTACATTAATTTCAGATAAAGCACACATGAGAGCAAGCAAAATTATCACTTATACATAAGGACATTACATAGTGATAAAGGAGTCAATTCTCCAAAACAGCAACTTAAATATTAATATTGTTTATTGAAAATATTAGCAAATTGAACCCAACAATGTATAAAATTAATCATATACCATGACTGAATGGGATTTATTCTAGGTTTGCAAGTCTGTTTCAACATTAGAGAATCAATTACTGAAATTTATCACATCAAAAGGTTAAAGAATATTCAACTATATATATATATATGTATATATATATATATATATATATATGGTTCTCAGCAAACTAAGAATAGGTGGTAACTTCCTTAATTTGATAAAGAATATCTATAAAAAATCGAGAGCAAATATCATATATAATAGTGCAAAACTAGATTATTTCCCCTAAGATCAGGAACAAGGCAAGGATGTCCTCCCTCATCACTCCTATTCAACATTTGTCCTAGAGACCCTATCTAATGTAATAAGACAATAAGAGGAAATAAAAGCTATGTAGAGAGAGAAGGAAGTAATAAAATTGCTTTTATTTGCAGGTAACATGATTGTCTACCTAGAAATTCCAAAGAATTGTCAAAAGAGTTCTTGGAAGTAATAAGCAATTATAGCAATGTTGTAGCATACAAGCTTGATATACAAAATATAATAGTTTTCCTATGTATTAGCAATTAAAAATTGGAATTTGAAATTAAAAGCAGAATGACATTTATGTTTCCAACAAAAAATGAAATACTTAGGTATAAATGATCGAAATATGTGGAAGAGCTATCTGAAGAAAACTACCAAACTCTGATGGAGAAATCAAAGATCTAAATAAATGGAGAGATACTCCATGTTTATGAAGACTCAATGTTGTTAAAATGTCAGTTCTTCCTAATTTGACCTATGGATTCAATTAAATCTCAGTCAAGGTCTCACCAAGTTATTTTGTAGATACAGAAAAACTGATTCTAACATTTATTTAGAAAGGCAAGAGACCCAGGATAGCTAACACAATACAGAAAAACAAAGTTGGCAGACTGACACTACCTGACTTCAAGACTTACTATAAAGCTACAGTAATTATGACAGTGTGGTACTGACCAAAGAATACACCAACAGATCAAAGGAACAGAATAGAGAATCCAGAAATAGATCCACACAAAAATACTTTACTGATTTTTAACAAAGGAGGAAAGGTAATTGAAGGGACAAATGGACAATTCATAGTTTTTTTAACAAATGGTACTGTAACAACTGGACATCCATAAGAAGAAGAAAAAAACCTGTACACAGACCTTACACTTTTCCTAACAAATTAACTCAAAGTGGATTACTGACCTAAATGTTAACTGCAACTTAAAAAAAAGTTCTATATGATAACATAGGAGGAAATCTAGGTGACCTTGGGTTTGGCTATAATTTTTTAGATATAACTTGAAAAGCATGACCCATTAAAGAAGTAAAAGTGTAAGTTGGAATTTGTTGAAATAAAAACCTCTTTTTGTGTGAAAGACACTGTTAAGACAATGAAAAGACAAGCCAGAGGATGGGAAAAAAATACTTGTAAACCTCATAGCTGGTAGAGGATATGTATTCAAAATATACAAAGGACTCTTAAAACTTAAAAAAAGAAATAGCCCAATTTAAAAAATGGGCAAAAGGTCTTCAGAGACACCTTTTATCAAAAAAGATACATAGACAGCAAATAAGCACATGAAAGGATGCTTGACACCATTTGTCATTGGAGAATTGCAAATTAAAACAAGTGTGATACCCCTACATCTATTAAAATGGCTTAGATCCAAATTCCTGACGGCATGAAATGCTGGCAAGGATGTTGAGTTACAGGAACTCTCATGCAGTGCTAGTTGGAGTGCAAATTGGTACAGCTGCTTCGGCAAACATTTGGGCACTTTCTTACAAGGTGGAAGGGTCTCACAATTTGATCTAGCAGTCATGCGTCTGTGCATTTATCCAATTGAAATGAAAATGCCTGTCCACACAAAAACCTGCACCTGAATGTTTATACTGACTTTGCTCACAACTGCCAAACGTTGGAAGTTAACTAAAAAGTCCTTCAGTAGGTGAACAGATGAACAAACGGTTGTATGCTCATACAGTGGAAAATTACTCAGCGATTAAAGAAGGGAATGGGTTGTCAAATCAAGAAAGACTGGAGGAACCTTATATACATATTGGCTGAGTGAAAAAAGCCAATCTGAAAAGGCTCCTTACTGCATAATTCTAGCTATATGACACTGTGGAAAAGACCCAACTATGGAGAGTAAAAAATTCAGTGATTGTCAAGGATTCAGGGAGAGGGAGGAACAGATGAATAAGTAAAGCACAGGGGATTTTCAGGGTGGCAAAATTATTCCCTATGCTGCTGTAATGGTAGATACATGACATTATGCATACGTCAGAACCCATAGAACTGCTCAAAACAAAGAGTGGATCTTAATGTAAATTATGTACTTGTGTTACTAATAATTTATCAATATTCGTTTATTAGTTTGAACAAATACACCACACTAATGCAACATGCTGATAAGAGATGATAGTGTTAGAAGGAAAACTCTGCACTTACTGTTCAATTTTTCTGTAACTCTCAAACTGTTCTAAAAATAAAGAGCACTAATTAAAAAAAAGTCATTGAGCTATAAAGTTACATCTTGTGCATTTGACTTTGTAAATTGTGCTTCAGGATAATGTGAAATGATTTAAAATACAAAAAATTAAAAATACAAGAAAACATGACCAAAACATTAAAAAAATCACTGAGCTCAATATGGTAAAAAGCTGGGACCCTAAAATAATTATTGTTGGACAATGAAGCAAGGCCTGGAAAGCTCCAGATACTGAACCCGAAGGTTGAACATGTGCATATTGTTGTATCCCTTTTTATAATTATTAAAGTTACTATTCAAGAAAAACATGCATCAAACATTACTAGACTACTCACTGTCATCTTATAAATGACCAACGTACACTTCAGCTAAGCTCTGCACATTTATAGATGGTTTTAAGATATTTTTACTTTTAAGATATTTTTCTCAAATTTTATTTTTTGTTTCCTGAAACATTGTTTACACAACACTCATTTGCAAGGGAAACTGGAAACCTACAATTTTTTTTTTTCCATTTTCAAATGTCTGACGCCATGGTCAGGGTGCAATAGCAGTGGGCTTCATGAATGTTTGCCTTGAAGCTCAAAATGTCAGCTAATCCACTGCATTATACTATTCCTTGGATTTCCTTTTCAAGGAAGACATTAAACAAAACTGCTTTAATTAAGAGCAGGCATAAAAGCAGCACTCAGTGACAATATGTCTGGTATGCATATGCACAGAATTAAGTAACATTTTAGGAGAAAATGCAAACAAAGGTGTTTTTAGGTACAGAAGTGGAATAGGGAATATTATATCCACATACCAGCAGTTCTAGAAAGCAGTTTCCTAGCTCCCCCAGTACTAGACTTCATAAAAGTCATATAATCATGATGTTGAGGGGACAACCAGCTGGATCAGAGTACTTGTTTGCTCTTGTTTCTCATCTAGTCAGCCCAAATGATGACTTTGTTCTGACAAGGTTTTCTCTCACAAGGGTCCTACAAACCTACAATATATAAATACCAATGCCTTTAAATAGCTCTGCCAGCTTACATACACAAAAAAGGGGATATTATTAGAGTATTTATATAGATTGAAATGTCAACATTTTGAACTGCAATTAAGGTTGTTCCAGCATTTCCTTTGTAAAGCTTTATTTTCAGGGATTCATAATTCAACATAATAATCAGTCCCCATATAAAACTTGGCTCACAAATTCACAGGATGCAAGGGTTCTATTTTGATCTTAAAATAAAGCAAATTTGAATTTTTAAAGGAACTGCCACAGTAGAACTCTCTTACTTTGATACTGTTTTTCAGCCTGATAGTTATGGCAATGGACTCGATTTTCTTTAGTATATGTAATTAACTGTCTTGTGATCAGCCTTTTAAACTGCAATAGTTTGTGCATATATTTCCATGAACTGAAGCATACAATTATTTATTACTTCAAAAATCTATGTGTAGAATATGTGTGGTTCAAAGAAACAGGCATGTTCAATCTGAGGACAACGGTCTCCCAAGGAATTTCAGATTCAATAGGGAGTGGACTTGCTCTGCATAGACACAGTTGGGATGTGTTATTTAAAGCCTCAAGGAACACTTAAAAACAGCAGAGGGAAAAATACTCAAATAAGTAAATGTGTCTAGAGGCCGTTGCCTTGTAAGTATGGAGTTCTGTGTCCTTGTTTTTCTAGAATGATCTAAAATAAAAGATCTCTTGAGCTACTGGGGAGAGGACTTTGGCACTAGGTGAGATTCCTTCAAACTCTGAGATTCTAAAAACTTAACCATACTTCATATTTCTGTGGAACATAAAGAAAACTAGAATATTCGTAGTTAAAAAATTTTATTCCAAAATATATAAGAACTGGCTACTACTTTGGACTAGTTTCTTTCCACCAGTTTCCAGTTGTGTACGATAGGTTATAGTGTGGGAAGGGAGCTTTTAATCTCTCCATGGGATATGAAATATGTGAACTAAAACCATGAGATATATTTGTAGGATTAATATCTAAAATTGGGATTGCCAGCAAAAAACAACTGGGACAACTTACTTCTGAAATATGTTGACATACTGCTCTGACAGCTTCATACTAATTCATATTCCCATAGTATATAAAAGTGCTTATTTCCTCACAGTTTTCCAGCACTAAGTATTATTATATTTTAAACCATTTGAAGTGATTCTTACTATGTCTCTCTTAAATTGAGGTGAAACATACATAAGATAAATTTGATCATTTAAAAATGAACAATTCAGTGGCATTTAGAACATTCACCTTGTTATACAACCACCACCTCTATCTAGTTCCACAACATTTTCATCACCCCAAAAGGAAACCTCATACCCATTAACCACTTGTTTTCACATTCCCTATTTCTCTCAGCCCCTGGCTACCACTAATTTGCTTTCTCTCTCTATGGATTTACTTACCCTGGATACTTCCTATGAATGGAATCATACAGTTTGTGACTTTTTGTGTCTGGCTTCTTTCACTTAGCGTCATGTTTCCTATGTTCTTCCACATTGTATGATGTATCAGTACTGCATGTCTTTTTATGTCTGAAGAATACTCCGCTATGTGGATATACATACACTTTTATGTTTTTAGAAGGTGTATATTTTAAGAATGATTTTAGTGATGTCTCTTTTTTGTACCTCATTCCATAACTGCTTCAGATGAATAGAAACAATCACCTCTTGATGCTTTAAAAAATAAGTGTGACTTTGACTTTATGATAGCTGTCATACTAAAGGTATATAACCTTATGAAATTAGACTCATTTTTATCAACCTGATTAGTTTCAACTGTTTCTATGTTGTTATTTCAATCACTTATGAACTTCGATCTTATACCAATATATTTGTGCCTTTAATGTCTAACCTTTGGTGGGTCAACAATTTGGCATCAAAATAGAGTTCATCACCTGGTTTTATGGTCCTCATGGGAAGCTGCAAGAAGGAACAGGCATTCCCCAAATAACCAACACATTCAGTTAAGAACAAAGGCTAAATCTGAACTGATTATTCACTTTTCTCTACTCTGAACAGGAAACCAATTTGCACTGTCATTCCCCAGACTCACACCTGCAATTGTCAGGCACTTTTCTAATCTGATCCAGTTCCCACAAAACCACTTCTCCTGCCCCAAACCTGTTACAGTTTCTCTGGGTCTCCAGATCTCTAAAGAGCAAACTCCATCATGTCCTCAACTTTCAACTTCTAGCTTTAACTGAAATCCGGCTGTCTTTCCAACACTAGATCTTCCCTAAGTAAAAATTAAAACTGGTTTTAGTTTGCGTATTTGTTTCTCTCCCAGTCCAGGTATCTCATTCCTGGAAAGTGAGGTAACTGTTCTTTTTGCTCCAAATTGCTGTTTGCAAGGACTTTTCTGCTTTTCTCATTTGTAACCGCAGATCTGTTGCAGCGCACACTCTAAGCTATACCTTGTCTTCCTTACTCGCATTTACTTCAACAGCAGTCACTGCCTACCTCCCCCATCCCATACAGTGCAGACTTAGCTCCTGGTTCTCTGCTTCTTCACTGTTAGCCCTGTTCTAGATGATTTCAAATACAAACGGAAGCGATAGCCATGGAGATGGCCACACTGATTCCCCTTTAAGAAATAATAGGCCATTTAGCTGTGGGAAGCGCAGGTAGCTGACAACTTCCAGCAGCAGCACCTTCAGGATTTGCTGTAGTATTTGACTTAAGACCAAAGTCAGGGAAACCCCAGGCGATTTCTAAGCATGGTGATGGTCCCTTGACCTTTCTGACCAATGCAGGACTCCTCTAATAGCTGATCTTTGCTCCAGAGCTAGCTGTTAAGGTAGACAAAACATTTTCAGCTCTGCATGGCAGCATGTGGTTCTCTGCCATATGCTCCCTCCCCTCTTTCCTTGCATAGCTGTCAGATATGCTTGTTGTTCAAATGTTTCCCTGAAACATTTTATCTTTCACAGGAATTGGCCTCCCCAGGAACTCTCTTGGACCCCTAACTCCATGTCAGTATGAGCTCAGCAGAGCGCCTGACTTGACACAGTGGATGTTCAGTCCCAGCAATCAGCCTCTTTTCCTTTACCTGTCACTTAGTGAATTTACCTGCATCTTATCGTACTGATCCAGTCTCATGGGCATGCCCTAAACTTAAGTATCATCAGGAATTGCCATCTTCATAATATCAATTCCAAGCGTCACACCCTCTAACTACAACCTCTGGTCATTTATATTCATTTATTCTGTCATCCTTATTCAAACAATTTTTTATTTCATTGCAAGGCCATGATATTCTTTAAGAAACAGACAGGTCTAGAGGCTTTTTAATTAGCAATACACATAAATTAATATGGCCAATACCTGGGAATAATAAAAACTCTGAAATTGCTTTAACTGTAAAATCATCTCCCCTTCTCTAGTCAGAGCATCATCTGGATGGACAGCTATTAGTAGGAAACGGTTTGGGGCTCCTAAACCTCTCTGTCCTTACTTAGCATTTAACCGCCTCCCACAACGTGCTAAGAGTATTGTGTGTATTTGTTTTAAATCTTTATATTAAGGCCCAGGGGAAGAGAGGATTAGGTGAACGAATTGTTTAATCTAAGAAGTTGTCATCTGGCACTAGCGCCGCCTTGTGGACATGTCTAAAAAATGCTGCCGATTTCTTTCGTTTCATGGGCTCTCTTAGAGGCTCCCCTACTCCACCCTTTCGGCGGTAATCAGTTGCCCCTACCTTCCTCAGTTTCTTTTTATCTAGGGGATCCACTCCACAAGATGCTCTAAGAGTTCCAACAGGGGTGATACTCATTTAACATTGATCTAACTAGGAAAAGTTAATAAATTCTTTGCCCCAAATAACTTTGTCTTCTTTTTCTGCCCTGCTGCTTCTAGCTAATACCGAGACGTTTGTCTGAAGAGTCTCCAGGCTGTACCAGACATCAGTCCGTATTGTTTACTGAGTGCAAAGAATACATATCAAGCTTTCAGAGACGTTCCCTTCAAGTGCCTCCTCAACGGGTTTGCGGTTGGGGAATGGCGCCCTTGCGCATCTCCTTTGCGAAGGAAGGAGGCAGAGACTCCCAACACACAGACAGTGCTATCCAAAGAAATCTTCACAGATCCTTACCCATGTCCTCTTTCTCCACCCTTATATATCCTACTGGGGAACCACCAGGGGTTTTTGGGTGTTTATTTAGTCATGAACCTTTTTTCTGGATATTTGTAGATACACTTTAGATATTCTTTGATATTTCCTTGACAACCCAAATAGAGTGTCTCTTGCAACTCACTTTGTTGATGGATAACTTTTATACTTCAACATCTCTGTCAATGCATCCCAAGTTTCCAGGCAACGTGTTAAATAGGAAATATTTCAAACATACAGAGGAGTTCAGAGAATGACAGCATCTAGGTACCCATGAGCTAGAATTAGCAAATCATAACATTTTTGCCATTGCTATGGTTTTCCATTCTTATGTGGGGCATTTTGTTTCTAGTCAAGAGAGTCTATGCTGACTTAGGGGCACCTTCCCTAACTGCTAATCTCATGTTGGTGCAAGGCATTTTGTCCTATATCTTGGTAAGCTTTAAAACACCCAAGCTTTAGCCTTAAAAGGAATTTGAAAGTTCTAGGAAGCTCTTTCCCTGCTTCCTATTGCCTCCACAACCACCAGATGTGTGCTGTGACCCTATCTTTCCATTTCCTCCTTGTTTCTGGCTTTGGGGACTTGGCTTTCTTTCTTACAAGTTCAGCAGTACATGTTACTATTGTTATACTTTTCCTGGGATTTCTAAGAGTTTACAGCACTGGGGGTTTTATGTTAATTCAGGCTATCTTATGTCAGAACAGGAAATCCCTATCCACTTTGGAACTTAACTCTATTCTCACTTTCAAAACACTTAAAATGCACTTTTTGAGGACACCAGCCTTATTCATATATAGAAATACAGTGGTGAATTATGCCTATCCTCCTCTTATTAGACTATCTGGGACACCCCATGCATTTGGCTACACGTTCCTATGTGAAACCCTCTGGCTTTGATCAAGAGACTCGCCTGGCTTTCCTAATCTATTATTTCTTCTTCTGACATGTCCTTTTTTGTGCTTGACCTTCATTGACCTTATTCTGCCCTTCTCTATTCCCATCGATTACATCCTTATATGATGCGGACTGATAATTGTTCCCAAATGTTCACTTCTTCTTGGCCACTAAGAGCATTATTTATTGCTGACCATTGGTGTGTGACATGTTGTGCTACTCCGTGGGCAGAGTATACCTTTCTATTCCATTTGACTTGCATTGACTAAGGAAACGTGCATAGGAGTGATGAACACCCGTAAAGAGCTGACACAGAGGGATCGTGCATTTCCACAAAGTTTCTTCCTCATTTTCTCTCTGCCTTGAGGCTGGGATTTTCCATTAGTAGCTGTTCCTCAGCCTAATTCTGAGGATGAAGATGACACGTAAAGCAGGACTGAGCAAAGCCCAGCAGAGCCATAGCTGTTTCTCTTTCCACAAATACCATATGCAGAAAATAACTATTTTGTTGTGGTAAGCCACCGAAATGTCGGGGTTGTGACTATCACATAATATAATATGAACTGACTGCCATAAGACTTAACTCATCAATTAAAATTTATTTCTCCAGCCCTAAACTTGTATGTTGACTGAGTCTTGTCTTACTAAGTAACTTCTTACTGATGTTTCCACTTAGTAATAATGAGATCAAGGTTAGATACAGAAAGATGAGCTATTAAATAAGATTAAGAAATGAAAGTACTACTTGATAATTGCCCATGATTCTTTGTGATCACAGGGAGTCACTGTCTGGGAACTGTCATGCATATTAATTAGCACACATTGAAGGAACTAAAGTTCCTATATTTGCAGGTGTGGCCAACATCCTCTGGATTACGGGAAATACAACAATCTCTCCACAGATTTTCTTTTAGACAGTCCAATATATTCACTAATTTCAATAAAGCAATTGTATGATCAAAGTCATTTAAAGGTATGTGTTGATGTTTTCAACCACCATTGAGCCATGCTAACAGGGTTAGAGGGACATTTAAAAATTCTTAACACTAAGAATTGAATAAAATTTGTCATCATGATTTATATGTATAGCAGGTCAAAATCATATGCCATAGTTCTTGATGTAACTTATCACAGGTAGGTGTGGGATTTGACCTGAAAATCACCATTGATGTCAAATGGTTCATGCAAATATAGCTCAACCAAAGTAGATTTCACTTTCATTCTTTAACATTCAATTTATTTGTATTCACTCATAAAATAACTGAATTTTTATTCTCAAGTACTATATATATACATTGAGTGAGACCAAAAAATGAAATTTCTTTCAACAGAAAAGTAACTAATTCAGTTATTCCCTTGGGATAGAATAAAGACAGGGAATAATGAATAGCCAACTGTTGGGAAAGAAAATATTTTATTCTTAGAGTTTATAGGTAAATTCACTTTCAATATACATTTAAAACACTGAGCATTACAAATTAGAGCTCTAATTATTAAACTTATGAGTATTAGTGTAATTTTACAAACCATAATTTAGCAATTATTTACGAATAATTATTTTAAAATCTTCCTTTATCATGGATATAGAAGAAGGGGAGCTAAAGACAGAATAATAAAAACCCTAAGAGTTCTGAAAATTTTATTAAAGATTAACTTCATATTAGCTAAAACACATAAGAAAACATGATTAGTAATAAGTAAGTAATAAGTATAATAAGGTTAACTACCCTAGTTATTTTTAAACAAGTAGTATCTAAAAACAACAGAAAAAAACTAAGTACTTTTTTTTAGCATTACTACATGAGAGAAATTTCTTTAATAAGCAGTTGTGACGATCATTACTGCTCTTTGCTATGATTCTCCTCTCCTGGGTACATGGGAGCCTGAAGTTCCTTGACTCCTCAACTGTGAATGGGATAATATAGCTAGTTGTTATCAGTGAGTTTTTAGTGTAGGTGACATGAGTTACTTCTCAGCTACCATATTTAGTTGTTGGTGTGAAATCCTATAGAGATGTCTTTCCCATTGGATCAGAGATTGGCAACATTTGAGATGGTGGATGCCCCATCTGTCTTGGTCTTTCAGTGACTATAATGAATAGAGCACCCTCCCTTCAACCTGTGATGAACATGAAGCCTAAGGGAGAAATGCACCTTTGTCATCTTCGACCACTGAGAGTTTGGACATTCTTTCTTACTGCAGGATAAGCCAGTCTATGCTGACTGATACGGTCCTCATAAGGACACCCTATGTCATGTGGTTACTTATTCTCAACCACAGCCCCCAAAATGCACTATTTCTTAAAAGGTTAGTGGTATGAATAAAAACTGAGAACAATACAAGTCTGATTCCTTAGAGAATCAAAACTCTTGCGGTCCCTGCACTCAATTCTGTCATGATTTAACCCAACAATTACCTTCAAAGAAGCACTATACAGTAGATATAGAATTGAAGCTACAAATATGAGTAATGTGAAATTAATTTTAATAATAGTCTTATTTTATCCAACATATATGAAATATTATCATTTCACTATGTAATCAATACAAAATATTAAAAATGTAATTATTTTATACTTTATGTACAAAGTCTCTGAAATCCAGTGAATCTCCAATGTGTCAAATGACACACATCTCAATTCAGACTGGCTACATTTGAAGAGTTCAATTGTCACATGTGGCTCGTGGCTAAGGTATTGGACAGTGCAGCTTAACAGACTTTAGAATCTATGAAATAAACAATATGCACATCTTTCAAGTACTTTTAAAAAAATCTTTTTTCATTTGTGTGTTTAATAAAATATGGCTAACAAAGATATTTAAGGCTATAGTCTTTTGCAAGAACACAGCATGAAGATATATAAATGAGTGAAATGTAAATGTGACACCTTATAAAAAAAACTGACTAGACTATACTGGAAATCTGCCTGGATATATGGCAACTCCACCTATGCATAAACGTTGGCCCAGCAATAACTGCTGTCAGTCAGGATCAACATTTCCCTTGAGAAAACAAAGAGTCTTTTTTTCACACAGAGATAAATGGTAATTTAGGATACCAAGGTTGTATTGCCCAAAGTAATCACAATAATTTTAGTTGGGAAAATATCCAATGCATACATAACCAATCAATTTCTATGACTTTAAATATGAAAATAACCATCAGTCATAGATCTAATTTTAAGTATTGTTAACATCTAATGAATCCCCTGATAATCCATTTGCAAGTTATATTCCTAAATAAAATGACTTGATCTACTGCAAAAGGTTGTTAGATATAAGCAATATAGGAGAATTTGCGTCAAAAATGATTTTTGTTTACGAATAGTTGGGTATAAGTCATTCTTTCTGATGATAATTATGTAGCAAGCAGAGGAAAAAACATGCCATTATTCTATATGAAAACAGCCCCTTTGCTATTAGCCTCAATGGATAGGAAATACAACTAGCACATTCAGAATGATTTTCATATAACCATGAAAAAGAGAGGGAGGCAGAATACACTACTATTTTATTCCACCGTGAATACTAAGCTTGACAATAGACTACTTCTCAATCATTTTGACTTTTGCTGAAATTGATATAAGCATCAGTAGCTGGGGGCCAGTACTGAATCAGGATAGTACATTTTTTATCAAAAGTAAAAGGGCAAGAAAAGAATAGTAAAACATGACCATATTCAGTGTCTAACAGATTTGTCCATGGGGAGGTAATGTATAAAATAAAGGTATTGAAATAACTGTACCCAAGTCAGCCTCATGTTCACATAGAATATTCGCCAAAGAATCCGAAGTGGACTATCCCTTATAAAAATTGCTTAGACTAAATTGAGTACTCTGTAAATAATGAAAATTAAGAAATTGGAAAAGACTGGGATTTTCCATTCCAGTTGATCTTAGAGTCAGGTCACAAAGGAGGAAATCTTCAACAAGTATTTGTCTTAGACTTTTAAATGAAGTTTATGTTCTGGTTTTTTATTGCTTTGTAACAAATTACCCCAAAATGAGGTACAGTCAAACAACTGTTTTCTTTTGCTCCCGAATCTGTGGGTCAGGAATTGTGGAAGTACTCTCTGACTTTTTTTCTTGGGAACTCTCACGTGTCAGCTGGGGCTACGGTCATCAGAAGTCTCAAGTGGGCTGGACACCCAAAAGAGTTCATTCCCAGGATTGGTATTTGATGTTGTTTTTGGTGGGATCTTAGCTAGGGCAGTCAACTGGAGCACCTAAAGTGGCCTCCCTAGCATGCTGGTCTCAGGGTAGTTATGCTTTTTACAAGGTGGCTGGTTTCTTAATGATGTAGTCTTGGAAGTCACATAGCATTAGGTGCTCTGTGCTCTTTTGGTCAAAGCAGTTACAAGTCTGCCCAGAACCATGGGGAGAGGAAACTGACCCCACCTCTCAATGTGAAGAGTGTTTATAAACTGCTACAACTTAATATATACAGAAGTATTGGAATGATCCAGTCAGAAGGAAATCTAGAGTGGGCAAATGACAGGGTCACTGTACTCCTGTGGTTCGTACATGGGACAATACCTGTCTGCTGGGTAGACATTGAACATAAATGAAAACTCTAATTAAATAGAGCTTAATTGTAGTTCTAAAACATTTTCACTCTAAATTTATAATCCATATTTTTATTCTTCTTTTAGATTTTGTACAGTATTGGAGACTTTATGAGACTTTAAAGTCTTCTTCACAAATGAATGACAATGTTCTTTCTTTGTTATTTAAACAAAGCTTCTGCACAGCAAAGGAAATCATCAGCAAAATGAAAGGACAACCTATTGAATAGGAGAAGATACTTGCAGATGATGTATCATATCCAAAGTATATAAAGAATTCATACAACTCAACACCAAAAAAAAATCCGATTAAAAAATGGGTTTGGAGGGGGACCAATAGACATTTTTCCAAAGATATATAGATGCCCAATAGACACATGAAAAGATGCTCCATATCACTAATCATCAGGGAAACACAAATCAAAACCACAATAAGGCATCGCCTCACACCAGTCGGAATGACTAATATCAACAATTCAATAACAGGTGTTGGTGAGGATGTGGAGAAAAGGAAACCCACCTACACTGTTGGTGGGAATGGAAACTGGTGTAGCTACTATGGAAAGTAGTAGCAGGTTTCTCAAAAAACGAAAAATAGAAATATCCTATGACCTAGTCATTCCTCTTCTGGGAATTTACCCAGAGAGGACAAAATCACTTATTTGAAGACATATGTACTCCTATGTTTATTGTAGCACTTTTTACAATAGCCAAGATATGGAAGCAACCTAAGTGTCCATCGGCAGATGAATGGATAAAGAAGATGTGGTACATATACACAATGCAATATCACACAGCCATAAAGACAAATGAAATCCTGCCATTTGTGACAACTTGGATGGACCTAGAGGGTATTATGCTAAGTGAAATAAGTCAGATAGAAAAAAGACAAATACCATATGATTTCACTTCTATGTGGAATCTAAAAAATAAAACAAATGAACAAACAAACAAAAACCAGAAATAGACTAATAAATATGGAGAACAAATTGGCAGTTGTGGGGAGGAGGAGGTTTGGAGGGAGATGGCTGAAACAGGTTAAGAAATAAGAGTTACAAACTTCCGATTATAAAACAAGCAAGCCACAGGGATGAGAAGCACAACATAGGGGATATAGTCAATAGTATTCTAGTAACTTTGTGAGGTGACAGATGGTAACTACCACTTATCATAGTGAGCATTCTGTAATGTATATAATTGTCAAATCACTATGTTGTACACCTGAAACCAATACTATGTATCAACTATATTTGAATAAAAAACTTAAAAATAATAAAATACAAAATAAATTTGAAATAACCCAGAATACCATGGAATATTTTTAACTTGAAGTTAGGAAGAAAAAATGCCTTGCTCTACTTTTTCAAATAGATGGTCAGTACTACAATTCATTCATATGAACAAGATTTCTATATTAAAATACACGTGTGTGTGTGCATATATATGTGTATATATATATGCATGCACTTCAGAATATGAACGACGAAAACCAAATTATGCTATACATATTTTCCTTCAATGGCCTTTCTTCTCTTTAATACATTGTGAATATCTTTCCAGATAAGAACTTATAGATGTACCTTATTCCTTTAAATGGTTACAGAGTAGTCCAATGTGTGAATTTATCACAATTCATTTGAATGGATAATCAACTTAATTCCATATTTTCACTAAAAAATGGTGAAGTAAAAACAGATAATTGCATGTACTTGAGTTATTTCTAAAAGATAAATTTATGGAAGTAAAATAGCTGACTTTAAGTAGTGTTCATTATATTTTATTTTTATAGATTCTGCTAAATGACCTTTTTCTACCCAGGAAATTGCCTCAATTGATATTTCTACCAACAGTGTACATGTGTCCAATCCACACATTTATTATTTTCTATCTTAAACATTTCTAACAAGTAGTGAATGAGATGGATTAGTTTCATTTAACTAGTATTATGACTGATGTTTTATGTTAGGACAAATTTTGAATTATTTGGAGTCATTGAAACTTTAATGTGGATTCCAAATGATTATGTTTTTGTGTAGAAAATACATAGCTTTGCTACCTAAAGTAGCTTTTGCTTTAAAATAACGTCATTCATTTAAATATTTTAAAGTTGCATTCAAATATTTTAATTGAATGGGAAAATTGATCCCCTTAAATATGACTGACAATAATTTAGCAATTATTCTGTATTCTATCCAAGTAGAAATCCAAGAAATATTTGCTAAATATGACTATAAAAGCCATTTGAAGTTTAAAGATGGTGCATATGACATGACTTATTTAATTGAAGTTTCAAGACAGCATCTTGATTGTTTTAAAGTCAAATACTTAAAGTAATTATAATTTCAACAATTTGATTACACTCATAAATTTCATATTTTATCAATATAGTTATTAATCTAATAATAGGTGCACCATGTTTGACTACAGATTATGGAATAATGAAGCATTATTTTTAGAACTATAATCTCAAGCCAACCCAGACATATTAATATCTAAGTTCCTGTGGTTGGTGGTAGTGAGGGTAAAAGGATTTAGCTAATTTCAAACATGAGCTATATTGATTGCCAATGTCAAGAGAATAATGTTAAAAAAACCCACTTTTATTAAGAAATGCAATAAAAATATATGGAAAAGTCAATGAAACTTGGCCTTGCAATATTTTGCTCTGCTTGTTTGCCTACTTGCTGTGATTTTGTTAAGGGAGAAATAGCAATTACTGAAATATTCTGCATTTTCTCAGTGTTCTGAAACACAATTTCATCAGTGCTCTAGCTGCTAATGTTGACTTTATTTTATTTATTTATTCATAGCTTTTGTCTTTTTTTTAAATTTATTTTGGCATCATTAATCTACAATTACATGTGCAATATTATGGTGATTAAACTACCCCCTTCATCATGTCCCCCCCACCAACCCCATTACAGTCACTGTCCATCAGCGTAGTGAGATGCTATAGAGTCACTACTTGTTTTCTCTGAGTTGTACAGCCCTCCCTGTGCCCCCCCAACATTACATCTGCTAATCGTAATGCCCCTTTTTCCCCCTTGTCCCTCCCTTACCACCCATCCTCCCCAGTCCCTTTCTCTTCGGTAACTATTAGTCTGTTCTTGAGTTCTGTGAGTCTGTTGCTGTTTTGTCTCTTCAGTTTTTTTCTTTGTTCTTATACTCCACATATGAGTGAAATGATTTGATACTTGTTTTTTTCGGCCTGGCTTATTTCACTGAGCATAATATTCTCTAGCTCCATCCATGTTGTTGCAAATGGTAGGATTTGTTTTCTTCTTATGGCTGAATAATATTCCATTGTGTATATGTACCAC